>CM067524.1:12826155-13006155 GCA_034509495.1 Acestrorhynchus altus | reverse complement strand
GGAAGTGAGCGGAAGTTTCCTCACCTTGCTTTACAGGATGTATTGTCACCTTGGGAGGAGCTTGAGATGATTCAACATGTTCTCCATCTGTCTGCTTTGCTTAACCAAAGTTGCCATGCCTCTGCTTCACGTTCTCATCCTCTCCTCTGTCATATGAAGCTAAACGTTGAGGTGGTGATTTTGATGAGTAACCATGATGGCTGATCTTCATGGAGCTCCAGCTGGACCCCCTGGACCAAGAGCATAGGGCGGAGAGTGTGGGGCTAAGGCCTTTCCTCAAACCCTTCTGAACTGGAGCCTCACCCTGCCATGCACAAACTACCCAAGAGCAAGAATGTCTCCTGGGTGAGTGTGGGTTGTCTGGATACGGCCCTGGTGGGGAATTGAGAAGTGTGAGTGAGTACAGGTGCGTGTGTGTATGTTTGAGTGGGGAGTACTTTGTGGCACCTTGTGCTGATGTTTCCTCTTGCTTCTTACTGCAGTAACATAGCTGTGAAGTGGAAAACGTCATTGTATGAGGAATATTTGGGAGGATACAATTAGAGATTTCCAAATGATTTTATTGGAATGTTTGTGGTGAAGTGAATTTTGTTCCTCATTTGGTTCTGTAGTGCACTGCCTCGCAACTCTGGCCCTGGAGGAGCTCTGTCCTCTCTGTTTTGTTTTTTTCACAGCTCAAGCACACTTGACTTATTCCACTGCTAGACAGCCCACTGTTGGAGGCTTTATATTGCTCTACCAAGTGCTGGGAAATGGGCATGGTGACCCGAGACTGCTCCAGAACATCCCATTCTATTGCCTGTTATACAAGCTGTGTGTGCAGTTGAACAACTATGTCACCAGTGAGTTGACCTTGAAGAGGAAGCCGGGATGTTTTTGAATGTGTAGCGAATTTGACATTTGGCAACGTGAACTTGAGGTTCATGCTTTAACAAGATACAGAGATACCAGTGCCAGTATCTCACATTCTATCATGGACATGGAGTATCATTGCGATTGTTCCAGAGTTCATCAGATTCTTCCTGACTCGCTAGTGTGGCGTTAGTATTCTAGTAACCACCCTCCTTCAATATCACTACCATTGCATTAGTGCACCAGCTACAGCTCTGGTCTTGAATCGCTAGTGTGGCATTAGTATGCTGGCTGCCTGCCACCTCCAACATTGCTACTGCAGCATTACCATGCAAGCTATGGCCCTCATCCAGAATCAGAAAGGTGTTAGCATGCTGTTCTACCAGCCTCTTCCAACATCAATACGTCATCCTGAATAGGTAGTGCAGGATCGGCATGCTGGCATGCCTCATTAAAAGTCTCAACTGGAAATGCTTAATGTAAAGCATAAACAGCTCATGTGCCTGCCATAATATTGATAACGTTGGTTTCCCACTTCTGCTAGACACCTACAGCTGTGCACAGTTTACACAAAGTAAACTAGTACTTAAAACCATGCAGCGCTGTGGATCATAGGAGCAGACCAGGTTTTCTGTATTATGCTATCAGTGGGTTTTGTCCAGGTTTGGTGGCAGATGTAGAATAAATGTGGATGGTTCAACAGCCAAGAAACATTACACAAATTATTTCATGTCTAAGATCAGAACTTAAAAACTCTAGTCTGGTATCAGTTTTAAAGAGGGCGGCATAAAAGATCATTTATGGAGGAAATAAAAGGCAGTTTAAATGATTATGATACTTAATTTGGTATAACACAATTGAAACACAGTGTGTGTGTGTGTGTGTGTGTGTGTGTGTGTGTGTGTGTGTGTGTGTGTGTGTGTCTGTGTGTGTAGTTCGACTTGGAAAACATTGACATTTCACAGAGCGCAATACTGATAGTAGAAACTAGAATGTTTCTCAGCCAATAAGATTGCAGGATTGGAACTACTTGTGGTATAAACTAATTAAAATAACTAACTAATATTTGAACAATTGTCAGAAACATTTTTGTAGTACTCAATTTTATTAAATTATTTAAGTGACATGAATCTGTTGTTTGATAAACCTCCTGTTATTTTTCCTCAAAATGAGAGTTACCTCAGTAATTTTCCTTTAATGTTGCAGGTGTGAAAACAATACCCATGTTTACTTACAGCCTGATAATCCATTAATAATCTTACTAATGGCTCAATCAGAGTAGAATACATCCATGTATACGTCCATTTATACATGTCAGTTGGAACAGACTAGTCTGACTAAGGCCATTCTGAATACAACTTCTGATTGAACAAGGTGGATAATATTTTAAATAATAGCTATGCACACACCTGAATCCGACGACGTTACATATTAGAGCATTTAATTATGTTCTGGTAGGAGATATCGCAGTACAGTGGAAGAGCCTGGCTTGTACAAGGCAACGCCAACATCCCCTGTTTGTGAAATACCAGAATGGGCTCTTAATTTTTCAAATCATTAAAGATTTTTTTTTAATTTGCAGTACAATTTTAAGTAACTGTATCACAAAGTTGTCTGGTAATTAATGAGCACTGTCCATGTCAAACAGACAAATCAAATGAAATAAACAAAATTAATAACTTCCATGACAGAAGGAAGTTTTATTTCCTCTGTGAATGTCTGCATGACGTGTTTTTCCACCAGTCTTTACTGTGTTCCGCGCCATCAGTGGTGGGACTGGCATCCAGCTCACATGGTGTTATAAGGTTAATAAGTTTCCAGAGTCTGTCATCATTATAAAACAATTAAAAAACAAACTGCAAACTCTGGTAACACACTGCTGCTCCTCCTTCTCGGTCTGGACTCATGTGATGCTTGTTGTCTTGGTAATGTGTACAATTTAGTAGTACTCTACATACACACGTCATTTGGGATTGGATTACTTGAACAACTGCATGTAAACTTATGAACACCTCAGTCTTAGTCTTCAGTCAGTGATAAGCTCTGCTTTTGTTGGCTGCTTTAAGGCACTGTAACAGCTCGCAGCAGCCACGTAACATAGCACAGCCTAGCTTTGTTTTTATTTCTTATCTGAAATTGTTTTTGTCCTTACTGTGTCCTCTCAGAACCATGTGCGGTTAGATAGCTGAAGCAGTTATAATGAGTTAGCAGCTGTCTAGTATTCATTCACTTTGCTTAACAAATCAGAAATGTTTCTTTTAAGTCATTTTATGTTTTTTTGTTATTTTTTAGGTGGGATTTAGGTATTAGTCATGTTCTGTGGGCATAACCCAGCTTATCAATAAGCCTTTCCTGAGTAGAAGAATGGTTATTAGAGCAGGAAAACACATAAATGTGCAGCTGAAAGGCACTGATAGGAGTGGCTGAATGAGTGGGTGAATGCATGGCGTGGAACAGTACATTTGAATACCTAGAGTGTGTCTTTCAACTGAAATGTAGGCACTGTCAGGACCTACCGTGACTGCATTCAGCCACAAGAGCATTAGTGAGACCAGGATATTGGATGATGACCACCTCACCTCATCCCCAATTTCCTACCTCGTCCCAAAAGCAGTAAATGGAGCCCCATCAATCCAGAGAACACAGTTCCAGGGCTCCAAAGCTCACTGCTCACACCTGCAACTTAAAGTAGCTATATGCCTTCATTAAAAGGGGTCTCCATAAATATTTTGACATATAATCTGTTAAGATAAAGAACACCTACCAAACCAAATCAGAAATCCCAGTCAGTTTTTTTATGCTCGGCAGAGGAGGGCAAATAAGTCAACTCAAGATGAAGTAAAACAGTAGCCAGCTCGTGCAAACAGGGCCTAATGAGAATAAATTTAGAAGTGAAGTCTAAGAAATGTGTAGCCAAGATGAGTTATGGAAAGTGTGTGGTTGAGAGTTGGGTTGAGCAGTGGCTAATTATTATTGAAAGGAACAGCCATTCAAACCATCCATTCAGAACAGGGCTGTTTAGACAGGATTGGAAGGGTGCTATTGATCCTTGAAGTACTTTGACCAAGGAACGTTACAGACATTTCATAAAGACCTTGGGGTATTGTGTTAGCTTATAAATAATATGGCACCTATATGTTATATGTCACCTTTAACCAGGGGCACACTGCTATAAACAGTTTCTTTTACACCCCTACTGGATGAGAATGTGTGTTAAAATCTAATATATTTAAATATTGGGAAAACAAAGAATGGGAGCGTTCAAATTCCCTGTATGAGCCAAATTGACAGCTAAATAGAGGAAAAGTCATTTTCTGATCAAGTTATTTTAATTCAAGCTCCTTAATGCTGAGTATCAGTTATTAACAATACAATCCTGTCCTTTATGTCTCTTTAATAATACAGCCCCACAACTTTGATAAGATGTGCCGCTCAATTCTGAAGTAAAATAAAAAATTTTAGTTGCAGATATATATAATGTGCCTTTCTGCATTCATTTATTTTGTTTTTTCTTTAACAATACTGGATTATATAGTGTTTAAAATCTTATCATTTAGTCTGACCTGCCTGATCATTCAGTTCCCAGTTCCTTACAACCAGGGGTTCTTAGCATTTTCCACCTTTCGGCCCACTTGACCACATAACATAACAAGAAAACAAAACTCGACTTTTAATATCAAATTTTTGCCTTTTATTTCTCTGACAATGAAAACATTAGAATTAGGGCCTATTTTATGATTTTACATGCTATCTCTGACCCACTATTGAATACTGCCTCACCCTGAGGATGGGCTGTGGACCACTAGAGAGTGCTCTAAAGCACCACAGTCAAATCTGTTTTTGTGTTCTTGTATTTGTGTAGAGTAGTTCATAATCTGGACTGATATCCGTTTTTGTTAACTACAAAACAATGTTTTGTTGTAGTCTCTACCACAAAGTGTAACAGCTGGTAGAGAGTTCTTGAGGAAGTCAAAGGGAAAAGATTTCAGTGGACTTTCAATGTAAAGAAAAATGTACTTTTGGAGCCTCTCAATTGGTCTGTTCAGCATTCTTCAGTTTGTTCTGTGATTGGCTAAAGAGATGGGGTCATAGATAGCTTTCTGGCTGGCCATATAAAATGAATAAGGCCCCACTTTGGGCCACAGACAGCGCTTAAATAAAAATTAACTAACCTACCTACCAGCTGTGGTCTGGTGGTTAGGGAACCAGCCTTGTGGTAGGTTGCTGGTCTGAATCCCTGAAATGGCAGGACATGACTGAAGTGCCCTTTAAAATTTTGAGCCTCTGCTGTTCAGGGGTTTGAATCTTGTGTGCTTGAGGGTTTAAAACTCAACTAAGGTATTTTATTTAAGTGAAGTTAAGTGAAGGTGGGTGATTTTTGGACACAGGCTGCAGAATATTAAGATAACACAATGGTTTATAGAGGTGTAATGGTCACAGCATTTTTGGTGCCACAGAAATGGAGAAATACAACAAACATTTTAAGTGCAAGGCAAATTTCCATTCATTTTGGGAAGACCATTAGCATCTGAGTCATATAATCGCACTTGACATAGTTGGGACAGTCTGTACGTTGCCGGTTTGAATCTCTGAACTGGCAGGACATGACTGAAGTGCCCTTTAGCAAAGCACTTAACTCCCCAGCTGCACCCTGAGCGCCATGCTGCCCACCGCTCTGGGCACATATCCTGACTGCCCCCTAGTGTATGAATTCACTAGTGTGAAATGTGGACATCCCTATAAGGAATACATTTGGTAGATATGTTGTCTTTGTTTAATTATTTACAGTATGGAATATGAAGATGATGTACCTAGTTGAGCAGCCTGGACTGATCCATACATGAGAAGAGCCATATGTCAACTTCCTGTTGTCTGAAAGACCATACCCCCTTTTTGGCGGTGCCAAATTGAAAATATTAATGTTCCTTTGGCTTAAAACTACTGCATAATATTTTGCTCATCCAACAAACTGTTTACAGTTTTCTTCACTTCCCCAAAGAGTGAAGGACAGTAAAAGGTGAGAGAGAACTGGTCAGTGAGAACTGGTCAGTCAAATACATGTTTGTTAACCTGTAAAGGTTTTAGCTTAGTTTGCACTTAGTTAGGCAGCACTGCTGCAGCTGCTGGACTTAATATGATTTGTTGAAACATAGAGACCACAGCATCTTTACCTTTTAATATTTAATAATGCAAATTTCGTGGATGTGGATCTGACATGATATGACACTTTTGGCCGCTGGGTAGGGTCATTTGTCCCATTTGACAGAGGCATGCTTAAAGAACACTCAGCCCTTATTATTTTTCTATAAAACAGCTCTGATCATTGACAATGAAATTGTTGGCCTGGCTGACTGTAGGTTTGGACTCCTATTAGCTATAAATCAGCTGGGTGCTTATTTTATACAACTAAATTATGAAAGGCTTGGAAATTTGTATTTACATGATTTATATTTACCACCAGTCAAATTAGAGTGACCGTTTTAACCCCTGCACAAAAGGGTGGGTGATGGTGGGCAAAGTCTCCAGGTGTGCTGTTAAGGATTCCTGGATATTCTAGTTTACTGTATAATCATAGTTTTTGAGGTCTCTGACGTCTTATGGAAGAGTTTTGAATGTGTTATGGAATGTAAAACTGTGTTTGTTATGAGACATTTCGGTGGTTTTAGAAATGGCCTGGTTTCCATGCCTGCAGTGTTATATTTAAGCCCCCAATATTTACATACATCCAACCCACTGACAAAAGCCCTGCTAACCCTAAAGCTGTGGTGTGGTAAAGCTCTCCCCCTTTATAGCAGAATATTATGTTGGTACTTTGTCAGTTTTCTAACATTCATTATATGTCCAGATGTTTGTGGACACTTAGTGCATTCAGCTTCTTATTATGTACCCATTGACCCTGACACTGATTGCTGAATGCATACACAACTCGTTTAGTCCCTATAGAGAAGTACTGTCAATAGATTAGGATGAGCAGATGAGCATGAACCTGTTGGCACCATGCCTAATTTAAGCATGGGCTGGAGGGATATAAAGCCCACCAGCATTGAGCTGTAGCGCTGGAATGAAGACGCTCCATCCAATACTTGTGGAATGAGGTGGGGTGACCATCCAACATCCTGACCTCAATAATGCTGTTGTGGCAGCAACAAAAAGCAACAAAACATAGACTTGCAACAGTTTGGAAGCTAGAATTGATTACAGTCATTCCTCCTTTTATTTATTACTGCATCTCATGACAAGCAGTCTGAACATGTACTTCATTGTGTGGGTTGTCAAACTTTTGTAATTCATATAAGCAAAAAGAGAAATAGTGACAAGCAATGCAATAAGGACTTTTATTGTGTGTGTGTGTGTGTGTGTGTGTGTGTGTGTGTGTGTGTGTGTGTGTGTGTGTGTGTGTGTGTGTGTTTTGGATTGGTTACGCATATTACTAATCTCTTCTTGGCTGTTCATCTCTTGTCTTGGCTGACTATGTGTGTATGCAGCTGGCAGACAGATTAATGTGAGTGGTTCTGTTATAATCAGCTCATGAGGGAGGGGCCTTCTCTGTTACTCATAGTCCCTTTTGTCAAATGATTCTAATCTTTTGACCTCAGGTTCAACTTCAGCTTTACTACAGTCTTCTGTAACATACAACAAGACTAACATTGAAATGACAGCCGGTTAGTTGGTTACTAAGGTTGCCGTCTTATAAGGACACAATGTAGAGTTTGGTTGTATAAGATGCAAAAACCCAAAACACTATTCAAATGAAAAGGGTTGATAGGCTCACAAACTGATAGTGTAACATTATATTAAGTTACTAAAACAAACAAAATGTTGCATTAAAACATGTTGATTAGTTATTAATTATTAATCAGAATAATGATGAAATGAGTGGTCTATTTTGAAAATGAATGTCCAATGAATGTTTTTTTTTCTGTCTGGCTGTCCCAATGGCACCATCACCACCAAGCTTAACAGCTGGTACAGTGTTATTCGGGAAGTCAATGGAAAAAGACCTTCAATGGACTTTCAATACGAAAAAAAAAATATTTCAAGTATTTTTGTAGCATGTCTATTGATTTGTTCAGCATTCTGCAACTTTCTGGCTGGCCATATTAAATGTCTTCATGGGGCAACTTTTGAGTTTATATTAAACACAACTAACCTACATGTTTACATGTTTACTCGTTTACATGTTTGTTTTAAGACAGCATTCACCAAACTGCTTTATCATTCCCAAATGTCATAGGGAATGTCATATATATATATATATATATATATATATATATATATATATATATATATATATATATATATATATATATATATATATATATATATATATATAGTGTGTGTATGGCTAATGATCAGTAGACCTATGCCCATTAAAATGTCGGCTATTGCCACCAACCCACATTTTCAATATTTGTGCTCATAGCTGTGCATCTCTGTCTCCTGTGTTCTCTCTTGTCATGTGTTATGTTTTCATAAATATATGAAGATGCAGGATGATCATGTAGTGTTGGGAAGAACAGGATTCATTAGAGTAATCCAATCCATTTCATGCTGACTCTAGCCTGATCCAAGAACTCACTGTGTTATTACTGTTACTGAAATAGAACCAGGATCTGCATTCACCAAGGATAATATAAGATTGTAATAAACAGATTTTATCCAACAAAAATTAATCAGAATACCTTCTCACAGAGTCAGCAGCCTTGTTGCGGGAAATGGAGCGAGATGATTCATTATTTTTATGATTCTGTAAACATTCCCTCTGAACATACTTTAAACCAAGGCCACTTTCTACTGAAAGCTACAGGAGATTTCCTTTGACTTTTTATTTCCCAGTAACAACCCATTATTATAACAGTTCAAGAAATAATTAAAATGATTAAAACGTTAAGTTCGGTTAAACCCTTGTGTTGTCTTATGGGTCAAAATGACCCACAGTACGTTTAATTGCAGAGAAAACATTTTTTCAACATGAAATTTGATTATTTTAAAGTGTCTCCAAGATTGGAAAAAGACGAAAAATAACTCCACCCATGATAATTGTGAGCATCTACTGTTCAGGGGCTTGAATCTGAGGTTGTTGGGATAGTCTGGAGTGTGTAAATGTTAGTACATTTGATGTTTCACAAACTCACTCTCCATTGCTTTCATAATTTCCTGAATTTGAATTTGAAAGAATGGTATGCTGGTGATATGTGTTACCTTTCCTAGTAAATACACACTCTGGAAACAAGAGAAAAAATGGCTTTTATTCTTCACTTGAAGCTAAACAACTTATTTGCACCATGCCTAATAACACACATGGGGTACAGGGTTATAAAACCCCCCAGCATTGAGCCGTGGAGGAGTGGAACTGTGTTCTCTGGAATGATGGTGCTCCATACAGTACTTTTGGGATGAGTTCAATCAATCCAAGTTTATTTGTATAGCCCTTTTAACAATGAAGGCCATGTCACAAAGCAGCTTTACGGAAATCTGGGTCCAAGCCTCTTTTGGGAAAACCAGTGGGTGACAGTGGCATTGAAACACTCCTTCAGACTGGGAGGAAGAAACCTTTGGAAGAACCAAGGCTCAAAAAGGGGAACTCATCCTCCTCTGGTCAACATCGGATAGCACAGACATAAAGCACAAAAAGAAAAGGACTAGAGCAAAGAGAACAGGACAAAATGAGTAAAATAATAAAGATCTATAGCTGTATGAGAATGCTGTGTGTCGGGAAGTTTGAATTAGGATAGAATATTAGAGAGCATAAGGTTAAACAGCTGGCAGTGCAGACTCTAATGTGGCGTGAGTGAGCCAATGCGAGGATCCCAATAAGGACAGCATCACAGTTGACAGTGGGGTAGTGAGGAGCCGGGTCAGGTGAAAATTTGGTGGTGAGGGGATCATCTTCAGTTCGCTCGCTTTACTGAACTCAATCAAATGCTTACAGCAATGCTCCAAAATCTAGAAGAAAGCATTCTTTGGACATTAGAGACAAAAGCAGGATAAACTCCTTTTAAAACACTTGATTTCAGAACAATGAGCAGGTGTCTCAATACTGTTGTCCATATAATGTATTTCTCCTCTCTTGATTTCTGCACATTTCTGTGTTCCACTGAGTGTACAGTTCATTGAACAGCATTGTGTCTGTCTGCAGTTACAATAATTAGTTTCACGTGAGCTTTAAACTGGAGCAGATTTGCTGTACATTGCCTCTGTGGTTGTCATGGACGTAAAGGGTTGTATGCCCACATCAGTCTGTTCATCTCCGCACCAAAGGATTATGTTTCCAGATGGTGTCTGGAGAGCGTCATGTGACTAACCACAGCAACTATTCAGTCTGATCAGATGCCATCAACCCACTGTTTTCAGTGTCTGATCTGTGGTCAGTCTCTAGTTAGCAGTGTAAAAGCCTTTAATTATTATATACGAAATCATTTTTTAATGCAGAAGCATAATCTCACGCTGAATTCTTTTTTTTTTTTTCTAAAACAGCAACCTTCAACTCAAGTGAAAAAAGGAGAAAGAAAAAATCCTGACTAAAAAATAATTATTTCCCATAAAATGACCTGTTCCACAATTATTGGCACCCTTAACCATTTCTTGGAAATAAATGTATTTGAACCATTTATGTCATTTCTACTGTAGTTTATAAAGTGGATCAAAGGATCTAGGAACCTTTAATTAGTAATTCATCACTTCCTGTTTCTCTGGGGTATAAAAATGGCGTTACACACTTACTCACTCTTAAATATGGGAAAGACACGAGAACACATTATTTGAGTAAGAAAGATGTGTGTCAACCTTCATAAATCAGGCAATGGCTACAAAATATAGCCTCTCACCTGCAGATGCCCTTATATACAGTCAGAGCAATCATCACAAAGTTCAAAACATCTGGAACTGAGACAAACAAGCCTGGAAGAGGACACAAGTGTATCTTGCCACCACGCACAGTGAGAAAGATGTTAAGAGAAGTAAAAAGTTCTCCAACGCTCACTGTAAGAGAATTGAATCAAATGGTAGCATCTTGGGGTTATGAGTTCCCCCAAACAACCATCAGGCACTTCCTACATGCCAACAAGCTGTTTGGGAAAATGGTTCACAAGGGCCAAAATCAAGCTCCTCTCATGGCCATCTCAGTCCCCAGACCTCAACCCAATAGGAAAGCTTTGGGGTGATCTGAAGAGGAGAGTGCACAGGAGAAGACCCAGGACTCAGGACAACCTTAGAGAGGTTGTGCAAAGAGGAATGGTCAAAGATCCCTCTCTCTGTATTCTTCCCTTCTTGTGAAGAGTTGTAGGAGAAGATTAAGTGCTGTCTTGTTGGCAAAAGGAGGATATACAAAGTACTAACACCAGGGGTGCCAATGCTTGGGGCACACACGATTTCATTCAAAAGATTTATTTCTTAATGTGTGATTTTTTTCCCCACCCAATAATTGCACTTGAATGAAAGCTTTTTTCTTTATTGGTGTCAATATATTTTAAAGAATATATTCTTTATTATTAGAAGCCAGAGAACACCTCTTAACCAGGGGTGCCAATAATAATGGAGGGTGCTGCGTGTTTATATATATATATATATATATATATATATATATATATATATATATATAATTATTTATTTATTTATTTGATACACTAAATGAAACTGTTTTGTGGTGACCATTGCTGACTAGGAATGAGTACCAATATTGATATTTTTCTGGCACCGACCAAATTACTTCAGTACTACTGATTACCGATACTGTACTACCGATTCACATCAAATCAGCTGGTGCCAAATTTTTGTACAAGTGTAACACACAGTGGGCAGTAGTGAGCAGAAGACAGAAGAAAAATTTTGTAAACACTCTGTAATATTTGTAATGAAAAAGACAAAGCTGGTGACTCTTCTAATCTGAACAAAAAGTCAGTCAAACACCGAATATATCTGAAAGCTGAAAACTGAACTGGATTTGATAGTCTGGAAGCCCTGATGCTATCGTTAAAAACATGCTGACATCTACTACCAATGTAGTACACTGGTGAACCGGGGATAAGCTGGCAACATCTGGTCAGTGGAATGCCATTTATTCAAGGAATAAACAAACATTTGTACCGGAAAAAAAGTGTTGTTGGTTATCGATACCAAACTCTAGGTATGCTCCTACATCCAACATGCTGGATGCTAGGATTGACGAGTGGATTTTCATGTGTATGTTTATGGATTTGTATTTCTCCTACTTAAACAACAGATTTGCTGTCAATCAGAACTGCCAAGCAGCTGTGAAGTCTAAAAATGGTCTGATGAATCTCAATTTCTGTTGAGGTGCACAGATGGTAGGGTCAGAATTTGGCACCAACCGCATGAATCCATGGGCCCAGTCTGTGGAGGTGGTGTAATGAGGTGGGGAATGTTTTCTTGGCCCATTTTGGGCCCATTTTTAGCAGTCAATAATCTCTTGAATGCAACACCATATTTGAGTATTGTTGTTGTTTGAATATGTGTTTCCCTTCATGGTGACAAATTAGCTATCATCTCTTGCCTGCTTCCAGCAGGATGATACACCATGTCTCAAACTGCCTTCATGAGCAAAATAATGTTTTCTTCCCAGTCACTCAATCAGATTCTAGTAAAATGCCTTTGGGATGTGGGAAAGTCTGAGATTCACTGCATAAAAATTATGCAGAAATTGTGACACAATTTGAACCAGAAGCTATAAGGGTTTTTTTTTTCTCGACATTTTATGTAATCCATGCTGTTTTGAGAGTAAAAAGATGCATCACTCAGAATTCAGATTCCAGCTCTCAGCATGAAGAGGATACACAGACGGGCCTCTGCTGTGTTAGTGCCAGTATACAGTTTCCTGTAATACTATCTAGTCCTTGTAATTGGATGCTAATTCAGTTGTGAACGCTGACCAGGATCTGCATTATTGATGCGGATCAGAGTAGAAGAACTTTAGTCAGCCCAAATGACTAAAGCAGCACTTTTGGGAAACAAGTATGTCTAAGAAAGTTAAGGTAATACCAGCGATTTCATGTGTGTTCTGTGGCTTCTTGTCCTGTTATTTCGATCTCCTTTCTTATGTTCCAGGAGGCTTTAAATTATAGCAGAAACGAGTGTCTAAAGGTGGTTACTATGATGTTTAACTTGCTGGACTTGTTAAGTTGGTTTAGGCTAAATACTAATGCAAACTGAACTAATGTGTGTTAGTAACAAGTGATGAAACATGTTTTTTTTTATATTTTATGTCTGAATATTTGTAGTTACTTGTAGTTATTTGGGGGATTTTTTGTACCCATTTTCCTTGCAAACACCTTCTATTTTTTGGTTTGTAGGCATGTCACAATAATTATATTAGTTATTGTACAAAAATATGACATAACCACAATTCTTCTTTGACTTGATATTGCCTACTGAGTGTACTTCCTAAGGAGAGCCCAGTAACATAAATGAGCTAAGATGTTGACATTTATTTTGTATTTTACTTCCTTTTATTTACTTTACCAAGTTTTATATTCCAATTTCAGTGTCTGACTATTGTTAATACTTAAAACGTCATTGTTCTTTAATAAGGTGTAATTGCATTATTGTGTTATTATATGATTGCTATATCTGTGGCATAAAATGGTCTGAAAATTACAATAATATCCTCTATGACAATTATTTCTTGGACAATATATCACCCAAACAAAAATGGTTATCAGGCTTCGTTGGTCTTTTGAGGTCTATTCACAGATTTATTACTGATGTTTAGGTCGTGGGACTGTGAAAGTCATGACTAAAAAGAGAATGAATGATGAATTGATGTATTGCTCAAAGCCTTCCTTAATGTTAACATATTGTAATTGTATTTAATACATTTTATTTGGATATGATATATATTTTAGCAGTGGGACAGTTTTGGTGCAGAATGTTCAGTTATCTGTAATTTACAGACAGTGCAGTACAAACTGTAGGGAAACAAAACAGTTCATCACATTTGACTGCATGAATAACAGTCATGAGCTGAACTGGCTGAATATAACATTAGAATTCAGGTCCAGATCAATATATCGAACACTTCTTGGGTCGCAATACAGTGTGTGTGTGTGTGTGTGTGTGTGTGTGTGTGTGTGTGTGTGTGTGTGTGTGTGTACAAACCATGGGGAAATGCGTGTCTGTCACTGAGTGGAAAAAAGTGAGCATCCTTCCACTCACTGAACTAATGAATGATGACTGCCTATTGGCACCTAGCCCTTAAAGCCCCGGGTGTATGTAAGAGTATGTAGAGGGAAATACACTCTATGGGCAAAAGTATCGGGACACATCCTTTTTCATTAAAGAGTTTATCCTGTGTTTGTTGGACTAACTGTCTCTACTGTCCAGGGAAAGCTTTTTACTAGTATTTTGGGCATTGCTTTATGTGTAGCATCATGATGGTGTAGCATCATTTCAGAGATCACAGTTCCGTTGCTCCACGCTGCTGGGGGCCGTTATATCCCTGTAGCCTAATGCTTGGCAGGAGGCATTGTCCCAATAGGCTTATATTTATCTGATACTGCCTATTCTATTGGCAGTATTTCTCTATAGGATCTAGCCAAGCAGTGTGTGTGCATTTGCATATCTGTGTCAGCAATGGATGCAACTTAGATACAGAAAGAGATGATGGTCTATACTGAAGTATTAGGTTCATAATTCTACACAATGCACACATGTTCCTGTGTTGAAATCTGCCCTAAACAGCTTCATTCTGTATCTGCACACTGTGTAGTGTGTGTGTGTGTGTGTGTGTGTGTGTGTGTGTGTGTGTGTGTGTGTGTGTGTGTGTGTTTCTGTGCCTCAGCTGGGGTGTGTAGGGAGTTGTTGCAGTCACTCGGTGTGTGTGATCAGTCAGCTCACACATGCTGTTCCAGAACAGTATCCAGAATGTGTGATTTATGTAATTATGTATTGTTAGAAGAGTGGAGAGTATTAGTGATGCAGTAATACTGCACTGATACAGAACCCGTTTATGTAAATGTTAGAACAGCAGTCATTTAAAGTTTGCTGGGTATGTTGGACAAACCTGCCATGTCTCCAAGACCTAAAGCTGTGTTGACTAGGGTAAGACTCGTATTTATATATTAAATATTTTTACAGATGTGACGTTAGTAATCGCACTTTGTTAAACACACTGCAGTTTTATTCAGTTACTGGTCTAGATAGTTAAACACTAATGTAAATGATTCCATGTATGCTGTCGAACTAATGTAATTTATGTACAGTGGCATGCAAATATCTGTTACTGTGATGAGGTAATGCATGCATCTTTTTTCTTCTGTCTAGAGAGTTTTGCCGATGTTTAGGTTGAGGCACTGTGAGGGCTTTGACATAACCTATAGCACAAAAATTCATATCGCTATATGTATTTTAGCTGAATGGTGATATATGATATATGATGGAATATATAATATGAAAAAAGAGGACACCCCATGAAATCCTTTATCGCTCTCAGTATATACATATTGGAAATCAAACGTCATTTCTTCTTTATATACACTAAATCATCTTATACCCCTCCATAGTATGTTTGTGACTGCATGTGGAAAGGGAGCAGAGTAGTGGAGGAGCTGAGAGCAGGTGACTGAGCAGAGCCAGGAGAGACAGGTTCTCAGGCAAACACAATGTTTCCAGTGTTTCACACTTTAAAACCACACTCACACTCTGTTTATATCCTGTTCAATTAGTGTTTTTTTTTACAGACAGTGTAAGGTTTACTTCCGGTCCACAGGACTTCTTTCAGGACTTTGTGTCAGACTTGTGTTTATATGTTACACTGAAAACTGATGTTGAATTTTGTGGTGAGGATGTAGGAAAGGTGATGATCTGATGACTGTATGTAGGTCATATTTATGCAGGTGTCTGCACAGTAGAATAGTGGACCACCACTACAGAGTCTGCAAATTCTTCCTGAAATTCTAGTGGTTCTCTAGTCTTCTGGTCTTCTGATTTCAGCTTGATCCTCACTGTTCTTGTTAACTGTCCTTTCTTTATTACACTATGAACTTAGGAAATTTGAAAATACTTTGATCTCTTCTTATAGCTATTTTATTTTATTATTATATTATTATTATTACCTTCTTCTCTATTTGTACTGATGATGCTGCTGGAATCTTGTCTATAAAATTAATACTGAAGTAAAATCACTTTATTGCTATTTATGGCTGGGCAACACAATCATATCTCAATATTTTTTGTCTGAATGACGGTATATAATATACAATATGATACCGTATATGGTGTGAAAAATACAATATGAAAAACGTAGAACACCCTATGACATCCTTCCATCTTTTGTACTATATTTAAACATATTGTAATTTGAGTCTTATGTCTCCTCTATAGTGTGTACATGAAGGTGCGAATGGTGGTGCAGGGTAGAGGAGGAGATGAGAGTGGGGGGTGTAGCAGAGCAGAAAGAAGGTTTCTGCAAAACTGAAACAGAATATTATTTAAAAGCATTAAAACTCTATAAATGATATCGCCTCAGTCCATATTTACAGGGGTTGGACAATGAAACACCTGTCATTTTAGTGTGGGAGGTTTCATGGCTAAATTGGAGCAGCCTGGTGGCCAATCTTCATTAATTGCACCAGTAAGAGCAGAGTATGAAGGTTCAATTAGCAGGTAAGAGCACAGTTTTGCTCAAAATATTGCAATGCACACAACATTATGGGTGACATACCAGAGTTCAAAAGAGGACAAACTGTTGGTGCACGTTTTGCTGGCGCATCTGTGACCAAGACAGCAAGTCTTTGTAATGTATCAAGAGCCACGGTATCCAGGGTAATGTCAGCACCACCAAGAAGGACCAACCACATCCAACAGGATTAACTGTGGATGCAAGAGGAAGCTGTCTGAAAGGGATGTTGGTGTGCAAACCCAGATTGTATGCAAAAAATGTCATTCCCCAGAAGAATTGATGCTGTATTGGCTGCAAAAGGAGACCCTAGTTCACCATACTAATAAATTATTGTGGTCTAAAACCAGGTGTTTCAGTTTCATTGTCCAACCCCTGTATATCTGTTTATATCTTGATATGGTTTTAAATATTGATATATCACCCAGCCCTGTTATTAGTAACAATTTATATATTTATATAAGACGTTCTGGACTTTATTTAGTGTAGAAGTGACTTTTTTTAATTTAATACGGTTTTGGTTTCACAGTGTATTTATGTTCTAATCCAGTATTATTGACCTCCCTGATCATGAGCTCCCAATGCCTTTAAAACCCTGCAGTCTAATCTGGTGCTGTGTGTAGTAAAGTAAACACTGTGGATTGATATCTTCTGTTTGTCAACTAATGATGTAAAATAGGTATTGTATACGGGGGTGAAAGCACTGTGATTTAGATTTGAATAGGTTGTGTGCACATCTCCTTTTGATTTTGAGCTGGTTCTTCAGAGCTGTGTTGAAAACAAAGCAGTTCCCCCACTGGTTTATAGTATATATGTTATGTTGTTATGTTGCACAGTAAAACAGTCATGATCCACATTGCAGGGTAAACAATCTTATTTACCTTTGAATTACGTTCCTGCTGTGGGAATTTCATAGGGCCCTAGGTTTCATCAGAAGTCACAAAGTGTCAACATATTAATAAAGTGCTCGATTTCCAATATAAAATTATATATTATATAATAAATTATATTGGACAGACAGAAACCGTCTCTGTTTTTAAAATGAGAATGGAATTTTATGAAAGCCAAATTATACATGGCTATGACATGTGCACACATTGCAATAACGGGATCAGGGAACAGGATCAGAACTTTAGAAGCTAATGCTCAATTCTGGAAAAACACTTGGATCGGACTCAGTTCAGATTTACTTAATCAGACTGGGATGTTTGTAATCCACCCTTCAACTGGAGAATCTAAATCAAGTTAACCGATTTATTATAAATCTAAGCCACACAAAACAGTACAAATCATGCACTGTTACGTTATCATATGTTCCTCCAGTTGTGGAAGAGCTGAGTACTAATGAATTGGGCTGGGGGATCTATCAATATTTTTGTTGATATCAGGATATGAAGAGAGAACGTGATATTGGCTGAGGTGATATATCAGTATTTATGTTGATATTGGGATATGAAGAGAGAACGTGATATTGGCTGAGGTGATATATCAATATTTATGTTGATATTGGGATATAATGAGAGAATGATGGCCTGAGCACATATAGTTTATGTAAAATTTAAAAGTTTTTAAATAATGTTCTGTTTCAATCTTGCAGGAAACATTTCCTGCTTGGGCCCTGCTCTCAGCTCTTTCTCTCCCCTCTGCCCCATTAACACTCCATAGAGGGGGCACAAATTTCAGTATATCATATATATTACCATTCATTAAAAAATATATAGCGACATAATTTCATTTTTATATGTAATTGTTGTCCATATTGCCCAGCCCTACAGTGAACTACAGTGTTTCTATGAAGTATATCCAACAGAAAAGCATGGAACAAAAGGAAAAGTGTTTTCTTTCTTGGTATATTTTGTGTATTACTGAGGTGGTAATATTGTGTTACTTTGTTTTGTAACTGTTTCTTTTAGTTGGGTGTTTGTTGGCAGATGCTGGAAACAGAAGTTTGACATTTTTAGGTCTAACAGATCTGAGGGCATCTTAGAACAGATGTGTCCTCTCTTTCTCACTCAGTTTCTCCTTTACACACATGTAAGCATGCGCGAGCACACACACACACACACACACACACACACACACACACACACACACACACACACACACACACACAGGCACACTCACTCTCCCTCTCTGTAATTACAGTGTGTCCTGGAGCATCATTACTTGGGTGACCATGACAACTGCTCAGATGCTGTGTGTGTGTGTGTGTGTGTGTGTGTGTGTGTGTGTGTGTGTGTGTGTGTGTGTGTGTGTGTGTGTGTTTGTGTTTGTCCACTGTGCTTGTGTAAAATTAAGTAATCAGAGCAGTCGAGGTGTGAACTTGCTGTCTTTCTCACTCACCTTCACACATTTCCAAGTCTTGCAGTGACTCAGACACTACAGATATGCTAAAAACAACTGAACATCTGAGACCAAGCGGGCTGAAGCCTCCTGATGAAACGCTATGACCTTAAATTCTCTTTTTGCACACATTAACTGGCTGACCTCTTACAGATCAGATTTCTGCTTAGGAGTGGTTAGTGAATGAGGCCTAATGCCTGTAATGGAGATGTGTGAGGGTGCAGAAACTTTGAAAGGTTTAAAGGAACTTAATCTAAAAGTTCTTTAATCAGTTTAGGTTCTTCACACACATCTCCATTATAAACATAATTCTTCATGGATCTTAAAAATGATATCTATGGCATAGATCAAAGCACCTTTATTTTTCAGAGTGTAATTCTGAAACTCTGGCTCATCAGCTGTGGTAGCTTTGTGAATGAGATATTGAAGACTGGAACTTTCCACTGTGTTATTGCTGCTGGTTAACACAATGCTACTTTAACAATCAGTGCTACTTTGTCATTTTATGTGTCCTGATGAAGGCCTGATTAGGAATCCACATAAAACAAAATATTTACTTAATCACTCACAATGCATCAGGAAAGAATTCACAGCGCTTCACTTTATGCACATTTTATGTTTTATGTCTTATTCCGAAGTGGATTCAATTAATTTTTCCCTGAAAAATTCTACACACAACATCCCACAATGGCAAAGTGAGAAGAGTTTGAAATTTTTGCAAATGTATAAAAAATAAAACACAAAAATATGACATGCAAAAGTATTTAAAACTTTTGCTGAATACATTGTTGAAGCATCTTTGGCAGCAAATACAGCCTTGAGTCTTTTGGTGTATGATGGTACAACTTAGCACCTGTTTTGGGGAAGATTCTCTCATTCTTCTTCTTCATTCTTCTTTGCAGTTCCATCAATTGGATGTGGAGCGTTGGTTCTCCCAAAGCTGGAGCGTTTTAGATATCTCCAGAGATTTTCAATTGGGTTCAAGCCACTCAATGAAATCCAAAAATTTGTCCTGAAGCCACTCCTTTGTTATCTTGGCTGTGTGCTTAGGGTCATTTTCCTGATGGATGACCCTGAAGGATGATCAGTGGAAAGAAGATGCACCTGAGCTTTTGAGTATCATGGCAAAGGCTGTGAAAACTTGCATACTTTTATATTTTTGTGATTGTATTTCAATAAATCTGCAAAATAATTTTCTCACTTTGTCATCATGGGGTATTGTGTGTAAAATTTTGATGAAAAAAAAATTTAATCCATTTTGGAATAAGGTGGTAAAATTTCAAAAAGTGTGCAAAAGGTGAAGTGCTGTGAATACATCTGTTATGTTTAACTTACTGGTTAAAAGATATTTGAAGCCTTTTGTTTTTTTGTGCAGCTTGAAACTGGAAGCACTTATTTATTTTTCAGAGTAAGGATACAATGTTAGTGAAATGTGACTTTTGTATTACCTTTTGTGTATTTCCTTCTCCAGAACTGAGTTTCTAAAGCTTTGAATTAATTAAATACAGCAACATGAATGAGGAATCACAATACTAAAATGGTGACCCACTGTGGCACTTATTTGATTGTGTTCCCTTTTAATTTGCACTAATTCATGTTTAAGAACATTTAATTTAGAAAACTCTGCAGGTCTGACACGAGCACCTCAGTAATCATAAGGCAGTTCAGATACCCTGCTGTGATCTGGCCACTAAAGAAAGTAAGTGATTTAGAATTAGTGTTGAACTAATTCACATTAAAACGTTCCTCAGAAATGCCAATATGAAACTCTTTAGCCCGCTGCTGTTATTATGTAAAGAACAATAATCTCAAAATATCGTAATGCAATTTTAGGCCATCCATAAAAGCTCTGTGTGGGTGTGCGGAACACACGAGACCCATTTCCTGATCTTGAATGATCTTCAATCCCCATAATGAGCTTTGATTACAAGTCAAACATTCCTGATGACCCTCAGTTACAGTGTATGCTCTGCTGAGTCTTATGTTGAGATGTTGAGATCTGGTCAATAGTACAAAAACACTGTTCACACAGAATCCTCCAGGAGTGGTCTGAACTTTTGGTGACCTAGAACTGAATGTTGATACACTGCAGTTATAGAAAAGAGCTCTGGCATTCTGGATGATCAGTACAATGTCGTAAACGACTGGGACTTACCTGAAATGAAGCTCAGTTAGGACCAATCAGTGCTCTAGTATCGAGACCATAAATCACAGTTGTTAACTGTGTTATTAAATCCCTAAAAAGATCACTTTATTGATTGGTTAAGATCTTAAAGTACATGGAACAAAAATATAAACACAGCATTTTTCTATGTACACAAAAGGCATTTTTCTCTCCAATACTGTTCACAGATGTGTCAAAATCTGTTAGTGAGCACTTCTCCTTTGCTGAGATAATCTATCCATCTCACAGGTGTGCCATATCAAGATGTCAGATCTAGACATCATGATTATTGCACGGGTGTGCCTGCAAACCACATGTAACCACACCAGTCCAGGGCCTCCACGTCTACTTTTATGTCATGTAGCTGACACACTCATCCAGAGCAACTTACAAGGTTACTCATATTAGAGAGCAGGGCCAGATAGGAGTGTTAGGAGTCTTATTGGTCTAGCAGACTGGAAATTGAGTCCCCAGTCTCCTACATGGTGTGGTGACTCATTGGTGGTGTTATCTGTTGCTCCACACCAACCACCATCCAGCATCTTCACCTAGAAGATCGTCTGAGACCAGCCCCCTGGACAGCTGCTGCAAAAATCGGTTTGCATAACCAACTAATTTATGCACAAACTGTCTGAAACCTTCTCAGGGAAGCTCATCTGCATGCTTGTTGTCCTCATTGGGGCCTCCACCTGACTGCAGTTTGTCATTGTAACTGACTTGAGTGGGCAAATACTCACATTTGATGGCATTTGGCACTTTGGAGAGGTGTTCTCTTCACAGATGAATCCTGGTTTTCACTGTACAGGGCAGATGGCAGACTGTGTGTATGGCTGTATGTGGGTGAGCAGTTTGATGATGTCAGTGCTGTGAATTGAGTGGACCATGGTGGCAGCGGGGTTATGGTATGGGAAGGCGTATGTTATGGACAACAAACACAGGCGTGTTTCATTGATGGCATTTTGAATGCATATAGATACCATGAGAAGATCCTGAGGGCTATTGTTGTGCCATTCATCCAAGACCATCACCTTATGTTGCAGGATAATAATGGACGGCCCCATGTTTCAAGCATCTGTACACAATTCCTAGAAGATAAAAGCATTCCAGTGCTTGCATGGCCAGCATATTCACCGGACATGTCACCCTTTGAACATGTTTGGGATGCTCTGGACCAGATCTTGACAATATCCAGCAACTTCACACATCCATTAAGGAGGAGTGGACCAACATTGCACAGGCCACAACCTGATCGACTTTATGCGAAGGAGATGTGTTACACTGCATGAATCAAATGGTGGTCATACCGGATACTGACCCCCACCGGAACCCACCAGTACAGTAAAAGTTAACCACACATTTTAGAGTGGCCTTTTATTGAGGCCAGCCTAAGGCACACCTGTGCAATAATCATGCTGTCTAATCTGAAGTGGATGGATATTCTTGGCAAAGGAGACATGCTTATTAACACAGATTTAGATAAATTAGTCAAGAATATTTGCCAGAAAAAAGACATTTTGTGTACATAGAACAAGAGTTTGAGTTCAGCTCATGAAAAATAGGAGCAAAAACAGAAGTGTTGCATTTATATTTTTGTTCAGTGTAGTTAGTATTTTTTTTTTATGTGTACAGACTGAAGACCAATTCGATATGTTCAATGTCAACTTCACTGAAATAAAGATGACTGATTTTCACGTTGAGTTAAAAATGTAGAGTTGAGGTAATGTAATGATTTGTGCACATCCTGAGCTCAGTTATGCATATTTCTGGGGGACCACTTTCAGAAATACAGTTTAGTAAATAGAACTGGCATAATTAGTGGCTGCCGTGAGAAGCGTAGTCAACAGTGCATCATTTCCATAAGTGGTGCCGGCTGTGTGAGGAAGTACAGGTTTAGTGTATGCAGTGTAAACGGTGTGGCAGCATCTTTCTACCTTTGTTTAAGAAGTGTGTTTATTCAATTGTATTTGTAGGTGAAAGAGTGAACGATAACAGAAAAAGAGAAAGATGGATAGAAGTGAAAGCTAAACTAGCAAAGGGGTAGAGATTGTGGTCTGCTTCTTTTGTCAGGTTTATACCGAGGGTGTCAGCTTGTATTGTGAAATGTGCCAAAACACACACACACACACACACACACACACTGTGCAGAAATTTGGAGGACTTTGTTAGAGCTGTTCATTATGACTATTATCAAAACCCAAGAGTTCATTTATAACTATATGGACAAAAGTATTGGGACACCTCCTCAATCATTATTTTCTTCTAAAATCAAGGGTTTAAAATTTGTTTTATATACAGAAACTCTCACTCAAAGAAGCTCAATTAAGTATATCATTAGCATGATTAAGTATATCAGTAGCATAATATGATGATCCACTGTGGCGACCCCTAAAGAGAGCAGCTGAAAGAAGAAGAAGAAGAAAGAAGAAGAAGATTAGCATACAAAAGCTAAAGGCTAATCAAACATGACCAAGACCAAACACATTAACATAAAGAAACTAAAGACCAATAAAACACAACCTCATTATCATACAAAAAAAAGATCAGTCAAACATGACCAAGACAAACCTCATTAGCACCCAGAAACTAAATAGAAGTCAGACGTGACTAAGAAACGCCAATCGTATTTCAACCAGTGATTTTTTTCTCCTTATCGTAAAATAACTCATCCCTTGTGCAAGTAGTTTAATTTATGCATGTCCTGTTGTGCACTGTAACATCGCTGACTCTCATCAGAGCATCAAAAGCCCTCAGTGTCACTAATGTGGCCACCTTGCCTTCTGCAACTCCTGTTTCCTCATCCTATAAAACATTTAAATGTTTCATTTGCAGCAGATCTTACACACAACACACACTGACTGTGGGACATATGTTACCCATGTGCTCTGTGTGTGTGTTTGTGTGTGTGTGTGTGTGTGTGTGTGTTAGGTTTAGAGTCATATTAGGATAAGTAGACATGATTTATGTAAACAGTGATTTGTGTGTGTTTTTGTTTCTGAATGTACACACACACACACACACACACACAGAATGCATCTGCTTTTAGTATTTTCTGGAATTTTCTGTGCTGACATCTTTTAACTGTGTGTGTGTGTGTGTGTGTGTGTGTGTGTGTGTGTGTGTGTGTGTGTGTGTGTGTGTGTGGAGGGGGTGTTTTTATCATGTTACTGTTCTTTTTTTTCTTAGCGTGGGAAAGAGTCAGTGTAACTTCAGTGAGAGCGAGAGGGGAAGGGGGGGGGGTTGGAAGAGGGGATGTTCCATAACAAGAAATTGTAAAAGCCAAGTGAGTAACAGTAACTTTTAAAAGAACAGAACAGTTCCTGTAAACTGAAATGATAATAAATGAATGAGAGAGGGCCCTGTATGCTCCAAGAGGAAAAGCAGGAGTAGTGAAAGCAGAGCCTCCAAAAAGAGGGAGAAGAGGGAGTGAGGCTCGTCCCCCTTTCTCTCCTCCTCTTTCTGGGCCTGTCCGAAAAGTGGCTGGGTGGAGTAGATCATACACACACTCACACACATACACACACTCGCAGACATGTACCTCTCAACCAGCGAGGAGTCCGATGTGGTGAGTGCTCGTTTAACAACGTCTTTACACACACACACACACACACACACACACACACACACACACACACACACACACACACACATAGAGTCTCAAACTCTCTCACAAATGGAGCACATTCATGCAGTCTTTGCGGGACCAGGGGATCGAGACCACTCACTTTCTTTCCATCCAAACAAAGAATAAGTTCTGGCTCTTTTCTGGAGCTTTCTGGGCTGGAGTCTCATGGGTGGGATTTCAGAGTTTCCTGAACTTTTCGGACTGCTTCTTTGTGGTTCTTTTTTGTGACTTGTTAAGGTCCTGTGTGTTTATGAGTGTGTGTGTGTGTGTGTGTGTGTGTGTGTGTGTGTGTGTGACTGTAAGGACATCAGAGTGATTGAGGCTGTGGTTGTCACAACTGTAATGCCAAGGCCTGTTAACATCTGGTTGGAACTAAGTAGAATATACTGACACTCGTAATGTGTTCACACACAGATGCAAATACACACACACACACACACACACACACACACTGCAGGCTCCAGTTTCAAAGTGTGTCTGCAGATGCCGGGCAGACTGAAAGCAACAGTTTTAAAGGTATCCTTTAGCATTTTATCACATACTATGGAAATCCCATTCCTGTTTCCCAACATTGAATAGTTAATGTAATTAATATGTTTCCTTAGTCTGATTGAATCCGGTCTTCTCTCAACGAGCCATACTGCTTTGTTACATTTGGTGTATGTAGACCTTTAGCTGTATACCAGCTGTGTGGCACACGAGAAGGACCTATAAGCATATGTAGTTTTGAAAAATCAGCTCACCCAATGAGAACATTGTGTTTTTAACATATTTAAACATGTGCAGATTTGATTTGATCTTCATTATTACTGTAGTTAGATCCAAAGAGTTCTCTGAGGCACTTCAGAAAGAAGGTCTTTGATGCATTTGAGCCTGGGAAGACCTTCAATGAAAATCAAACTTGTTTGGTCTCTTTCTAACAGTAGAGAGTCATATGGCAGAAGCACTACCTGTAATTCCCATGTTGACATATTAGGATTGTTGGAGACTTCTTTACACAGGTTGTGTTTTGCTCGCAGGCTGAATTTGCTAAGACAACTTGACCTGGCCCTGCCGGCAGTTGCTTCAGTTTTGAATTATTTGGTGGACAGTGCAGTTGCTGGTTTCTAATCGTTTTGAGATATTTTTAAATCCTTTCCAGATTCATCCGTTTCTACAGTCTTCTATTTGAAGGTCTCAGAGACCTCTTTGGATCTGGCCATGGTGATGCCACTCACTTCAACAATCAAGGGGAAACCAAAATAATGTCTGAGGTGTAAATAACACAAAGTCCTCTCTTACTATGTGCTAGTCATCTACAGCCGGTGTGGTGATTCTAATTTTAGACATTGTATTGAGTAATAAATATGGGGCCGTCCTAACTTTCTTCTGCTCTTCTATTAATTACATTTTATTATTTATCTATGAAAGACATTTCTTAGTCACATGACCTCCATCTCTTTAATGAATATCAAATGTCCAATATGTTCAAATATGGTAAATAAGACAAAAGTTTTCATGTTGTTAATGGTGCTAAAATTATTAAAATTTAGACTAATGTGGACAATATACAGTATATTGAGCTTCATATTCAGAAACATTCTCTTAGTATGGAGTTTTAGAGGTTACTAATCGTGTCCTCTGATTAAGGTTTGAACTAATACCGGTGCCTGGAATTCGGTATTGGTAGCTAGTGGTACTTTTTTTGGTACTTTACTCTCTCTGTACTAACAAAAAAAAATCACTTGTTTAAAAGTCTATCCTTCAACAAAGTTGAAATTGAAACTCAAATTTGGCGAAGAAACCCAACAATTTGTTGTTTATTTAAAACTTTTTTAACACACCAGAGTTATTCATTTAAAATGTCTGACCATGCTGGATGTATTACCATGTTCACATAATCTTTTGTTCTGTTAGTGGTGTTTGTTAGTTCTGCTCTGATCTTCACTGGACTGGACTGGGGTGAAGTTCTCTCAGTATGGATCAGTTTAGTGTTCTGATCTTCACTGTACTGGACTGGGGTGATGTTCTCTCAGTATGGATCGGTTTAGTGTTCTGATCTTCACTGGACTGGACTGGGGTGATGTTCTCTTAGTGTGGATCAGTTTAGTGTTCTGATCCTCACTGTACTGGACTGGGGTGATGTTCTCTTAGTGTGGATCAGTTTAGTGTTCTGATCTTCACTGAACTTGACTGAGTGGTGTTCTCTGTTTGTGGCTCAGGATAGTGGTGTTAAAAATCTATTGGTGTTTGTAAGCTGGCCTTCATGATGTGTGATGCTTGACAATAAACTGTTGATCTTTTCAGAGTTCTCAAGGCTGTCTTTTAAATCTGGATCATTGTTCTGCACTGGCAGAATTCATCCAGTCATTTTGAAGTCAGGAATGATGTTTTGTAATGTAGTGGAACAAGTCCACTTCTTGGGGATGTTTTTGGCTCTCACTAGCCAAAGAAGCCATTAGATTGATTTGATATAGTCTTGATTGAAACGCTTGCTGTAATGTAATTTCTCAAAGTTTGTTGCAGATCTCGTCAGTGCTTAAAGAGCACTGACTGATTACATATTTTCATTGTAACGTGTCCAGTTGAAGTGGATTTAGTGCAGTTAAATGTTAACAAAAACCATTTTACTCAGTTGATAATGGAATTTTTTGTGCCACCCCTAACTGTACGCTGCGTGTTGTAAATGTTTCTGGAAGTATTGTGATATTACATTTATGTCATACTGCCTACCCCTTTATTCAGTTACTCCAGGACTTTCTAAACTACATTCAAGTTACAAAATCTTTACTTATACTAAAGTATGTTTTGTCCTTTTGTGATTAGTTTCCAATTCCAGCATCTCTGACATTGAGATTTTTCCATTAAATTTGACACCAGAAAGATACTGCTATTGAAGGAACGATATTTTGACTTAAATTTAGGCTGTTCTGTCGATTTATGTTGGTTTATTAATAATTAAATGAACCTATATACCACTTGGTATCCACCTGGTGTGCATAATATTAATGCCAATATGCAAACCCTGAAGGAAACAGGGGGCTTATGTCTGTACTCAGCATGTAAACATGTTTATACATGCTGAACAAAGTAAACTTTCACCAATGGTTAAAAGACTTGAGGTGCAATGAAAAACAGATGCAAATTTTGTGTGTAGAAATAAGCTTCATGATGGCTATCCAAAGTAGTTATTAATTGGTTTATGCCAAGGTTTCCCGCCAGCTCCTGGAGATCTCCCCCCTGCACAGTTTAGTCCAGCCATAATCTGAAACACCTGATCTACATAATCAAGGTGTTTAGAAAAATCTGTGCATTTAAGGGTTGTTTGATTAAAGTTGAAACTCTGCCTGAGGCTTAAATGCTTGATCTTTTAGTGGCTTTTATCATCTCCAGTGTAACCACACTGACTGAATGGTGATGAGGTCAGTAGATCTTTTACAACCAGTAGATCCTTCATCAAATAGAACTTTTATAAATGAATTCATGCTTTTTACTATTAATCAATAGAAGTATAATTTAAAGTGTAATATTATTAAACAAAACGTGTGTGTAATTAATGTGTGTGTGTGTGTGTGTGTGTGTGTGTGTGTGTGTGTGTGTGTGTGTGTGTGTGTGTGTGTGTGTGTGTGTGTGTGTGTGTGTTTGTGTGAGTCTGTGTCTTTGGAGTGTTTGTGTAACAGGGGCATATATAAGCTTGATTTCTCCTCGGAGCTGCCGTATGAAACTGCCCTAATGTGTAATGTATTTGTCATATTATTCCTATCATCATTGGTTAGCAAGCATTTCACTGTAGACTCACAATGACAAAGTGAGGAGTTTGTTTGAAATCATTGCAAAGTCATTAAAAATTAACCACAAAAAATAAAATGTCCATGCGTATTAACATCCTTTGCCATTAAGCTCAGGTGCATCTTGTTTCCATTGGCCATCCTTCAGATATTTCTGAGCTTGACTTGTCATTGTGGGACACTGTGTGTAGAAATTTGAGGGGGGAAAATAAGGCTGTTGCATAAAACAATGTGCAAAAGTGAAGCAGTGTGAGTACTTTCCAGATGCACTGCATGTAAGTTTACAATACGTGCATGCAGTTCAATTCACCACCAGTGCCTGGTTGGGCCACCTTTACCTGTGGTACAAGATGAGGTTTGGTTGGACAAATCCTGTAGTACATTTGCCCACAGATATTATAGCTGGGCCTGTAGATGCTGTACATTCTTTAAATGCTGAAGCTGGCGTCCCAGCTGGTCCTATAATTGCTTGCTTACATTTACATTTACATTTACATTTACATTTGCGGCATTTAGCAGACGCCCTTTTCCAGAGGGACTTACAAAAGTGCTTTGCTGTTTACTTAGAACTTAGCTAGTAGACAAGGCTGGAATCTAGAGATTCCGCACGTTTAGCCATGTTGAAACAAAAGTCTTTATGGAGTACTCCTGAAACAGTCTGCGTTTGAAGACAGTGAGGGACTCAGCTGTTCGGACTCCCAGGGGAAGTTCGTTCCACCATTTTGGTGCCAGAACAGAAAAGAGTCTGGATGCATGTTTTCCTTGCATTCTGAGGGATGGTGGGTCAAGCCCAAGCTCGAGTTTTGACCATTGCCATCATGTATGGAGGGGCTGGTCCGTTTTTGGCTTTGTAGGTCAGCATCAAGGTTTTGAATCTGATGCAGGCAGCTACAGGGAGTCAGTGATGGGAACGCAGCAGAGGAGTTAAGTGACTTACGTGCTTACGGATAAATTTAGTGACCATTCAGATCAAGGAAGTTATGCTTTCTGGCAGAGACATCCCTGTTATCCCAATTATCCTGCTGAAAAATGCTAAGCTGAAGCCCTGGTTTGAGAGGCAACACATGGCTGAAGGTTGTCCTGCACATATCAGTGAGCTGGTAGCTGGTAGCCTCCCTGAGGGTGACCGACTGTTGCATATGATGGCTCTCCCAATCATCACACTAGCTGTTGGGGCAGTGTGTCACTCCACAGCAGAGGCAGGATTGGCCACCATTCTCAAACTGACCATTGTCAGATCCCAAATAGAACCTTTTCAAGTTGAGAGGAACCACCAGTGCTAATGAAGGTGATGTTGGTTTGGTCAGCACAACCTAGATGGCAGACAATTAATCGAAACATCCATTCTGCCTCTCAATCCAGCGATGCACCCCATCTCAGAATCTTCCAACTGGACATAATGTTGTGTAGAGGCATGTCTAGCAGTCACATATCAAGAGGCACAATACCAAAAAGAAGCCTCTAAAAGCCTTTTTATGTTTATATGATCAGACCACACCTCTAATTATTAGGAAAATCTGCCTGACATATATCTGCATGCATAATTTTGCAGCAATATTACCTTGTGGGGTTTTTTTCTCGAGTGTGTGACCAGACTCATTGGGGCACTTTTGGGGGTTCCAGTGTGAAAACATTATGGAGAAATTAGGCACGCTAACAGTTTATTGAAACCAACACCGTAAAATGTGGCGGTCCTATGTTACGTTTTACTTCTCTAAACAGCAAGTGCCTGAATGTGTGCAGCATTTCAGTTGAGTTCTCTTTGTATGCTCTGAGTGCTCCAAAACAGAGATGATAAACACACTTCACCCCAGACTACACTAAAGTGACCCCTGACTGGGGGGTCGGGGGTCAGAATAAGATCAATCTTTCTGCACTGTTTGTTACAGTGACATTTATATTGTCCTTGATGTTTATGTTTAATGACTGTGAAAGTAAGTTTTTCTAGTTTTCCCTATTTAAACTAGTTAGATAGCTTTGCTACCTTAATTCTATTTTATTGCAGCCAATTTTCTCGTAGACCTGCTTGAAAACCTTAATGAAATGATATTTTGCAGGGTGGAAATGTCTAATTCCAGGGAGTTATTGCCAAGTATGTGTAGCTACCTACTGGCTGATGTTGGCTGACGTTTTATAGATACAGGAACAATGAAAATATATTTTTCTGACCCTTTAACACTTTGGCTGACACCATTGCAGTCTTTGGCAAGGTTGGCATGGTGTTACGGGGAGTTGTCTGTGTGCATGTAGTCCTGCGTTGTGCAACCATTGGCCAATAGTTCTGGCACTAAAAGAATGACTCATGAAGGACATCACTTCTCATTGAATGTCCACAGTCATGGCAGCTGGGTCACTCCATGCAAGTTCTCCATGGTTCATTTAAGTCTCACATCCTTCATGTTGCTTCATACCTTCTTCTATCCACTGCAGTCACAGTTCTACTCTGAACATTACCTTTAATGAAAAGAAACCCTGAACAATCCATATTTTAGACAGTTTTGTTAGCAGCTTTGCCAATTTCAGGGCAGAAGTTTTGTTTTACTTATAAAGACTTAAAATTACCTCACTATTGTCAGACAAACTCAAACAAAGGTGCTTCCAGGAAACTTCAATTAAAGGACTAGGGATTCCTGGATTTTCCTTGAAGTAATCTACAAGGTTCCTCCTCAGTTTCACATCAAAGAACCTCCAAAAGTTCTTCAGGGATCTTGTACTTTTTACAGTGTACAGTATCATTTACCCAGCCTGAGAGAGAAACAGTGCCTTCTAGCCTACAAAAAATTTGGCATTGAGTTGACCCTTATTCCACAAATAGCAACTTGTAATGTGATTAATGTGAAGTGTACCTAATTAATGAATACCAGGGCAGAGTGAATGTAATTATGAGCTCCTGACTGGAGAATCTGTTAATATGTTTAAAAAGTAATACTCGCAATCGTGAGCATGATTAGTGACATATAAACAAAGCAGCTGTGCTCCACTAAAAGGCATTGACTTAAAGGGTGGCAAAGGCTATGCTGTTAAGCTGTCGTTGTCAATACTGAACCCCCACTGACAGATGTGCCTTTCTGTCCAGTTCTAGACCAGTTCTAATCACATGTTAATCGACATATATACGTGAGACGTTTTCCACCATCAGTCATGTAGATGACCAAGATAAGAGAATGTGAAGTCTTAGACCTTATGTCATTCAAACTGTGTTAGGGTGGGAGGTGTTCTTCAAAGATTTATGTTCTCCCTTTATTGATTTATTGAGAGCTATCTTTCTCTCACTCTCTCTCTCTCACTCACTCTCTCTCTCTCTCTCTCTCTCTCTCTCTCTCTCTCTCTCTCTCTCTCTCAGAAACACACACACACATACACACACACATACACATACACATACAGTGCCCCATGTCCTGCATATTTCTGCACAGTTGTGTCCTAACAGGCTGGTTCATTAGCTCAGTACTTGGATTGTGGTTTGGGAACAAGGAGAACACTAAGCTCCCATCCACACTTGGCATTAACATGTTTTATGGGTGATCTGATCACAAATGATTGGCAAAACGCATAGCTGTTCACACCTGACATTTTAAACCTATCTCCTCTTATTGAATTCATTGCGTCATTTCTTCTGGAGGAGGGGCACAACACATGCAAATGATTTAAATAAAGATACACATAGTTTTGTTTGCACACCAACACGACTGTTGCCTTTATTCATTAATTAGTGGTATCTTGGTTATTATATATTTGACAGCTAGAGCAATGACACGGTTGATGTGGGCAATGCTTTTTGTCAGGACAGATTGAGATACAGCTTGGATTAATATGCTCATATGTATTTCTGACCACTAGGTGTGTTTAAGTGACTGGATCACAGTGCACTCTCAAGACGCATTGCATCCCGTTTGCAGCTGTACTTTTCTGATTGGATCACTCAGACAGTTTATTAATGCTGCTTATATTAATGGCTGAAGAGTGAACTGTATGAAAAGGGGGTGATAGACTACGACCGTAGTGGAGTAGGAACCATTGACTTTGTACTACTATAAACTCTTAGGTAGCTCTTAGATAACATTTTCCAATATGTCAGGCCTTTTTGTTATCACTAAAGCTTCCTCAGTCACTGTTAATATTTAAAAATCCAGAGCTTTATAAATACTCTTTAAATCTTGTCCCAATGGTCAGCAGCCAGGCATCGCCCTAAGCAGCTGCCTGTCGGTTAATTAAAAAGTGGCAAGTTGTCAAGATGGCATTTGTACAACCAACAAAACTTTGAGATGGAACCAGAAGCCCCAGTTGGCCTCAAAGAAAAAAACTTCAGAACTCTGAAATGGTGGTGCACTGTTTCTGTAATGAGATAAAAAATGTCCTGTGTCTTGACCACAGAATCAGAGGTTTTAAAGCCTGATGCATTTTGTAATTGAAATATGTTTTTGCCTCTAAAAGCACACCTTTCCAGCTGTTAAGCATGGGGGTGGATCAATTGTGTTCTGGAATTAGTGACACAGGTAACATTTCATTGCCATAGGAGAGAATGGACTCAAATATAAGTTTATCATCTGTAAATACCAGTAAACTCTGGTAAAAACTCAGTAAAAATGTCTGTACTGCATAAATACAAAGGTATATTTTCATATCTGACACCACAGAGAAAGAATGAATGAACGTTTTTTTTAATGAAAGGGGCGTTTAATACAGTTTATGTGTCATACATACATAAATACATGTGTGTTATGAAATGAGTCTCTCTCCCTCCCTCCGCCCCCCTACCCCTCAGTGTATGATGTGATGTGTGTGCTCAGACTATTGAGCATGCTCACTAAGTCCCCAGAGAGAGAGAGCTGTACAGTACACTCTGCTGAACTTTAAACTCATGAGGAAAAAGCTGAGGATCGGGATGTGCATCTGCTTGTGGTTTTATATAACAGCTTTATTATTATAGTAATAATTTGGTCAATTACAGAGGTTTTCATGTGACAGGGAGGTGCCTGAGAAGACAACCTTTGGACTAATAAACACAAATGCATACACACGCGAGCGTGCAGTCACACACAATCACAATCATCTTCACACACACACACACACACACACACACACACACACACACACACACACAGCCAAGCAAACATGCAGAGACATTAATCACAGCAGAGAAAGAGCAGATGGAGGTGCTGTGAAGAGCACGAGTGAGAGAGAGAGAGGGAGAGAGGATGGGAGAGGAGGGGAGAGCGAGAGGAAGAAGATGAAGGGGGGGGTGAGTATAGGCAAAGGTGCGGACAGAAAGCAAAAGAGAAGGATGAGTGATCAAGAGAGAGAGAGAGCAGGAGGAGGAGGAGGAGAAGGAGGAGGAGAGTAAAGCACACGGAAAACGCAGACGAGGAAAACATCAGACACGAAGACGACCGAGGCACGAGGGGACTGGAAGAGAGGATAAATGGGCAGAATGGACAGTGGAGAAGAGACAGGAGACGAGTGAAAGCGGCTCACTGCAGCACCTGTGAGCAGCGCTCAGAAAACAGCAACAAACAGCAGCAGAAGCTCTGTCATCATTGTCCTCCTCCTTGTCATCCTGGTCTGCAACAGAGCTCCTGCCTCGTTGACTTTGCTTTACCAAAAGCCAGAAGCCATGGCAGCCTTGGCCAATCAGGCTGGAGGTCCCAATCGCTAATTGAAGGATACAATGACCACCAGAGCCTCTGCACTGGCCCCTAAAGCCATCCTTCCTTCAGCATGCGCTTGGATAGCTCGCTCTCTCGCTCACGTGGAAACATTGGAACTCTCCGTCCCCACGGCAACGGCCACAGTGCAGCTTGCCCTGATAACATTAGCTCCATCAGTACCAGGGACATCAGGTAGCACAGTAAAGAGCTTAGAGGGCAGGTGCAGTGCTGACATTGACACCATCAACTGGGTGTCATAGTAGTAGTAGTAGAAGTAGTAGTAGAAGTAGTAGTAATAGTAACTCAATTGTAGCTGACCTTATTATTTTCTTTATAGATTAAGTTTGTAGACATTTTATTACTATTTCTGAGGGCTGTAGGGGATTTTAAGGGACTGTTATTTTAATTTAATTGGTGTATTTTTTTGTTTGTTTGTTTGTTTTTTGGTTCACTCTTTTGACACCAGTAGTAGCATCAGTCTCAGCAGTATCAAGTGCTAATATGCTCTCAGGTTTACTCCGAATGTCTTTCAGTACCTTAGTTGTAGCTTCAATGGTAGTCTTCATCCTGAGCTGTATTCAGTAGCCCCCCGCTGTATGATTGTAGTTAAAGGTCCACTGCATTCGTGGTTGGTATGGTGAAGAGAGCAGACGCTCTTACCCTACTGGCTGATGAAGGCCTCCTGGATACGTCTGCTGAAAAGAGCAAAGGGGGGCCGAGTCAAGAGCGATATCGGAGTAAGACCATTCATACCTTACTTTCACCACAGTGTGCCTTGGAGAATGTGTGTTAACCCCGCAAACTGACTCTTTAAGTGACACTTCTTTACATGAATTTTAACTTTAAGCTTCTGTAAAGTATTTCTTTGCTGTATTATACAAAGAGGTTAAAGTCATGAAGTACCTGTGTGTTTATATATTGTTTCTTCTTGGGGCTTTTATGTGGTATTACTGAATGTTTGAGTAAGTTATGTTTTTGGAAGCCGGGACGGCCTAGTGCCCTTGACTGAACCTGCACCATGTACACATGCTGTTAAAGCCAGTGAACGTTGCTACATAACATTTTACTAGACATAGAAAGAGCACATTAATGTTTGAACTGATGCAAGACAGATATGTGACAGTGTGTTAACAGAAAAGAGAAAAGCACCTAAATGATAATGTGTGCATTGCTTCCAAAGCACATTGGTGAAAGAGAACGTGACAAACGTCAACAAGGTTCAAAAATCAATGAGCCTAAATTGTTACAGCTCTGAATTCAAAGATAGCACATCAGGGGAAATGTGGAGGTCAAGATGGCACCTGTAACAACAAGACAACTTTCAGACAGAACTGCAGAAAGGCAAATTATAAGCCCAGTTTGACAGCAAAATATCCTACTGAACAGTTTTTCTGTAATGAGCAGAAAAACATTCCCGCATCCTGAACGCATAATTCAGAATCAGAATGTTTTGAAAGGGAGATCGAGAAATCTTGATGCATTTTGGAATAGAAATAGTTGGACACAATGTGTTTGTTTAGAGAAAGAACATACAGAACACATTTACAGCTGGTAAGCGTATGGGTGGATCGATCACACTTTTGCTTTGTGTGACAGCCAGTGACACAGGAAACATTTCATGACCTGAGGACAGAATGGCTTCAAATACCAGCAAATTCTGTAAATATTTCTGTGCTATGTAATGATTAATACTAATCTTCATGTCTTACACTTATTTATGACCACTTATATGACAGAGTATGTCAATAGCAAAGAAAAAAGCAACAAAATTGTAACGCATGTAAGGCTAATAGAAAGGTACCGATTGAAATCTAAACATTGCTTCCATAGATGCAATCAAAATATAGCATTCCCTTGGAGTGTGTTGTAACATGATATCTTAATATGACAGGCCGGATATTGCACTGTGCACTTATTTAATTATGTGTCCAGCATAGAATTCCAAAGAGCTAGTTTCTGAAAGTGCGGTCAGCAGCATATACAGATCAATAGACTGTGAGCTGATACTGAGATGATCTTTGCTTTGATCTCTGTTTAGATCGTAAGTGTTTATTTATATTGAAGGAGCTTGATGTGTGTGTGTGTGTGTGTGTGTGTGTGTGTGTGTGTGTGTGTGTGTGTGTGTGTGTGTGTGTGTGTGTGTGTGTGCAGTTGTGGGTTACAGAGTGCACAGGGATGCAAACATTTGGTTAGAATATGATACTTTTATATAAAGCAACTAAGGATGCACCAATCTGGGAATTGTGGAACAATTGTTCAGGCACATATGTGCCAGTTTTTGTTCTGAAACATAAACATTTATTCTCTTAATGTTACATTTATTTTTAGAGAGTTAAGTAAAAAACATCAACGAAACACTCTTCCTGAGGACAGTATCAACTTTATGTGGACAAAAGCATTGGGACACCTGCTGATTCAAGAGTTTATCCTGCTCTTGTTGGAGTAACTGCCTCTGTACTGTTCATGGAAGGCTTTCTGCTAGATTTTGGAGCAATGTTGTGAGAATTCGATTGCATTCAGTGACACAAGCTTTATTAAGGACAGGATGTTGGGTAAATACCGTCCCACCTGATAGTCAACTCCCCAACTCATTCCAAAGGTATTGGAGAATTTTCAAAACAGTGTTATCTACTCAGTCCATGTGTTCCATTGAAACAGAAATGAAGATAAAGAGATGTTGGTACATGATTGGGTAAAAATGTGGTAGGTAAACCCATAGACGTGGTGAGTGTGCACGAGTGTGTAAGAATGTAGGATATATACAGTCAGTCAGTCTGTGAACCCTCTGTGTGTGTGTGTGTGTGTGTGTGTGTGTGTGTGTGTGTGTGAGAGAGAGAGAGAGAGAGAGAGAGAGAGAGAGCATTTATGAATAAATTTGCATTTAATCATATACTGCATTTGAAATACCTTCAACCCTTCATCTTATGGAAATTATGGACAGGCCTTATGTTTTGTGGGTAGTGTGGTAGATCAGTGAGCCTGCAAATAATGCAAAAAAACAGTTTAAAGTATACTGTAAGTATTAGAAAAGCATGGTCTCAGTCATTTAATATTTAGCAGATCCATAGAGTGTTTATGTAGCTTTGTTTCAGTTAATTTAACCCAGTGCTTCCCAGTTCAGGTCCTGGGCTACCATTGACCTACACAGTTCAATATTTTTTATTCTTTTCTGGTCTACACTGTACAGTAGGGCTGCACAGTATATAGTTTCAGCATCATCATCGCATTGTGTGCATGAGCATTAGTCACATCGCAGGATACACAGTATCATGTACATTACATTACATTACATCATGTGAATCATGCTACAATCTGCTTGACACGTAAGAAAAAAAATCACACTGTTCTCTCTTTTTCTTTGTATTTGAGGTGGACTGTATCTGTCTGAAATACTCCAGTCTTTGATACAAAATTCTACACACAATACCCCATGTTGGCAAAGTGAGAAAAGTTTGCAATGCATCTTTGGAAATGTATTAAATATGAAACCACAAAAATATAACATGTACATAAGTATTCACAGCCTTTGTCCTAATACTGAAAATGGAGTTCTGGTGCATCTTGTTTCCACTGATCATCCTTCAGATGTTTCTACAGCTTGCCTGGACACCTGTGGTGAATTCAGTTGATTAGACATGATTTGGAAAATCACACCAGTTAATATAAGGTCCCATTGTAGACAGTGCATGTCAGAGCACAAACCAAGCCATGAAGTCTATGGAATTGTCTGTAGACCTCAGAGACAGGATTGTATTGAGACACAGATCTGGGGAAGGATACAGGAAAATTACTGCTGCATTGAAGTTTCCAATGAGCACAGTGGCCTCCATCATCTGTAAACGGAAGGAGCGTGGACCCCCCCACCCTTCTTAGAGCCAGCTGCCCAGCCAAACTGAGAGATTGTGATAGAAGGGCCTTAAATGAAACTTTCAGAAGGATAGAAGACCACTTTTCTTCTGTATGGTAGAGTGGCCAGATGTAAGCCACTCCTCACTAAAAGGTACATGACAGCCCATTTGCCAAAAGGCACCTAAAGAACTCTGATCTGGTCTGATGAAACAAAGATTCTCTCTTTGACCTCAATGCCAGGTGTCATGTATGGAGGAAACCAGGCACTGTTCATCACCTAGCCAATATCAGTCCTACAGTGAAGCATGGTGATGGCAGCATCATGTTGTAGGGATGTTTTTCTGCAGCTGGAACTGGGAGACTAGTCAGGGTCGAGGGAAAGATGAAGTACAGAGACATCTTTGAGGATAACCTTCTCCAGAGCTCTCTGGACCTCAGACTGGGATGAAGGTTTATCTTCCGACAGGACAACAACCCTAAGCACACGGCCAAAATAACAAAGGATTGGCTTTGGGACAGCAACTTTTCTCACTTGGTCATCTTGGGGTATTGTGTAGATTTTGAGGGGAAACAATTATTTAATCCATTTTGGAATTAGAATAGCAGAATGTGCAAGAAGCGCTGTGAATTCTTTCCGGATGCATTGTAGATATAAATGCCAACTCTGATCTTGAGTCCACTCGATCTGAGAAGCCCAGGGTTAAATGTCTTGAACAGTGGATCAGAGCTTGTCATTCTTGTCATCGTAACAGTATATTGACCATATTCTGCACACCTGATGTCTTGCTGCAGGGCACAGTGACAGTTTGTAGAACATGGATAAACTCAATCATACTTCATTCGCATGTGCCACATTACATTTAGACACTGCATTCATGCTCGCTGCCATCCCCAATGCTTGTCTCGAGTCCATGATAATATTTGAGCCTCTGTCCCTTCAGGGTGTAAGTGAAGAGTCTGAGTCTTTAACCGCTGTGATGCTCTGCACAGTCCAAGCACTGCCACATATTATTTACAGGGTGGCATGAAAGACTGCACAGTACAGTGTCACGCAAAAGATCTCACAACCCATCACAGTATCACAGCCCATATCAAATCATCTGTTATTGTGAATCGCTAAACCCGTAAAAGAGGACACGAACAGTATTCATCTATCCATTATCCAGGTGTGAGAGTTATGGAAAGTTACTTTATTCCGTTGATATAGGATTTTATTTCCTTGTGATGCATCACAGCACAAACAACTGCAGTGAGTTTTGAAAGAGTGACATCATCCAAACGATGCCAGAAACAAATTACAGACACTGTATTTGCCACAAATGTATCTGTATCTGAAAATATACTCGTATAGGATTGTTTATCTTATCCACTCATCATTCTATATCCACTTGTCATTTCAGTATAAAATACAGTTCCCTTACCCTAAGCTCACCCTAGACGTATACTGTATGTCCAAATGTTTGTGGACACCCCTTCTAATGAATGTTTTCAGCTACTTTAAATTGCACCCTCTGACACATTATAGTGCATCTCAGAAAATTAGAAAATTGTGAAAAAGTTTATAATTTCATACATAAAGTGACACATTTCATACCTATTTCTTACTGTGACTTTTTTACAATATTTGAATTCAGGTTTGACTAAATTACAAAGCAAATTAAATTCATTAAATTAAAATTAAAAATAAAACAAAATCCTGAAAAGCTTGAAATATATAACTTGAAATCTAATGAAAGTAAAATGCATGTTAAATTGTTAACAGAAAATACCCTTTTTCACAATATTCTATTTTTGTAGATACACTAGAATGTGTAAACACACACACAGCTTGTGTAGTTCCCACATTAATGCTCCAAAATATTTTAGAAAGCCTTGCCTGGACAATAAATAGAGTTATAATAACAAAAGCAGAATACATAATAAATGTGATTGGAAAAAACAATGAATGAGTAGGTGTCCCAGTATTATTTAGGCCTACATATGCTTATATGTGCTTTCTGTATGGTGACTTGAACTCTAGCCCAAAGACTTTTGACCTGACTTGGACTTTAACATAAATATTTGTGACTTGACTTTGACTTGTACTTTGTGATTTGTGAACATTTGGGTTCATTGTGGATATTCAGGAGTTTAGGATCATTATTCTGCTGTAGAAGGCATGTTCCTTTCATCTCCAGCTTTTTCATCTTCAGAAAAGAACACCTATCCAACTGTTAAGCACAGATGTAAATCAAACACATTCTGAGATTGTGTTACAGCCAGAGGCACAGGGATCATATCACAAATAGAGTAAAGAATGGTTTCAATACCAACAAATTCTGGAAGCATACATCACATTTTTGCATTTAATTGTGCAACCTTCATTTAGAAATTTCTGACACTGAATTTTGAGATGATGATACAGGAAAGGTTTTCTTGTGGTGCTTACTGCAGGAAGGTGATAACTGTGTAGGTGTCCCCATACAGTAGAACAGGGCTCCACCACTACAGGGTCTGATAAAACTTCTTGTTTTTTTATTTATTTGCCCTTCTAGCAAACTTTCTTGGTCGTGCAACATTGTGCCAACGTTACATCTAAAACTTGACAAGCCATTTCAAAGTCATAGACAAGTTGCCAATGTCAGAAAAGTGAGTCAAGTGTAGCTAGAGTTACAGCACATTCCTGTCCTCTCAGTTTTTTGGTTTGATGTGGTCAGGGTAGCTGTCTTTTTTTGTCTTGACATTCTGATCAAATTAACATTGTTTAATTTCATTGAGATTTAATTTTGGCTCAGAAAATGTGTGGCAAAAAAAGTATGTTAGTAATGACACATTGTCTTTATGTGACAGTTTGTTAGTCTAGTGTGTAGTTTGCATTAGAGGAGTCCATGGCCTCTGAGTGTTGCGGCAGTGTTTAGGAGGGGACACTGTGTTGGGGATTTTTATACAGACCAGCCCCTGAGTGGCCCACTGGGATTTTTCCTGGTTCCCCAAATGGCCAGTCCATCCCTGTGTAACTTTGTACCTTTTAGTTGATCTTCTGATCCCTAAACACAGTTACACATTTTAATCATGAGTGACTAACTTTTTACCATTGTACCGTATATTCATTGCCAATGATGTGATATGTCAAGGTCATGTGGTATTGTTTATGTCTACAATGTAAATACTCTATATGAATGATCCCAGTCCGGTTTACCTGTCTGTTTTAGTATATTGTAATCAGGCATGATGTACAGATTTCAGAATACATATGTGGTTTTTGCACCATAGTACACAAATAGTTCAGCCTTGTATTGCACTGTTTACGATATGTTGAATGCAATGAGTTGGTAAATTCTGTCCCTCTGCTCTCTCTGTAGGGTTCGGCAGACTCATACACCAGTCGACCGTCTGACTCGGATGTGTCTCTGGAGGAGGATAAAGAGGCTCTGCGCAGAGAGGCTGAGAGACAGGCCCAGGCTCAGCTAGAGAAGGCCAAGGTCTAATTTCATTCACCTGTCTGACTAAACACCTGTCTATAGTGCGCTTGTGTGTGGACAGGCATGCTCTGTCTGTCTGTATGTCTCTAACTATAGTGCAATGCGGAAGTCTTCACCCCCCACGACATTTTTAATCTTTGCATTACTACCTGGAATTAAGATTGATTATTTGAGGGTTTGCATCATCTCATTTACAGAATATGAATACTTTTGCAAGGTACTGTACAGTGTAACAAGTCAGGCAGATGAACAGATGTAGAAAGATACAGTGCCTTGAAAAAGTATTCATTGGCTTTTTAACTATTTTGTTTTTTTCATCTGATTTGATGTGATGCATCTGCACCACATCTGCACCACATCTGCACCACATTCTAATATATATATATATATATATATATATATATATATATATATATATATTAGAATTTATATTTGATGCACTGAAATAGTTCTGGTGCAACCAATTATCTTCAGAAGTCACCTGTCCACCTGTGTGCAATCGAATCTTTGTCACATTATCGTGAGAGAGAACACCTTTTCTGAAAGGCTCCAGAGGCTGCAACACCATTAAGCAAGAAACTACCACTAACCAAACAGCACCATGAAGACCAAGGATCTCCAAATAAGTCGGGACAAAGTTGTTGAAGCGTACAAATCATGGTTTGGTTTAGCACAAAATCTCTGATAATCGCCCAGAACACTATCAAATCCATTATCATCAAATGGAAAGAACTTGGTACAACAAACCTGCCAAGAGAGGGCCACCCTCCAAAACTCTCAGTCCGGGCAAGGAGGGCATTAATCAGAGAGGAAGCACAGAGACCAAAGGTAACCCTGAAGTAGCTTAAGAGTTCCTAAGCAGGGAGTGGTGTATCTGTTCATACGACTGCAATAAGCCAGACACTCCGTACAGCTGGGCTCTCGTTTTGAGTTGGCCAAAAGGAATGTGGGAGACTCCCCAAACATATGGAGGTGGTGCTCTGGTCACATGAGATCAAATATGAACATTTTGGTCACCATGATACTAATTTTAGCGTAAACCAACACATCCCTCACAGGAAACATGGTGAGGGTGAAGAAGAGGACATTTGTTATTTGTTTCACAATAAAACAATGAAATGTTCAAATTGTAGGCATGTCCTGAAATGAAATGATGCAAACCTCAAATAATTCATTTTAATTCCCGGTTGTGAGGCTGCAAAACACAAAGTAAATACTTTCACATGGATTGTGAAAGTACTGCATGTCCAACGATTTGTGGACACCACTTCTAATGAATGCATTCAGCTACTTTTGCTTTTTACGTTGCGACTATTGCTGACGAAGAGGTGCAAATGCACACATAGCTTGTTTAGTCCATAGAGGTTTGGCAATAGAATAGACTCTCTGAAGCAGATAAATATTAAATATGAACCTCTGTGCAACTTGCCTTGCTAGGTGGGCTGAGGGCAGTTTCAGCATTGACCTCAGTAGAACCTGGTGTTCTCTGAATGAAGGCACTCCATCTAATGCTTTCTTTGGGATGAGTTGGGAGTTGATGAGGTAGTGCGCTGATCATCCAACATTCTGACCTTCTGAATTATAGTCACTGGAATGCACCAGCCCTCATAGCAATGCTCCAGAATCTAGTACAGAGCTTCCCTGGGCAGAAGAGGCAGTTAGGCCTGAGCTACAGTAATTATAATAATAAGTATCATACAATAAAGAATAAGTAACCATTTTGATGATGCAAGAGTTGCCACACAGAATGCTCATGTGTTAAAAATAAATAAATATATATATATATATATATATATATATATATATATATATATATATATATATATATATATATATATATATATATATATATATTTCATATTTTTCTATCTATTTACAATATTACAAGTAGATTTTTCCACCCTCCCCATATTATATTCTCTCCCTCAATTGGACAATTTGGAAAATTTTATTGCAGTTTTTTGTGGGAGAATGTGGTGTACAATCAAAAATACTTATCGTGATCGTTCTAGAGACATTTACTTCAAAAAGGAGAAGGCCAAAATTCTCCAAGTGCAAGGACAGAACAGTGAGAGAACATCTACTTCTAGTCTTTCAAAGTATCTCATCAGGAAATTTAACTATCTACTTGAATGACTGATCCGGTCCTCGGAGAGTGGACAGTGTGACCTGAGAGTCCTGGTGAAGCCAGCTGACTACAAGTTTGTTGGTTTTTCTGGAGCACTGTTCACCACTACACTTCAGATTTTGTACATTAACCTCTTTTCATTCAGGAGCCAAGACATTTCAACTTCTGCTGTTTGATCAGCTTAATCATGCTTGATTAGTTAGAAATCATGTGATTTCTAATTTCTTATGTAAAGAACAGCATTTAACAAATCCATAACGTTATAGATTTTCCTCTTTCTTCTCTTCTAGTCAGAAGTTTACATACACAGATCAACCATAACATTATATACAGACTGTAGTCCATCTGTTTCTCTGCATATAATCCTTCATCTGTTCTTCAATGGCCAGGACCTCACAATCCAGCAGCACTGCTGTATCTGATCCACTCATAACAGCACAACTCACACAAACACACCACCACGTTAGTGTCACTGCACTGCTGAGAATGACCCACAACCCACACACTATCTGTTCTGTGATTCTGCTGTGGGGTCCTGACCATTGAAGATCAGGCTGAAAGGAGGTGAACAGTGTGTGCAGAGAACCATGACCACAGTCTCTAATTATGATCACAAGTGCTTCTGATACAAATGAGTATAGAAACAAGTGCCTGCGATGTTATGGTTGATCTGTGTATACTCTTGAATCCTAATTAGTCGCTACTGTTACTATTATGTCCACTTTCAAACAATCTTTACTTCAGCATTACAGCAGATGTGTGGTGCCCCAGCGTCCCTTAACTAACGATGTATGTTAGTTTGACTGTGCTGAGGAGTGAGCATGGTTCCTCCCAAGGTTTCTTCCTCCAGCTCTGAGGGAGTTTTTCCTTGCCACTGGGGGTTATGTCTTTAAATTTCTGTAAAGTTTCTCTGCAACATCAGTAAATAGCACTATACAATGTTTAAAACATTTGGATTTGATTTGATTAACAAGCTTCATGCTGAAAAGTTTGTAGTCACTGTCATTTTGGAACCTCTAGTTGTCTCCCAGTTCTCCCAGTTTTAGCTGATGGTTTGAGGAATTCTGAAGTTGTCCTTTATTTTTTATTCACTTTCTACAACCAACACCTACCACCACCATGCTTCACAAGTCATACAATATTCTTGTGTTTGCAGCTGCATTTACTAATAAAGTTATGTTGTCACACATTCTGCTGCAGAAGACAGACTTTGATGATATTCAGAGATTCAGGTTCTGTGTGAAAGTCTGATACTACATATACTAAAGTGTTTTCTTGTGAACCTGAGTGGTAAAAGTTACATAACCAATCCTCTCTCTCTCTCTCTCTCTCTCTCTTTCACTCTGTCTCTCTTATTCTCACTGTGTCTAATTAAAATAGATAAGTTGGGCTGTGATAAGCTGTAATAGATTAGCCCTGTCTGTGGTTAGGATAGAGGCACTGTAAAAATAGCCTGTGAATGATCTGTGTGTGTGTGTGTGTGTGTGTGTGTGTGTGTGTGTGTGTGTGTGTGTGTGTGTGTGTGTGTGTGTGTGTGTGTGTGTGCACTAATTTGTAAAGGTCTTTGACTAACTGTGTGTCTACATGAGTAGTGATGCACTGTCGCTTCATCTTTGTATCACTTGCTTTACTTTTTCGAATACAGACAGCCACACAAATCCCATCAACCACGCTTGTAATCTCTCTCTCTCTCTCTCTCTCTGTCATTCTCTCTCTCCATCTCTCTCTGTCATTCTCTCTCTCTTCCTCCGTCTCTCTCTCTGTCTCTCTCTCTTTCTCTCTCTCTCTCTCCATCTCTCTCTTTCACTCTCTCTTTCTTTCTCTCCCTCTCTCTCTCTTTCACTCTCTCTTTCATTCTCTCTCTCTCTCTCTCTCTCTCTCTCTCTCTCTCTCTCTCTCTCTCTCTCTCTCGCTCTCTCTCTCTGTATCTGTGTGTCTCTAGCCAGGTTTTCCTTCAAATCTTTCACAAATGTCTAATTATGCAATGCGGCAAATGCAAAATACAGTAAGTCATGTTTCTGTCTGCTACAGCTCTGTGAGGAAACTTTAGATGACATAGGCTACCATGATGAGGAGCGGCATTATAAAAGCGGAACATAGAGATTTTACTCTGGTTTTGCTTGTAGCAGACAGTATTTGAAGTGTTTTTATGACTGCTGTTTGCAGTTCAGAGAGTCCAGGCAGAAACCAGTGGCCCACCGTATGATACATCTGGGAGCCCAAAGGCACCAAGCAGTTCTAGGAGAGCATAGTGCAGAGGCACTTTCCACACCAGCTTTGGACTCTGCGTTTCAGAATGCCAAAAGCAACTGGTATAAAGTCGTGTTTTGAGATCGGACCATCCATAGAATCAGATGCTTCAGAATCAGATGCAACAACCTCGTCCTAGTCTACACAATTCTCAATTTTTTTCCCATTCAGTTATTTTCTCTCTCTTACACACTCTTTCTCTCTTACACTTTCTTTTTCACACACTCTCTTACACACTCTTACTCACTCTCTCACACACACACACACACACACACACACACACACACACACACACACACACGCACACACACACACACACACACACACACACACACACACACATAGACTCTGTTGCCAGGAGGTGTCTGGCTGCTGAATTTTAGATACAGCTCCAGGGTTACCTCAGGTCGTCTGCAGCTTCTTTCATTTTTAGAAAGCTCTGCTCTCTGAGAGGCAAAATGAGGCAGGTGTTCAGAGCGAGGCAATTTTTCGTACACATACACACACCCCATCTCTCACACAAACTTTTTCTCACTCATGATTATTTTTCCCCTCTTGCCATCAATCTCTGCGTTCTTTTTTCTGCTCTCTCTCCAGCGATGTTTTCCTCTGCAGTGTTAAATTTAGCACAGCCATCAATGTCTTCTGATAAATGTGTCCGACACATGAATATTCATAGCGAGGCCAGATGTCCACCACCGTACCGACCAAGAGACAGGAATAAAACAAGCCTTATTAACCTTCTACAGGGAAACTGCCATATTTTTACACAACACACACACACACACACACACACACACACACACACACACACACACACACACACACACACACACACACACTCATTCTTTTCTAGTTTTCTGAAAACCAGAGCACTTTTAGACTAGATATCTAGAGGTCTGGATTACTACTATGATTTGCTCATACTCTAATTATATACTTAATGATACAGTAAATGTATAGCAGACTTACATTGTATGCTTGTTTGGATCTGTCTTGGTGTATTTGTTCAGTTCTTACTGTAGTATGTCAATAATGTACTGCAGTTTGAGAATATTTCACCATAATAATTTACTGTAGATATTGATTTATTAACAGCAGTACCTCATTAATTTGCATTCGTTTTGGAATAATTCACTATACTGCCTAATAATTTACTGTATCTCTTGAATAATTTGCAGTAGATCTGGGATGATTTACAGTACAGCCTAAATTATTGATAGTACCACTTGAAAAATGTACTGTACTGCTTGATTAATGTCCTGTACATCATTTAGTGTAACATGGTTAATGTACCATAGTTCTTCAATAGTGTGTAGTAGGTGGTGAAGAAATACTGTAGTACCTCAGTAATAAACTTGTCATTTAGAGTTTAAAAAGACACCGTCTTACCCTGCAGTCTGATTTTTTTTATTCATGAAACTGTGAGATGGGGGAAATGTGAAGGATAGAACTATCATTTTCCTCATTTCATTGGTTTTCTGTCCCATACACACTCTCGTACAACTGCCTGGTCAATACCGCATAACAGATGGACTGTGAGAAAAAAGAGCTGCATGGAATGCAAAAGACTGTGGAGAGACTCCAAACAAAATAAAAGCATTAGGCCTTTACAGTTTACTTTATTTACATTACATAACCAGCAGTGAGTGTTGTTTCATTAGCTGGAGAGATGCTCTGTGTTAGAGGGTGAGACTGCCATTAATGTTGAATGAGGTCTTTGTAGAGGAGGAAAGCAGAGAAGGAGAAGGAGGAAAAAGGAGGAGCTGACATCAGCAGTCTTAACAAATCATCCAGAGCAGAAAGAAGGTGATATGTGTGTCCATGCATGTGTGCGTGTGTGTATGTGATGTGATGTATGAACGGCCTACCATCACCCATAAAATTAGAGGACACAGTGTCCTCTGTTTGGCATACCCACCCACCATTCTGTGCGAGTGTGTTCGTGTCGGTGTGTGTGGGGCCGTCATGTGGATGCTAACGACACTAAGCCCAGCCCATGCTGTTTCATCCCTGCTACTGGTTCTCTCTCATTTACGCATGCGCGCACACACACACACACACACACACACACACACACACATAGTTTATAGATTTTGTGTCACAGCAACAATATACAGATGGACAAGAAATATATAAAAAAGGTCTGCTTAAATATTGCCACTGTCACAAAAATCTGTGTATCTCCAGAATGACAGATTCATAGGTGAAGGGAAAATCTTCTTAACTTCTTAACTGACGTCAGTGTAAAAATATTTTATAATTATGGAGTATTTTTATTTTTTGACTAATTTTGACAAAATATAAAGAATTGCTAGATTTACATTGTCAAAAACCTGCATTTTGTGTGAAGAAAATACACACAATAATAACCAAACAATAATATAACGAAAATTGATTAATTGATTAGTGATTAATTCAGTTTACTTGACTAAAATGCCTACTTAAGGGCTCAGAGTAGTTCAGAGATCTAATACTCTAGCACTATGATCCAACAATCACAGGTTCAAATCCTGGGTTGGTCTGTTTGTCATCGACATCTGAAGTCCAACAGAGCAAAACTGTACATGCTCTCTCTGGGTGGTTAAACGGCTCTCTTCCCACATTACACATTGCTGGCCAGCACAGGCGTCTGTTAGCCATTGTATTAGAGCTGTGGGCCCAGCACTTTCCTCTGAGTGCATTGACTGATTTCAAATTATCAGAGGTAGTGCTTGTTTTCACCCTCCTAGTGTCTGAAGCATCATATGTGATGGGGAACAGTCCTAAAGGGGCTGGGTAATTGGCACAAGTTGGGCACTTATGCTCACTGCCCCTAGTGTGTGAATTCAATAGTGTGTATGCGTGTGTATCACTGTGTGTGGATGGGTTAAATCCCCTGTGTGGAAGTACAGTGTGTCTGTGAGCACCTTTACCTTTACCCTTTACCTTTTATTTAATGCATTGCTTTTTGTCATCCTAATTGGAAAGCATTAAGCTGAGTTTTACAGAGGAATGGAGTGAAAGGCAGACTGGAAGGGACAGTAGATAAACTTGCACTGCTCAGCAAGTTAGGGACAATAAAGCTGAAGGATGAAGCAGTGACAAATTAACCTCTTAAACTAGGGGTGTACTGAACCAATGCACTGGATCAGGATTGGAGCTAATCCAGGTATCATTAATAGAAGGCACATTTGATGTAATCAGTGGTTACAATTAATCAATAATTGTCAAACCTCTGTGCTGTAATGTTCTCATTTCTGGTTGCTACACTATGACATAACTTGCACCACACCCTAATCTCCTCCCTCTCCCCCTATATAACCTCTTATCATCATCTCACCCTCCACCTCCCCATCTCCTCCCTTATTGACCTTTTTATCACCTTGTGGTTTGGGGGGTCTTTGGCTTCACAGACCTACCCAGAAACCTCTGAGTTCTCAGCGTAAGCTTGTGAAAGACCTTTAATTTCTACCCTGATCAGGCTCCAAACCTAATGCAGTCCTGATAAGAAGACAAATGAAAAATGTTCTTTGAGAGCATGTTTGAGGCTTGTGCGACAGGCTAGCCAAGGTGTTTGGTGTCATTGTAAAAGGAAGTTCCTCTAATACAGATTTGACACTGACAATCTGACAGAAACCTGTATTGGTGATCGCTCATATTCACAATTATTGTCCTCCAGAAACTCAAGAAGGCCTAGACCAGGTGGGGAATGGAGAGCCAGAGACTGTTTCTCAATATGCATTCTTGGGGGTCTGTTCTGATGTTCCTGCTAAACACCATCTTCCACTGCCCGAAGTTGCATTCCAGTACATTAAAACATTAAAAGTTCCTGTATGTTTCCTTGTTACACCCTGAAAAATTGGGATGTATTGATTGGTGAATTGCCGGCAAGAATGAATGGAAATACCCAGCATTCATTGCTGACGTCTTGACAGAAAATACTGGTCAGACCCACAATTTACATTTAAGTGCTTGTATTTTAAATAAATGGCACATCTGAATCTGCTTTTAAAAATGAGGCCAGAAATGATATACGATACAAATAACTTGTTCTATGCTGTGAGGCTCATATGGCCCCCTGTGGCAGCTTTAGCTTAGGAGGTACAGAGCACATCCTTTGTGTTCTGGTGAGTTTGTTCTCACAAGGTAACTTCTCTCTACATGTCCATTCTTGGTTATTGGTACTGAGAAACACTCAGAGTCCAGCACAGTTTGTTTCCTCACTTTCATAACTTCATATCTCTTATAATAATTTCTTAGAGGAGTTATGAATCATTTATAGAAGGCACTGAATAATTCAGAATGATGCTACTGAATAATAAGTCTAAATAACTTAACAGCAGGCCCAAGGTTCGGGGAAATTAATACAGCACAGCTTCATCTTTTTTCCAGTTCGTCTGTTTGACATTTGTCAGTCAGCATCACAGTATGTGTATTATGCTGGGCACTACCACTCTCCCCCTGTCTCTCGCCTTTTCTTTTCCCTAGAACAAAGAACATTTCGTTTTTTAAGTCCAACTGCAGGAGTTCCTCAACATTCTGTAAGCGTTCCACTGACATTCCAAACTGTGTGTTCATCAGGTATTAGACCTGTCCAGAGGTCTTTCACATTAAGCCTTTACTACCAAGCTTTACTCCAACAATGTTCAGATGAAAAAGGGCCAGTGTCATCATCCCCGTCTGACACATACAGATTACTGTAGTAATGTTTTATGTCATTTTATCTAATTCCTTGTCAGTCTGACCTATTTTTAAATCGTTTGTAGTTTTGAAATTCCCCTCTTTCTCAGAACTGCGTAATATATTTGGACAATGATGAGATTTCTCCCCTTGTGCCTCATAAGTCAAAAACATTGGAGCACAGGGACTCTACCTCCTCTATTGATTGATTCAGTGAGCTGTGTATGCCAGAGCCCCCAGAGAAGATGTGTAGTGGTGATGGTGCTTTACTCAGCCCTACAACTAAATGCTTTAATCCCAACTTTTACAAGATCCAGGAGCTTTTATATTCTGTGAACATTTTATGATGAATGGATCAGAAATTACTTAGTACATTTACATTTACATTGACATTTATGGCATTTAGCAGACCCCCGTATCCAGAGCGACTTACAAAAGTGCTTTGCTGTTCACTCGGAAAATATCCTTAACTAGTAGACGAAGCTAGAATCCAGAGATTCCTCCTGCTCAGATGCTGAACATCTCCGTACAACAGCAGATGTTAACATTACTTCCTGTGAATTCATAATTTTGAATATATATTGAACACAGTCTTGATGCCCTCACAGTGCTTCTGAAGGACTGCCTGCTTTCAAAGCACAGTGAAGTAGAAGACTCAGGACAAGAACGAGAAGTGAGAAGTGAGAGTTCCAACATAAAGAGATGGCATTGTTAAGTTCTGCAAATTCTACATGGGTGTAATTCTACTCTGACTCAAATAATATAATGACATGGACTGTGAGTATATATTGCTCCCTCCTTATCTGATATTCTAAATCTCTTCCCTTGTGACGATGTTTCAAATGTAAGCCTGGTGTCTCTGGCTTCATTAAAAGAAAAATACCCACATTTGCTAAAATGATGATGTGAATTTGTGCTTAATAAGCTTTTATGTCTGGCTTGTTCAGTCATCATTAGAAAGGTGATGCAACAAACTCTTCAATCCCTGTGCAAATATGCTGAGAGAACTGCTTTTGAAATTGCTTTCAAAGCACATCAGAACTGCCGTTTAAGAGCAAAAGACTTTGAGCCAATTTTAGTAGAGTTTGGAGTGGTGGTGCACTGTTCTACTGTGCAGCAGCACCTGCGCAAATATGACAGACATTGAAGATTAATTTAAGATTGTTATTGTCACTGTACAAATACAATGAAATGTAAGTCTGTAGATTCTTAATTAAGATAAAATGATATATGGAAGAGTAAAAAAAGCCAATGTTTCTTCGAGCATATAGTTCTTGCACTTGCCTGATGCAGAGGTTTGAAGATGTGCCTACAGTGGGTAAGATCTTTGCAGATGTTCATGGCTTTGCAATTGCAAATTTCTTTAAATGTAGAGTGAACAGAATGAAACTTTTCTAAAAATAGCAGTGCATAAAAAAGTACCAAGAATCCCAGGCTCTTACAGGTATGAAAGGCATACAGTGTCTCTCAAGGATGCTCTGTAATCTGATCACTCAAAGCATATTCAGAGGTGCTCAGAGACGCATGTGACCACATTATTCTTGTAGTGTGAACCCCAAAGCATCTCAGTGTGTCGAGAACTTTGCTGTTTGAAAACAAAATGTGTTACTAAATACTGGCTATGCTTAAACCTTTGCTTCAGACGCTTTGCTTCTTGTGGTTTTTAAAACTATAAAAAAATGTATCATCAACGTGTATCATCAACTTCATTTCCGTTTAGAAACTGGGTCAACTGTTATCCATATTTTCCCATTGCAACACTTTGTTGGAAGTTTTGGCTCTGGATCCTCCGTGACCCTTTTCAGGAAGAAGCAGTTAAGTTAATGGCTGACTGACTCACTGGCTATATTACTTAAACTCTCCATTGCCAAATCTGTAATAGCAAAATATAAGCACTTGAAGTAGAAACTTATATGGGCACCTTGAAATATTAAATTAATAACTGAAATATTACGAAATTGTAACATATACATAACAATGGGATACATTAGCAGCAGATAACTGTTAAAACAATGTCCTCATAAAGTATATTATTAAACACACAATAAAGCAACTTGAGCTTTCACCTGCCTAGAACCCCTTTCTTTTAGCCATTTTTAGATACAGTTTCAATGGGGATCGGGGTGAGAGTGTCAATGCTGGAACACATAGTGCAGTGGATTGTCAAACAGGCTAATATTAATAGAAAATCTAAATAATTTCACAGTTCAGATTAGATTGTACCCGCAGAGAGGCCTGCAGGCCTTGTTTTTGACACATGGGATATATATATATATATAGAGAGAGAGTGAGAGAGAGAGAGAGAGAGAGAGAGAGAGAGAGAGCAGAGAGAGAGAGAGAGAGAGAATTGAGCAGTGTATTACAGCAAGATAAATGTACACATGTAAACCAAATCACTGAAACTCGTCAGTTCATCTGAAGGTGCTGTTGAAGTAGTGTTTCCTGGCAGACTGTAACTCTGTGGGTCATTAGTTCTGTCCAGCTCTTTATGATGAGTGTAGTATTTACTCTAGTGATTCAGCACTTTAGCTGCTTCCTCGTTTAGTCACTGGCCATCATCTATAGGCTTTTAGTGACTAATGTTCCATAGTATCCTTTTCACAGTCACTTTTATCACCATGCTGTGAATTAGTACTACACACACTGTTAACCTATGTGTGTTCACTCATGACTCATGTGTGAGTCACACTCCACTGGTCTCAGGACTGAGTACTATTTTTAGATCAGTCGCAAATGGGGGCTATCCGCAGTGCCACTCTTTTACTTAGAGAAAGCTCTTACCTAAACCGAGCAAGGGTACAGAAAGTACGAAGAAACTTAAGTAGGCTCGTGTGAGGCCTGTATCAAAACCTGACTCATTTAGAAGACAAAAATGAATGTGAGAGTCTAAGAAAGTATGCTGTGTGGACCAAAGTTTCAGGGCAGTGTTGCTCATTCATTGTTTCTTATGAAATCAATCAATCAATCAATCAATCAATCAATCAATCAATCAATCAATCAATCAATCAATCAACTTATACTCAGAGTAGATGGAGGGAGGCTCTCATTTACAATGCAGCTGAGCCAATACATAAGGTGCAAAGAATATCAAAAGAAAAAGAGAAAAGAAACAAGCAACCTAGTATTTTAATAACATATAAAGCAGGAGTGACTTAAAATAATAAAACAAAGTAGGAATATATTTAAGGATGTTCATACTGTACTAAGAAAATGAAACAAATCATATGGTAATAAGTGAATAAAATCAACAATTATGCCTGTAAAATTAAGTAAATATAAAATTAATGAAATAAATAAATAAATAATAAGAATTGAACATTTAACAAACTGTAACAAACATCAAGAAAAGAGAGAATGGAGAAGAAAGGAAAAGGAACAATAAATAAATAAGAATGGATAGCAAAAACAGTGGCAGGTCATATGGAGGTGTTTAGACACTAAGACTTTAAAATGATTTAGTGAAACCAGTGAGCTGAGATTTAGAGTTTCCTGTAGTGAATTGTTCCACAGCTCAGTGCTTCTCAACCCTAGTCCCAGAGGCACTGCCATCCTGCACCTTTTAGCTTTAACACACCTCCATACAACTCTGAGAGCTTGTTAATGAGTACATTAGTTGAATCAGGCGTGGTGGGAGCAGGGAAAGCCCTAAAATATGCAGGGTATGGGTGCTTCCAGAACCAGGGTTAAGAAGCACTGCTCTGGACCATGCCGGCATGATCATTAGGCACAGATGCAATTGGTTCATACTAATCTGCTCCAGAGAGCCCTATTCTACTGGCAGTACTTCTCTACTGGGACTATGCCAGAGTGTGTGTTTACAACGGTGTCTTAACTTTATATTAACAGTGTCTGTGTTGAGAATATAGTATGTTTTTCTATTATATTGAGTAAAATGTCTGTGTGTCAACAGCCATAGTTTGGGAACATGTTCCTCACAGTAAATGGCAAAAGCACCCCCTTGCTTACATTTTATTAGAGGAAAGGTGGCTAGCTTAAATATAGCCTGGAGAGATGCACCTGTAGCCATTAATTATAAAGATGTGATGAAACCTCTGGAATGGAGACCATCTTCTTTCTGTCTTCTCTTTTCCTATGCTCTCCATCCACCCTGAGCAGACAAAACCTGTAGCATTCGCTGTTCGGACCAACGTTAACTATAGCGCTTCCCTGGAGGATGACGTCCCTGTACCTGGAATGGCCATTTCTTTTGACGCTAAAGATTTTCTACATGTAAAAGAGGTCAGCTATCAATACACACACAACCTCTTGTACATTGTAATGGAATGTGCTGCTAATATTGATGTGAATGTGTGTGCATGTTTGTGTGTTTCAGAAGTTTAATAATGACTGGTGGATCGGTCGCTTGGTGAAAGAGGGATGTGAGATTGGCTTTATCCCCAGTCCAGTCAAGTTAGAAAACACTCGCATCCACCAGGAACAGCGAGTCAAACAGGGAAAATTTCATTCCAGGTACACACACACCCACACCCACACAAACACACACACACACACACACACACCTATATATGACAAGCTGACAGAATGCTGTCACTGTATAGAGCTGATATGTGTTTATATAGACGTCTTGTGTAGCTATTTTAGAATGTCTAGTATAACTCCCAGTGTGAAAGTAGTCTGTCATACAACACACACTCTGTCCCCTCTCTCTCTCTCTCTCTCTCTCTCTCTCTCTCTCTCTCTCACACCTCTTTTTTCACTCTTTGTATCTCTTTCCTTTTCCTTTCTCTTCTATCTCTATCTCTTCTGTCTTGACTCTTTCTCTCTCTGATCTATTTCTTATGTTCTTTCTCTGCTTTTCTTTTCTCCTTTCACTGTCATCCTGTTTTTTCCTATATTCTCTCCTCTCTCTCTCTCTCTCTCTCTCTCACACACACTCTCTCTCTCTCTCTCTCTCTCTCTCTCTCTCTCTCTCGCTCTCTCTCTCTCTCTCCCCCTGTAGTAAATCAGGGGCTAACTCCTCCTCCAGTTTAGGTGAAGTGGCTCCAAACTCACGGAAGTCTACTCCTCCATCCTCAGGTTGGTTTACCACTCTGGTACACACTGGTTTATTTCAGAATTCCACTACACCCACACACCCTCCACGAATGAAAGTTTATTATACAGTATAATATTACAGGAAACATCTCAGTACTTAAGCTTAGAATGTAACAGTGTCACATTACACTCCTCTCCAAAAGTATTGGAACAGTGAGGTCAATATTTCAGCTTTTATTTCCAGGTACTCAGAAGATAGCACCTTTTGTTTGAACCCACCCATTTTTCTTGTGAGCAAAAGTATTGGAACAGATAAACTTAACATGGATTAAAATGAATAAAACAAAATATTTAGTAAGACATTCTTTGCTTGCACGAAGTGCATCAAGCCTGTGACCCAATAACATCACTAAACGTTTGCATTATGTTTTTGGGATGCTTTTCCAAGCTTTCACTGCAGCCTTTTTCAGCTGATGTTTATTTTGGAGGGTTACTCCCGTCAGTCTGCTCTTCAGCAGGTAAAATGATCTATAGACCTTTAGGGTTTAGATTGGGTTTAGCTTGCCCCCAAAAAACACCTCTCTAGTTCTGTCAGTGTGTTTTGGATCTTCTAATTAGCTTGGTTTCATCTTTTTTGAATTCACAGAAAAATATGTTTCTGTAGACGTCTGAGTTCATTGTACTGCTGCCATCATATGTAACATCATTGAACATTAATGAGCCCATCGCAGAAGAAGCTGTGCAAGCCCAAGTCATGACATTACCTCCACCATGTGTCACAGATGAGCTTGTATGTTTGGGATCATGAGCAGCTATTTTCTTCTTTTAGATATTTTCTTATCCAAACTTTAGCCTTTCCATTACATTGATGAAGGTTAATCTATGTCTGACCAGTCCATAAAACTCAAAGTAAAGCAAATTCCAGCCTGCCCTTACTGTTCTTCTTACTAATTAGTGGTTTGCTTCTTCTGGACTCTGTATCAGATCCAGATGTAAATACATGGAAATACTGAAATGTTGGTCTTTTGTATCATATCCATCTTTTAAAACCCAAATGTTTTCAGTCTACAAATAAAATAAAGGGAGTGGCCTCACTGTTCCAGTACCTTTGGAGGGGAGTGTGATTTACAATACCAGTAAAATAGTAATATAGTTCTAAACAGTGACAAGTTGTATCAGAATTAATTGCTCACATCAGAATAGCCAAGCTTATCACACTTTGACTTAAAGCAAACCTCAGTAATCTAGACTAGGACTGCAGTAGCCTACACATGCTGATGCTGAAATGTGAAGAATATCAGATATGCTTGGTATGTAAATAGTTTTCTTTGATCTAGATTTCAATCAAAATGTACTTTCTCTGTCATATCAAAACATTACACCTCCATTACACCATTTAAAAATGCCAGCAAACCAGATATAATTTACAGTATAAGCTGTACAGTATGAACTTGCAGCATATGAAAACTGAAAACACCACCTTAAAGCACCATCTACCCTTTACAGTATATTTTACATAAGGAACATACAAACATATCAAAACTAAACACCTCCTTTACACCATTAAAACCCCCATCTACCCTTTACAGTATGAGTATTTTTTTTATTTGAACATACAAACATCAAATGTTTACACCTTCTTTACACAGTTAAAAAACAACAGTGTAAACACTGTATGAAATTTCATGCTGAACAAATGTACCAAAGCTTCACACAGCTACCCTTTAGAGTATGAGATTTCATGATGACACTTGAAGTGTTGATATATTCTGTAAACTTTATAGCAGACAGAAAGTTCTGCTATGACAGTAGTGTATGTTAAGTTACTGCACTTTTAAAAAGGAGATGCTGCAAGGGTTCTTTGAGTGAAATCTTTTTTGATTCCATAAAGATTCTATTGCTTAAAAAAGTGATAGAGTGTAAAGTACCTTTTAAACTGTAAAAGCATTTACATCAAGTCAACATGGCATCTCTTACAAACATTGTTAATGGAAAGAAAAGTGGTTGTTCCATCAAGAAGTCGTACCAGCTTTGTTTTTTGTAGTATGTGACTATTAGTGTGTTTTATTTATGGTGAATATTTTCTCTTGTACGTTCCCTGTTTGTTTCTATGAGCCCCATATGTAACTCTGTATGTGTGTGTGTATGTATATATATGTCTGTGTGTAGCCGTGGACATAGACTCTGCGGGTTTAGAGCTGGAGGAGCCTGAACCTCCTCCTCCTCAGCAGCGTTCTCCCAAAGCCAGCCCAAACACAGTCATATCCCCTTTAGCCCGCGAGAAACGAATGCCCTTCTTTAAGAAGGTAACCACGGCGACGGGCCCTCCCTTCCTCCGTGCTCGTCCGTATGGCTGTCTTATTGCACCTGCTGCTGTGCAGCATCACGCATTGTCTGTCCGTGCGTCTGTCTGTGTGGTGTCTTTGTCTGTATGTCCACGCAAGAGCCATAAAGCATGCTTGCTTGGTCTTAACCACTTGTTATTTTTCCCCTTCTTCTCTGCTGTCTTTTCTCTCTCTGTCTCTGTTTCTACATTCTATACCATGCTCTATCTGTCTGTATTTCTTTCTTTCTTGCTCCTCCCTTTTCTCCCTCTTCTCTCCCACTAAATCTTTTCACTCTCTCTTTCTCTCTCGCTCCCTTTCTCTCGTCTCCTCTCCTCAGCTAAACAGAAGCAGAAGTCGGTAAGTTAGGTCTGCTCTGAGGCCCTGCAGGCATCTCCTAAAGCCTTTCGGGCACACTGGAGTGTCCGCATTGCTGTGTATCTTCCCTTCTCACTAACAGATTTCTGTAACTCAGCTTGGATTTAACCTGTATGGAGTGTTTGTCTGTTTCTTTGTGTTTGTGTGTGTGTGAGACACAAGGAATGGGAACTTACGGTCATTTCATTTACTCAATTGAGCTGTAGCTAGGTTGGACAAGCTTTACATGGGCAAAAATCCCAGTCTTCCCAATACAAAGGAGAGACAAAACCACTAGGGCTGAACTTTCAAAAATTCATATCCCTATAAAAAAACATGAAAATAAACCTGGAATAAAGATTCCATAGTCTATACATAATTAATGCTTCTGCATTGTTTAAACACCAAGGTTACAATCAGCACCACTCAATAACCCACTCCATAGTCATATCTTGCCTCTCAGCTCCAGTTTCATGAGTAGATTATAAATCAACATGAATAAAATCATGATTTTATTTGTTTATTTTGCTCTAAATATTGTGAGAATATTGATTATGACCACACTACTGGGAATCAGTTCATGGGCTGATTTGGGGCTGGGCGACATGGAAAAAAGAAATCCCGGCCGTACGACATACATGGATATACAGTATGAGGTGAAAAAAATAGGCCACCCTATGAAATCCTTCTCCCATATTTTTTTACTAGATTACTTAATTTCCTCTATATATACAGTAGGTTTATGCTCCCTCCATAGTGTGTATGTGAGAGCATGAATGGGAGTGGAGAGAAGCAGGTTAGAGGAGGAACTGAGAGCCGGGGGTGGAGCAGATTGAAAGACCAAAGAACGTTTTCTGCAAGATTGAAACAGAACATTATTTAAAAACTTGATATAAGTGACATCACCTCAGCCCATATCATGCTCTGTTTATATCCTGATATAGATATAAATATATCTAGCTGTGTCCATCTCTCGTCTACTCCTCTCAGAACCATAATACATGATCTGCAGATTTAAAACGTTTTTCTACACACAAAAAATTATAGATATCATCCCCTATCTCTGTTTCTTACTTGGTCTATTGACATCAAAAAACATTGAACAGCCTGGTGTTTCAGGCCAGTACAAGTTGTTCATGTGATGCAATGTTCAATGTGACACGGTTTTATGCTGTGACATCTGAAACCAGCCATGGTTTCATCACAATAGCATGATCAATGACTCCTGAAGGTTAAAACTGTATTGAGGCAGTAAAGGACAATGCTTCTATGCTAATCTTCACCTGGAAGTTCCTAAACTAGGACCTCAGTATATTGTAGCAATAGAAAAAAAAAGAATAATTTCTAATTTTTGCCAAAAAACAGGTTGTGCACCAGTTTGTCATTGGGCTGAATGGGATTGTTGCCAGTGTTCAATCACACCATTTTTTTTCCAGGTGAAAGTCCAGGATTTCTAGATAGAATAGAACCCTATTACAAAGTAGGAGCTAGAATTACATTTACACAAAACAATGTAATTTATGTGCATTAAATTATTTTGATGAGAACAGTCCTCATCCTAAAATATAACTGGCTGAGCCAATAGCTGTTCAAAACACACACATGAACACTCTTGGCGTACGTGGCCACCAGAGTTCCCATTCAAAACTCATTTTGTGTTATATTCTCTTGATGTTCTTTTTTAGTTGGACTAACATGTTTCTACAATATTGTAGTACAGTGTTTGTTTACTGACTATACAGTACCTGTAGTACTGTTCAGCGGTTTGGAAGCACTTGTCATATCATTCATTTTAGTTACTCTACAAAGCAATAGAACACACAAGGTTGTGTATTATCAGGAAATAACAGCAAAGCTATGATAAAGCAGACATAAACCAAGGTCATATGTCATGTTTCGTCACTACTGTGCTGTCATTTTTGATAACGCGTGACTTTAGTATTCTGTTGCGTATAGCTCGGAAAATAAATAAAGTAAGAACCAAATGAAAATTTAACTGTGAACATTTAATATGTTTTAATGTTAGCATTTCGTTCTGCTGAATTATAGCTCCTTACCTAGCAGCTTGTTGCCATGTCCCAGTAATGAACTGGGAATGTGGAATTTGGAACACTTCTCAACCAATCAGCTTGTTGTGGCCATAACTAAATGTTGATTAATATTCAACACATTATACAGAGTGTACTTGTGTTCCTAGTATCTTTGAACAAATGAGGACATGTTGACAATAAAATGTAATTTTATAAAATCTATTTCGGCCTCAAAGTTTGAAACAGGAAGATTAGATTTATTGTAACTTCTTCCTGTAAATTCTGGATGTTATTTAATATTATTTATACCTCAATCAATCAATCGGGACACAGCACTTTCAGTTGACTGTTTTAAGTGTATTAGAATCATTATATAAATTAATCAACAACCAGAAATGTTTAAATGTTGATTCCAAACCTTTGAACACTGATTGAATGGTAGAGTAAGTTTCAGCTGTTTGTAAAGGATTGAAATCATCACTTTAACACACCAGTCAACACACTTAGAAATAAGATAATCTGCAACATGTACAAGATTATTAGTCATAAGCCCTTAAGAATCTATTCAGAATTGTTTTGTTATGGTCATGTCAGATCTAATCCCACAAGTCTGTGTCTTTTGAAGGCTTATGGTTTTTGTAGATAACAGTGTTGGTCTCAGTTTGTTAATTATTCTGAATCATTTACAGACTGAGACGCTTAGATAAACCAGTCATTGTAAATGAAGGGAAAGTTCAGTCAGAATGTCAGTTAGATGTTACAGACATGTTTTGATAGATACTGAATGAGAATGAAATATGGAATAGTTGATATATTGTACACATTCTGTCCCTCAGGGGGAATTGACTGCATAAATGAAATGCGCTGGCCTGTGGACATTTGGTTTATGTTTGTCTTTAATGAAATGTAAAAAAGTAAAATAAAATCAATTCCAGTGTTAAAAGTGAGTTTGAAGTTTGAAAAACCATTAAAAAATGAGTTCAAACCTTTTTTCCTCTGTCAAAGTAATACCGAGCTTTCTAGGGTGTGCTGGAGAGCTCCTTAACATTTCTGTATGGCAGTAGATTCCTTCCCCAGTTCTAGCTCATCTTCAAGAATGTCATTGTGCACAGTGTAACACACTTGATTCATCTCTACAGTATATCTCATTTTCAAACACGTCAGCCCTGGGTTGTGTGTGTTAAAGGCAGGGAATACACAAAAATAGGAAAACACAGTGAACTGGGATGGGGAACTGCTGGCGTGTGTGTGTGTGTGTGTGTGTGTGTGTGTATTTGTTTATTAACAGTGAATGTGATCGTTTATGTAATGTCTCATGTGGTGCAGTGGGTTTGACAGAGTGGGGGGGAGAGTTTGGGAGAAAGAAAATGACGTGTGTTTTCCCGCATTCTGCAGACGGAGCACATCCCCCCATATGACGTTGTGCCCTCCATGAGGCCAGTGGTCCTGGTGGGACCCTCACTCAAGGGCTATGAGGTCAGTCTCTCCAACAATGACTATAAATCTTCCATCATAAATCTACGCAGGAGATCAGGTCTTCTACAGTGGGATTTCCACTGACTATATGGAATGTTTTGATATTTTCCTGACCACGTCCTGATTTCATGACTTGGCACTCATTTTTGATTAACTGCAGGAACATTAGATCTATTTTTTAATGGATAAAAGCCTATACATTATATAAATATAAATAATTATTTATTATATATAGTAACATATAGTAACATAAATACATAGATTGTCTGTATGTGTGTATATTGAAACCATTGTTTCTGAAATTTTTTATTATTTTATTGTAATTTAAAATAAAGAAATAATAATTTTCATGTAATATCAAAATTTGGCAATTGTTTACATTCATTCAACAGTCTAATCTCAATCATATTTCTGTGTTCATCTGATTTTTCAAGTAGTCATTTTAAACAGCATATTCTGTGACCAGGCTAAAGTCTAGAAATCAAATTAAGAAAGAGATTAATCTTATTTCATAATAATTCAATCTTATTGACGAGCTGAAACTATCTCTGATAAAATGAAGACCAAGCAGCATGAACCAGTAAGGAATACCAGCAGGGACTCCATCTTTTCTTCTACCTCATGCAGGTGCTTCTGTGAGCTTATTGGCTGGTTGCAAACATAAACCCGATTGGTACCTGTTTCATGTAAACCCACTACTGGACTACTAACAAAATCTAATTTTCTGAAGGTTATGGATTCCAAATGTTCAGTGGCATGCAAAAGTCAAAATCACTCTTACTGTGAACAGTTATACATGTTGAAGATGAAAAGCTCACCTCTCCAACCATCAAGCATGGATCAGTCATGCTTGGGGGTTGTGTTGTAGCAAGCTGTATGGGGAAAAAAATCATGGGTAGAGGGAAGTGTGGATTCAATGAAAGAGTTGAAAAGAGGATGGTTTCTACAAATGGATAATGATCCTAAACACACCTCACAATCCACAATAGACTACCTCGAAAGGCACAACCTGAAGGTTTCACCATGACCCTCACAGTCCTCTGATCTGAACAGCATTGAAAATATGGATGGACCTCAAAAGAGCCGTGCATTCAAGACTCACAGACCTGAAAAAGGCTTTGAATGAAAATCCTTCAAACAAGAATTGAAAGACTCTTGGCTCGCTATAAAAGAATTTACAAGCTGTGATACTTGCCAAAGGGAGTGCTACACTATATATATATATATATATATATATATATATATATATATATATATATATATATATATATATAGTTCAATATATTGTATATATAAATGGATGACTCTCTCTTTTTACTTCTACAGGTAACAGACATGATGCAGAAAGCATTATTTGACTTTCTGAAGCACAGATTTGAAGGGAGGTAAGAGCTTCTGAAAGTCCCTGTCTGTCCATCTGTCTGTCTGTGTCTCTCTCTCTCTGGCAGCCTCAACGGTTCTCCTTTGGGGTAGTTTATGTATTAGCGTGTGTGCAGAGCTACTTTAAATAGTCTCGTCTCATTGCCTTAATTGGCCATGCTGGACCATAAGCACAAAGCTGGTCTGCATGCCTGCACTTTCTCTGAGCTGGAGCATTCCCAGAGCAGGACCAATCCCTCTTCCCACTGCACTTCCCGGAAAACGCACACCACCGATTCTGTGCTTCCCAAAAATAACCAAAACATACATTTTGTAGAAAGTCTCATGTATTCATTTTATCTAGTAACATCACATCTCATAAAGTCTGGAATTGCATTATTTTGCATTATAGATGCTGGATTTCAGGCCAGATTTCATGAATCACTGTAGATGACTTACAAGCAATGGCTCTAAATATGAAAGAATAATAATGCTCTATTTATAAAGCGCCATTCTCAAACTCAAGATTGCTTTACAATATACAGATATACAAATCATTGTGACACTGCAGTAAGCAGAATGAGAGCAGTGGAAGTCTGCACACTGTTGTGCCTGGCTGGTGTAGTGATATATGTTGCAGTGCCAATGTTTTTTTTTTTTTTACTGTTGTTGAATTATTTGTGGGAAGTCAATTTTTAAAATGTCCATACACTTGTGTATTCTCTCTCTCTCTCTCTCTCTCTCTCTCTCTCTCTCTCTCTCTCTCTCTGCTTTGCACTGTCCCTCTCCTGCTCTGTCTCTCTAGGATATCCATCACTCGGGTGACAGCTGACATTTCTCTGGCCAAGCGTTCTGTTCTGAATAACCCCAGTAAACACGCAATCATTGAACGATCCAACACACGATCCAACCTGGGTGAGTGGGTTTCTGCTATGAGCGTGTACTGGTGCTAGACGGTATCGTAGCTCTATACATCAAGTGTTCAGATATTTAAGTTCAAATATAAATGTAAAATAAACAAATATAAACCTAAGAAACAGATAATATTTTCATATTACTTTTAAACAGAGTTGACATATCTGAGGTCAGGACACTGGAAATATCATTAAAAAAAAGCTAAATCTTAGCCTGCTTTCTCCATTCCTCATGTAACAGTTTCAAAACATGTGGCAACCACCACCATGTTTAAGTTGGTACAATGGTACAGGATTGAATGACTTATCTTGATTCCTCACCTTTGTCTCATCTGACCTTAAAACCTTCCTCCAGAAGGCTTTTATTTGTCATTTTTCAATGTTCAGCAGCCTCTCAGGTCTTGGTTAAATAAACCTTGCTTGACTATAGGCAGTGAAACTGGGGTTCCAGCAGCTTTTAGTTCATGGCAGAACCTTAGTGGTTCTTGGGTTTTCCTGACCATCAGAACCAGTTTCCTTTCAGTTGAGTGTGGCAGCTTGGATCTTCTTACAGGCCTTGGTAAAGTGTCCACGTTTTCCAATAATTTGTACTTGTGTGCGTTTATTTGAACCAATGATCTTGAAATCTGTAGTGGTTTAGAAATTACTCCCAAGAAATATTCCTGACTTGTGTGTGTCAATTATAATTGGCACTAGATCCTTGGGCTTTCCCATTGGACTGTGAGTAGCCAATCATGATCAATATAAGGAAGTTAGGAGGCACTGTTTTAATTTCAGAAACCCCACAAATGTTTTAAACATGTGCAATAAAGATTTGATTTTATTATTAAAGATGCTATCTCTCATTCTGTCCCCCAAAATAATAAAATGATTCAAAAATATAAACAATTATAAACCAACTCCTAATTGACCTCCTTTTTCTGTGCACTATTTATATATATTGTATATTGTAATATAGTCCCTATATTATATATTCTTTATATTTATATAGTGGTTCTTTACTAAATTATTATCTCTTTCTACCTTTTCTTGTACTGTACTTATGTTGCGGCTGGAACCTTAATTTCCCTGAGGGAACCCTCCCAAGGGATCAATAAAGTTCTATCCTATCCTATCCAATTTCAATGGAATCAATGATTAGTGTCATGTCATTCATGTCCATGATGAGTGAATGCATAAGTGTATGAAGAGGAAGACCCTTTTTACCAACATTGAAAGAACATGAAGGTCAGGGTTCAGAGGTAGGGTTTGTGTGTATGTGTGTGTGTGTGTGTGTGTGTGTGTGTGTGTGTGTGTGTGTGTGTGTGTGTGTGTATGTGTGTGTGTGAGAGAGAGTGAGAGAGAGAGAGAGACAGAGAGAGCAGGAAGCTTGCTATGATTGTTAGTTTGGCTTGATTAACGAGGCATGATTAAGATCAAAGACATTCTTACAGCAAGACCTCCTGATTGCACTGCTGGTAATCTCTTGTACAATCACCCTTCAGCGCACACACACACACACACACACACATAGTGCACACACGCATGCTTACTCACAAACCTGCAAGCTGGAGATTTCCAATCCCATTCAGATCAGGTTTATTTATATAATTAGTGTATGTTGGTTCTACAGATGTTGTCATAAAGCAGCTGTAAAGAGATCAAGGAGCAGACGTTTATTGAGCTCCCTAACAATGATAAAATAAATAAATAAATAAAATGCCAGAGATGAAATGTTTTGAGCTTTTACTGGCCTGTTATTGTACAAAAGTTTAGTTATAGCAGTAAAAAGGTGAAATGCTGTCCATTTTTATTAATAACAATGTATAGTTGCAAATATTTCTAAACTAATAACACTAAGAGCATTGACTAACCATCCACTATGCAGGCTGGAAAAAGTAATATCATGTACAGTGCCTTGCGAAAGTATTCACCCCACTTGGCATTTTTTTCATGTTAGATGGTTTCTGCTGGTGAACACCAATCTTCAAATCTCACCACAGATTCTCAGTTGGATTAAGGTCTGCCCAAGGCAGCAATGGCGCTTTCTCCACTGGGCTTTAAAGTTTGACTGAGATTTTGTTGTTGATGTGCAGGGGAACCTCCAGGTGGGCTGGAAATGTGGGCTGTCATTTTTTTTGTATAGCAGCAGCCACATAAAAGTTTTCAGTAAACCGAGGTTCAGTTCAAGAAGATGTTGAGGTGGATGTGCAGCACAGGCACTAGTGGTCCCAAATTCATAACAGCCTCTTTTGTGTGTGTGTGGGTGTGTGTGTGTCAGCTGAAGTACAGAGTGAGATCGAGAGGATTTTTGAGCTGGCAAGAACACTGCAGCTGGTTGTTTTGGATGCTGACACGATAAACCATCCAGCTCAACTAGGCAAAACCTCACTCGCCCCAATCATCGTCTATGTCAAAATCACCTCTCCAAAGGTACACATGCATGACACTTCTGTCACTCTCAATCCCAATCACCACTCTCCTTTCACAGTAGACTGGTTTGTGTAAGTGGGTTTTATGGTGTATAATAGAGCACTATGACCCTCAGGCTCAGGATGAACACGAGAAAGACTACAGCAGAAAATGACTAAACATAATCCATAATGTTGCTTTAAAAATATACTGTCATATATATATATATAATCAATTAATTATCATGATTAATTGACTTTTTTGTATATATAATTCCCTTACAGGCACGAGTATACCATTGCTGTTGTTTATTGGTCTTATGGGTCCATATGTGACAATCTGGGTTTGCTGTCATGTTTTTCTTCAGGTGTTGCAGAGATTGATAAAGTCTAGAGGGAAGTCTCAGGCCAAACACCTCAATGTGCAGATGGTGGCAGCGGACAAACTGGCTCAGTGCCCTCCAGTGAGTGAGGACATGCAGACACATACACACATTCATACACAATTTATAATTAATACTTGACAATGCTTCAGTGTAAAAACAACAGTGTACTAACTCTGGTGTTAAACATAGTTCAGAAATCACCCACCGCTGTGTTTAACATCAGAGAAAACCCCTGACTAATTATTTTCAGCTTGAAACTTAATGAGTGTGCGTGTGTGTGTGTGTGTGTGTGTGTGTGTGTGTGTGTGTGTGTGTGTGTGTGTGTGTGTGTGTGAGCAAGCATGCCTGCGTGCCTGTGTGTGGTGAGTGGGTAGGGGGTGTTCTAAATTTTCCAGTTTTAGTTTATGCCCTAAAGCCCTTTGTGTGCTGCAGCGCTTGCAGGCTCTGTTAATAATCTGTTTGATTTTGTATTCACACAGAATGAATGTATAAAATGATTAAATGGGTCACCTTATTTCTGACATCAATTCCAGAAGTTTCTTCAGCCAAAGTCTGGCTCCACTTTTTGCTCTGACTATATATTTATCAGCTCTTCTGATAGTCACCCTCTGAGGAGTCTGTTTATCAAGCAGAAGTGAAATCAGTCATGTTTACAGTCTCATTTTCCCCTTTCACTTGTTCTCTTCCTGTTATGTCTTCTCTTTGCCCTTTTGTTTTGTTTTCCTGTCCATTGCCGTCCATCTTTCCTCACATCTCTTGAACTTGCTGTTTGACCTCTTTTTGCCCTAGGAGCTCTTTGATATCATCCTGGATGAGAATCAATTAGAGGATGCCTGTGAGCACATGGCTGACTATCTGGAGGCATACTGGAAGTCCACTCATCCGGCCAGCAGCACTCCGACTAACCCACTCGCAGACAAGCTCACCACCACCCCTGCTGCTCAGTCAGCCAGTTCAGAACCACTGTCCAACCTACAGCTCCAGGTGCTCATCAAGCTCCGTCCTGCCAGTGCATCTGCACAGAGGCACGGGGAGGGGAGGAGAGGGGAGAGGGCCCATATCCCAGATAGACGAATATTTTAGGGGTGTAAATGCAAATTCGCTTGGATTAGCACCATAAACAGGTTCTAGGTAATAAATGCAGTAACATTAATATTTAAATCTGTATTTTTGGCCCACTGTGATTATGCAAATGAAAGTTCGTCCTCTGCATTTTACCCATCCTTGCGGTAAAACACACACACACACTAGTGAGCACACATGCCCAGAGCAGTGGGCAGCTCTATCCATGGCAGGAGCAACTGGGGAGTTAAGTGCCTTGCGCAAGGTAATTCAGTCATGAATTCAGACAGTTCAGGGAATCAAACGAGCAACCTTCTAGTCACAAGGCTGGTTCCCTAACCACCAAGCCATGGCTGCTCATATTTTACTTAGTTCAAAATCTCTTAAATATTCTGCTTTTCATGAATACAATAAATATAAAATCAAATACCAGTAAAATCAGGGAAATTAAAACGTCAGATTCATCTGATTTGCCTGGTGATGTAACTACAGAATAATGCAACCCAAGAATCTGCTTTATTCGGTTTCAACATACTTTGTAAATATATCCCATTCATTAAATGAAGTTGCAATACCAGCCTGTTTCAGTGTCTCAAAGATGAAGACATCCATCCAGCACATTCACATAGCGGGAACTTTAAATCTTGCCCTTTGGCTTTTCATAAGATGCAATACAAGGCAGACAATCAGAGCAGAGATTTGCATATAACAACATACACATGTGCATATAAATGTCTCTGTAGCTGAGTACACGAAACAGCTTATTCCATTCTAAGGTGTAAAGAGAGGTCGCACATTTGCCATGAATTTGAAATATATTTGATACATAAAACCACACAGACATTTATATAGCAAGCATCTTCCCCATCCCTTTCCCATCTTCTTCAATTATTTATTTATTGCTTTAATGTACGTGTTAGGTCAGTATACCACTCACAATTATTTAGATTACTTACTTAACTATTGGATACATTGCAGATGGGCATATCTTGTTTTTATTATTTATAGTATTGTTTGTGTTTTATGTACTTAATTAAAATATTGATCACAAAAAACACAAACATTATCGGTGAACTTAGGTGGGAGGAAATAAATAACAAGACCCGTTTCCAGTGTGGCCCCTTTAATGACGTGAGTGACAAGAGTGGGATATGAAGGCCAGATTGTGGTGGGAGACAAAGTATTGGATGGACACATTGTTTCCCACCACTGTTGGAGGTTTGAAAAGTGTCTCTGAAGACCATTATGATCATTCATCATAACTTACCATTGTTGACAAATGTTGTAATAGTCATAATAATCATCATCTTTAGATGCTGATGCCCTGTTATATAGCACTGCTTGAAAAACACTACATTTACAATGTGTGTGTGTGTGTGTGTGTGTGTGTGTGTGTGTGTGTGATAGGGTGTTGTATTATAAACATAACAATCTCTTTATTGATTGCTTTGGCTCATGTTCAGACTGAGGAGGCTACTCCAATTGCAGATGGGTAGCCTCAGCCATGGTGAGTGTGGGTGTGCTCCTGGGGGGAGAGAGAGCGAGAGAGAGTGACAGAGAGAGGAGGTCAGTTGCCCTCGCACTCAGACTTAATTATAGTTCCATTAAAGTCAGATTAGAGGAGTGAAACTGCAATGACCAGCCAATATTTAATGAATCTCATTTGTTTTAATTACTCTTGCAGTAATATGATGTCTAATTATACAGTTCATTTTCATACTGGATAGATCTGAGATTCATACTGAGTGTGAGAGATCGAAACCTTTTCTCTGTCTTTACTTTTTTTTGGGGTCATTTGCTTTGCAGTGGTTTGTAGTGGTCTGGTCTTCTGTACTGTATGCACATCACCTAGTGTGTATGTGTGTGTCTGAATTTTGAGGGTTTCTATGATTTTGTGTTGATGTTTAAAGGTATATCTGTCGCATCTGTGACGTACAGGCTGTTACCATGTAAAAAGTGGTCATTTGATAAATAAGGAAGGCTTTTTCCGTATAGTTTCGTTTAGATTTAAGACTGCACGTAAATAGGATTTCCCCCCCTTGGAATCTTAATACCAGAGCACTTCTATTAGATCAGCAGATTTATTTTGTGGTACAAAAGCATGTGGACATTAGTATGGTCAGCTCACTATTGCAGGTCTGAAGTGTTTCCAGATGGTGACACTATTCGCAAACTATTCGAAACTATTCGCTGCTTGTTTTGGAGCTCGTTTAGAGAGAACTGACATTAACAGGAGCTCACGAATGCACCTGATTGGTGATTCAAAACAAGGTGGAACAGTTCTGTAGCAAATCTGTTATAATACTTTACATTGGAATTGTGTATTGGCAAGAACCTGGCGTTATGGCAGGGGTTACTATTCGATATTTAAATATGTTGTCATACAGTATGCAAGACGATACAGAGCGAAAGGCTTTTTATGTAGTCAGAACAGTGGGATCTGAGCACAACATTGCTATCTAATGATCAGGATTTAAACACAACATAAAATGAATCACTGGCCGCCACCGATCTTTATATGATTAAAAATCAGAACTGTGCTTTTGAGAATCAATCAGTATTGCAAAATATAATATCATGATACTTTGATATATTGATATTTCCTTATTTATAGGATATTATATGATGATTTCATTAGATCATATAAGCATGTCTGAGCAGGATAGGGGGATACCAAATGGGATGGCACAAAATATGTAATCAGTCATCCGCTACAGATGCGACACATAGAGATTAGGTTGGGAATACTGGAGTGAGCAAGCTGAGCAGGGAGATGCATGCAGTGCAGTGCAGTGCTGTAACTCTGTTGCATCTCACCTCACTAATGAATGCATGTCTGTGTTTGTGTGTGTGCATGTGTGTGCTAACTCAGGGCACGGGGGGCAACATGAAAGCGGAGAAGCCTCTAGGCGACAGGAAGGGATCTCAAGAAGACCATCACCACCACCACCACCGTCACCACCATCGGCTGCAGAAGCAAGGCAGTCTGGACCATGCTGAGGAGGACGCTGAGGAGGAAGAACCTGAGGCCGTGGAAGAGCAGAGACCATTGCGTAGCGGACGTAGAGCACCGCACATACACCACCGCTCTTCATCAACACGGACCGAACACCACAACCATCACCATCACCATCACCACCACCACCACAACCGCACAGCACGGACGCTTTCCAGACAGGAAACGCTGGAGAGCAGAGATTCAGCTTACACTGAAACACGGGCCAGCCACGCACACTCGCACCCGCACACGCACACACACCACCACAGCAAGGAGGATGAGGATGAGGAGGAGGAGGAGGAAGAAGAAGAGGAGGAGGAGGAGGAGGAGGAGGAGGAAGAGGAGCAGGAGGAGGAGCCACCTCTTCAGCATAACCACCATCACCATCACCATCATCACCGGGGAGACAGGGAGAGGGGGCATGAGCACAGCGAGCGAAACAGCCGACAGCGCCCACCACAGAGACCACAACGAGAACGTTACCACGAGTATGAAAGACAGCGCTCCACTGAGGGAGAGAGGAAAAGAGGAGAGACAGAGTGGGCGAGAGATCACTACATAGAGTAGTGACATGACAACATACACACTCAAATACAGTTAGAAACTGCATCCACCATGCACACACACACACACACACACACACACACACAAACACACACACACCATTCAGCCAGTAATCTACTGTCAGGTCCACGATCATGTTGATGAGCTTTATGGAAAGTCTTGTGGAATTGAATAGTAGAGATGGAACGAATTTAGTTCCGTACAATAAAAGGCAGAAAAAAAATAACATTAATAGTTAATTAATTAAGGTGAAACAGTTTTGTAGCAAAACATGTTGAGTTATGAAATGTTATAATACTTTACATTTGAATTGTGTATTGGCAAGAACCTGGCGTTATGGCAGGGGTTACTATTCGATATTTAAATATGTTGTCATACAGTATGCAAGACGATAGAGGGCGAAGTCATAGTATAGAAAACAGTTATGCATAAAATCTGAGTAAGTATGCTTTTTATGTAGTGAGAACAGTGGGATCTGAGCACAACATTGCTATCTAATGATCAGGATTTAAACACAACACAAAATGAATCACTGCCTGCCACCGAACTTTATATGATTAAAAATCAGAACTGTGCTTTTGAGAATCAACGTTGATGAGCTTTATGGAAAGTCTTGTGAAATGGAATATTAGAGATGGAACGAATTTCAGAAAAAATAACATTAATAGCTCCATCACGTATACAGCTAGGAGCAAGATTACACAATAACACACAAAAATAGAGTTAAATTGTCTGACGATGACCACAGTACACCCATGCTAATATCCACGTACGTCATGTTGTTGTGACTGTGTTGATATTGAATCCATTTTGAGACACTAAAGACAAAAATGAAAGTAAAAAAAAAAAATTCACATGATCTGTAATGTAAAGCAAGTTGCATTTAATCCATAACACCTCGTGGATGGTTTCTCCTTGTCTGTGTTTGGCTAGCTTAGCCTTTTCTCATAAAAGACCAATGTTTTAGTTCAGGTGGAACATCAGTGTGATGTTTCAAAGACAGACATGAGCCATCCATCCAAAGTGACGTTCAGCAGCTGTAGAAACAGATCTTTAGAAACAGATCTTTATTGTTTGCAAGGAGAGCACTTGGCTGTGTCGATTGCCACTCACGTGTTCTGCTTTTTACCCTTGGCTATTAAACCTGATTTCCAAGAGCTGTGCTGGAAAATACAGCATTTGTGGAAATGTTCTAACAGAACACGCTGTTTTAGTGAATAACAAGGCACAGACATCCGAGGAGCTTTCATCAGCACAGAGCTTCAACTAGATTAAAGCTTGCAGTAACACACAGACCTTAAGTTTAAATTAATGTGAGGAAGACCTTGGACGGTATGACCAGCTGTGTGCTGGGGAATTTCAAAGTTACTTTACTGCATTTCTATAGTACTTGAACCCATATGAGTTGTTATTTTATGATTTTTGGACATGGGTGTTGGTCACTCTTACCAATATGTACACTTCAAGCACGAGGGCCATGTTTTTATTTCTGGTAAGAGTTTAGTAACTTGATTACAACAGTTTTACAAAGTAAACCACTGAGGGCAGAATTTCCAGCATCATTATATTAAGGTGAAAAGGCCCTTTTTGACCAGTATATTATGTAATTGGAACCTACCATCATATATTGTACTGTGGTTTGCAAATATACAAAATATAAGTTTCTAGCACTAAAATTAAAAATATTCTTCAGAACAGCCTCCGCTGTCACAGCGATTGCCATGCCAGATCGTTTTAGTCAGGTTCAAGGCTTTTCTTCCTGGATTCTTGATATCTGTGATGTTTGTACTTGATATACTTGGTGTATGTTTGGAGTTCTCAACTGCCCAAATGATTTGGAGGTATGTCTGGGTCATTTTTTAGATCCCCCTTTGGCCAAGTCTCAGCATGCTGGCAGAGACCACCCATTTTTTGGCTACTTAGTGGAATTCATTAAACTACTCAAACGTTAAAACGAGCATTTAGACCACTGGCAACAGATAAGCCCCACAACATCAATAAATCATTTAATTCATGGTGTGTCTTGTTCCTGTTCAAACTGTAACACCAGTGGTCAGAAGTGTAAGAAGTTCTGTCTCTTCTGACCATAATGTCCAGTTCCGGTGACACACTTAAGGTTCAACCCTGGGTTATTCTGGGTCTGGCAGTATGTTACAGCTTCTCTCTCTCCCTCTCTCTCTCTCTCTCTCTCTCTCTCTCACACACACACACACACACACACACACACACACACACACACACACACACACACACACACACACACACACATCCATGCCATATGCTGCTATCCTCTCTCCTGGAGTGTTGGTTGTCAGTTCCTATGCCTCCTTTGTAAAGACTGGTGTTTTTAAAGATGACTAGATTCATGTAAATAACACACGCACACACACACACACACAAACACACACACACACACACACACACATACCCATACATACTTGTTCTATCTATGTGTGGACACATGAATATTAAACAATAAAACTGAGTCATTCTTCATTTTCTTTTGAAATGAATGATCAAGGTTTGTCTTTGGTCTGTCAGGAATGATGTCTTTTTCATTCTTTCTTCTGTTTCTGGTAGATTCTATTAGCTAGGTATCTTCCCATTGCGTTCTGACTACTGTTTGGGTTTGGTTTGAGAGAACCGCTAATTTAAGTGTAATGTTGTGACGTGTGACCTTTTTCTTGCATTTTAACAGTGACTGAATGATTCTGCATAATGTTTGATATGATTGCACAACTGTGGTTTGCCTTACGCACCAGAACAAAAAATGATTTCAATTTTGTTTTTTTGACTGCTTGCAACGTTTTGTTTTTATCATCTTTGCGCTGTTGTCATCTAGAAGAACAAGATGGAATTGTTCAGACATACTGGAAAGTTGTGTGATGCTTTGTGTGATTGACACTTTGCAGCATCTTTTTTATGTCCTACAGGAGGCAGTTCTGTGCCATGTGTGAGCTGCCTCACTGCTTCTTTCAGAAAATGAAGGCTTGAGATGAAACCAGATGTTCTGCAGTGTTCGCGTTCACTCTGTTCTTGCTGGAAGAGGGAACGGGGAGAGGAAGGATCTGTCAGGGTTGTGTTTTTAACAGTGCTGTTGGTTGAGGAGTCAGGTTAACTTAACTGTAGTTGATAAGAGTTTCACGATGCTGAAACACTAAGGTCACGACTTAGATACAGTACAATTTAAAATCCATAAAAAATGAGTTATGTAGTTAAGGGGTGGGTAATATGACATTTTATCCAGTCTGATTTTTTTCTGTGTGATACATGCAGCACATTTGGAATGCTTAGAATATATCTAAATAAAAAAAATAATAAAATCAAAAGAAGAAATATATCTGTTTTAGGTATAGCTTGGAATAAACAATTATTTCATTATTAGGAACTAAAACATACAATTGCGCCAATTTCAATAAAGATCATAGCTAAATAATCCATAATGTATATAATAATAACCCGAATACAAACTAGTTTGAAAGAGTTTATAGTAATTTATTTGATATATTTTGTTATTTTACTAATATCTCTTTAAAGATCATTTGTAACCGATAACAATAATAATACTAAAACTCATAAGACTACTTAAGATGTATAAGGTTATCATATAGTGAGTGTGATAAGTGTTGTCTTTAAATAAGCTTATATTATTTTTTTTTACCTTATTGTCCACCCCTACTCTTCAGTGAAGGCAGTGGTTCTAAGTAGAACAACTGAAATTGTAAATAGTGTCAGTTGGTAACATTTTATTGAATTAATCACAACAATATTCTGGGATTAGTCATGGTTTTCCAGCAAAATGAAAAACAGACTGTCCTGGGGAAATCAGGAAGGGTGACCACACAACAGAAGATTCAATAGAGAAAATAAGCAGCTGCATTGTGTCCATATTTAGGCATAAAATGTTATCTACCTTCTGAACAGCTGTGGCATCTCAGCCCCCAACTGTGATGTGCTGTGTTTATGTGAATAATATTCCGAGCAAGTAAATGTAAAAAGATTTGATTACAAATCATTTATGTTGGTCCATTCATCATGACATTTTGGTCAGGGGTAGCATTAAGGTTAGGTTTAGAATTAGTTCGGTTAGTGCTAGATAGCACAGCAAAGCACTTTTGTAAGTCGCTCTGGATAAGGGCGTCTGCTAAATGCCGCAAATGTAAATGTAAATGTAGATATATGGTTAAGGCTGGAGTTAGTGTTGCACTTGGGTTAGAGTAAGTTCTAGTGTAACGGCTCGACTCACAGGTAGGAGGCGGAAGTACTTGCAGGGTTGTATTAATTAACAGATAACTCACGAGTAGCAGACAAGAAAACACGACACGAGTAACCACATAGTCACACAAACAAAGGAGAAGAACGACCCGGACTAACTGAGACAAGGGACTTATATACAACAGGAGACAGGGCTGGGACATGATAACGATGAGGCAAGGTTACAGATGGAACACAACTGGGAATGGGAGGAGACATGACATGTGCTCAAAAGCACATGGGACAGTAAACAACACAAAGACAGACCAAAGGGACCTGACATCTAGGGTTCACTTTTAGAGTAGGGCTAGGGTTAACGGTTGATCCTGTTAGATTTGAAATGTGTCAAAAAGGGAAAAACAGCAAAAATAAAAGATGCAAGGTTTATGCATGACATAGATGACCTATGTAGAAGTAGATGACCTACTTCTTTTTAAAGAACCCTTTATAAATGGTTCTACAGAATAGTAAAAGGCTTCACTATACTACACAGAACCATTTGTGGCTTGGATTGTACCCTGTATTAAATAAGTTTCAGTGCAAAAACAAACACAAAAGTCATTCAAGCACAATGACTGAAGCACCATCTGAAAGTGAAGTGTTCATCTGATTTATAGCCTCAATTCATTTCATTATTACTATTTTTCCAGACCTGCAGATATTTTATTAAACTGTTGTCCAAACTTGTAAAACTGACGTCTTTACCCCAGAATTATGTTCAGATAGTTATTGGTCCGTATGTCTAACGTTTCTTTTGGACAAAATCTTTTTACACTGACTTCCACTGAACATTAATTCTCCTGTAAAGTTGAATTTCTTTCCATTCATACAGTTCTTTGTTGTAACCGATGGTATATTTACATACAACCCAAATTCCAATGAAGTTGGGGTGTTGCGTAAAACACAAATGAAAACAATAGGATGATTTGCAAATGTTCAACCTATATTCAGTGGAATACACTACAAAGACAAGATATTTAATGTTCAAATGGATAAACTTGTTTTTTTGTAAAACCTTTTGGAATGTGTTGCAGACATCAAATTCAAAATAAGTTGGGACAGGGGCAACAAAAGCCTGGGAAAGTTGAGGGATGCTCAAACACCTGTATAGAACATTCTACAGGTGAACAGGTTCATTGGAAACAGGTTAGTGTCATTAATAATAAAGTCCTTCATTAGCAAGGGAGGGGGTGAGGTCCACCACTTTGTGAACAGCTGTGTGAGCAAATAGTCCAAAAGCAAGGAATTTAGATTTTGTGATCTACAGTCCATAATATCATCAAACGATTCAGAGAATCTGGAGAAATCTCTGCAAGTAAGTGACAAGGCCGAAAACCAACACTGAATGGCCTTGACCTTCAATCCTTCAGAAGCACTGCATTAAAAACCAACATCATTCTGTAATGGATATTATCACATGGGCTCAGGAACATTTCAGAAAACCACTGTCAGTGAACACAGTTCACTGTTCTCCATTTACAAATGTAAGTTAAAACTCTATTATGCAAAGCGAACACCCAGAAACACTGCCAGCTTCTCTGGGCCTGAGCTCATCTGAGATGGACTGACGCAAAGTGGAAAAGTGTCCTGTGGTCTGATGAGTCCACATTTCTGGGCCACAGAGGAAAAAGACAATTTCAGCAAGACAATGCCAACCCATGTTCTGTACGTTACAGCATGGCTTTGTAGTTAAAGAGTGAAGGTACTAGACTGGCCTGCCTGCAGTCCAGACCTGTCTCCCACTGAAAATGTGAGCTGCATTATGAAGCACAACTGAAGTTGTACGTCAAGCATGAATGGTGAAGAATTCCACCAACAAAGCTTCAACAATTAGTGTCATCAGTTCCTAAAGGCGTATTCCGTCAAAACGAATGGTGATGTAACACAGAGGTAAACATGCCCCTGTCCCAACTTTTTTTTTTTTTTTTGGAACATGTAGCAGGCTTTCAATTCAGAATAAATGACACATTCCAATAAATAAATAAATAAAAAAAAAGTTTATCATTTTGAACATTAAACATGTCATTGTAGTGTATTCACAAGAGTATAGGTTGAAAAGGATTTGCAAATCATTGCATTGTTTTTTTTTATGTTTTACACAACATCCCAACTTCACTGGAATACATAGAGATGACATATTAGTATCAACTGTTTCCTGTATCAGTCCAATAATCATCAGGTATTTGATAAAATATTGGAAGGCAATGCAGAAATGCTTTATACATAGTGTATTGTTTAACCTCACACAGCCTGAGACAAGTGTGCTATTGTAATGTTAACAAACAAATGACATTATTTCCTGACTTTAAGAAAATAAGTTGTTCTTGGAATATTTCTTAAGAGAAATCTAAGAAAGAAAATATTGAGTTTACACAGCTTTACACAAGTGCAGTTCTCATGAGAGGTCTTGTGCAGCTTCTCCAAAGTAGTGCAGTAGTGCAGTAGCAGTTCCAGGCCAAAGCAGCAGTGACAATTACAGAAAGTGAAGCATCAAGATGATTTTGGAGCTGCTTTTAAAGATACAGCTACTTCATGATGTTCTAATATACAATCAAAAAATAGGTGAACCCAGAAGGAAGTGTCAGATTGCAATAGTATCCGGACAATAGAGGCTCCCAGAAACAATACAGGAGTTGGACAATGAAACTGAAACACCTGTCATTTTAGTGTGGGAGGATTCATGGCTAAATTGGAGCAGCCTGGTGGCCAATCTTCATTAATTGAACATTGCACTAGTAAGAGCAGAGTGTGAATGTTCAATTAACAGGTAAGAGCAAGTCTTCTTCAAAATATTGCAATGCAAAACATGTTCAAAAGAGGACAAATTGATGGTGCACGTCTTGCTGGCGCATCTGTGACCAAGACAGCAAGTCTTTGTGATGTATCAAGAACCACGGTATCCAGGGTAATGTCAGCACCACCAAGAAGGACCAACCACATCCAACAGGATTAACTGTGGGCGCAAGACGAAGCTGTCTGAAAGGGATGTTCGGGTGTGAACCCGGATGGTATCCAAAAAATGTCATTACCAAGAAGAATTGATGCTGTATTGGCCGCAAAAGGAGGCCCTAGTACACCATACTAATAAATTATTGTGGTCTAAAACCAGGTGTTTCAGTTTCATTGTCCAACCCCTGTAAATGAAAAAACATTTGTCTGATATGGGCAATATTGACTGAGCATACAGAACATACAGAATTAGTCTCCACGGTATGGTTTAGGGTACAACACAACACGCCACACATCATGTAATGGAGTCCTGTGATATTCTCCCTCACTTCCTGCAGATTTTGCAGTAGGGGTGGAGAGTTAATAGCACATCAAATAGCATCGCACACGTTTTCAATCGTGGATAGGTCTGATGATGCTACGGTATAGTATCTCAAGGCAAGTTCTTCAGATGTTGGCAGTATGTGGATGAGCGTTGTCCTTTTGGAATATTGCATCAGTGTGTGTGTTCAGGAAAGTTAGAGCAACTGTGAGTCCCTGTAATAAAGACTAAAAGAAAAACCCCACAACATGACACCAGGCCTTTTGTGTGATTTATGACAACAAACCATCAATCTTTCCTTCTGGGGACAACGTTTTTTTAATTGATGAGTGTAACAATGCTACATAATACTTTCAAACAGAAAACTAGATGTACAATATTTTCATAATATTGCGAAAAAAAACTATTATTATTATATTCCTACAAAAGTTTAATATTGAGAAACACTGGATATTGGCTGGTTGAGTACAATCTGTCGTGTTTTGCACTGAAGAAGAAATGAATGTTAGGTTCTGAATCACAGGTTATGCTGTTACTCGAGCCTTCATTAGAAGTTCAGTTAGAATTTGTCTTGGAATGAGAGCCATTCGTTTTTCTTGAAACACATCTGTAAACTTATCGCATGTGAGTAAAATGTGTGCCTGCCAGACTTTAGTGAATGTAGATGCGTGTGCAAGTGTGTATGCTTTGATTGTATCACACATCCACTTTATGCCAGGGTTCACTCCACTGGAGCCCAGTCGGACTTCCTGTACTGCAGCCTAAGCCCTGGACCTGCTCTCTTGACCTGTTCTCATTCTCAGCTGCACTCTGAAAATAAGCAACTGTGTCCACTCTGTGTGTGTGTGACGCAATGTGTAAATATATATATATATATATATATATATATATATTTTTTTTTTTTTTTTTTTAATGTTTAAAAGAAGACAAAAAGGCTTCAACAATAAAATCAACTATACAATATAATGAGCACCGTTTACAGAAACGGGTATTTTTAATCCCTATTTTTGTTTCAAGATTCAGGTCCAAAAAGTCCAATTGAATCCAATTTTAACTTTCTTGCCCAGTGTTTGGAACAGCAAAGTCAAAGCAGTGGATCTTTATTCTACTGTGAGGTGATCTGAAATTGGCTGTATGCAAGGACCCTCAAACATCACACAGCTGAATGAACTCTGCGTGGAGGAGTGGAAAAAAAAAATCATTGAATGTTAGTTGCAGCAGAGCCTCCCAGGCAGTTGTATAAAATCCTGGGGTGGATTTTTACTTTCTGAACCTGAATGTAACACTTTTGGTATAAGCTCTGCAAGAGTGTGTGGGAGAGTGAACCAGACGGCATTAAACAGAGCATTAAAAGCCTGAGAAATGGAGCCGGCTGCTGGGGTAAAAATAGACTCCTCCAAAACATCTCAGAAGGTCCCAGGTGGAGAGACCCGCCCCCTGTAAGTCGTCATATCGACGCGGATGACAGCAGCAGAGCTCCGAGGAGACTAAATTTGGCAACAAGATGCTTTCCTCCACCCCCGTGTCTACACAGACACAGTCTCAGATCAGTTCTACTAACCACTGTGTAAATGTAATGACCTTAAAACTCATCTAAACCTGAAACTCTTAACGTCATATCAATCACACAGCTGTCAGTCCTCATGAAGAGTCACTCAGCTCAATGGGATTCACTGATCAATATATTGACTGATCTGTTAATCACACGTTTGTGAGTACCTGGTGCTCACAGGGTATGCTCTAGCCTTTTCAGGACCCTCTGCAGACGCCCCCTCGCACATAATCTGGTTATGCATATTATACATATAGGCCAAAGTCTGCCCTGCAAGCACATACATAATATATGTGTGCAGTTGTTCTTTACGTTCGGCCGACAAGAATAGAAATGTTCTGAAATGACCTGGAATAAAACCTTTTTGAAACCTTTTTACACTGACTCACATTGAAAGTCAAGATTTTTTCCTTGTCATTTCAGAGACACAACACACACACTGCTGCTACTGGAACCTTAATTTCCCTGAAGGAACCCTCCCAAGGGATCAATAAAGTTCTATTCTCACACACACACACACAAATGAATTTCAATTTCAGTAAGATAATCATATATGGGAATTGTAAAACAATACAGCTGGGGTGGAAAACCGAGAGCTGGAGTCCAGCACAGTTTGCAAATTTCCCTGCTCCGTCATACCAAATTCGCCTGGTAAATAACAGGTGAGATTAATCAGGTGTGTTTGGGAGGCAGAAATACAAAAGTGTGTGAATCCATCCCTCCCTGACTGGACCTCCACAGCACTGCAATAAAGCATAGCATAAGCATGTTTCATTTTTATTAATTAATTTATTTGGATAGCACTACATTTAATAATGCAAATCAACAGTGTTTATGTTCTAGAATGAGCATGTTTCTGTAGACAATGTGTACATATGTATACTTAAGAAATCTGTATCATCTGACCAGGGTTCCCCAAACATTTGAACAGTTGTATATACATCTTGGGAAAGCCCACAGCTCTATATGCTGCATGTGTATATTGTGAAACTCTGATAAGGAGATCATTTTACACAGTTCTTTACACTGATGGCTGAGTCCGTGCATCCACCCAAGTGCATTAACAGCCAATCGTGTCCATTTTTACATGTTCATACACTCTTCTTTTGCAGTCTTGTTTTTATATCTATTACACAAACAAAAGGAAAATAACTGTGTGTGTGTGTGTGTGTGCGCTTGTTGATAACACCTTGTCCTCTTTGTCTGCACACTGTTTCCTGCTCACAGTCCAATGGGCACACAAAGCCCACCGTCACCATAGCAGCTGTGTCGTCACTGTTGTCATGGCAACGAAGCAGAGCAGCACATGGTAGTGCCTTCACTTTCTTCTGCTGCTCTTTCATCCCATTCATACCATCCATTCACACTCCCTCGTCATCATCAACCCCTGCCTCTCCTTCCATGTTTCTCCAGGTGCTCTTTCCGATTCCTGGCTTTCTGCTACAAAACCAATGTGTGTTCAAGGGAAATCAAGTGTGTAGGTGTTGTTTAGGGTATATTATCGCTTAGTGAACTTTGCTATGAAGAAACCAATAGTGTCTGTGCTGGCTGCCAGCAGGAGGTTCTCTGGGGAGTGTCCATTGCTGGCCCCACCCAATGATAATTCTGGGCGGAACCTTTGCAGCATCCGTCGTTGATCATGTGACAATGCAGCTCCAAGCATGCCTTGAGAACCTAAATGAGGCTCCTGGAAGAAGACGAAAAAGAAAAGACATTGAAGAGGATCAAGCGCAAATACTTAAAACAAACACTGAACACAGTCTTCGACTTTTCTGTTGTATCATTATAGCTAATGGTCATGTCCTTAAATGAGATGAATCTAAATCAGATGGCTTTCTCTCTTTAAATCAGATAACAGCTTTTGTCATTCTCCCCTTTTCTCACACCAGTGGGATTCATGGCAGTCATTTCTAAACCAAGAATATTTTTTCTTTTCTTTTTTTTTTTTGCTTAAACCCTAGAAGTATTTAACATGGATGCTTTTAGGCCATTCATACTTCATATGAAAATAGTGCACGAGTCACAAAGACACAGATAAACAAGTTAAAGTCCAGAGGACACCATTTCCAGCTAACACCACCAAACCAAATATTGTTGGTGTGTGTCATTCCAGAGTTAATCACTAAAAAGGTGTGGCTTGTAGGCTGTCTGGTCTATGAGGATGTCTGCCTTGATCTCTTGCCTTTTATCCAAAGACACAGCAAGCATATGTCCAACATTTTGTGGACAACCCTTCTAATGAACGCATTCAGCTGCTTCGTGTTGCACTCACTGCTGACACGGGTGTGCAAATGCACACATTCAGCTTGTCTATTCCCTGTAAAGAAGTACTGCCAACAGAATATGGCTCTCTAGCATTGAGCAGTGGAACAGTGTCCCAATACCTTTTCCATAGAGGGCACAGTGTAATTCTTCTTTTAAAAGTATACTGTTGTATTAAAACTGTACTGTAGTAATAGAATGCAGTGTAATGTCCAAAAATATATGCATATTAAAAATATTAAAAAAGACAAAAGCCAGCCACAACATTAACACCAACTTTTTGTTTCTATTAAATTTTGTTTGGATTTATTTTTATTCCCATTTTAGATAAAGCAAAAGATGATACAATTGTAGAAATATAAATACATATTGTTGCTGTCCAATGAAAAACATGTATCTTCATTTTTTTTTTCAATTATTAGTTTTCTCCATAGTTTGAACCCTGTACACTGTTTTAATAATTCTAGATGAATAGGCCAACTGAACTGTTCTCAAATGACTATTTATTACTCATTACATTAACTTTCATTTAAAATGAAGATTATTTTTGACCTCTCCTGTAAAGTCATCATTTTCATCTTTTCATCTATATGTTAACAAAAGTCAATATCCCTTAACACAGTTTTTTTTTTACACTATTAGTAGATCCTAGTCAACTTTATTCCCATACAATACACTGTGATATACAGTACATACACAAAGAAAGAAGCATGTCAAGCAACGGCTAAAAGAATAAATTCAGTATTTGTTTAATGCATAAAGTACATTATACTTAGTACATTATAAGACTTTATACCTGAAATCCATTTTTACGCATAAATTCTGCCATCATACCCTCACTGTACACATTCTGCCACTGTCCACACTTCAAGACTTCAGCACAACATACACTTACACACCACTACAACATCTGATTCACTGCAGTCCTGAGAATGATCCCCCAACTCATATAATACCTGCACTGTTTAACAAATAATTTCATCCATTCAGAGGCTGGTCTTGAGCTCCTGTGTGCTCCCTTCATACCATCTGTCCATCTTCCTGCTATTGGACTTGGATTAGCTCCCAGCCCAGACCCAAATTTGAAAATTGATAATCAGTTGATCAGTTTTTTGTGTATTATTATTTTTACCTTACTGCCTGTTTTAATTATATACTTTTGCATCTTAATTTTAATTGTTCTACATTATATATGTTTTTCATTTTTCTAGACACAACTTTGAATTGCCACTGTGTATGAAACGTGCTATACAAATAAACTTGTTCTGGTAATTGTCTGGAAATAAATCTCAACATATGTGAAATATTTATTTCATTATTTTGCTTTACAAACTGGGTCAGAGATTATAATAAAGTGATAGAATTGTTCAATGGTTTGGATCAGAGCTCTAGAACAAAAAGAGCCATCTCAAGCACTAAGCAAACACTGGAATTTTGTCACATGTGCACATATTTACAGTCTTATTACGCATTCAGTATGTGTTACATCATGTGAAAGTGTAGGAGAAAGCACTGTAAGGAACTTTCTTTTAAAGGTTCTGTGACATTTGTGGAATGAGAGTCCTCCATTCAATACTTTTGGGATGCACTTGGGAGGAGCTGACCTCACTAAACCAAAATCTTGCATAAAGAATTTAGACATAGTTACTTCAACAAAAGCAGGATGAACTCATTGAATACAGAATTGATTTCAGAGAAAACAATTAATGAGCAGATGTCCCAATACTTTTGTCACTATAGTATACAGTGTAAATCCTAAATGATGAATTAAAATGGTACTTTTATATATAAACTTCTTCTTTCGGCTGCTCCCTTTAGGGGTCACCACAGCGGATCATCTGCCTCCATCTTGCCCTATCCCCTTCCTCCTCTACTGTTACACTATGTTTATATTTAAACTATATTGTAGTAACAAAATGAAGCGTAATGTTCTAAAACACACATTCTTAAAATATAAATATTAAGGCATTAAAATCCCAGGTTTATTAAATACTGATGCTTATTATTCAGTATCTACAAGCACTTCATTGCAAACATTTAGGGCTATTCCAGTGGCCATTTAAAGGGCTAAACAGCAGATCTTCATAACTCAAGTGTTTTTCATTGCTGTGGCAAAACAACTTCTTTGATGCACCTAAATGATTTACAATGTACACGGGGAAGCAAAATGAAGAGAAAGCTGTTGTTTTGTTTTTTTTAATCTGTTCGTGTGTGCTAGTCCTTGGGCCACAGATGGCATCGGCTTGCCAGCATCCTTTAAGCTTCTGTTGTTTTGATGTATTCTGCTGTATTCTCATGCAACTGAGATGTGTTGTGAAGTAGAGTATGTAACCTTTAATAAGGAAGTCAGTGGACATAACACTTCGGATGAACAGTAATTTGAAACTGCTTGTCTGTCACAGAAAGATTCAAAATACTAAAAGCATAAGAAATGGTCATGTGACCATCACAAGAGAGCTAATCAGTTTGTTGACAGTGCATTTTTGACAATTTTCAAAATACATTTTCAGGCATCTATAATAAAGATGTTTGTTCAGTGAGTCTGTGTGTGTGTGTGCGTGTGTGTGTGCGCGCTCATACTCTTACCTGTGGTTCCAGAGTTAAACATGGAAATGTTTTCAAAGCCCAGGCCACCTGTTCTTCATTCTCAGCCAGTGTCACAGTACAGGTACTATACACCAACACACCTCCTTTCTTCAAAAGACGCACAGCCTATATCACACACCCACCCACACACACACACATTTGATAATACCATATAACAAAAGGTATTTCCAAAACTTGAAGCATCACGCTAAACAAAATCTTTTCCATATTATACTACATATCATATCATATAATATCCTATATCTATTAAAAGCCTATGCAGTCTCTCTGAGGATGAAAGACTTGCCATAACACAAGCTTGCCCAACAGCTCCATCTACTGGCAAAGGAAGCATGTCACAGAACTGTGCTAGTAACTGTGTAAGTGTCCTACCGTAGTAAAGAGCTTTCTCTGTAGCGGCGAGTATGACCGCACTTCTTTGAGACTCCAGCTGATGGCCATATTGGGTCTTTGCCCCAAGCCACTGCAGGGAGCATCTAACAATATCCTATCAAAACTCTCTTCTTTAAATGGAGGAACATCTGCAAACACAACCACAGTGATACGACACTTCAGAAACTCAGATGCCGATTCAAAATGTTCCCCATTTTAACGATACAAAATCCAGCCAATGTGACGTGTTCTGATGAAAACTAGATTTACCAGCTTCTGCCCCTGAAATGTCACGACAAATTATAATACTTCTAAACAGAGAATTTCAGATGAGAAGTTCCTCGTCCAGACATGGCTAGTTGCCTTCAACAACCAAATAAGCTATAGATCTTGAGAGCAGGCTACTGTTGATCATGATAGCTCATGATGGAATGTATAAAATTGCTTTAGTACATTCTGAAAATAGCTGCAAGCGTATGGGTGAACAAGTTATACATTTCCAATCTGACAAACCATCACCTGTATCAGACTGAGGCATTGGATTGGTGCTCACAGCCTGTATGCTGTTGTAACAGAATGCTTTAATGCAGTCAAACTGCAGAAGCTGAGCATTCTGAATGATCTTCTCCACTTTGGATTTGATCTTCTCTAGAGCCACTACCAGACCCTGTCAGGAATGTGAAAAAAGTGCAAAGTTAATAGAGCATTAATTAAAAGTACTTACAACACTAATAAAATTGTCCGTATTAATTATTATTATTTAGGATTACTAAATAACGATTTGCAAATAATCAAATAGTTTCAAATTATAATTATGTAATATTTTATTATATCTGAGAAGCAAGTGTCAATTGCACAGTTTACTCTCCACCTATGCAACAGAACAACAGAAATAAGAACTAAACTCCACTATACAGACAAAAGTATTTGAACACTTGCTCATGCATTGTTTCTTCTAAAGTCAAGGCTTCTGTTTCTCATGTATGCTGATTGCGTGCTGACTGTGTTTGTGTAGAGTAATGATTGTAAAGTGTCTTTTGGCATCTTGATAGACACTATATAAATAACGTTATTAATTCATTCATTACTTAAATATTTGGAAATGCCTAAAATGTCTTAATTGTGGCCAATCAATAATTATTAGACATTATTAATCTATTTAGTAATGTTTATTGTGTAAACACTGTTCATGTTTCCTTATTTTAAAGTCTTACCGTTAACAGCACTACAGTTCTATGATGTTCTCCTCCAATAAGACAGCTAATATATTAGAACAATCGATAATGAATCAATGATGTGTTGGTTAAACACTGACCTAAATGACACTCATAACAACAACTGATTTTCATAGGACATTTTACCAAGCTGCAGCCTTACATCCCCCACAACAACACTTATCTGGACTGTTACTGGTCAAGATGTTCATTTCTTAAATAAGTGGTAAGAACACTCACTCACTCGATTACCCATCAGAGCTGCTATGTGTGTGGTTTTCCCTCCAGGAGCTGCACACATGTCCAAAATCCTCTCACCAGGACGAGGGCCTAAAACATGCCCCACCACTACTGATGGCAGGTTCTGTGCACACACAAACACACAAACACAAACACACACTAGTTTGTATGTTTCTCAAAGGAGGCAAGTACAATGCCTTGACATGTCAAAAGTCCAAAATTAATACCTGCAGAAACAATTCACGTGGCAGTACACCATCAAAAGAAGGGCTTTGGTAGAGGGCATTTACCATTTTAACAGCCACCCCCCTGAAAAACAAGACAGAGAAACTAATTTAGATTGATAGAGAGATGCAAACTAGATCTTAAAACTAATTCATGCCTCGTTGATTAATCTCAGAATTGAGGAGGCTTCCAGGGTGCGTATACAAATGAAAGGAAATCCAGAGTGGTTCAGTCTCTCTGCTTTCACACATTGTTTTTATTGGATTCTACTTAACAGGATCAGAAAAGAGGGTGAAGGACATCTTGAAGGTGGCTCTCTTTGCAACTTTGGCCTCTTTATTAGGAACTAAAACTTTATAAGACTTCCAACTACTCTCAAAACAGCTTCTTTGTTGAGGAATCTCTTACCCTGTGGCATTAATTTTGTAAACAATTTGAGACTATGGGTCATGTTAACCTCCTGTGTTACCACATCTATATATAAATAGGTAGATTACCTTATGGGACCCTCAGCACAAAATATATTGGAGCGGTCCATCATGCAGACTCCATTACCCAGAAACACCTTCTTTCCCTGGAACTCTTTAGCTCCTCGTGTGCACTTGCCCTCCAAATCAGAGAACACTGAGACTGCATCACCGGCCTTCATAACTGACAGATACACACATACACACATACACACAGACACCTTTGTTATCGTTAATGTAATTAAGTATCTCAGACTTTTGCTTGCTGTGTAATTAGCATGGGCACTTCATTGACAAAATATTGGGACACATGCACATTCACAGTCACAGATCAAGGTATTTACATTTTTTCTGCTTTTGTTGTAGTAACAAAGACTATACTGTCTAATTATGAGAATCTGTGAAACATATGGCTGTGAAAACTACTGGATAGAACATCATCTTTCCAGAGAACACAGTTCTACTGCTTTACCGCTCAATGGGACTAGATAAGGTCTGTCTGCATTTGATAGCAATAGATGTAACCTAAAGTAACTGAATGCATTCATTAGAAAGGGTGTCCAAAAGCATTTTGACAGATTTTGAATGTGTTTACCAGACAAACACAGATACAACTGAAGATGCACTGTAAGTGTTTGTGTCTGTAAGTATCTTACATTTTGGGGCACTGAGAACACCAGGAGCGAAGACATGAGCACCTCTCAACACAGCACTGCCACACTGAGCACCAACAATCACTTCAGAATTTAACACACCCACATCCCTGCAGAGAACACATACAGATGATATAGAGTGAGATAAAAATGTCTGAGACCACTAGCTGGGGAGTTCAGTGCCTTGTTCAAGGGCACTTCAGTCATGTCCTGACCTTTTTCAGGGATTTGAACCCGCGACCTTCCAGTCACAAGGCTGTTTTCCTAACTACCAGGACACGGCTGCTCCAATGTTTGAACATTGAACTGAATTGTTCTCCACGCTTCAACCGTCTAGCTGATGATCTGAGGTTATGCTGAAGGATCCTGAAGTAGTCTTGTTTCATCATTGTTCCTTCCATTTTATGTGATGTATTGGTTCCACTTGCCCTAAAGCATGATGGATCCACCACCATGTTTAATAGTTGGTACACTTTCTGTTTTAAGATCAATAATTAGTTGACATACAGAAATGATCTTATAAAATTATTTCGTGCTTCAAAATTTAATCACCACTTTTAAACTATATATATTTTTTGTAAGTCGCGCTGCATGAGGGCGTCTGCTAAATGCAGCAAATGTAAATGTAAATGTATATATAAAAAAAGAAAGCATATATAAAGTACATGGTTGGGTGAGTAGGGAGAGTAGGGAGTTGCTTTAGGTAGGCTATGGCTGTGGGTTGAGCTGCCTTAGCTCTGCTATTCTCATGGTCTTAAATAACCATGTGGGAAGCCAAATTCAGACTGCGGAAGAAACCAGGGGAAAGTTTTTGCAGTGTGTGTGTGTGTGTGTGTGTGTGTGTGTGTGTGTGTGTGTGTGTGTGTGTGTGTGTGTGTGTGAGCTTGAAAACACAAGGGAGTTTGAAGAAAAGGCACGGATAAAGAGGGTGACAGCTGCATGGACAGAATGAGTGAACCTATGGAGTAGCCTAGTTAACATTTTTCCCAGTCACCAAATGAGCCAGAATTCCAATCATACCTTGGGCCGCTGACCGGAAGCAGCAGCACATCTGGAAGCAGTGGGTGAAGGAGGATGGGAGTGGGAACACAGTCGCCATGACAACCACTCACTTGCTGCTGAGAGACAGGAAGATACATTCAGAGGCCCCAGGGCTCAACCTTACTGTACACATATACAATGTGGCACTCTGCCAAAGTAATTCATGAGGCAGGGTGGTCTTGTATCAAGTTAAAGTGCAAAATAAGACAGAACAAGTGTACAGAAATTAAGCACTAAAGCCTGAAACAGAAGAAGCACTAGTGAATTGAAATAGAACTTCTTTGAATATTAGAAAGTGAGACAAGACCATGGTATACAATCCCTTTGTATCCCTGAAGAGGGAGCTGAGTACAGTAAAGGTATAAGTATTTTTGAATACAGGCTGTATTTTGTTATATTAAAACCTGTATTCACAGCACTTTCACATTTCGTTATGTTACAGCTTTTTTCCCTCAAAAATTCTACACAATACTTTACGATACCTTGTTTGAAATACTTTCAAATGTATTAAAAACTAAACACAGAAATATATAATAGTTCATAAGTATTCACAGCCTTTGCTCAATACTTTAGCAGCAATGGCAGCCTTAAGCCATTTTGAGTATGATGGTACGAGCTTGGCACACCTTGTTTTGGGACGTTTCTCCCATTCTTCTTTGCAGAACCTCTCAAGCTCCATCAGATTGGTTGGGGTGTCAGTCCATTTTTAGATATCACCAGAGATGTTTAATCGACTTCAAGTCGGCTCTGGCAGGGCCACTCAAGGACATTCACAGAGTTGTCCCGAAGCCACTCTTTTATCTTGGCTGTTTCCTTAGGATTACTGTCCTGATGGAAGAGAAACCTTCTCCCCAGACTTTCCAGTCTGAGGTCCTAGAGTGCTCTGGAGCAGGTTATCATCACTGTCCTTGCAGTCATCTTTCCCTCGACCCTAGTCTCACTAGTCTCCCAGTTCCTGCTGCAGAACAACATGCTGCTGCCACCATGTACTGGTAGGAATGGTATTGGCTAGATTATGCAGTGTCTGATTTTCTCCAGACATGATACTTCGAATTGAGACCAAAGAGTTCAATCTTTGGTTCATCAGACCAGACAATTTTGTTTCTCATGGCCTGAGAGTCCTTTAGATGGGCTATCATGTACCTTTTACTGAGAAGTGGCTTCTGTCTGTCCACTCTACCATACAGGCCTGATTGGTGGAGTGGTGCATTAACGGTTCTTCCATTTACAGATGATCGAGGCCACTGTGCTCATTGGGACTTTCAATGCAGCAGAAGGCTTTCTGCGCCCTTTTCTAGATCTGTGTCTAAGTAATTGTACACAGATGTCTACTATGGGACCTTACATAAACAGGTCCAAACAGCTAAATTTACCACAAACATCTGAAAGATGACCATTGGAAACACGATGCACCTGAGCTCAATTTTGAGTGTCATGGCAACACTGTGAATATCTATGTACATTATATTTTGTGTTTTATTTTTAGTACATTTGTAAAGATTTCAAACAAACTTTTCTCATTTGTAATCATGTGATATTGTTTGTAGAAATTTGAGGGGGAATATAAATTGAATCAATTTTGGAATAAAATAAAAGTTAAATGCTGTGAATACTTTCTGGATGCACTGTAAATGTTTTTTGTTTTGTTTTTTAATCTGAACTGTATGTGATGCATCTGAACAAAATACTTTGTTGGTGAAGTGAAATGAGAAAAAACAAATATAAAAAAATTGAAAATTGGCATGGGCACATGTATTTACCCCCTTTGCTGTGAAGCCCCTAAATACATCTGTTGCAACCAATTACCTTCAGAAGTCATATGCTTTCTAAAATGATGTTGACAGTGTGTCACAGGATCTGTCAGTTTATACACACCTTTTCCTAAAGGCCCCAGAAGCTGCAACAGCAAGAAAGACCACTAACCAAACAACACCATGAGGACCAAGAGGGTCTCCAAACAAATCAGGGACATTTGAGCTGTACAAGTCAGAATTGGCTTATAAAAAAATATCCAAATCTCTGATGATCCCCTGGAGCACCATCAAATCTATTATCATTAAATAGAAAGAACACGGTACCACAACAAACCTGCCCAGACAGGGCCACCCATCAAAACTCTCAGACCAAGGAAGCACAGAGACCAAAGGTAACCCCAAACAGAGACTGGCATATCTGTCCATACGGCCACAATAAGCTATACACTTCATAGAGTTGGGCTTTTTTGAAGCGTGGCCAAATAAAAGCCTTTACTCACAGACAAAAATAAGAAGGCTCGCTTTGAGTTTGCCAAAAGGCATGTGGGAGACATTCTTGAGCAAAACCTGTGATTTGAGTCTGGAACGGAGGTTCACCCTCCAACATGACAATGATCCAAAGCATACTGCTAAAGCAACACTCAAGTGGTTTAAGGGGAAACATGTAAATGTATTGTAAACTTAATCCAATTGAGAATCTATGGTCAGAGTTGAAGATTGGTGTTCACCACCAGAAACCATCTAACTTGAAGGAGCTGGAGCAGTTTTGCCTTGAGAAATGAGCAAAAATCCCAGTGACAAGATGTGGCAAGTTCATAGAGACTTATCCAAAGCAACTTATAGCTGTAATTGTCACAAAAGAGGGCTCTACAAAGTACTGACTTGGGGGGTGAATAGTTATGCACACTGAAGTTTTTTGTTGTTTACTTCACAATGAAAACTCTAGTGTTCTAAGTTGTAGGCATGTTCTGTAAACCAAATGATGCAAACCCTCAAATAATCCATTTTAATTCCTGGTTGAGAAGTAGCAAAACACAAAAAATGCCAAGGGAGTGAGAACTGCCAGGCACTGGAGACTGCAGCTAAGCGTAGTCTTAAGTAGACTGAAGCACGTAGTCAACATTAGGTGGTAGTCTAGACGGTCTGAAGGTTATATTTCTGCAGGTGTCACAGTAAAATAGTGTATCACCACTCTGACAAATCTTCCTGAAGGTCTATTTCTGAAAAGTGTGTAAACACTTCTGTTGATCTCCACTTCTGTTTTGATTCCGACATCCCTTAAAAATGTTTTTGGTCTTCCAGACCTCAGTCTGACCTCTACTGATCCTGCTAAAGGAAATTTTTAATGATACCATTAGATTGACTAAGATAGAGCAGTATAAATGCAAATTTCCCCCAGTGGGATAATAAAAGTCTTTTTTTAATTCATCTGGTATGAGCAAGCTGTGTCACATAGAGCCTGCTGCCCAGATCATTTCGATATGTGAACCGTTAAATGAATCCATAACTTACAGAGATTTTGCAACATTTGTTTGACTTTTCATTAGCAACAAATGTGATGGCAGCTTTTCAACCTGTTCAACCTGCCTCAGCAGCTGTTGCTTCAGAGTTACACAGCTATTATGAAATCTATCATCACCACCTCTATGACTACCTTGTGGAAGCGTGCAGAGAAAATTGCTGCTGACCCATCGCACCCTGGTCATTACCTGCTTTAGCTCTTCCCTTCAGGCCAGCGCTTCAGTTTCTTACCCCACACCATCCCACTGATGAAGAGTCTGATGAACAGCACATATGCAGTCTTACATAATTCTAATATTACAAGAATGTCTTACACACTTCTAATATTAAAGCACTTTTGTAAATTCCTTAATTTTGTGACATTCTGCACAGTGAGCCATACAATCAGTTCTTTCTGAAAGTTTTCTTGGTCTTTCAGACCTCAACTTTACCGCCATTATTTCTATTGAAAGTAATTTATTACATGACTTTACAAACTGAGGAAATAACTACCTAATTAAGCTAATTATGTTAACTGGTAAAGATCTTAAATGCCAAAATGTACTTAAAGGAACATTGTTAGTGGTTGTTTTGTCTTAAAATTGCAGCTTACACCTTCACAATGTTTGTGACCTGTAAGGAGAAGGATGTATCTGTCCTTGCCATTCACAAAATAAGACATTTTGACCAGGGGTGCGCAAACTTTCATATGCCACTGTAGTTGTTGTGTCTGCTTGGATACATACACTGCTTGAGCTGTTTTCTGAGTTAATTGTTGTGTCTGATTTTTACTTAAATGCAGTTTTGCCAGCAATCTATTATTAAGTCAGAATGTTACTAACAATTCAGAGCATGATCAGTACAAATATACAGACAATATATAGATATATATATTTATATAGACAATAAAAATAATAGACAGAATATTGCCTAATTATTAATATAAACCATTGCTATTCTTGTGGGAAAGTCTGATCCTATATACAGACCCACCTGTGTGAGGTGATGCTCCAGTCTTTGTTGGATGTCTTGTAGGCTATAAATATGTGTGCTGGCTCTCAGGCAGGTGTGTGAGGGTGGGTGAGACAGACAGGACAGCAAAGACTGAAACACTCGCTCAGCTTCTTCCTGCCCCAGCTCAGCAAGCAGCTACATACAGGGGTTGGAGGGGGGTTCAAAGAGGTACATGTAAGTAATGATTCTACATATGAAAGGAATGGAAAGGGGGCTCAAAGAACAGTGAGATAGTATGCCATTTGCCATTTATCTGAATCAGAGTCCTTAACTGTGAGAGAATGCTGATCACTCAGCATGAGAAAACCCAGTATGAGAAATATTACAGTTAGACATGAGAGACCAGCAAGTGACAGAACGTCTTACCTCATCGTTTGTGTATACACTGTGGAGATATTCATGCACTTCAGGCCTTAAAGCAATCTGAGGGAAAATGTTTCTGCTTGTCAAGGACATCTCAGACACTGAAAAGGGCTTTAAAAGACACAGTAACACAAGGAGTTAGTAACACAATCACTCACAGGGTTACAAAACTTAATTCACTGCACTGACAAAACAGGGTTCTGTTGTTATAATCCTTCTCAGTACTATGATAAGCTGGTTTTGCTAAAAGTGCACCACAGACTATCAACCATACACTGTTTTCAGTAAACAACAATCAGCATGAGAGTTTTTATCCTGCCATCACACACTCTTAAGTTCTTTCTCTTCATTCTTTCTTGTTGTGTTCAGTTCACAACACACTGAAACAATCTACATATTTGTTCAGTATTATATCTTTCAGATATCTTTTATATTTACCACATATTCATGTTCCTCTCATTTATTGTATGTCTTGTCAGCCACTGCTTTTCTGAAATCAAGGGTATTTAAAATAGTTTAAACTATTGGGAGGGCTTTCTACTGGATTTTGGAGCATTGGTGTGAGGATTTGATTGCATTCTGTGACAACAGCATTACTGTGTTCATCCTCAACTACCCAACTCAGAGTTCCACTGCTCCAGAGCTCAGGAGGGCTTTATTCCCTCTCTTGCCCACATCTGACATTACGAGCTTAGCACAGTTTATGTTCCTTATGTTCCTATTTGCACCTCTGTGACAGCAATGTGTACAACTTAATTAGCTGAATACATTCATTAGAAATGTAATGATTTTGTGGACACTTGTTAATTTATCTATAATTATAGCAACCATATAATGATTAGAAGATGCTTTATTCAATCAATCAATCAATCAAAGTTTATTGATATAGCGCTTTTTACAACAAGGAGTTGTGGCTTTACGTTAAATCCGGGTCCAAGCCTCAAATGAGCAGCCAGTGTGCAAACAGTGGCAAGGAAAATCTCCCTCAGGCTAGGAGGAAGAAACCTTGAGAGGAACCAAGGCTCAATAGAGGAACCCATCCTCCTCTAGTCGACAGAGAGGGCATCAATAATATGCCATTGAACCGATTACATGTGCTGCTGCTGAATAAGTTGAACTACCCTGCTGAAAAATCCAGCTCAAGACAAGCTAGATTCAGATGGTGTAATCTGGTGTTTGATGGTCAGGGTGGATGAAAGCTGGTCATCCAGGTTAAAACATACTCTGTGCTGGTAGGCCAGCTGGCAACAAATTTGCTGGTCATGCTGATCAACCAGCTTGGTCCTAGTGGTCATGCTGGCCAACCAGCTTGGTCCTAGTGGTCATGCTGGTCAACCAGCTTGGTTCTAGTGGTCATGCGGGTCAACCAGCTTGGTTCTAGTGGTCATGCGGGTCAACCAGCTTGGTTCTAGTGGTCATGCGGGTCAACCAGCTTGGTCCTGATGGTCATGCTGGTCAACCAGCTTGGTCCTGATGGTCATATTGTTCAACCAGTTTGGTGATACAGGTCATGCACGTGGACCACTTTGTCATAATGGTTGAAAAACTTGGTCCAGCTGTTCATGCTTGTAGACCAGCTAAACCATCAAACTCAAACACAGAGTATTCTGATTAAAAGCTTTACCTGAACAGGCTGCCTTCCAGCAGGGTAAATATCACACAAACACCTTCAGAAGGTCTGTGCTGATTAAAAACTCCAGCAGAAACTCTGGAAATGGCAGCCTTCACTGCAACACTGGTCCTGCACACTCTCCTCACAATACCAGCAGCTTCAGCCGCAGCTCAAACACTGCTGACGTTTCCAAACTCACTTACACTTTCCTTTACACTGAAGCTCAGCTCTCTGGGTCTGGGTCTGTGTGTGTGCTTCGACTTCCCCCGCACATAGCAACTTCCGCATACGTCACAGCGGGGCGTTTTCGAAGCAAGGGCCGATGGGAAATGTAGTTTTGCTCTCCGAGCCTCCGACACTGTAGGTGACGGTAAGGAGCGCAGTGCGGGCGCTGAGAAGAACAGCGCGCTGTGGGCTGCGTTGGGGGATGGTGTCGGTATTTAGCGCCGGGCAGAGATTCAGAGCCACCAGGAGAAGAGAGAGAGAGAGAGAGAGTGAGAGAGATTATCATAGCTGCGCAAACTTTACTCTGTTTACGGCCGGAGTTGCCGAACAACGCTGCTCCGCTCCGATCCCGCTGAAGAGCCCCGAATCCCACTGAAGAACCGAAGAGCCCCGAATCCCACTGAAGAGCCGAACAGCCCGCTGAAGGCAGGGGATCCCGCGGAGCAGCAGTACGCGCTGCCCGGCTCAGACCGCCGCCCCGCGAGGGGAGATGAGTGGAGGCTGCGCTGCTCTCAGACAAAGACTGAAGACTCCGGGTTACTGACGCTGACGGGCACGAGCTCCTGAATCCTCCACCGAGCGGGAATGTCGGGAATGTCGGCCTGAGTCCCGCGGAGATGGGAATGGTGGAGCTGTAGAGCTGCAGGCCGCTGTCTGCTGGAGGAAACGCGAGGCTGTCGGGGGTAAACGGCGGAGATGGGGTTGATTGTGGCGAAGCTGTGGAGTTTTTTCTGTAATCAGGGTGAGTGCGGAGCTGCTGGAGCTTTACAGGAGCTCAGTCACGGCCAGAAACGCACATCTGCCCCAGGGCCGGAGCAGCGGGCAGCTGCGGGGCAGATCGGTCGTTTCTGCCCCGGGACTGAGCTCCTGATCTGACCCTGATTAACTGTAAACATCTGCAAACATCTGTCTCTACAGAGATCGTCCAGTGCACTGAGCTGTGGACTGTCTTCAGTCATAAGAGCTGAAACCGCTGCTTTCTCCCCAAAATACAGCCTTTACAAGAGCTTCTGACTCAGCAGTCCGTCAGTCAGACCCTCAGCTGAGCTGAACACATCTGTGAGTGTATTATGGACTGGGGCTGACAGTCGTAGGTGGTCAGTGTGAATGGTTGTATTAGAGGTTTTTGTTGAGAACAGAGCTGGAAGATGTTAAAGCACATATTTTAGATATGTTTTAGCTGAATGATGATCTATGATGTGAAAATCCAGTGTGAAAAAATCAGATCTTTAGAAATTGATCCTTTTTTTTATACACTCATCATGTCAGAGCTGTCTTACACACCCTCTCCATAGTATGAGCAGAGTACAGTAGGAGCTGTGGGCAGAGGATGGAGCGGAGTAGAGGAGGAGCTGAGAGCAGGGGATGGAGCAGAGTAGAGGAGGAGCTGAGAGCAGGGGATGGAGCAGAGTAGAGGAGGAGCTGAGAGCACCACAAAATTGAAACAGAATCTAATTTAAAAAATGTTAAAACTATATTAACGATACCACCTCAGCCCATGTCATGCTCTGTTTACATCTCCATATAGAGATAAATATCAATAGAGCTGCGAATTCCATCACCAAAAAGGGAGTTTATTCCACATCTCACCTAAGAAACTGATCTGGCGTGCAGTAGCAGTATTTCAGTCCAGTAACTTTATTAATGCCAACACAAACACAATCATATGCACTGTGTGAATGAACTTCGGAGAAGTAAGCAGGTCCATCCAGTCTCTGGCTATATTGTAATTTCAGCAAATACAGTAGTTTACGGCAGTGTTGACGGGTAAGGCCTCATTTAGTGGCTTGTTATGTTGGTTCCAGGAGAGAATGGAGGCAAAAAGCTGCCATGGCCCAACCCCCCAGCGCTTTGCTGGTGTTGAACAGACGTGGAGGTTCTCGGACTCAAAAGGAGGTGACAGAAGGCTTGGTGCTGTGGGTGACCCAGCGAACAGAACACATGGAAGGCGTATTCCTCTTGTATTGTCTTCCCATTACGTTATTCACATTGCTGCATTGTCTTCCTGTCATGTTGTTCTCAGTGCGAGCAGCAGGAACTTTACTCAGGGCAGGCAGCTGTGAATGCTGCAGAATGCTCGAACCACAGTTTGTGTCCGGCACGTTGAAGGTTTGTAAAGAAGAAAATTTCCAAAATGTCAAGTTATGCCTCTTTAAGACCCATATGAACCTAATTTGGATTGAGCTTGAATCTTTTTGAAAGATGTTTGGCCCTTGATTTTTATTCATTTTTCCACATACCGTCTCAAAAAACACTCAAGATCTGTCCTTCACTGCTGCTGATGTAGTAAAACCTGGAAGTGACTCGTTGTTCCTTGCTTACGACTGTGTTTATTTGCTTTCATTCTGAGTCTTTAGTGTAAGGTCATCCATCATTGGCTGGTCCAAAATGTTCCCCAATTTCCGCCACTTGGCAGTAACGCCTTGTTCTCCTCGTTTCATGAGCCAGTCCACTTGAGTTAATTGGGAATTCCTTGGAATTTCCTCCAATCAATTAGTTAACAGATAGAGAGGAATTGAACAAGACCCCAGTGGGGCTGATATCTGGACCGGACGATAATAGTGGACCTGATGCTACTGATCTGAATGTTCCACTGAGTGCAGGTTGTAAAGAACGCAGACTAAATGTGAAATGCTGAAGTGCTCAAAAATGGAACAGTGGATTCTTTTCAAAGAGGATGGCGAAACGGCAAGCTCTGAACAAACATTCCGATCCAGAATTTCCTGAACCCTGGAATGTCAGACAGATGCTCCAGAAAGAACGTGGTGTTTGAGCTGTGAGAAGATGCTGCTCTGCTGCATTTTCTTTCTCATCTTTTCAGAAGTTGTTGTTTTAAAGCACCTAAAGTGACTGAAAATGCTGTAGAAGGCGTGAGTGCTAGTCAGTATAAAGAGGAGGATACTTCAGAGTAGGTGATTTACATTGAGTGGATGCTTTGTCATTCCATTGGACTGAATCTGCGTTTGAATGAGGGATCAATACGCTAAGTAGAACGTGAGCAGTAACCTTTCACAGTGATTGACTCTTCCTGAACTGCATGCTAAGCCGATCCCGTGTTTTTCATGATCTAGAACACCTTAGCACCTGAATGAGTTTAAATAATCTTTAAACCAAGCTTTTCCTAAAAAGCACACTCAACATGCCATAGAACCTCAAACCGTGTTTGTAATGGAGATGTGTGAATGTGAGAAACATTTCAAGGTCTTAGGAACTCTTAATGGTGGTTCTTAACCAATTTCAGAAGTTCTTCACACTCACCCAGGTGGGTCTCGGTCCCCATTGTGCTGCATCCTTTCAGCTAAAGCCACACAAGCCCTGTGTCCTCCTTAGCTGCAAAAACTAGCGTGAGCCCTGCCCACCCACTGCACCAATGTCATGCCATCCGCACCTGCCTGCTTCACCACGGGTGACTCTCACAAACCAGCCTGTGTCTCTGTGCTTTAATGCCTACTGTCTGAAGGTATAATTTAGCAGGGCTTTTCCCAAAACCGCACATTCCCACCATAAACACAAAGAATTAGAATGAATTAGAATGAGTGTAGTTCCCTCAGTAAAGTGTAGGTATGTGTGTGAGTTGAGATGCAGCCACAGTAACGTAAAATTTTAGAGCTTTAACATGTAAACAAATGAACAGGATGCAAAATGGTTTAATACTTAATTCAAAACCACATGGTTTAATAAGGCAGGTTTAAGGGCTTTAACCAGGGGTTACATATATCTTTTTTTTCTCTGCAGTTCACTTACTCTGTGTTTATTCCTTCCCACTTCCCTAGGCATCCAGTGATCCGTCTGCCCAATCTCTCAGTGACAGATATTACCCGCCCACTTCAACCCACAACCTGCCTTCTGTCATATGTGCATCATATGTCACCTTTTGGTTGTAATAGCAGATATCAGTATGAATACAAAGTAAACCAGGACTAAAAGGTAACGGTTTGTCGTTTTCTTGCCAGTTCTGGACCAAGATAACTGAACTCTGAATATAAAAACGCTCTAAAGGCCTTTTCACACCAAGTCGGACACGTTTTTTTTGGCTTCTGCTTTTTGAAAACAGGGCTGGAAATACCATAGCTTCCGTAAATCTCTTCTTCTTTGCCCCCTTTAATTTTCCTCCTGCATGCAAGTGCTCGTCAGTGCGGAGTTCAGGGCTCTTTTTGGCCTTGAACAGACTGCAATGCACCTCGGCAACTTATTAAAGCAGCTACGTAAATTGTGTGTAAACTTCTCAGCCTCACAGCTCTGCGCTGACGTCTCTTTAACCTCCGTATTTCTATAGTCAGCTGGTCATTTAAGCTTTGTGTTGGAAGCAGCCGTGGCCTGGTGGTTAGTCTTGTGACTGGATGGACGGTGGTTCGAATCCCTGAACTGGCAGGGCATGACTAGCCTGGTAGTTCAGGGACATGACGGGCACTGGGCTGCCCACCGCTCCGGGCACGTGTGCTCACTGCCCCCTGGTGTGTGAATACACTAGTGTGTAAAATGCAGAGGTCTAATTCCTGTGTGTGCACAGTGGTTCAAATTATTATACTTACAAACAAGATGAGCTGTGCTGTTGCCATCAGTCTGTCAGTTTAGGACTTTAAAAGGGGTTTAAGTTAACTTTTAAGGTTTAATTTAAAAGGGGCTTTAAGAGCGTTTCAACTGTGATTAAACAAATATAATACAAATATATTTTAAAACAAAACGTTAACAATATGTTAAGCATATTGTACAGCTTGATTCTCAAATATAATCCCAGACATTAGCCAACACTTTTGCGATCATTTCCTCTAATTCCTCTGTAGTTTTCAGAGCCCATTGATTTCAATTTCAAGACACATTATTCAGTAATTATGACAAATAATTTTAGTTACTGCAAAGTCCAAAAATGGCAGATACTGTAAAATATGCTGTAACTCGTGTGAAACTGTGCAAGATTGTCATTTATGGGTGAGGAATTGAGGTTTGGTCCTTTTAAGTGGTTTAAAGGGTTAAACTTCTCTGCAAGTTTCCCTAGAACAACGTCTCACACAAGACCACTACATCTTAACCACTGATTTAGGTTGAAAGTTCAGATCACTAGACTTCCTCTTGAAGGGTAAATAAACCTGCTTTATGGACTCTGCCCTTGCCTTTGTCCAGTAACCCCCTGTGAGCACCGTGTCTTAAAATATGACCAGAAAAATAAGACATGCTTCTAGATCTGTTCTCTGTTCTTGCTTTGTCCAAGTAGAGCTCCAAGGGAAACTGTGGGATAGTGCTGGCCTAATTCCCCTGAGCTGACCGCAGTAGGAAGACTCTAGAGAATGGGATTAGTAATCCCATTCTCTCCCTTAATTCCCTGCATTACTGTCTCAGGCAGCATTCATTACCCCACGGTTTACAGCACGGCACTCTTCAACATCTCGCACTCATTCACAAGACGTAAACAAGAGACTTTGCTTTGTTCGGTAACCAAAAGCCAGTTCACTGTTCTTCACCCAGAGTGATTGATATGAGTCTGGACGCATGTTTTCCTTGCGTCTTGAGGGATGGTGGGTCAAGCCGAGCTGTACTTGAAGTTGGAAGTGCTCTTGGTACAGCTCACACACATCTAGCTCACTGCCTGACACACGTCTCACACATATTTGTGAGTTTTGTTAGGCTTACTTACCTAACCGTAACTGTTGTTTAACTGTCCAGTCAGTGAGGTCTTACTATCCAGCGTCCGTCTAGTATATTGAATCGAGATCAGCGGGTTTTGGTTCCACTGCCCTGCTGGTTTGATCGTTTTCCTGCTGTAACACACCCAGTTAAGATCAGCGAGGGCTTAACCATTCATTACTTGGCTCAGGTGGGTTAAAATTAGGGGAGACTCTAAAACCTGCAGGGCAGGTTTACTCCAGCACCAGCCTTTAGAACCAGTGATCTAGGTAATTGCCATTTGCACTCGATTTGATGACAGATGTATTTGTATAAAATAAAATAAGGGTGTAGGGCACGTTTTATGCAACTCTCTACCAAAATAACACTGGACTGTCCATCTCTAAGTGTTAACAGAGGGATTTGCATCTCACTAAAAGATTTGCATGTAGTACTAGGTGTTGAATAGCACATTCAGTAATGCTGTGTGTAAAACCTGCTTATACCAAGACCATCATTTATCCAGCACCTCAGAGTAACAGTACTGATCTAAGATCACCTCTCCTCAGCTGTCTGATTGAATCCAGAGACTGTTAGCTGATCCCAGATCAGCGTTCTTATTCTGAGAGGTTTGGTAAATAAGGATGGTTGTATTTTGCTGTGTATGGAGGTAATGGGGACCACTTCCACTTTCTCTTTTTAATGTAACGGAGCTCAAACTTTCACTTTAATTCGGCTTCTCTGTACTTTTCACTGCCTGCATAAAAGTTTCTCCAGTCCTAGAACAACTACATTTAATAGCAAGTTGATTGTTTGGTTGCATAAGCCGCCCCTTTAAAGCAATAACACCCCATTACAGCCACTAGACTGTTAAAGTCTGTTAAAGAGGTACTCTGTCCAGCCTTGGCAGCAACGTTGTGCTGTGTCTCAGATGTGTGTGCTCAAAACGAGCGGTTTAAACATTCCGTTTTTGTTTTTTTTTTGTCCTGTTGAACCTCTCTCTCAATTAAAGCTGTAGGTTGTTTTAAATCGGTGGCAAACTGAACTTCTGAACTTCCCCTTGCTGAATTCGGGGCCGGACTTTTTATACCAGTCAAGAACAGTGAGCCAGTTCCAGAGGCAGCCATGCATGCCCAAGCCATAACACTGACTCATCTAGTCAGGTTCATATGCCGTTCTCCTTTAAACTCTTTCCACCCAAGTTTATCTTGTCTCATCTGTACAAAAAGCTCCGTTCCTTTCTTAGAACTCTTTCCTTTCATCTTTCTGATTCTTTTCAAATCCCAGCCTTTTCCTAGTCTGGCTTTCCTGTTGTTCATGCTAAGAGTTTTGTCTTTTGCAGACAGTTTCAGAGTTTCTGTTTCTCCCCTCGCAGTCATGCATGCCATACTTTCACCATTGCTTTCATCCCATTCTGCAGATTGCCTGCAATATTGGTTTTTATTTTTGAGGGGTTTGTCATACCTGTACTATCTTCAAGTTGTAAGCCTTTTCCTTAATTGCTCCACTGTTTTCATTATTTCAGCTTCAAAACGGCTTCACTTTTCCCTTGATAGTCACTTTCTAGCTCATCTTAGCTGCTGACTGTTCATAGAGATGGTATATTGATATCATGTTCAGTATCTGGCTGATATCTGTAGAAAGTAATGGACTGAATATTGGAGACAAAAACTAAACTCTGAAAGAAAGGGACTCAAGGGACTCATATAGAACCCTGGCTGCCTGTTTAACCCATAGAAACCCATAGACTTATTTTTGCTGGATGTTTTTGTAGTTTGACATACCTTTTATTAAAAAAAATATAGATATATATTCATAGGAGACAGACGCACATTTTCAGGAGATCCTCGGCCACTTTTATAAGTGTATTTATAGGTTTTTCTTGTGAATACTTTATGATATTTGAGCAAGCACCCTTCTCATTTTCCTCTGTAACCCAATATCTGACTTAGTGACACCATCAGCCCCGCCCCCTCAATGATCAGTCCGTCTCTGCAAGTGGACAGAGCAGTAAATGTGCACTGCATGGCTGCTGTGGCATTTAAAGTGGGATTTAACTCGTTTGGATTTAAGTGGATTGCTTTCTGATAGTTAGCTGGATTAGCTAGTCTTGCTGTCAATGGTATGTATCTGTAGGTTACTCTGATCGTGTGTTATAAAGCCCAGAGAAAGGCATGTCTTTGTCGCCAGTCTTTGTCAGTTGTAATTCTACATCTCTCTTTGGTTTGGGATTGTCAGCAGCCGAAATCACAATGGCTGGGTCATCCATGAGGAAGTAATAGTGGTCTACCATCCTGTCTCTCACTGTGAAACTGTTAGGACACATACAAGTTGTCTGACCTGGCTTCCTTCCCGTGGCCTATATTTAAAATCGGAGGTGAAAAGCCAGACTGCTTCTTCTCCACTGTCTCAAAGGAGTGTTCTTACACTGGCCTGCCAGCTTTGATCCTGGCCATGACCAATCATACTTTGCCCAGGTGTTACTCTCTGAGCGTAGGTGTGTATGTTTGGGCCCATTCAGCATTCAGAGTTATATAGAAAGAGTTGAAATTGTGCAGATGGTAATGGCCCCACAGTGACCATGAAGCTGTACGCCGTAAATTAGCTTTGAGAGGTAGGAATGAAGTAAGCTTGCCATGAGTTGGAGGAGAGGGTGCTCAACTACCTTAAAAGCCCCTCGTTAGCCTTGAGAACAGCCAGCAGGAGTGGGAAAACAGCTCTTTTCCACCACTGTACGTGCTCATTGCATTTCTTGCTTAGTGGATGTGGACCATACAAACAGTGCACAGGCTGGAATCTTGGTGAATCTGCATAAATCAATAGTCTATACCCTAAGCGCAGGGAACTGTGCTGAATATTGATTGGTGGTTTCACTGACATTTTGTAACCTGGTGTTCCACAGCACAGACCTTCTCTTAGGTTTTAGATTTGTCTCTGTTTAATAGTTGAAAGGTGTATTTGTTTCAGATTTTAAGAGGTAATATTGGATTAGTGCTTTATATAAAAATGGATGGATGTATCATAAAGCATGTACAGTGAATCTACAATCCCACTGCACTGGCTTTGGAACATGAGGATTGTTTATAAGGAAAAATTTCTTTTTAGACCAAAATCTAAATTCACTGGCTATTTTTGTGCGTTGAAGGTCTTGGTCTTGGCCTTTATTTTGTATGTCTTACATCTGTGCAAGTAGCTTCCAGTAATCTTCCAGTAATACAGGGGTTGGACAATGAAACTGAAACGCCTGTCATTTTAGTGACTAAATCGGCTAAATTGGAGCAGCCTGGTGGCCAATCTTCATTAATTGCACATTGCACCAGTAAGAGCAGAGTGTGAAGGTTCAATTAGCAGGTAAGAGCACAGTTTTGCTCAAAATATTGCAATGTATACAACATTATGGGTGACATACCAGAGTTCAACAGAGGACAAACTGTTGGTGCACGTCTTGCTGGTGCATCTGTGACCAAGACAGCAAGTCTTTGTGATGTATCAAGAGCCACGGTATCCAGGGTTAATGTCAGCACCACCAAGAAGGACCAACCACATCCAACAGGATTAACTGTGGACGCAAAAGGAAGCTGTCTGAAAGGGATGTTGGGGTGTTAACCCAGATTGTATCAGAAAAATGTCATTCCCAAGACGAATTGATGCTGTATTGGCCGCAAAAGGAGGCCCTAGTTCACCATACTAATAAATTATTGTGGTCTAAAACCAGGTGTTTCAGTTTCATTGCCCAACCCCTGTATTTGTTTATATGATGCTTTAAAATATCATAATATTCGTTTTGCTACTAATAATGGTGAATAATTGCGAAGTTTGGAAATGTGGGGCTAAAGATTTACTAATTAATGTATTTGCTTATATATTTTACCCCCTTTTATGTGTGTGTTTCTCTGGCTTTCAGAACACAAAGTGATCATCGTGGGTCTTGACAATGCAGGGAAGACCACCATTCTTTACCAGTTGTAAGTAGTGTGAACGTCATGAATATAGGTTTATTGTCACTGTTGAAATTCTGAAGGTGTAAATGTGGTGCTTCTGTTTGTTATGCAGCTTGATGAAAGAGGTCGTTCACACGTCGCCAACTATCGGTAGCAACGTGGAGGAGATTGTGGTGAAAAATACACACTTCTTAATGTGGGACATTGGTGGCCAGGAGAGTCTTCGCTCTTCTTGGAATACCTACTACTCTAACACTGAGGTAACATTTCAGCATTGGTGGCCAGCTTCAGTGTACTGTACTTTTAGGACCTTGTGGTAGACGAGTGTACAAAATATGTCTGAGTCTAAACTTCAAAGTTGTCCTTTACATTGTTTGAATTTTGTGATTAATTTTGTGATGAATTATAATCTTTTAACATTAGGACTCTTTTGCAGGTGTGTTTTTTTGGATATTTGCTTATTTTTTAATTCATTTTTGACAATTCTATAGACTTCTAATTTGAAACTTTTTAATTGTAAAATTAAAACGAAACAGAACCATTCTGCTGCCTGCTGCTCCCACTAGCACAATGAAAACCCTGAAATCACAGCCCCAAGAAATAGTAATTGATTTAGTCATTTGAGCACGGATGCATGGATATACCCCACCTCCATCCATTTGCCTCTCGATAGTCTGTTGACAGTGGTTTCCGAGATGATGCACGAGAGACTCCCAGAAGAGACCGAGTATTAAATTCCCATAAACTCTTTCATATTTGACCATTTTCTGTTAATGATGGAACCATTAAAAGCTATATTTGCAAATATTGACTTTAAATGGTCCGTTTCGGTGTGTCCTTCCAACTTTCCAATCCACACAATAAATATCCCCCATCATGCATTAAAAAAATACTGCCATATCGGACAAACTATCATCCTGCACGTTAAAGATAAAGAAGTAAATATATGTACCGTGTTTCACAGTATGTTCATTGGGTAGGGCTTCTTTTAGAACCAACCTGGCTGACACTGGTGTGGGATTTCTGTGGTGTGCACGTAGGAGTGCACATTAGCTGTAGTTCTGTTGTTACTCTGATGAATGTCTCAACAGCAGTCTGTCACCCAAAGCCCAGCTGCTGTGTGGGTATTGGGATTTGAGGTCAGAGTTCAGGGGCTAACAAAGAGGACTGAAAGGGGCGGTCACAGCCATTCAGTCCAAAAAATGGTGTGCTGGGGGAGGTGGTGGGGGTCGGATCCTGAGTGCTGTTCTAAACCTCTGCAATCTGTTCAGCATGCATTCATTCCCACGTGCACACGTGCTTGCATGCAGGGACACGCAGGCTCTCTCACAGAAAGTACGCTTTCCAAACATAGACGCTGCCTCTCGGAGTGTGCTATTGTCTGATGCCTTTTACATAGAGGTAGCTGTAACATGACCTGTTTAACTGTGTGTGTGTGTGTGTGTGTGTGTGTCACCTGTCCTTCCTGTAGTTCATCATCCTGGTAGTGGACAGTACAGACAGAGAAAGGCTCGCAATCTCTAAAGAGGAGCTGTACAGAATGCTGGCTCATGAGGTAAAGCTCGCACACACACATTCAATCTCTGTTCATCTCAAACTTTGCTGCTCATCACTGCTTGGTGCTGATCTTTGAGACTGAACTAGCTATTAAATTCCACTTAGTCCTGCTGTGGCCTTGCATCTGAATGCTGAAACCACTGGAGTGACCACTAGGGCTGTCGCTGTCAGTGATATTAAATATTGACTAACCTATTGATTACTTTCAGGTAATCGGTGGGTGCAGGGATAATATATGGCGGCAGAGTCATCAGCAGACAATTGCTCAAGTCAAATGATAAGCCTTAGGCAGATGATTAGCTCAGTGAAATTTCACACCAATAGTTCTGCATGAGTGTATTTGCTGAAACCCAGAAGAGCAGAATGATTAGGCGACACTGTGTTCTGCACTGTGTGATTTATATGTTTTTTGAATGTTTATTTGCCGCGGCTGATGCATGTTCTTTTTCTAGAGCATAATGAGCATACAGCACACATATATATAAATAGAAGAACAGAAAATGGTGGGGTAGAAATTGACACTGGATCAAAATTATGCATCCAGGTTTAAAAAAAAATGAGCATACTTAAGTTAAATGTTCCCTAGCAGGTTGAACCTTTAACCAGACGCGGTTGCAAGCCATCAGCAAGCATCTGTCAGAACTCCCCCCCCCCCCGCCTTGGTAATATTGGTAGAGTTTAGCCACACTCATACAGGATTATTTTAACATGGGGAGGAGTCCCTTCCATATGCACCATGTTGACCGTTTTATCCATTTTACTGGTACAGGTAAAAGTTCCAAACTGTTTTATCTCCTCTAAAGCAATCTTCAGGTTATATTAGTCACCCAAGGGAACCCATCCTCCATTGTTCGACATTGGGTAGCACAGACATAGAGTACAACAAACTAAAATGATCAAGAACTACAGCTGATAGTTTGAGCATGCTGTGTATGGGTAAGAATGAGTTACGAGACAATGCGAGCGGGTGTAGGATACAAGCTCAGTGTTAATATGGATGCGCCTGTATGGTAAACAGTCGTAAGCTGGCAGTGGAGTCTCTAATGTGGGATGAGTGAGCCAATGCAAGGATCCCAATACCCAGTGTCACAGGGTAGTGGGGAGGCAGGTCGGGTGACATCAGGGTAGATCAGCCAGGATAAGGCATCGAAATACACGGGAAAAAGATTGAACGAAAACAGAGGGAAGGGAAAAGCAAATGGTTAGGAAATCGGCAAATCTTAGGGAGGGGGGAGCAGATAAGCACCCGGCTGAGTCAGTGAGTGATAATCTGGCGAAGTAAAGGTGGTGGTTTAGTAGGAACTGCAGTAATTACCAGAAACCTTAATCAGCACAGAGCAACACCAGAAAGATAGTGTGTAAAGTAGGGGTTAAACAAAAGCCACAATGAAACAGTAGGCTTTTCACTGTAGCTTGATTTTTCCCCCAGACGGCATTTTCATTATCACTAAGGGCTTATATGATTGGTCATCATCCTGTAATACTCTATAAGTGGTCTAGCTATGATTTACTAGTTTGGAGGAGGTCACAAATTGAGCAGCCACTTCCATCTCATTCATTTATACTGAGGCTTCTTATCCTGTTGGAATCGGTCTTCATTTCACAGATGTCCTGTAGTACAAATACTTTACTTCACCTCCCCAGGTGAAGACATTATAACAAGTTCATATTATTTTTAAGTAAAAATATTCATACTACATTTCATGTAATGGGTTGCTATGACAACTTAAAATTACTGTGACTGTTTTAATTAATGGTCCAGTATTTTGATCAGATATCTAAAACAGAGCAGGGATGTGGGAAATAACAAATTTAAACATTTGCAGCTATTGTGTTTTATGTCTCTCTTTTTAGGGTTATCTGTTTAAGGTATTTGTAGTTGCAGAGTAATGCCCTGAATTTTGTGTTTTTCATTTTAATTTTTACATACGTATATTGATACGTAATTTTATAGATTGAAATATTAAATGTAGTTTTCCAAAAACCTTTAGAAGGAGCAATACATTTGTGTTAAAAAAAACAACTTTTGATTAATTATTTTTAAAAAATTGTAGATTCAGCCCTAGTTTGGGTCATTGTGCTGTTTGAAAACCCAGTTTTGTCCACATTTTAACCATCGTGCTGAAGGTTTCAGAATGACATTATTAAGAAAGTAATTCTGATTCTGATAATAATGCTGAGGTATACATACTTATTCATTCTTCTGTCTGCAATTGTACAGTGTATTAAAATTTGTTGGATTGAAAGCTTGTTCATTTGATGGCAATAGACCAAGTGGAAACGGACATGGTGTCTGTTTGACATTGCATTTACCTTCATACAGTCATGGCCAAGAAATGGTGCATTATCTGGAAGAAATCCAGGGGTTTAAACATGATATGAGATTATTATTGTCTTTTTGTATGAATACAGCATTAAGTCTGAAAACACTAGGGAGCTGTGGAGGTGCACATTTATACTTTGTTTCTGTTTTAACCTTTCTTATTTTTATTTATTAATTAATTTTATTTCTGTGAAGCTGCTCTGTGACAACTTCAGTTGTGAAGAGTGCTATAAAAATAAATTTTGATTGATTGATTGATTGATTGACAATGTGGAGGAGAGAGTACAAGAGAGACAAACATAAACAGAGTTTTAGGAGGTATGTGCATGAAGCAAGATAAACAGCCCAAGACACCTAAGGGTTAACAGTTGAACAATGTTAATGAGGTTGAATGCCAAGGGACCGTGGTAATTAGTACTGAAAATGCATTCCGTTTACACTTGCACTAAATGTGGCCAAGCTCTGTGTCTGACCCCCTCAGAATGTGGTTTCAGTGATCCGATCATTATCCAAACACAGTGTTTTGTGGTGGTGTTTACATTTTACTATTCACGCAGACGAAATCAAATCAAAATTTATCTGTATAGGGCTCTTCACAACTGAAGTTGTCACAGAGCCGCTTCACAGAAATCAAGAAATAAAAAGGTGAACAACACAGGAACAAAGGATAAGGGATAGATCCCCTAGTGAGCAAGCCAAAGGGCGACTATGGCAAAACTGTGGAAAAACTCCCTCAGAGCTGGAAGAAGAAAGCTTGGGATGAACCAAGCTCACAATGGGAGGACCCATCCTCCTCTGGTCAAACTACTTATACACAGTTAGGGGACACTGGACCCCCACACCTCTGTTCTAATACTCTGGTTTTCTGAAGTAATGTTAGTTCGCTGGTGGACATAATATTAACAGTAGATTTCTACATAGTTGGTGATGGTGGGTGAGCAGCTAGTCCATGGCAGGGTGGGAAACTAGTTCAGGTCCAGTAGCCGGAAGGTGGAAAGCCCATGTAAAGATGTGTCAGAGGAGCTTGATGATCTGATCACCAAGAACACATGTTAATGCAAGGTGTAAAACAAGCATCGTCCATTTGAGATCTGCACTGCATAGTCACTAACGGGACGCTAAGCATGTAAAAGAACTTAGTGGAATTTCAACAACACTGAATTAATAATCTGTATGAATGAATGAATATGTTTCACATTGTATGGTTGGGATTTCAGAAACTAGTGATATTTGTGCCCCAAATTCTCATCAAAATACAAAAATGTTTAAAAGCCCAGTATTGCTGTGAGGTTGATGTACATGAGTTAATGTTTAATGCTTCCTACCACAACAGTTTGTGCATGAAAAATGTTGTGTCCAGGGCCCCAAGTGGTGTAGCAGGCTAAGGCACTACTATGATCCTGGGATTGAGAGTTTGAATCCAGGTTCATGCTGCTCATCATCGACAGCTGGGGTCCGGAGGGAGAGAAATTGGCTTGCTCTCTCCCTCAGGGGTTGGGTAGATTGTGCTCTTCCCACATTACATACGAGTGTACTGCTGGTCGGCGCAGGCGTCTGCCGACCATTGTATCAGAACCAGGGATCCGGCGTAATCCTCCAAGTGCAATGGCTTTCCGGCAATGATGCAAATGGCAGCATTTCGAAAAGAGTCGGTAGGCATCCGTCACATGACTCAGAGGAAACATGTGGACAATCTCTTTCCCCTGGTGCTGGGAGCAGGCACGTGATGTGGGAGACAACTTAGGGGGATGGGTAATTGGTATGTCTAAATTTGTAGGGGTGTAAATTGGAATGCATAAACAATAAATCAAAACAAGAAATCATGTCCAGAATTCCTATTGGTGGAAAGTAATAAATCATAAGCGATTTTACAAGCCAGTATCATTTTGGAGAAGAAATTGTGATTTACAAGGTAAACATCATTATAGATTTTTGTTTAATTCAGTTGAATCAAGCAAACTGCAAGTAACTAGAATGTTTTGACACTGCTGTGTTTAGCCCGTATTCAGCATCAGCAGGCTCTTGTAGCCTCTTATGGCTGCCTGCATTGCTGCAAGCCTAGCGGTTTTAGAAAAAACGATGTTGCAGTGTGAAGAATGCTGATTGTAATAAAGAAACAGCTGCGAGCCTTACTTTCATGAACTTTGAAGGGAAATACAGAAGTGAGAGTTCTTTTGCAGTGGTGCCAAAAAGTTTCTAAATGTATTTGTTCCTTCAGTGGTTTTGTAACTTTTGTTTTTCTTAAGAAAAAGATGATCATCCTGCCTTATTCATCTAAAGCAGTGTTTCCCAGCATTTGTCCTAGAGAACTGTTAGTGCTGAGTCAGATGCTAGAGCTGGAGCAGCACTAAAATAACAATGCACAGGTACTTCAGGACCCACAATGGGAAATGCGGGAGTGTGTTCTGAAGGGTAATGTCGGCTTTTTGTGCATCATGCTAAGCAAATGTCACAGGCAGCTAAGAACAGTGTTTAGGTCTTTCAGCAGTGTGTCTGTTACTAAAAAGTATGGATCTAAATAAACATAAATCCAGATGTCATAACATGCTGTTTGTCAATACAGTTATTAATATGGAAGAAGAACACAGGTTTGGTTCCTGACTTCTCTATGGATTCCAGGCACTGTATGAATTTATTCAGTTCCACCAACAGCTCGTCTGATTTGCTTTAATGAGAGACTGGTTAGATAAGCTAGGCTTGGACGGGATGTTGAAGGACCGGACCTCCTCAACCAGAATATTTATAATTATAACATTAAAATAGTAATATTAAAAGTGGCATACAAAATCTCAAGCACCTGTCTTTTTGTTTCAATGAAAAGCAAAGTAAATAGATGATGATCTCCAACTGGTATAAAGTTAAAGATGACACCTTCTTCTTTTCAAGACATTGATCGATGTGGATCGATCATGTGTTGGGTTTGTAAGAAACAGGTTTACATCTCATTTTGGCATTTCACCAAATTCCCGCCCAAAAGGAAACTTGTAGGAAATTCATCAGAAGACCTGTTTGTTTTGATCCACAATCACTGCACAAACATGCTGAGCACATTCTCGCTCTCTCTCTCTCTCGCTCTCTCTCGCTCTCAGGACCTGCGTAAAGCAGCAGTATTAATTTTTGCTAATAAACAGGATATGAAGGGCTGTATGTCTGCAGCAGAAATCTCCAAGTACCTGACCCTCAGCTCCATCAAAGACCATCCCTGGCACATTCAGTCCTGCTGTGCACTTACAGGAGAAGGGTGAGGCATGAACACACACGCACGCACATTCACTCATTTATTGTAAATATAATTAGTCAAATATTAACACAATTGTCCTTCATACCCCCCAATGTAATTGATCAAACGAGACGTGGCTGATGTCTTTAGTTTCCCATTGGAACTCAAAAGGAATGGAATTAAAAAGAGGCCATAGTTGTAGTTCAATTATGTGTGCAATTAACAGTTCCGGTGCAATTGAACCAGTTATGTGCTACAGTTGAGCTCTGGTGCAGTAATGCAGCCAACAGTTGATTGAAGCTTATATATTGCCAGTTGGCAAACATGAAACCCAGCTGATGGACTACATCAGCATATGAACGTAACTTAAACCATGCACCTCAAACACTGCTGTGTTCTAATAAAGATATGAAGAAAACCAGTGTGTAAAATGAGCCAATTCCAAAATCCCAAGGCTGATTATGCAACAGTCTTGACTTAGAGCACTAAAGACATTGGCTACATTGGGAGCTGGCAACTAGGTTAGAGAAGCAGCCTTGATATTGGAAGCTCACAGGATTGATCCCCTGAAGTGCAAGGACACAACTTAACTTCCTTTTGTGCAAGTCACCTAACCTCACTAGTGTTGCGGACGGAGAAGACCTGTGCTGCACAAAGCTGGGAAGCCGATGAAGTGAGCAGATAACCCGTTGGAGGCAACCCCTAGGTTCAGCAAGCGAACAGTACACCATGCCAACTATGCAACGAGAGGAGCCAAAGAGGACAGCAGCACTATTCAGATGCACTCAGAAATGTTCTCATTACAGTGCTAAAAACAAAGCTTTGCTGTATGGATTTTGGGAGCCACTGTGATGACATAAAGCAGCCAGTCTGTGTAGAAAAGAGGGGAAAGCATATTTCAGGTTGTTCCATTCTGAAGCAAAACACACACTATTTCTACATGTTTTTTACACACTTAAAATGCTCAATAAATCTTATTGTTTGATGTATGTTTTAGGCTCTGCCAGGGCTTGGAGTGGATGACGTCACGGGTGGGACTCAGATAGCCTCCAACATCCTTTCGGGACTGACTTACTGACAGCCTTTACCACCAGCTCTGGTGGCACCTCAGCCTCACCCAACTTGTTTTGTTTTTGTTTTGGGGGACATTATCTCATGTTCAATGTTCATTTCTGCGGTTGACCTCTCTGGACACCTACCTCAGCTTGGAACGACCAGCTGATTGGTTGATTGGTTTGATGGACTACATGGTTTGACCAATCCCATTTCAGGATCAGCTGAACTATGCCTGTGAAAGAAGGGAGTATACAGCATTTTAAGTATTACTGCGCACAGAGAGGGTGCGTGTGCGTGTGTGTGTGTGTGCGCGCGTGCGCGCGTGCGCGCGTGCGTGCGTGCGTGTGTGTGTATGTGTGTGCGCGTGCACCCTTCAGTCACTTGGGTTTGAAATAGGAGATCTCTACTCTGGTTTTCTTTATTAGGAATAGTGGAACACTTCGGAAGTTCTGGTGTGTGTTATTGGGCAAAATACTTTTTTAATAGGTCAGATCAGGGGTCACAGAAGTCTGTTCCTTTGTTTTGGGTAAACTTGTGGAGGGGTGTCTGCTATGCTGCGCCCACAAACACCACTACATATAACATTTTAAAGCATATCAGAACATGCGTTACATATCATGTAGCATTTGTTCAGTCCTCCTGGACTGCAAGAGCCTGTGCCACACAGTCGGAATACCCTGTCATTTCAAAACACCTTGCCTATGTCAGCTAGAGAATGACCATTGAGAAGTTGAAACTTGTTTAGTTGTTAATAGGTTGGGGTTTTTTTTTTCAATTATTTAATGATTGATTAATTTAAGTTCATAGAAAATAGAGTGAGATGTGGCAGCCATTATATTTTTATTTTGTTTTATTATTTTTTGTTGTTGTTGTTCATTGTACATAATTTTACCCAGTTATCAAAGCACAGAATAAGCTGTTAAGAGTCGTACCTTGTCAACGGTGCTAAGGGATTTCCAGTGCAAAATTCTGTTTACCAGACGTGATCCTCCTGCATTCTTTATCTTGAAATCCACCCATAATTCATTTGTCAAATTGTGTTTTTGAGGATCTGGAGAACTGGTTCCTATTATGTATTTCTTTGCATTAAGTGATAAGAATGCGTCTTTCCAAGTCATGGATTAACTTGAAATTCCTGATTTTCTGTGTTGCTAGCTGTGGTGATCTGTTTTTACGTTTTCAGGTACTGGTTTGAGCATCTCTAATCATTACCAACATCAGAGGAACTGTCAAGATCTACAGAATAGACGGCCTGATTATTTGCAGCATTTGCTATGTAATTTGAAACGTAAACGCGGTTGGTGAGGGCCTGACACTCTCTTTTTGTATGCGTGTGCGCGAGAGAGCGATCACAAACATTTAAGCTGCTTCTATTCGCCGGCTCACTGTTCTGCTTAGAGGCAGACGGCCTTTGTTTGCTGCAGATGGAAATGTTCTTTTGTGGGGAGAAAAGATGGGAAAATTGTGCCCTGTTACGGGAAATGACCAGTATTAAGGTCAGGTTGGTTACAATGGCGATGTCATGTTTAAGAATGATTGAAGCTCAGTTTTATACACACTATGCTTCAACAGGGTTTATTTTGTTTTCTTTTCCTCTCTGTGCATGTATTATTTTATCTTTTTGATACATATATCTTGGCAGGTCAACAATCTACAGCAGAAAGCTTTTGCTTAGACAGGTGTGTATTTATTTTTTTTTTTTTTGGTGTGTGTGCATGTGTCTCCACACTGCATTTTCAGTATTTTGCTCAAGCTTACAAACATCAAATTGGACTGAAATCTGTTCACATTAGGGGCTGCTTAAGACCCCCTGAACATTAAATGTTCTTCAGCAGGGTCCTCTGTGAAAGTAAAAAGTTGCAAGGTATGAACTGGTGATAGCAGTGCATCTGAAAAGTGTTCCCAGTGCTTCACTTTTTTCACGTTTTATGGTGCAGCCTTATTCCAAAATTGATTTAAATTTATATTTTGCTGTCAAAGTTCTACACGTAACTATGACGATGAGAGAAGTTTGTTTGAATTTTTTGCAAATTTTTAAAAAATAAAATCACAAAAATATACCGTACGTAAGTATTTGCAGCCTTTGCCATGACAACATTGAGCTCAGTTGCGTCTTGTTTCCGCTGATCATCCTTCAGATGTTTCAGCAACTTGATTGGACACCTGTGGTAAATTCAGTTGATTGGACATGATTATGTAAAGTCCCATTGTCGGAGCACAAACCACGTCTGCTGCATTGAAGGTCCCAATGAGCACAGTAGTCTCCATCATCTGTAAATAGAGGAATTTTGGAACCATCAGGAGTTTTCATAGAGCTGGAAAAACTGAGTGGCCTTAGTCTGGGAGGTGACAAAGAACCCAGTGGTCACTCTGACCTGCTCCAGAATGCTCTGGACCTCAGACTGGGATGAAGGTGTAGCTTCCACCATGACAACACTAAGCACGCAGCCAAGATGGGAAATGAGAGGCTGTGGGACAACTCTGTGAATGTCATTGAGTGTCGCAGCCAGAGAACAGACTTGAATCCAATTGAACATCTCTGGAGATATCTAAAAATGGATGTGTCCTGACGCTGCCCATCCAGTTGATGGAGCTTGAGGGTTTCTGTAAAGAAGAATTAGTGACACTTCCCAAAAACAGGTGCCAAGCTTGTAGCATCTTACTCAAAAAGAGTTGAGGCTGTAATTGCTGCCAAACGGGCGTCAACAAAGTATTGAGCAAAGGCTGTGAATACTTGTGTACATTATATTTGTGTTTTCTTTTTGTTTTTCTCTCTGTCATTGTGGGGTTTTGTGTATTAATTCAATCCCTTTTGGAATAAGGCTGTAACATAAAATGTGCTGGAAGTGAAGTGCTGTGATTTTTATTTAATTTTTTTCCCCGGATGCACTGTTTTTGGGGGTGTTTCTATGGAAAGACATCCCCATCAAGTTGGTGTGTTACCTCTGTTTTTGGCAACAGTGTATCAAACAAGTTTCACTTACCAACGTCTTCATTCTCACAGCAGGTAAAGCATTTCCAAATCCCCGAACCCAGTCAGATTTTTTTAGGCTGTTCACACAATCTTATTAATGTGACCTATAGCCAATGTTTGTCTGAACAGTTCCTGCTGCTAAACTCACGAACGTGTGAAAGGTCCACTCCTGGACACTTAATTTCATCTTCACCAGCTTCACAGGAGCTATTAAGGAGTTTCAGTGGCTGACAGCTGAGCTCATCAATAAACATGCATTCAAGCTTGACATAAAAGGGGCACGCCATCCATGCCCACTGCTTTGGTTTGTGAAAACTCTTTCCTTTGATACTGTAGCCATGTCCTCCTGCAGTGGCGTTGAGCCATTTCTTTAGAATTGGCTTAGAATTTTTACATACTGTTGCCAGAAACCAGTGTAGAAACAGAAGGATAGAAAAGGCAGTTCTCCTTTATTCTTTTGTACCTGATGGGAATGGACTTTCAGTCATAGATCACAGAGGCCATGTCAACATTCTGTTGTTGGTATCCTGCCCATGGAAATTATGGGTCCAATCTAAATGTCTCTGTAACCGCAAACTGCCACTATAGCCCCCAATATGTTTGGCCCAAGTACATTTTCTCCTCAGTGCCTCTGGGTCAAGTGCCTTATGAGGTCATTAACTAGTTGAAATTCAGTTTTTGCTGCATGCAAATACTATCACAACATTCCCGCACAATGAACCCAGATTAAAAGACAAACTCAGCAAAACAACCTAACCAGCAAGCTTTGTTGAAATAGGTTTGGGAAGGTTCTTTAGATGTAGTTCGCTCTTTAAAAGCTTAAGAACTTCAAGTGGTTGTTTGGGTGATGCCGTACAAAAAACTCTCAGTTACATAAAATGTAAGAGAAATGTGCAAAGGAAGAAGATTTCGAACTAAAAGGTTCCTCTGTTGCATCACTCAAAGAACCATTTGATCCACCTTTCATTTTAAGTGTGTAGAGTACCCTAGAACATCAGTTTAATGGTTGAGTTACTTTAGAAGTATAACTTGGATGCTGCAGTATTCATATTTTGACTTGCTAATGATCTTCTCAGAGGGTCCTGTGAGCTTTGGTTGTACAATAGTCTGAACATATTTGTTATGACAGGCTGTAACGTCCCGTTTATTTCTGTCATACAGAAATAAAGGTTAGACCCAGACTTTCCAATATGGGCATGATATACAATTTCAGAGGTCTGTGAGGGCAAACTATGACTGTTCTGTCTTTGTCCTTCAGTTGAGTTGAGTTCAGTTGGGACACAGGGTTTAGGGGCAGGCTGGAGTCAAAAGAAACAGCAGACAGTTTTTGAAACGCTGAAAGGCATTTCATGCATTTGATCCCATCCAGGACACAGTATTGGGTCAGCTGATTTAAAAACCAGCCATTTCTTTGACAATGCATTTGTTATTGGGAAGTGAACGGCCAATAACCTTGTCTGAGTGAGTGGCCATGTGCCCTGTGCTCATTCTTTTACTTTTAAGCAGCGCCATCTGCTTGAACTTGAAATACTACACACCCGCAATCAGTGCAGGCTTTAGCTCACTGTGCTGGTTTCATGACAAGAATCTGGCATAATTTTAGTTGATCATTTTAATTTTCCCTTAATGGATTGCAAGGGAAGCCTGGCGTCTTTCTGCAAAGGATAAAGTTCACTGAGTGGACTGTTTTAAGTTATTGCAAAAATAAAATTTATCCGTGGTTCCACTGATCCCTCATTTCAAAGGTCAGCACATTCAATAAGCTGTCAAATGTGCCATTTCAACATGAGCAGATGTATGTACCAACTTTCGTAATTCTGTAATTTTATAATAAATGCTTTTATTTTGAAAAGGTCGTTCTCTGCTACCCTTTTAATAACATGACATTCATATTCATAAGGAATCTGGTCATTTACGATCACTTGAATATAGATGTTTTTATTGATCTTTGATTTGTTTGCCCTGTGTAGATTTGAATGTGCATGATATATAAATATTATCTGTTTTTATTTGTATTGATATTAATAGTGACCTCATACAGTGACACTGTTTCAGAGGTGATGAAAGAGAACTGATAGACAACTGCAGATCATTTATATTTGAAGTGCTTACTAAATTATATAAAAAAAATATCTAAATAAAATAGTTTGAACAATGGGATGTTACATTAGTGAACCATGAGCCATTTATGGCTGACTAACAAGCGTATGTACAAGATGTATGTAAAGTTAGATTTGGAAATGTACTGCTTGCTTTTTTTCAGCAGGGCGGCGCTAATACCATACTTTCATGTGCCTGCTTGAAACAGCAAAAATATGTTCATATTTTACAAAAAAGCATATTGTGAGACATTTTGTGACCAATGCCTCCTTTTTTAAACCACACAAAGGTTTCTTTATTAGTAGTATATGCTTCATATTTTGCAATTTCCCTTAAAATTTTTTTAAGTATTTCTAATTCTGATATCTCAGATATACCTAGGGTGTGTGCAATTTGGATAATTTGGAACCAGCAAATAGAACTCGTGACTCCAGTCATGTTAAGCACATGGTTTACTGGGAAGACAATGAGAAAACTAGTCTGCTAGTTTCCTCATCAATGTTCGAGTCTGTTCTCAAACACTAGGCCACAGAGAGCACATGACACAGCAGGGTTTCACACTTGAATTCCAGCTGTAGCCTGCTTTGCTGGATGCTGTGTGTTTATTCACTCTCCCATGATTTTTCTTTTCTGTCACTATGAACTTCCATTCACTAGCACCATTAAAACGGAGGTGACAATAATTTGGTTTCAGAAAAAGGGCACTGGAGATACACTGGTGTCTGCCATTGGTTAAAATAATGCAACTATGTTAATGAACATTAAACGTCACCAACACTAATAAAATAGCCTTAACAGCCTGTATGACAAAATCACCTACTTTCATTTGAACTCCTATCATATTTTACTTTGACCTCATTTTATATTATTTTTATATCAGAAACACTCTATAGGAAGCAGTTTGATCACTGTTTGCATGTTCAGGTTTACATATAAAAGACCAGGGGTACTTCTCAATACCACAACCAGAAGTTACCCTGCAAGAATGAACTCAAGGATGGAGGACATCAATGAGAACATGAGAACACTAGAACAGATATTAAGAAACAGCCTAAATGTGATGGTATGAAGCCAGAGCGTTGTAGCCAGTACTGCTGATAGAGAATGTAAGGTACCAGAATAAACTCTAGAGTATCTTGACTCAACAAATGGTGCAAATATCAAAAACCACTGAAGTACAGAAGCTAGGTGGAGAGCATTCAAAAGCAGTATGAATGTGGGCTGAACATTTTACCACAATATGAGTAAGTGAGAACATTCCAGAGCAGAGTGAATAGGTGGAGGAAGATCTTAAACAGTGCAAGTGTGTTCTGAACAGATGGGGTTGAACAAGCGGAAACCTTCTAGAACAGAACAAGTGGTTGGAGAACATCCTCCAAAAGTGCAAATATGGGCTGAGGTCATTCTGGAGTAGTGCAGTTGTGGGAGAATGATGGAGAACATTCTAGAAAAAGTGTGAATGATGGAGCACATTCTAACACCACAAATGATAGGAGACAATTCTAGAATAGTACACCCCGTGCACACTCAAAAATAAGGGTTCTTCACGGGTTATTAAGTAAAGAAAATGTTCTATATAGAACCATGAACACTCATAGAACCCTTTGCATGAATAAAGGGTACTTTGCATCCTGGGATGACTCGTAAGGTGTTGGAGGATGATCTGTGGAGGGTTCTATATAGAGAGTTCATGTTTCTTTACTGAAGAACCCTCATTTTTAAGTGTGTGGAGAACAGTTCAGTATAGTACTGATTATAATATAATGTTGATGAAGACGAATGCAGGAAAGGTATGAGTTGAGAACATTCTAGAATAGTACAAGTCAGTGGAGATCAGTTTTCTAAGAACATTGGAGGACATTTTATAGAGGTGTAAACCATGGAAAGCATTATAGAATGTTGCAAGTGGGTGGAGAACATTCAAGAACATTGTAAATATTTTGGATTTGAGATATTCTAGATATAATGCAGGTGGGAGGAGAAAGCTCTGGAACAATCATTGAGAGACAAAATTTTACAATAATGAAAATGTTATGGATTTGAGATATTTTACATTTAATGGAAGTGGGTGAAGAATGCTCTACACTGTAAAAAGTACAAGATCCTTGAAGAACATTTGGAGGTTCTTCAATTTGAACCTTAAAAGGTGGTTCAAAGAACCCACAAGAAACCTTCATCCTTTTATTGAAGATTCTTTGAAGCACTTTAAGAGGTTCCTCCACAGTTTCAAATTGAAGAACCTCCAAACGTTCCTCAAGGATCTTGTTCTTAGAACGGTGTAGAACAATATGAATAAAGGGCAGCAGTTTAGAGTGTTTTGAATGAAGGAGGAAATCTAATTATAAAACGTCCCCACGTTCATGCCACGGTCTGAAACAGCAACCATACACTGGAATTTGTACGGCTTCAGGCTCATCCTGTTTTAATATTCATATCTTTACTCTAGGATTACAGTGGGATGCGTTCATTGGGAGTACTCAAACACCATTAACTGACACTTTGAAGTAGTATGAAATGCTGTAAACGTTCTCCAGAAGCTTGAAGCTGAAGAAGGATGGAGAAAGAGTACTGTAGTAGACTGTGGTAGTCATAGTTAATTTACTGACCTTTGGAGAATGTCCAGTGAAGCCCCAGAGCCTTCATTTCTAGGATGAAGGTTGTTTTAAAGCTAGAATCACAGCCTTCCATGTACTGAAGGTATTGTTCCCCTGATTTGCTTTACAGCAGGTCTCACAGTAAAAACTCTGTTCAAGGTTTATGTTGACAGGTCTCTGAAATGTAAAAATGGGCAACATAATTCAACTTGATTCTACTTTTAATGAGGCTTTCCAAGGTTAATCCTCTTATCTATATAATCACTCATAAACTTTGCTGCACTCTGCAGAAAGCAGAGCCCCCAAACAGCCAGAATACCGTTGCTAGACTGCTGTGGAACTCAGACATTAATGTGAAAAGCAGGGAACACAAGTATGTTCCTGTCCACAAATATGCACACTGTCATCAGTCACCAGAGGAGCCTGTTCAGTGAGAGATTTCTCCTTCCCAAGTGCAGGACCAACAGACTTAAAAACTCTTTACTTTGTTCCACACGCCATCAGACTGTACAACTCCTCTCTGGGGGGGGGTTGGTTCCTACCCATTCCCAACCTCCATCCTCCATCCTCCTAACAAGGAGTTGCCACCAAGCGGGTTTACATAAATCCGGGTCCAAGCCTCAAATGAGCAGCCAGTGCACAAACAGTGGCAAGGAAAAACTCCCTCAGACTAGGAGGAAGAAACAGGAGGATGGAGGATGGGAACGGGTAGGAACCAACCAGTAACCAGTAACCCACCACCCACAACCCAGCAACCACAACGCAACTTGACTTGGTGCAATAAACAGTCCAAGAGTGCAATATTAATGTGCAATAGCCCCTCCTACTGGACTCTTTTTCTCATGCACTATTTATCTATATTGTATATTGTAATATTAGTCTCTATTAATTTATTATAACTTTCTTCTCTTTTCTGCACTGTACTGATGCTGCTGCTGGAACCTTAATTTCCCCGAGGGAACCCTCCCAAGGGACCAATAAAGTTCTATGCTATCCTATCCAATCTATGTAGCCTGTCTCAAGCCCTTATAGGCTTCAACCAGCATTGTTTCAAATACTGGCTGCATCAGCATCCATGAAATAGCCCATCAAGGGAAATAATCAGTTCAGAACCAGGATCAGGTGCATTTGGTCATGAAATGAATGAAACTGTGTCCCAAACCTGTATAAGTTGTGAGGTGTTATCTTGTGCTTGAGGTTGAACATCGGCCTGCTCATAGCAAGGTGGCATGAATTACATGGGTTCAAATGAGGCATGATAGTGTGCTGGACAGATGATACATTCCATTTTCAAATTTCTGCAGAGAAAACCTCCTTGATGATGTTTTGTTCAACATGAAGTTTGATTATTTTTCCTAAAGTCTCTTCGAGATTGGAAAAAGTGAAAATAAGCAGTGTGTATATTTCTGCACATTGGTGCCACTTTCTGAAGCTAGGCTTTTCTGTTGACACTGATGCAGAACCTTAAGTGAAAAAGAGAAAACATTTTCTAGAGTGTATACAGAATACTAAGACAACATGAGGGTTATCAAAGCCACGATGTCATTTACAATAGCAAGTCCCAAAAATGCCCAAATATCTTTCTAAATTGTTTGTTCTAAAAGTTTCGAAGACAAGGAGAAAGAATAATGAAAGATGACATTTAATATATCAGTTTATGTCTAGTATTTTGTTTTATTACTAACCTCCATCAAACCTGCTTCTTCATTCAGGTTTAGTCGTCTGCCTTCAGTAAACAGCATTTTTATCAAATGAAAACTAATTTGAATATTTTCTTTAAACTGTAACAATCCTCTCACCTGACTGGCCTTTAGAGGAGCTGATGCCTTTCAACAAAGCAAAAAAACAAACAAACAAACAAACAAAAACATAACAAATGGTGTTTAATGCAGAATATTTGATGTGTTTTTTTTGTTTGTTTGTTTTTTTTTTTGGTTTTTTTTTTAGTAGGTTTTTTTTTCCATCATCTATAATCAGATTTCCTCTGTTAGCATAAAGGTCTTTCCATCAGGGCATCAGTGGCTTTTCAAGTTGGTTAATTAAAGGCTGTAACAGGTATTTAATTCACACTTTATATTTGACGAGGAAGCTCATGGACTTTCAGTGGGACTTTATGTGATGTGTCATGTTTATGCCAATGCTGCTCATTTTATAAACACTGATTGTGCACAGCACTTCACTTTTATTCTGTTGAAGTGTTTTCTTTTAATATTTTTGTCATTTGTTGATTTGCATAGTGAGTAACATTCATTTAGAAGGCATTTGATGGACAATGCTTGTGAATGACACATCATTGTTCTGTTATTTGGATAAGAAGCTTTTCTTTTTGCTTTTAATGGAATGTGGTGCGAGGGACTCAGGGTCATTTGAGATTTTTGGGTGTCTGAATTTCTGTTCAGTTTTCTATTAAAGACTATGTGCATTTCATTGGCTTTGTTTCTTAGTGTTTTGATATAGAAATCATAGGTTAGCTGTAGAGTATATTAAATAATTATTATTGTATTCAGTTGTATTTTGTAACAATATTTTATATAATCATTATTTTGCTGTAAAATCTATTGACAGGTAACTGCTGCAAATGTGATGAAATACAATAATAATCTGTATATCAGTCAATGTGTTGTAATCAGTATTGATTTAGAAAAAAAAATACTGGCAAAACTGCTGCCAGTTCATTACTCTGCTTATATACACGTAAACTTTTGAAACCTGCAGCAATGGCATCATCAGGATTCTGAGCAGAGGCTGCTCTTCACTCAGCACTGCTGCTCTTCACTGCTCAGGGTGATTCTGACTCTCTGCACTGCTCAGTTTCTGAAACTCAGAACTTTGTTTCTCTCTTCATTTCTGTCTTTTGGTGTTGGTCCAGCACCTCTCAGGCCTGGTGAGCAGACAGGAGCTGCACATCTCTGTGCATGAAGGCATGGCAATGCTTTGGGGAGACCAGACACAGGTTCTGGAGACAGCTGTGTCCTGCATCACATTTGAGGTGCTCCACTACTTCATCAAGACCAGGCAGAGGGATCTGACAAGTTCCAGCCCATCCGCTTGAACATTCTCCATTGCACATTGCATTTTGGTCCTGGCACCAGCTCTCGCTTAGCACCCAAGCCATGCACTTTCTGGACTGAAGACGTCCAGCCTGTCCTCCACAGTTTCCATGCTGAAGAAGTTTAACTCACTTCTTCAACTCACTTCTTTTCCATTTCTTTTTTTCTTATCACACCCACCCCAAAGGCCATATGGTGTAATGGTTTACAGGTTGAGCCTGTTGACTGGCTTGCACACCCAGCCAGATCTGCTCACAGTCTGAGGGGGTAGTGAATTTGTAAGTTTGTCCACATGCTGACTAGCAGGAACCTTCTCTGCCATAGTGGCTTTATCAGAGTGGACCAATGTCCCGGTGTTAAAACAGTGTGGAGCTGAGGTAGGCTGGGGAATTGGCCTTAGTTGAAGATGATGGCGCAGCTCTGTCCTTTACTGCGTTCCATTTCAATTCTCTTCCAGGGCCATTCCAGAAGGATTTCCTTGGTGAGTTCTTTTCAGTTCACAGCTGACCAGACTGCTGATGTCCTTACTGAGTTCAGGCCACTACACTGATGAATTTGGTCTCTCTCTAAATTTAACTAAGCCCTGATGCCCTACATGGACTTTCTGGAGAATCTCACCACTCATTGACCATGGCACCCTTATCCTGCTTCTTCTGAGCACAAGGCCATCTCAGTGTGACAGCTTGATTTCACATAGACACAGTGCTTGAACTTTCAGGCCATCAAGTCTTTATCAGCAGGTGTCAACTGGTCACAACAGGTCACAATTCATCATCAACGACTGTTGCTGTTAGGATTTCATCCATTTTGCTTGGAGAAGCAGGGACACATAACAAGCCACCTCACTTTGGGTCAGTTTCTGTACACGAGCTAGCCAGGGGACTATGTGACATGTTGACTTTGATAATCAAGGTTTTCCCGGGAGCATTCTCTGTGATCGGGATAAATATGGCCCAAAACTGTAAAAACAAATGCAGTAAAGTGAGGCCTCTTTTCACAGCTTGCTAGAGTAAGTAAAATTTAACTGAATGTTGAATAAAATTTTATAATAAACAAATAAATTGCTTCTTTACCCTTACAGTAATATAGCAAAATTAAAATACTAAAATCAGATCCATTAAATAGTGTCACAGCTCGGTGCTGAACACACGAAATGTGGGAAACGGATGTACTAGCGGGATTTATTTACACAGGCTAATGCTACATAAACTAACACTGAAAAATAGAACATAGACAAAAAAGAACAAATGAAGACTAGCGGGGACTTGAAAACACAGATAGACAAGGAGACAAGTAGAAAGACACCGACTGATTGGAACCAGGGGCTTATATACATGAGAACATTAGTCACAACTGGAACATGATCATGACTGGATAAGACACATTTGGGACTGGGAGGAGACAGGAGATGTTCTCAGAAGATAAACAAAACAAAGACAAGACAGGAGATGGCCAGACACAGGAACAGAGACCAGAAATAACAAGGGAACTAAAATGGAGACTCTGCACTGGACTCTGGAACAGGAGTGCACCTGGATACAGGTTCTAGGCTCCTCCTCCTGGATACCGGTTCTAGGCTCCTCCTCCTGGATACCGGTTCTAGGCTCCTCCTCCTGGACTGATGTGTGGGCAGGATGTTGTCGCAAGCATGTTGAAGCAGTACCCGATGCTAAGGCAACCTCTGTTGTGAATACGGTGCGTCAGGTGCTGCCGCTATGGGTAGCTGACCCTGCTGAGGCCGCTGCGGCTGCTGAGGTATGGAGACTGAACAGTCCTGTGCACGTAGCTCAGGAACTGCCAAACATCACACATGTCCTTCAGCCCAGACCCCTGTTAACAGCCTGCCAGCAGCCGCAACTTTCCCACCTGGGGCAGACGCTCGCAGTGACAACCAGAAAAAAAAAATTCTCCCCACCTTTTAAGGAGTAGTCCTCAGTGTGGGGGTGACCCGAACACGCCACCTATGGCCCCTCCTCCTACAGCAATTTATTATTGCCAATTATTTGTAAAGAATATCTTAAACATAGACAATTCCATAGATCCTTTACATTAAAAACAAGTCAAATCATTGTACTGTATTGTAAAATCATATTTAATGAATAGTGCATTATTACTGATTCTAACTACGGCAAACAAATTTAAATATAGAATATTCAAAAGCTCTATGACCACAAGAGCAATGTTTGTAAAATTATATCTATTGAAAAGTGGCTTTTTATTGCGACCAACTACAGCAATCTACACATGATTAAACTCTGGCATTTAATTTGAATTAATATTTAAAATGTTAAAAAATATATTGTTTCTTTTCTGTAAGAGCAAAACCAAATGCATTAAAGTGATTTCCAATTTAACACACAAAAACAAACAAACAAAACAAATCAAAACCTCATCTCTGTGTGTGAATGTGAGTGTGTGTGCATGCATGTGTGTGTATGTATGTACGTATGTATGTTTTTATTTTTGCAATGGTTAGTGCCACCAGAAGAACTCTGCTATCCTCCTGATTTACATTTGTTGTGGATGTGTCACAGAGTGATGGGCATAGTGCTAAACAAACAGAGTGTACAGGTATCAGAGTCATATTATCCCATTTTGTATAGCTTGTGGCTTGTGTAGTCTGTTTTGTGAATTACTTTATATTGAATAAGGTGGAGATTAGTATTATTAGTCATATTAAATGTGTTTTTGAGGGTGTTTGTCCATAGATCAGCAGTGAGGATAATAGATCTTGGTCCCATTTTTTTATTGGTACAGAAACTATTTGTCATCCGCAAAGCCACCAGCATTGTGGAAGACCCAACCCACCCCTCACACAGTCTCTTCGTTCTGATGCCGTCTGGCAGAAGATACCGGAGCATCAGAGCCTCCACCACCAGACTCTGCAACAGCTTCATCCACCAGGCAGTCAGACACCTCAACACGCAGAGACTGAGCTGAATCCCCCACCACCACTCCTCACACCCACATTCACACAGAGACTGAACCAAACTGAACCCCACACCACTCCTCACCCACACAAAGACCATACCAAACACTAAGACTGGACTGTACCCACCCAGCACTCTACACACACACTCAGCACACAGGGACTGGGTCACCCCCATCCTTATCAGCAATATTTGCTGCTCATTCAGAACTATAATCTCTCTACCTCAGTAACTGCTGTTATCATGTACATCTCTATGTTACAGTATGTTACATATCTCCGCACCTTATCCTCACCATGAACACTTTATCTCATTATACCGTTCGGTATTGCACTGTCCTGTCCTGTCTGTCAAACTGTCTCTTGTTTACTGTATTTATTGTAGTGTTTGCACTTTGTTCTTGCTGCTCCGTGTCGCACCTTTGTTCCGGAGGAACGTAATTTCGTTACACTGTGTACCTGTACACAGATGTAATGACAATAAAAAGCCTTGACTTATTAGATAAGATAAATTAGATAAGAACTTGTAAATATTACATATGATTTTATGAGGAATTTTGAGATTGATTGGGAATGTTCTAGTATTGTTTTATCCTTAATGTTTAAGTTTAATATCTTGTGATGTGTGTAATATGTTTTTCTTTTCTTTGTGTTGTTTTGGTATTTTGCTGGTGGCAAGGATATCAGCGCTGTGCCCCACACACACACACACACACACACACACACACACACACACACACACACACACACACACACACACACACACACACACACAGAGGTGAAAAAAACACATCAGAAATAAAGATTATCCAAAGGTAAATCTTTCTAATTCTCTTAGCACCAGAAAGGCACCCATCACACTGAATGAAACCAGACTAACCAGCACAGGGCCTATAAACCCTTAAAGAGACACTACACACAGTATTTTGAAGCAAAGGTAAACAAAGCCATACTAAGCCCATGTCTATATAAACAATACAGATTTAACTTTTGGAATCTGATAGAATATTGTGCTACTGGACAATATATAAACAGTGCTTAAGAACCTACTATATAAACAACAATATACAACAACAGTAAATGTCTTATTGTTTTAGCTCCCTTAGTTATTGTACTGAGGCTGAGGAATGGTTACACTCTGATTGCTTCATTGTTTCAGTTTCAATGCATCACTACTGACTTGTCCAGTGAATCTCATAACAATGTCACAACAAACCACACCCAGATTACTTTCTTGTTTGTTAAATTAATGCAGTCAACAGAAATTGTGCATTAAACATGCCCTAACATTATAATGCAAATGCATATAAATATGAAAATGAAGAGCTTTGGCCTACATGCAAACCTTAAGAGGTCAATGGTTCAAAATGCAGACTCTGGGATTCCACTGTTTTATTTATAATCAGGGCAGAAAAAAAACAGGAGGCAGTGCTGCAGTTATCTTGGAGGCTGAACAAACGAAGATAAATAAGGACATCCCGATGTGAGTATTATAACACACTGTGCTGGGTTTTCCCCTCTCAGAAGAGAGCTTGTTTGCTGTTCTTTCAGCATGGGAATTGAACTTCAGGCTACACTGCAGTATGGCAAACAGTAACACACACACACACACACACACACACACACACACACACACACACACACACACACACACACAGAGGGCTTGAAGTGACAGTATGAAAATGATTTCTGAGAATTTGTGTCACGACTGTCATTTAATCCTCATGTTTACCACAGACAGACAAAAATAGTGTCTGACAGGCTCAAGGCCTATTAATTTCTGAATTCATTTGTGAGCTTGTACTCAAAGTGCTCCCTCTCTGTAATAATACACTGCTGAAATATGAGGCAACTTTGCCTATCCTTTACAACTGCTGATGGATAATGTTTAGGTAACAGAGATAGGTGTAGGCTGGGATGAGTAATCACCTTTTTTTGCTTTCACAGTCCCCTGCTGTCAGTAACACAAACCATATTTTTCAGTGTGAGTGTTTGAACTGGCTTTATTTCTCCTTCTCTCTTGGAGCCTGCTGTCCAAAATCATCACAGCAACCGATCATTAAATGACAGCAAACTCTGCATCACCTTGAACAGCCTCTCTAACACTTACAATAACACTTGCAGTACAGTTCGCAGCATTCTGTGGGATTTATATGTAGTTTGACGTTCTTTTATCACAAAAGAATTTAATATCTATTTACAGTCACATATGATAGATATGATTGTTTTCAGGAGATCCTAGGCTACTCAAATTTGACTTCATTTTAAATGTAAAAAAAAATATTTATATATTTGTATGAATTTGACCATGTTTTGATAAGAAAATACTTTTTGTGTTTGTTTTGAGGACCAGAAACAGAATCCTGTTAAGAATTGATCAGAGTTAGTGTTTTGAGCTGAAAATGCAAGAATTGTGATGCATAATTTGTAATGATTAGATTGACAATGACATTTATAATAAAAAGTTATTCAAAATGCATGCAGGTGATTAAAAAAAAAAGAAGAAGAAACAACCAGAATGTGCTTTATTATTTTTGTTTTTTATCCTGTCTCAGGACTTTTATTCTGAAATGTACTAATAATTCAAGCACTCACACTGAAAAATATGGTTTGTGTTACAGACAGCAGGGGTCTATGAAAGCAAAAAAGGTGATTACTCATCCCAGCCTACACCTATCTCTTATATGTAAACATTAGCCTCCATCAGCAGTTGTACAGGATAGGCAAATTGTCAGCACAACAATCCAATCAATCAGAGTCTGCATGCAGGTTAAGGATGTACACATGGACAGAGCAGTAAACATGCACTGGACACTCCTTTGGCATTTACACTGGGATTTAATTCAGTTGGAAACAAGTGAATATTTGCTGTTTTCCAAGCTGGATTACTTGCGGATTATCCATCACATAATGATATGACCATTAGATTAGATCATTTTACAGTCCTCTTTATCCCTGTCACACCTGTAAGTGCTGCACCTTTAAGATCAGCCTCACCTGAATATTAGAGGCTGACTCCGCCCTTCCACACACCTGTGGGCCAGTCTCCAATCAACCAGGCTATTTATACTGGGACTCATGCCCAGTTTAGCTGCGAGATATTGCCACTTCTGTGTCTTAGCGAGCGTTCTGTATTGGTTTGTGTTCTCTGGTTATTGATCCTTCTGCCTGTTCCTGACTACGATTTTTGCATGGTGTTTTCGGTCAATAAACCTGCCGGCATTTGCATCCTCCGTCCCTTGGCTGGTCATTACAATCCCTTACTCTATTTCAATATCTGCATTTAAGAGAGGTGTAGGATAAATGAGTTGGTCTGATTAATGGTCCGATTTGCTGTGTCTTATTCACAAAGCACTGTAGTACATAGAAATGCAAATAAGTAAGTAGCAAAGCATTGAAATTGAAAACAGGCTGTTTATGAAATGGTTCTGTATATAGACGACAAACAGACTATATGGACTATGTAGTGAACAGTATGAATGTTAAAATTCAGGTACGTTGATTTTTTCATGATATAGACAGATTTATGTCCAATGTCACCACAGAGAGGAGGACGCAATCTCAGAGCAAAAAACAACACTCCTGACACTAGAGAATAATAGTGACCGTGAGCTGTTGTGCAGAATGGCATTTTGGTAAAATAATAAGAAAATATTTAATATGAGTCGATCAAAAATTGCACAACATTATGTACCAGAACTGGCAACTAATTATTTGACATAACTGGTGCAGTCTGAGCTACTGAGGCTACTGAGGCTACTTGTTGACTAGTTAACCTAGTTAGCTTTTGCATGACTACCCAGCTTTTGCATGACTCAGGTCGTGTAAAATCACCAAACCAGCCCTTGCAGATCTACCTTCCAGAAGAGTTTGCTTCTAACCTTGAGCTGAAATCCACAGGAAGGTTTCACAATTGTGAATAATAATGATCAATTCAATCATTTAGTTCATTAATTTATTCATGAATTATTTGATAATGTGTCGCACTGTGTAAATAATAGGCTTTGGACTATTGTATTAACAAACAAATAATGTTTTTTTTTTATCTCTATTTTAAAACGTCCAGTACAGAGAGTAAAGTGGTGGGCAACTAAGCAGTGTTGTAGAGGGTAGAGAATGTAAAATCAGAGAACACAGGTTGTGTACATTTGTGTGACCCAGCACATCATGGCATTCCCTCTGTTTGGCATGGCATTCATTCTGCTGATGTGCTGCTGTAGTCTGACAGAAGAGGGTGATATTGCTCTGAGATGGTAAGGCATCATATGGATTGTGTTAAATGTACACTGGATTTCAACATATCAGGCCGTAGGACTAGATGTCTGGCAGCTGTATTAGAATACCACATGTAAGTGCATTTTTCTGTTCTGTGAATTTGCTGAATAATCTTTCTTTATATACACACATGCATTAACTTTCACTTGCAGACCAAAGTTATTACTATTAGAGCGGGGATTGTTTGACTGTTATTTCAGGGATCAAATGATCCCCCTGAACATTTTAACGTCATTTTAATATTTCTTTAACGCCATCAGATTCATCTGGATTAGAAACAGCAATTTAATGTTTTGTTTTGGGCCATATTTCATTTGAAAAGCTTACCCTTTAAAATTCATTTAAGTGATTTGGTTACATGTGAGAAAATATTCTGTGACAGAATAATAGAGAAATTATATTTGAATATATAATCAGTCCCTTCTGCTGCAGAAGCTCCACATTAACATATTTCATGAGGATACAGTTGGTCACAATCATTAAAAAAGAAGACCTTTTGTGGATAAAAGACTTCCGTAATTCACGAGTCATTGGTCACACTGGGAATTTGAAGGACAGCTGTGAAAATGCAGGCCGAATAAAGAGAGAACATGGAAGCTGAATCATTTCACCCAGGCACTGCCCTGACAAGGCTTAGAGGAAGAGTACAGAAAGGACAACAATCACTTTCAATGAGCTACAGAGTTTGGAGTGTAAGAATGGAGTGTGGGTCCATTACCAAAAGCTCTGCACACAACCGGCCTGTATGTGAGTGTGGCTAGAAAGAAGTCATTGCTGAAGACTCTGGAGGCAAACAACACTTCAGTCACATATGGAAATCTCCAGAAACAAACAGAGTAATGCAGCTACAGTGATGGATATGGTTTTGTGACAAAAGAAGAATAAAATTCAAAATTGCATGTATACTAACTTTTATTCAGCAAACACAATGGCAGCTATGAAGCAGGTAACATTAGGAGAAACTTGGTCTTTCATCTGAAAAATGAGCCTCATTTGAGCTATGCTCCTGTAAGGATAAACTGTAAACTGAAAAAAAATTCTAAATAAGAAATTCTGGTGATCTTAGAATGTTCACGAGATGTGGATTTTAAGAAGAAATTTCTTCTTGAGAATCTGTACCACTATTTGAAAACTGCAGTCCTCTGGCATCTTCCGAGCTATAAAAGCCCCCTGGAGAACAACTGCAGGAAGAATAGATAGAAATCAGTTCTGAACAGTGAGAAAAGCTGGTAGAAACTCATTCCAAAAGACATAAAGAAGGTGGTTCTACCAAGTACTAGTCTGAATAGCTTTGAAAGTTTTCGACTTTGAAAGTTTACTTTAAGAGCATAGTTACTAATAAAAACACTGGCTGGAACATGTTGTGTGTCTTCAGTGATCCAGTCAAATCTGATGACTTACAGGTAGATTTGGACTGGCCACTGGGGCCAGAATTGGGGGGGCAGGCGATATAACATTTCAGGGTGTGTGAGTGACTGACACAGGGAGCATCCATACTGGTCTGTGTTCAGCAGGCCAGTAGAACCTTTTTAGCAATGTAAATGCCATGAGCAAAATTAAATATATTTATATGCATTATCCTAATCGTGCATCTAAAGAATACTGTTAAAAAGTTTGTTTGTGATCACAATGACATTCACTGTCAAGTAAACTGTCATATTTATAGTCATTACATTTAAAAACCTTGCTTTTATTGTTTTACTGTTGATCAGTATGTCTTTTAGCTGATGAAAACCAGAAATCCAGAATCTCAAAAACATTAGAAGATTTTAATTAAAATTTGAATAGATTACTAATCACACTATCAACTTTTCAAAACAGAAAGCTTGAAATATATCACTTTAAATGTAATAAATCAAAAATACATGACAGTTTAATTTTTGAATTAAATGACTAAAAACCTTTTATTTTTTTTTGATTATTTAATAAAAAATGTATCCGTCATAGTTCAGATATTAAGGTTACATTTTCTGCTTAATCCCAGCTCCTATATGTGGAGAGGATTGTATGTGGGGGTGATGGTAAGGTGGAACAGGAAAGAGAGGATGCAGAGAAAATAATAAAAAGAAAAGTTTTTTACAATCAACTAGTCAGCCTCTAGTTACATCTTTGCCGCTGTCCAGTGAAAAACATGCATCTGCAGTGATAGTGATTTTACAGGAGAAGAAACAAATGTTCTTAACTTTGAATGGAGTTTATTCCAAATAATATTAGAGCATTTCTATTGGTCTATTCTTTCAGAATTATTTACACAGTGTACAGAGCAGCTACAGGGTTACAAGCTTTCCAGTGGTCAGCAGCAATTAACCTTGAGTGCTTGGATGGGCAGTCCAAATATTCAAACTATAGTTAGACCAATAAGTGCACAGCAGTTTTTTTAAGTGCCTATAAAGAAGAATCATGGTTAATATAATTTGGCTTTACAATAATTGACAAAAAAACTGTGAAAACAGATTTCCAAAACAGTAGTGCCAAATGAATTAAACTGACTGACAGTGCAAGAAGGAGATTAGTGAAGGTTTGATCACACATTTTGTGAGGATGACCTGCTCCAGGCAGACTGACACATATGCCATTCCTTCTATTTCCTTTCTATGATGGATTTAAATAAACTCAAATGGGTGTTCAGTGACTTTTGGACTTTTTTTGTACCCATCCACCGACTTTCCTCTTTATCACATTTTCTTAAAGTTGTGTAGAGAGTTCTTTTGTCTTCAATGTGTATTTATAGCCAGTGACTGGACCAGACAGTGTGTGTGTGTGTGTGTGTGTTTGTGTGTGTGTGTGTGTGTGTGTGTGTGTGTGTTCAGGTCTCATCCAGTACAAAGGTGATGACAACATATACAATTAGAGCTGCCAATTTAAAGAGTTAAGTGTTAAGAGTTTGTATGTGTGTGTCAGATACTGGGGTCTATCGCTAAAGCCGTTAATGAGTACTCATATCTCACTGCCCACCGGCTTTACTCAATGAGGAATTAAACTCAGTGTGCATTACTCAGAGCGAGAACAAAACCGAGCTGTCCTTTTAAAAATGAAAGGAGTGAAACACAGGCAGAACACTTGAAAGTCTTTGTGGACCAAGAAGCAAGATAAGCGCATTAAACAGAGTGAATGCTTTGTACATTTCTGAGCTGCAATTTCTTTTCCACTTCATTCAAACTGAAGCATCACATTATTGACAGCTATTCCATTGCTAATCCTGTGGGAAGGAAAAAGAATAGGGAACAGGGAAAAAGAAAAACAGACTTCATACAACATCCCCGTTATTATTTACACACGTGAGAAATGTGAACTTGGGCCTTTTTAGGACATCACTTTTCCGTCTTATGATGCTGCAATCATGTGTGGTTAGTTGCCTCATCTGAAATGCTGCACGTCTCTGAAAATACAAAAATGCAGCAGTCAAAAACCACAAAACAAGGCCTGCAACTCCAAGTCCTACAGTCCATCACTCCTTTTTCCAGTAGCTGGAGGTGCCTGGAGGTGATCTGCATGATCACCAGTGTTATTGATGCACATCCTAGAAATGACTGTTTCTGAAAACTGACAATAAATGTCAAACAAGACCCACACATGGACATGTCAAACATTATGGGATAGCAGTACACACAGTTCTTGGGCTTGGGAATGCCCACACCTGTGTAAATTGTTGGGTGTTATCTTGTATGTGAGGTTGAACACTAACCAGTGTGCTCAAGGCCAGTCAGCATAAATGATCAGAGTTTGACATTTATTCAAAAATGTAAAAATATTATAATAGATTGAGAAAATGGATTTCTGATTTTATGAGCTATAAGTCATACTGTTGAAAAACAAAACAAAACAAAAAGCTTGAAACAGTCTGTTTTACTTGTAATGAAAATAATATATGTGACAATTTACAGTTTAAATGAAACTATGAAAAAGTATAATTTCACAGTTCGTTTTTTAAATAAACTACTATTTTCTCCATTGATTAACAAGAAATTTACACTGGTTCATACAATTATCCAGTGTTTGGCAGGCAGGGGGTCTGTAGAGAGAGCCCACTCTCATTTTCTGTTACAGCCTGACCCTAAACTGGGTTGTAACATTATGTGACAAGATGCAGCTTAAAGATCTAATAGAAACCCCTTTCGTATTGTTTTGTTGTTTTTTTGATGTTGAGAAAATACCACAAGAAAGGCCAGTATTATCGTTTTACTTTGTTTTTCAAAATGCTTACCGATACACTCAGACCCATACAGAACATTTGTGTAATCAAGATCTTATGTTGGACAAGAAGGCCTGGTTTATAGTCAACATTCCAGTTCATCCTACTGTTCATAATCTCAGTTCATAATCACAGTTCATAATCTCAGTTCATAATCACAGTTCATAATCTCAGTTCATAATCACAGTTCATAATCACAGTTCATAATCACTGTTCATAATCTCAGTTCATAATCACAGTTCATAATCACAGTTCATAATCACAGTTCATAATCTCAGTTCATAATTACTGTTCATAATCACAGTTCATAATCACTGTTCACAATCACTGTTCATAATCACTGTTCATAATCACTGTTCATAATCACAGTTCATAATCTGTTCATAATCATTGTTCATAATCACTGTTCACAATCACTGTTCATAATCACTGTTCATAATCACTGTTCATAATCACAGTTCATAATCTGTTCATAATCACTGTTCATAATCACAGTTCATAATCTCAGTTCATAATCACTGTTCACAATCACTGTTCATAATCTCAGTTCATAATCACAGTTCATAATCACTGTTCACAATCACTGTTCACAATCACTGTTCATAATCTCAGTTCATAATCACTGTTCACTATCACTGGTCATAATCATTGTTCATAATCACAGTTCATAATCACTGTTCTAAATTTCAATTCATAATCACTGTTCATAATCACTGTTCACAATCACTGTTCATAATCACTGTTCATAATCACTGTTCATAATCATTGTTCATGATCACAGTTCATAATCACTGTTCTAAATCTCAGTTCATAATCACTGTTCATAATCACTGTTCATAATCTCAGTTCATAATCACTGTTCATAATCTCATTTCATAATTGCTGTTCATAATCTCAGTTCACAATCACTGTTCATAATCACTGTTCATAATCTCAGTTCATAATCACTGTTCATAATCACTGTTCATAATCACTGTTCACAATCACTGTTCATAATCATTGTTCATAATCACAGTTCACAATCACTGTTCATAATCACAGTTCATAATCTCAGTTCATAATCACTGTTCATAATCAATGTTCATAATCACAGTTCATATTCACTGTTCATAATCACTGTTCATAATCACAGTTCATAATCACTGTTCATAATCACTGTTCATAATCACAGTTCATAATCACTGTTCATAATCGCAGTTCATAATCACAGTTCATAATCACTGTTCATAATCACTGTTCATAATCACAGTTCATAATCACTGTTCATAATCACTGTTCACAATCACAGTTCACAATCACAGTTCATAACACACCACAATCACAGTTCACAATCACTGTTCATAATCTCAGTTCATAATCACTGTTCATAATCACAGTTCATAATCACTGTTCATAATCACTGTTCATAATCACAGTTCATAATCACTGTTCATAATCACAGTTCATAATCACTGTTCATAATCGCAGTTCATAATCACAGTTCATAATCACAGGGTCATCCCTTTCATGGTTCAGATCTTACTAGAAAATGATTACCTTCCATTGTTACGCAGATGATACTCATCTGTACATATCAGCCAAACCTGATGATTAAAGGAAATGGAGGTCTGTACAAAAAGATGAAAAATCTTGATGTTGTGTAACTTCCTCCTTCAAAATAGTGACAAAACAGAGGTCATTCTATTGGGTCCTGAAACTGCAAGAAATAAATGATCAAACTTAATGTTAAATCTGGCTGATTGCTCTGTCATACCTGGTTCAGCTGCATGATAGTTTTTCTTCATCTTCATAATAATTCCAAGTTGAGAAATGCACTATCCTTGCACAATGCAGAAAAACTAATGCATGCTTTTTATCATCTCAAGGTTAGAACCCAAATAGGCTTCAAGTATTCAAAAATGCTGCAGCCATTTAAACTAGAACATTTCATATCAGTCCAATCTTCTCAGCATTGCACTGGCGTTCAGTCACATTCACATCACAGTGTGCTGGCTTCATATTAATTCCCAGAATTCAGAAGACTTCAGCACGGGGAAGAACCTTTTTTTAATAGGATCCCCAGCTCCGGAGTATTGAGGTGGTCCAGTGTCCCCTTATCAACTGTATGAGTAGTTTGACCAAAGGAAGGGGGGTCCCCATTTGTGAGACTGGTTCTCCTGTCTCCTCCCTCCACTTGGAGGGAGCTTTTCACACTGTTGCCTTTGTTTGCTCATTCGCTATGTCTTTATGTTGTTTACCTTCTTATGTATGAATTCTGTAAAGCTGTTCAGTGACAACATCAGTTGTAAAAAGTATTATACAAATAAATGTTTTGATTGATTGATCCCAAAGGTGGTTAGTGTAGTTATGGTCTGTGAAGTTCCTTTATGGACCTCGGTGTGTGATGTGGGCACAGTCACGCTGTAACAGAAGAGGGCCTTCTACAATAGCACTAAGCTGTAGCATTACCATCACCCTGAACTAGGACTAAGTGGCCGAGTCAGAAGCCTGAGACCAGCCCAGACTATTATCTCTCTTTACTGTTGGCACTGTACAGTCCGGTAAGTGATGTTCTCGATCATCCTCCAAACTTAGATTCCTCAACTAGATTGCCAGATAGTCATGATTGATCACTACCGAATATTCTCCTGCTAAAGAGTCCAGCTATGTGGTGCCTTGGGGAAACTTGCTTTTCACCGTGAAGAAAAATGAGCTGATACATAAGTGTCTGAACTGCTGGAACGAGAGCATTCAACTCAACAAGGACTGACTGAAATAAAGGTAATCAGAGTCAGAGAAAGAACAATGAACACCTGGCAATGATGGCGAGAGGGGCAGGGCTAGAATCTGCAACACTGGAAACTAAAACAGAAAGAGTAATAGTATATCTCAGTGGGAGACCTGTTCAGGACAAGGTTAATTAACCCACACAGTTACACGCAAAACCAACATTCAGTTTAAGAATAATCTTGATTTATTTTTCATTGAAAGAACTTTCTTCTCATTATTTTACCAGGTATTTGAAGACAGCTCAGGCAATCAAATGTAAAATACAAATTGAGTTGCATTTTAATTGAGATTGAGACTCCATTAGCGCTACTTTACTAAGTAAATGTTCTTTTTATTATACTTTTAGGGTTATTTTAGTGGGTATTTCTTACCCATACTCATGTATATTTCAGAGGTTAAAAAGGATGATTATATTCCATTATTTTTGTCAATGTTTCTGAAGATACATTTTAAAATTGTGTGCTTCATACAAACAAATTCTACATAACACAAACTGTAGTCCAATAAAGAGCATATTATACAACTCCTTTGTCCAATCAGAAGCATTCATGACATTGTTTAGTAAGTAAACACAGTCAATATATTTTGAACTAGGTTCACTATTGTTAATGGTGCATAATTGTTAATCCACTGATTTCAAAGCATCAGTGGCCTTCCTCACGATTGTGGCTGCATTGCATGATTGTTAAACCTGCATGGCCTTTCACATTAAAACTGAGCTTGTATCCCTACACTCACTCGCATACCCCTCACATCACATTTCCTTTCCATGAGTCTTTGTTCCTCTCAAGGTTTCTTCCTCCAATCCTGAAGGAGTTGCAATTTGGCTTACTCAAAAGAAGCTCAGACCTGCTTCTGTAAAGCTGCTTTGTGCTATACATAAGTGCTGTATAAATAAACCTTCAAAAATCTGTGGGGCTGAACTAGACACAGTATTTATAATGTTTGCTTAGACATTTACTCAAATTTGAGATGATAATAATTTGAGAGGTCTGATCAAAATTTAAAAAATATATGTATTTTGTCCATTGATTAACAATGAATTCACACCAGGGCTGATTTAAGTTGCCAGTCAAACCCAGCTGCTGAGTGTTTAGTTTTTCATTTGCAGGTCATGTCTTACCCTAAAGTAGTCACTTAACTTACACAAAGAGCTTGTGATTAAATGTGTAGGATGTAGCTTTACACTTACATCAGCATCCACTTATTTACTTGACTGCGCTGCAGTTGATTGGGGGCTAAGGTCTTTTTAGTGGGTTTATTGATTTAACATGTGTCTGAACATGGCAAAGCGGGATTATCCATCAGAGGTCTGATTCAGATTGATCTTAATTGCTTTGCTCTGATTGTGACTGTGGAGAAAAATGGTACTGGTACCAGTGCAACCCAGTCAGTCTGCAGTCTTCTGATCATCTACCAAACACTTACAGTCTTCATTTAGTGTGGTCTGTGGTCGTCTCTCGTGGTTTGGAACAGAGAGAGTCGGTGACGATGCAGATCAGGCAGGGCTGTAATGCTGTGTTGAGTGCATTGCTACATTCTGCAGACAGTGATTTATATTCCAGTGTTAATGCACACTCACATTTTACTCACTCGCACCATTTGATTTATCGAGGACCTGTCTTACAACCCCCCCTACATCTTTCTATTCCTCTTTCATTTCGCTCTCTGTCTCTCAATCTACCTGGCATTCATTCATTTTCACCACTTTTTACACACACACACTCACACACACACACACACACACACACACACACACACACACACACACACACACACACACACACCCTCTATATATCTCTCTCTTTCTCCCTCACTCTCTTTCATTCGTTGTCTCTTTCATTTCTGTCTCCCTCACTAAATCATTCATGTTTTCATACTCCTTCTTCTCTCCCTCTCCTCAGCTATGTTCAGTTTGCAGGCAAATTGTAGTTGATTCAGATCTGTTGGGAATTACTGTCCATGCGTTATTTACAAGTGATCAGTTTTGATTAGTTTGCCTGGGCATCACATAAGTGTATCGGTATCTGCATGGGTTGCTTACAGGCTGGATGTAGTCTTTGGATCTCTTCTTGGATCCCTACTCTTCTGTCCCTCTGGGTTTGACATGTTCATTGTGACACAAAAGTTACTTGTGTGAGCTCCACTGTGTACCTGTACTCAAATCGAATGATGATAAAAGCCTTGACATGAAAAGACACTGTGAAATCTCATACAGGTGAAGCCAGCCACTCACTGCCTCTTTCTGAACTGCTGCCACGGGATCATCTGGCATCCAAAGTGCTTGGAGGAAAATGCTGGGTCCCCATACAATGGCTAACAGACGCCTGTGCTGATATGGGGAGAGAGTTCCATCTACCTAGAGAGAGCATGGGTTAGGGTTTTGCACTGTCAGGGATTCATACCTGTGATCCTTGGATCATAGTGCTAGCAAATTAGATGGCTGAGCCACTCTGAGCCCTCTCTTTCTCTCAGGTGTCTTTAGTGGGCACTGCTGGCAGAGTGTTTGGTCTTTGGGCAGGATTGCCTTGCTCTATGGCCAGGAGTCTGTTCTTGGCCAAGTAATTGGACATTGATTATCTATCCCCAACTGTCTCACCATTCATTCTTTTCATTTCTACTTACTTTCTCCACCCCAGTACCTTTCTCCTGCCTCCTTATCTCTACCAAGATTGTTCTGTTTCTCGCTTATTTTCTCCCCCCCTGTATTTCTCTCACCTCTCTCTAGCTTTTTTCTCCCCCCTTTTCCCCTCATCTTTCTTCTGTTTATCTATCTTTGTGTCCTCCTCATCCCCCCCACACACACCTTTTTCTCCTTCAGTAAAAACAAGACTGATACAGTAGGGGTCCCCTGTTTTAAACTGACTCTAATACAGACTTTCTAACTTTTAATGTGTTTAATAGGTGACGTGAATTTCAAGCAGACTGGCAGACAGAGCTCCTACTTGAGGAATGACCTCCTCCAATCGGGTGCCTTTTTTCACTCAGGTTCTCATCCAATGTTAATTGGAATTATTTCAGAAAGAGCAGGGCATCTGAGGATGGGTGTCAGAGTTAATACAATTTTCATATATGATAAGAAAAAACATGCTGCTGCTCTCGTAAATACAGCTTATGGCCTTTGTTGGATATCCAATTACCACATACTCACGCTGGGTGACAAACAGCCTTGTCAGTTCCATTCATCCAGGGAGAAGAAGGTTCTAGTTTTAATTCATGACACATATGTTTAACACAAGCTGTAAAATGGTCTATGGCTTCTTACTGTCTCTATGCATTTTTTATTAAACAGCCGGGCCACTGCTGAATACAGTTCATTAAGGCAGATATGTTCTCCGGAAGTGAAAAGACTACCCAACTGGGAGACGTTACAACTAATTAAAACCCTGTGATTAGAGAGAGGCTTGAGAGAAATGGCTGTAGATGTAAATGGTTCTAGAAATGGGAGATGTTCCTGTCTAAACCATGGAGGAAACTAATGTGCACAGGAACAAATGCCATGAGCCTAGTTCTAGTTACACTGATAAAACTCTGGTAATTGACAAAGACAGCACGACTAGACACACTAACAGCTTTTTTTCCCAAGAGCTGTAGTGCTCATCAACTGCAGTGCATACATTATTGTAAATTGTTTGTGGACACCACTTCTAATGAATGCATTCAGATGTCCTGACACAGATGTGCAAATGTACACACACAACTTTTTTAAATCCCTATAGAAAAAGTATTGCTAATAGAATATCACTCTCTGAATCAGATTAACATGGATTAAAAAACCCCATCATTGAGCTGGAGAGCAGTGGAACTGTGTTCTTTAGAGTGATGATGCTCCATCCAGTACTTCTGGGATGAGTTGGAGAGTTGGGATGAGGTGGAGTGGTGATCAGCTAATGTCTTGAACTTACTGAATGCAATCAAATCCTCAAAGCAATGTTTCAAAATCTACAGTAGAGAGTTACTCTAGCGAAAGCAGAATCAATAATTTTTTCATACCCTTGATTTTAGAAGAAACAACCAGAGCATCACTTTACATACAATTAGATGGACCGTGCTTGATGCCATCTTGGAGGTTTATAGGATTATGTTTTCTGTGTGAGTAACCTCATGGAATGTCCATGTGATGTTTAGTAAACTGCAGACGGGCATCAATGATAGAGAGCAGCAGCTTTCTCCCTGCAACCCTGCCATGCTGCCTGAACATGTTGTACAGTGTTCTGCTGATGATCATTAACAACATGGCCAGAAGTTTTGAGGACACATCTTTTGACTACCTCACGTGTTGTATAATCTTAAACTTGTTTATTGTACACAGGTAAATTTGTTGATTTGCTTTTTTTTTTATGCATATGAATTACTGATAAGGTCTACCTGTGATATGATGACGTCTCTGAGTGAATGTGATGTATGTGATGTATTTATATATGTAATGATATTGATTGGCACATCACAAGCACCACAAGGAAGGCCTGAGAGCTGATTTTTTGTGAGTACAATCAACACATTGAAGATAATATGTGTGTTTTTCCTGATTGATTGTTTTGGTGAATCCAATGCGTGAACACCCTATATGTTAGCCAAAAGCATGTGGACAGATGTTGTGGTCACCAAACATGCCAAGAATTTGTACACACAGGTATTGGGCTCTGTACATTGTGGCCAAAAGTTTGTAAATATAGGTTTCTGGGGGCACCAAACATGTTTGCCAGAAGGCTGTGGATATGATTTTTAATGTGCCAGGACATCTTTTTGGCACTCCACATATTAGCTAATGGGTAATATAAATAGACTATATACTGTACACATTAACGTACACTATACATACATTACACTGTGGAAGTACTGTGTATATAGAAAATATGAAAAGAATATTTGCATTCTCTTTACATGTGGACTGGTTGGAGAGTTCAGTGGAGCTGTAGTGTGAGAAGAAGTGGAAGTCTTTGATGGGTGCAGTGGGAAAAGGTCTTTGTTGGGTGCAGTGGGAGGGTTTTGGTGGATACAGTTACTAGTTGCTGTATCCCTGTGCCATATATGCAGAAGTGCAGAAACAGTTTATGTGGTGTGAAGGTGAAGGTGTGATGACCTGTTATGAGATGAGATGTTTGTGGTCTGGTCTAGTTTTTACATGACCATGACGAAATATAATATTACGTACCTTAAAGGTATTTATTTTCATAACATTTATTTCATATATCATAGAACTATAAAGCCCATGTGTGTACTGTAGAATACAGACCAGTGTTTCTCAACCCTGTTCCTGGAGCATTCCCTGCTGCCGCCACACCAGACTCAACTACTCAACGATCAGTTCATTAATAAGCCTTTCAGAGTTGCATGGGCTGGGTTAAAACTAAAACACGCAGGGCAGGGGTGCCTCCTGGGCCATGGTTGAGAAACAGTGGTATAGCTTATATGTATTACTCCACTGAGTTGACAGCCTCTGTGCCTGCTCTTTCTGAGCAGCACTAATATTACTTGACTTCACTGGTGAGCCTAGTGCTTGATGTTCATTAGTTGATTCATGTGTTTTTAGGACTAGCTGAGGTATGAACTGCAGGGGTGTGTGGCTCACAGCCTGCAAGTCTAGATTAATTCATATATATTGATAAATACATGTATCCACATAAATACATGAACTTCCTGTGCTTGCTTTTTTTTTTAAACCTGAACTCAGGTTCTGCTTGTGAGGTAGTAGTTAACAGCACCCAACTGGCACTTGCAGAGTATTGAAGTGTGCTAACTCTGCTGTTAATGGTGTGACATGGCTGCAGTTTTCTATTAATCTCTCGTTCTCAAGAAGAGAAGGCCAGCATGGAGCCAGGAGGCACTAATGGGTGACAGAAGTAAAAGATATTGGTGAAGAGATGAAAGGCCCAAATGAATCACCTTTTCACATGACGTTTAAGTGCTAGGTGGGAAGAGTGAGACCCCTGTAATCAGGACAATGGCAACTTGGCAGAGGAAATGCCAATTACTGCCCCCCTTTAACAAAGCAGTGAAGTCCTGTCAGCCCTAGTAATTAAAAGCAAATAGGTCTACAAGGACAAATACAAAGTGCAGACTCATGGTGGGAGCTGTCACAGCGACATTCAATTCCTATCCTGTTTTTTATTGCCTTCAGTAGTTTGCTGTTAAAAGAAGGCTGTGTTTTTCCACAAGACAAAAGGAGGATTTAGTTACGTCTGAATAGAACAAGGCATGTTACTTAAGAATGGCGTTAGATATCTGAGACACTGTGCAGGTATCTGATTCAGCCAGTTTCATTCAGGACAGCACAAGCATTCCTGCCTTCCTCAATATTTCCAAAATGGCCCATTTTATAAACCATATTTATAGAGCTTGTTAATTAGAAATTGCAATGCAATTCAGTTTGTGTTCATTATGCATTTCAAATGATCTATAGTTTATACAGTTGTGGGTGAAGGTTTTCATACAGTATAGTGGGTACAGTGCAGTTTCTGGGGCATAATGAGGGTCAAAACCCATCTTTAAAGGGTAACTGCACCCTAACTGCACCCTACTTCCCTGCAATAACCTGCAACCCTACTAGTTCCAGCTAACCCCAGCTATTAGAGAATATACACGGATTTATAAACATTACAAGCATAGCAGATACTTTATTGGTTCATGCAGTTTTATTTCTCATGGTTGATTATGATCTATTTGAATTAGGGTAGTTTGTTTATTGTTACACATATATTAGCTAGTAATTCTTATAAATAATGTAACAAACAAAACACTTATTTATATTAGCCATATTATTGTGTATTTAGTATTGTATTTATTGTATTTATAGTATTATATTTATTGTCTACATCTACATCTACATTTATTGTGTGGCAGCTCATGGCAATCGAATTACTGCACAATTTGTTGGTTGGATTGTTGCTCTGGCTTTGGATTATTAACAAGCCTGATAAGGTCTTTAAGGTTGAATCTAGTTTCTGCAAGTTCTTAAACATGAAGCTTCTCCTTTTTCAGCCAGGTAGATCCTCCTGACAGGTGATGCTGGTTAAACTGAATCCACCACTGAAGGACTGATTGGTCACTTAAATTGAACCTTGTACACCGATAGGAATGGAACCATAACAAACCTGCAACAATCAGAATGAAGAAGCAGGTCATAAGACACATGACATGTATCAACTCATGGTTGATGTCATCAGGATGAACCATTATACCATTAATTGCTGTGTTGCATAGTTTAATATTTTATGACAATGCGGCTTTAATCTAAATGTTTGTAATGTTCTTTCTGTTTCACCTGGAAAAGCTTGACCAGAGCAGTAAAAGTCACTATTCTAGCTGGTTCTGAAGGCACCTCTTCCTCTGAGGCAGAAGAAATGCAATGACCAATTTAATTTACCAGTAGGCAGAACTATGTTCACTTGGTTGCATTCAGACATTGGTTGAACAAAATAAAAATAAATGCTGCCTGAGTTCGTATTCTGGAAAACGGACACCATGAAGTTCTTAAATATCTTAAAACTGAATGACATACATTTTTCCTATACACATTTCTAAAGCTTCACATACAGGTTGCTTTAATTGGTTATTCTCTCATCCAATTGTGTTTGTGCTGCCTTCAGAACATTATTCAGTAGTGATTATGTAAAGTCAGTAATCCTGTACTTTATTTTGCATGTTGATTGATAAGGTGTTTAACATTTGTGTGATTATAAAGGATTCAGAAAGTGTCATCAGTCTTCAATGTGACTCAGCCATCTTTTCAAATTTCACTGTCAACCATGACCAAACGTTGATTGAGCCAGCAGATGCGTGATTGCAGTGTTGGGTCATTGGCCAAATATTTTCTGGGAATGTACAAAGTCTTAGGCAACCACTAACATCATTTAAAACTATGGCTGTAGTTGCCTATAAAACCATTTAGAATGCACACAGCACACACAAACACAGTGATCAGTGGTCATCTGGTAATTAATGAAGTACGCATTACACAATCTAAGTATTTGATGATAACTGTAAGTAATGGAATTCCTCAAGATGAGCCTGGCAATCGAGAGTAAGATGGTAATCAAGCTCACATTAGTGTAAGGACAAATTCCTGGTTAAAATGGAAGCTCAACATTAGACACTCCATCCTAACTTCATTAGGTTAAATGAGAATTTTACCAACATTTTGTAAAGTACCTGTAACAGGAGCTATGGGACTGTAATGCCGAATGCCAGCAGTTGCCAGTGCAATCTGTACATCTATCCATCTAAAGTGTCTACTATATACTTTGTTTCTCTGCTTTATGTTTAGTGTGCTGTTCAGCCCTGTTCCCTCTCTTTCTAATAAGTCCAGTTTAAAACAATCCCATCTAATTGTTATCTGCTCAGTGTAATACATCTAATTTATTCCTGCATTCAATACCCCTTAAAATTCACTTGTGAATGATTTGACAGTTCTACATGATCACTGTGTAATTGTATTTAATCTCTTATGTGACTTATCACGAGTCATTAATATTAATACTCAGTCCTCTCAGTTCGTTGCTTTGAGAAGATCTGTCACAATCTTATTTCCTCAGAAACAAAAATGAAGACAGAATGACGTGTTCATATCTCAATCCCATTGATTCTGCTCCAAGATTTCATATGGGCCACCTTCCCCTCTCTGTTCTTAGTAGAGTTTCTTTTTTAAATTAATAATATAAACTCTTTTTTAATCATAAAAAATAATCCCTCATGCTCCGGAGTGAGATAAGGGGAAGGAAATGAGGTAGAGGAGTGAGATTTCTTACATTATATATTGCTTTTAAACGACAGCCGTCCCACTATTTCAGTAGTAGGTGGCATTTTGAGGACACGTACTGACTTAAAGGAAGAGGGAATTACATGTTTGGGTAGAACAGCGGCAGCAGAGATGGGTGGGGGTTGTAGACGGGTGCCTATAATGTAGTTGATTGATTGCTTGCGTTGGGAAGGCCCTCCTCAGCCCCATTATTATGTTGGCTGCCAATCTAGAGTTTAACCAGTGGAAACCAGAACAGCAGCTGTAGGAAACATTGTCTGAAGAATGTTTTGAAGAGGAACATGTGAGATTAAAATAATGTGTGAGAAATGGCAAGTGTGCAACGACACCATGAGATATGAATGGATCAGTCACAGCAGTGCTGCTGGAGTGTTTAAACAGCTCAGTGGACTGAATAGAAAGGCAGTGTCAGAGTGGACAGTCAGTGGACACAACATTGCAGCGCTGCTTTGTCTGATCAACTCATACCCATGCAACAGACACTGATACACCTCTGCCATGTTTGTGTCACTTTGGTGAGAATGACTCACTACCCATATAATACCTGTTTTCTAGTGGTTCTGGAGTGTGTTTAACCAGTGCAATTTAGAGCAGCAGCTGAAGGACACTTTGTCAGCTACAAAATAACTCCAGCCTCTGAACACAGCCATGTTTAGAAACACACAGCGAAGCACTACAGCTCAGAAAAATACAGTTCATAATTTATTTAGTTAAAGTTATCATTTTGTGGGTTTTACTAAACAGTAATGTTCTAACTGGCTTTCTCAGGGGCTGCTATATGGCTGGGCAATCAACCCATTAGCTGGGATGTTATTTTGTCAGTGTCACTAATCCAGGTTTTTTTGAAAAAAGAAAAAAAAAAACCCACCAACAACAACAACAAAAACAAAACAAAAAGAACAACTGGGTAGAAAGGGGGTGTGAATTATTTAGTCCACTGTCCTTTGCTTTGATATAAATTCTGATTTGTTTAATGAAAAATATTGATTGTTAAAAGTCAATGCAGACTTATCTGAAACAGCACTTCGGTCCAGGAGGAAAAGGGCCAGAATGGACTAAACCTTGTTCATCTATTAGCAGTGTAATTTTGTACCCAAGCAAGTTCTGTATGTGGGAAATCATTTGGCCTGCTGTACTGTTATGACTTATTGAGTGGTTTACAGTAGAGTTGTTCAGTGATTCCTGGTATCTACTTCTTGCTCGTAATAATGTTGGTTCTTGTCAGAAGAAATCACTAGTTAAGTGCTTTTGCTTGGTACACATGTTTTAATCTTGAGCTTTCTGGTTGGACACATTGAAATGCAACTAGGTCACCTTGTTTCATGGTACTGTAATTAGGATTTTGTAATCATGACACCTGCTTCTGTTTACACTGCAAATGAGAAGTGTCAGACTACATTAATGGCACTGCTGGTAAAAGCAGCCTCTCCAGAAGGATTTTGCAAGTAAGGGTACTTTGCTCAGATATATAAATCCCAGACAGGGATTTTGTAGTAGGACTGCAGTGAATAAACCCCCAGTTCCAAATATGAAAGATCATTTCTGAGTTCAGTGGTGTTCAGTGGAGTCCAATACAGGCATGAATGTGTGATCCTTAGATGGAAAGCTCACTGCAAATTAATGCTCAAATCAATCAAAAGTAAGGATATACATTTCTTCATCAAATTCCTAGGCTTGAATCCAATCTAAGAAATCAGATTATGCGGTTAACATGACAACTTTTATTATCTAATATCTGCAGGAGTACAATTATGATTTTTTAATGCAAGGAAAACAGACTCTGTGCCTCTTTCCTGTTTCTTCCAGGGGAGTGATGTTCCATTCCTGCAGTATAGGAACATGTGAAATATATGGCCTGTAGTACTGAAGCCTGTTCTTGTCTCTGGGCTCAACACCTTCCAAGAAGCTTTATATTGGTTTCCTTTCATTTGTCACTTATCTGTACCTCTCATTACCATGCTCTGACCCAACAACTCTCTAAAGAAAGACACACTAGAGCACATCATGGAACAACTCGTCTACAAAGACTGCTTCACATGTAGTGTTTTGCTACATTTTATTTAAGAGGTTTATGATGGAGAGAACTGTAAATGAGATTACCTCTTACATATTCAGCCAAGCACTGAATAGACTTCATCTACAAATATATAAATACCACATAAACAAAATGCATGACATCCACAGGTTTTTTGTCTTTGTGTTTACTTACATTTGGCAATAACTATGTTAATGTAATTTTATTCAGAGTAAAAAGGTCTATCAAAGCCTGCCCATTTGTAATCTTGTTATTAGCCGTGTTTCAAGCCCCATTCCCTACTCCCTTTCACTTCTGATACAAGTGCAATTCTTCAAGATGCTTTGAAAGACCCAAACTGAGTTCATTTCTTTCCGCCCTCAGATCAGGTTTAGAACTCAACAGTATCTAGTGCACTGAGCCTTAATGTCTACCTTTAACTTTCCAACTTAACAATAACATCAGCAATATAACAATTTAATTTAACAATATCAATTTGGTTGGTTTTATCACCATTGTAAATTTGTAATTTAATAAATCCTTATATCTGGACACAGCCCTGACAGCAAGTGGAACCATTTTGAGTCTGTGTTTCCTCCACCACACCTGCGTAAGTGTCACCTCCACCACACCTGCGTGTGACCTCCACCACACCTGCGTAAGTGTCACCTCCACCACACCTGCGTAAGTGTCACCTCCATTTAATGGATGCAGCTCAGATACAGAAATGATCTGGTTTGTGATTCAAACAGCCTGCTGACTTTACTGTATGAACCAGATCTTAGACTCCTCTACCAACCGCCGCTCTGATCCTGACAGAGTTCTGACAGTTATGAGCAATCAGTCATAATTTCACTTATACATATATTTATATTCGTCATTTATGACCAGAACTACTTACTGCTTAAGAACAATCAAGTTTTCACTTCTAATGCTAAAAGGAAAAAAGAATAAGCTACTTAGTAGAAAATTTCATTTTAATTTGCCATTTCCAGTAGCTAGTGCCTAGTGTGAATGTATCTAATAGAAGCATAGAAGCAGAAATATTACCTGCTGAATTTTTTAAACTATGATTTAATCAAATTTAATCATTAAAACTATTATAAAAGTAGCTATTAGCATTTGTGTAATGAGAAAACAATCACTTAATGCTGCTCTTTGTTTTAGGTTTAGTAAACACGTTGAAGTAAACAATTGAGAATAAATCACACAAAATAAGGTTGTGAAGTTAAAGGGATTTTTTTAATCAGTTTTTCTAATTGTCTGCTTAATTCAATCTAGACTTGAACAAACTTATTGAGAATGGATCTTTTGAGTGAAACACTCCACAGTAACTTATCAAGTCATTATTGTTTGCAATGGTTTTGAAAAGAACCAGATGTCTGATGAATTTAATGCATCTATTGAATTTTTGCTAATTTTGAGTATCATTCGTGGATGGGGTACACACAGGACATTTTTAAGTTTATGTCAATGTGATATAGACACACATGGACAAAATTGTTGATACCCCTTGATTAATGAAAGAAAAATCCAGTTACAAAGAAATAACTTGAATCTGACAAAAGTAATAATAAATAAAAATGCTATGACAGTGAACAAATGAAAATCCAACATTGATTTTGAACCGTGGTTCAACAGAATTAGTTTAAAAAGTAAACTCATTCAACAGGCCTGAAGAAAAACAATGGTACCCCTGGATATAATGTAACCAAAAAGGGACATGGAATCAAGGTGTGTCCACTAAATAGCATAATAGGTGTCTACAATTGTGTAATCAGTCAGTGGGCCTGTATATATATATATATATGGTTGCAGGTAGTCACTGGGTGTTGTTTGGTGACATGGTGTGTACCCACACTCAACATGGACCAGAGGGAAGTGGAAGGGAAAGAGTTCTCTCTCAGGAGATTAGAAATAAAATTACACAATGTAAGCATGTTAAAGGTAAAGATCCATGGGACTGTAGCCAAGTTCCCTGGCATGGCTGCAGCAGGAATATTGATGACAAATCAAAGAGATGGATAATACGAATAGTAACAAAAGAGCCCAGAAAACTTCTAAAGAAATTAAAGGTGAACTTCAAGCTCAAGGAACATCAGTGTCAGATTGCACCATCCATCATTGTTTGAGCCAAAGTGGACTTAATGGAAACGACCAAGGACCGATGCCATTGTTGAAAACAAATCATAAAAAAGCCAGACTGGAATTTGCCAAACTACATGTTGACAAGTCACAAAGCTTCTGGGAGCATGTCCTGTGGACAGATGAGACAAAAATTGAACTTTTTGGTGAGGCTCATCAACTCTGTGTTCATAGACGGAAAAATTAAGCATATCACGAAAAGAACGCTGTCCCTCCTGTGAAACATGGAGGAGGGTCTGTTATGTTCTTGGCTGCTTTGCTGCATCTGGCACAGGGTGTCTTGAATCTCTGCAGGGTACAAAGAAATCTCAAGACTATCAAGGGATTCTAGAGAGAAATGTGCTGCCCACTGACAGAATGCTAGGTCTCAGTTGCAGATCATGGTCTTGCAACAGGATAATGACCCAAAAAACAGCTAAAACACCCAAGAATGGCTAAGAGGAAAACACTGGACTCTTCTGCAGTGACCTTCTATGAGCCATGACCTAAATTCTATTGAGCACCTTTGGAAGGAGTTGAAACATGCTGTCTGGAAAAGGCACCTTTCGAACCCTGAGACAACTGGAGCAGTTTGCTGATGAGGAGTGGGCCAAAATACCTGCTGAGAGGTGCAGAAGTCTCACTGACAGTTACAGGAATCATTTGATTGCACTGATTGCCTCAAAAGGTAGTGAAACAAAATATTAAGTTAAGGGTACCACAATTTCTGTCCAGGTCACTTTCATGAGTTTTTTTTTTTTTTTTTTTTAATAATTCTGTTGAAGCATGTTTGAAAAGCAACATCTGACTTTCATTGGTTAATTTTCATAACATTTTTATTTATTATTACTTTTGTCCGATTCAAGTTATTTCTGTGACCATTGTGGGTTTTCTGTCATTAACTGAGGGGTACCAACAATTTTGTCCACATGTGTAAATAATGTTAAACTAATTTATACTCTAATTTTAAAGGTACAGCAGATATTTTCTTCTAGGTGTTCACCATTTTGATAAACTGACCTCTTCAGATGGGTTTTATGATTAATTATATACAAAACTAATCACATAGCTTCTTTGATTTTGCTTTGTGTTTAACCATTTTTACCATGTTGTTTATGCTGCTTTACAAATTGGATTATCTATATCAGTTATATATAGTATGTCTGGTCAGTGGCTATAAGACTATTAGGCTAAAATAATATTTCAGGATTTTTAATAAAAAAATATTAAGTGACTAATCTATATATTTTGTTCAATCTAGGTGTTCCTCTGAGCTGATGTCACACTTGTATTCATGGACAGCCATAGAAACAACTAACAAATGACTGAGTACTGTGTTTTTATTTCATCTGTCTGTAATAATAATTTAAAATACATGTTTACCTAGACTTTTTTCTTAAAATAATTTCATAATGCTACATTTTATTACATAATGACACATTTAAACATTTATTTCATGATTTGTTCCATTTGGGAAGTAGTTTTGTATTTCAGAGTTTACCTGCTCTGGTTCTGTACCTGTTTCCTGCATACTTTACTGTTTTTCTTTACATATTTGATGCCTGGTGCAGTTAATGGAATTAACAAAGGTTAAGCTGTCTGGTGCTAAAAACACACATGCATACAATAAGTAGAGCAGAGGGTCTCCAGGACTAGAGAGTGTCATTGTGTGTTTAAAGATAGACAAACAGTTTTCCATGAATTAGTTTTTGTCCAGAATGCGTTTGCCCAGTGTCTGGAATCCAGATCCAGATTGTGCCACGAGAGCCATAAGAAAACATCCAGTACAGCCACATCTCTGCAGTGACATCACTCTGGTGTGTAGAGTGGAGAGGAATAGGAGTGTCACATGGACACAGACTGAGTGCAAAAAGGAGAAGTCTTCCAGTTAGTCAACCTCAGTGTTTTTTTAGCCTACTAGCAAAAATAACACATAAACAATTCACATATACAAAGCAGCTGCTTAATGTGGAAAATATTATTATAGGACAAAATACCAAGCAAAAAAAAAATGTTCATTGTTTTTAGATAAAAGTTACAAACTATGCTTAACATGACTACATACATTTAAAATCAGGTGAACATCAATGATGCTTAAATTTCAGCAACAAAAGACAACCTTTTGAAGTGTTTCTCATTAGACGTGCTGCCGAGTCAGATTTTGTGAACAGATTTTGTGTCTTTAAAAAACATTTTAAAGACACTGTCTGGACAGAGAAATAGGAAAGTGAAAAACCATAAACCATGCAAACACTTTGGCCCCTCACAAAGGGCCTATCAGAGCATTCCTTATTCCTCAATGTGGGTTTAACAGAGGGTTTTGACAGCACAGATGTCGGTTTGCAGAATTTGCAAAGCAGTGAATCAGCATTGTGGTTCAAAACAGGTTTTCATCACAAGGTTCATGAGGTCTTCTCAGAATCTCCAGAGCATTAGGTTTCTCTTTCCACTTGTTAGCATTATGGCTCCTCTCCTTATCATGTACCTCATCTATTCATTTTGAATTAGGTGGCTGTACATTTTTATATTCATTACATTTAAAGTGATATATTTAATTTTAATTTTCATTTAATTTTTTGTTTTAAAGTTGATATTGTGATTAGTAATCTATTCAAATCTGAATAAACATTTTCGAATGTTTTGAGATTCTGGAAATATCACTATACATGTTTATCTTTTTGAATGCGATTGTGATCACAAATGAGTTTTATAATGATATTCCAATTTTTTGAGATTATAGGCATCAAGTGGGAGATTCAACAGTAAAGGATTTAACTCTGCAAGGAAACATTTGTGATAGAAAAAGTTACTTTTACGGTACAGCAACAACAACAATCCCAGTGGGAATCTGGAATAATATCTTTCCAATTATTGTGAAAATGTACTCTTGTCATTGGTAAGGTAATACAACAAAAACACTGATTAACTATATGAAAACCTGTGTTACGGTTTACCAAGAATTATGTTGTGTTCTGCTCTCCTCAACAAAAAATTGTTGTTTAGGTCTGATGTGTTTTGTCTGTCTCAGATGTAAAACACTCTTTCCTTATAAAAAAAGAGATCCATGTGTACAGATTACTTCTGTGTATTAAGCCTGGTGAAGAAGATGCACCCTTTCATAAAATCAGAGAAACTGAGTCATCTTATTGAGACAGAGAAAAATATTAGAGCTAACATGACAAAAGGAGGGGAAAAAAGTCAGGAGACGTCTTGCCGCCTTTTCTGAAGATAATCAGACCTTGTGGAAGCATTTGATGAGACAGCCGAGGAAAATAGGTAATTTCTCTCATAGCTTCAAAGCAGTGTGCTGTGAATTTTATGATCTAGCCTTGAACTGTCTCCCTAGGGGAGCCTAGGCGGAGTGTGTGCCAACTTTAATTTAGTCTTTTTCTCCTTCATCTCACCTTTCATTCCCTACATCGCATGTGACAGTGAACCAAGGTCACTGATATTTTTCAATATGCACTTCATCTCGAAAGCAGATAATAGAGGAAGATTTTTTTTACAGACATCTTTAAAAATCATGATATATGCAAACTGAAGGCATAACATCTAATATGACATATTATGTAATGTGATGGTAATTATTATACAGTAGTCTACAGTAATACAGTACTCTATTATGCAGTCCCCTTACAGCTTGCGTTTTTCCTAAAGAAAAAAGTATGGCCAATAGATTAGGACTCTCTGGAGCTACGAATCAATAATGTCACAATCATAGCAATGGCATATACTAGTACATCATTAAATATACTAGAGTATCATTAAAACGCTCATTCGTGATCATTATTCCATTCAAAAAGGTAAACAAAACCTCTGCACAATACTTTGTATACTTTATGAAAGTACATGTTATGATGTTCTAGGCTGTGATATGCTATATAAGGTGCATAGCTCTTACAGGTTTTTGAATTTTTCAGTTGGGGTTTGTAGGTTATCACTGAATGCCTTTAAAACTGCTTGATTGTGTCCTCTTTCTTTCTTTCTTTCTTTCTTTCTTTCTTTCTTTTGTTCGTTCATTGTTCATTCGTTCTTTTGTTCGCTCATTCGAAATAATTAATCTGATGTTGAAAATCCAAAAAGGCTCAGACAAGAAAAATAGACTTTTTCCACACAATGCCCCACAATGAGAAAAGTTTGTTTGTTTGTTTGTTTTTGCAAATGTATTAAAAATTAAAACACAAAAATATGAAATGTACAAAAGTACTCACAGCCTTGGCCATGACACTCAAAATTGAACTCAGGTGCATCTTATTCCAATTGACCATCCTTCAAATATTTCTACAGCTTGATTGGACACCTGTGGTAAATTCAGTTGATTGAACAACTGAGTGGCCCAGCCAGAGCCCAGACTTGAACCTGATTGAACATCTCTGGAGATACTCAAAAATGGCTGTGCACCAACGTTTCCCATCCAATCTGATGGAGCCTGAGCTGCAAAAATAGAATGGAAAACGGCCCCAAAACGGGGTATCAAGCTTCTGTAGCATCATACCACTGGTTTGCTGGCTACAGTTTTCAACAAAGTTTATACTTTGTTGTACATTATATTTTTGTGTTTTACTTATTGTTTTATAAATAGAATTGAATCTATTTTGAATTAAGGCTGTAACATAACAAAATGTGCAAAAAGTGAAGTGCTGGGAATACTTTCCAGATGCGCTGTATGAGATAAAATCAGTTGTATCAGTTGCGTCATTACAATGAAAGTGCAGAGTGAATAGAAGTGAAATTACAGCAGCAGTTTGTACTATACAGTGGGTATTGACTGTAGTCATAAGATGTGATGTGTTTCAGCACAGTTCAACCAGTGGATCAGAAGGCTCATTATAGAGCTGGAACTCTAACAATCATATGGGATTTTTTCCCAGCATTCCATGAAGCTCTTCTAACCTAGCAACAATTGCCATGAGAGATCATAGCATCTGTAGGAGGAAGATAGCTTCCCAATCAGAGCTGATGAAATGAACTATTAGTATAGGTCATCTTGCCATCGCTATGTGTGATGAACCATAAATCAATTTACCAGTAGCCATGTCGAATGATCATATTACATTCTTCTATTATAAATTGTGCGTGTGTGTGTGTGTGTGTGTGTGTGTGTGTGTGTGTGCAAAAAGTCACATTTTAGATATTGGGTATGTGTATATGGCATAGAACAAGGAATACAGAATTCCTGGAATGTGTAACAGGATATATTATGTAATACTGATACAATTATGTATGGAATGGAAATGTTACTCTTGAAAAATAGCTACGCCTAAATGCTGTAAGTCTTACCATTTACCAATCTATATATAATCATGAAAACAATACAATCATAACATTTTAACCCACTTATGTTTGAAACTTAGCAGCTATATATGTAGACTTCAGGTTATGCTACAGCTGCCTATAAGGATGTCTATAAGGATTTTGTGACCACATCTAAAAAAAAAACTTTTTAAAGACATTGCATGGTTTATGGTTCTTCACTTTCCTATTTCTCTATTTCTCACAAAGGGCCTATCAGACCATTCTTTATTCCACAATGTAGGTTTAATGGAGGATTTTGTCAGCAGAGACATTGATTTGCAGAATTTGCAAAGCAGTGAATCAGCATTGGTGTTTCAAAACATGTTTTCATCACAAGGTTCATATAAGGATGCCTTTTGGCTTGTCTTTTGCATTTTAGTGTTGTACACTGTACACTTGCAGCTTGGCACAGACTTGGACATCCAAAGGTATAAGTACTACACAGTGAAAGTAAATGTCTCATTATGCACGTGTGTGTGTGTGTGTGTGTGCTATGTGATAAGTGCAAGGCATGCAAGTGCAGTGTGTGTGTGTGTGTATGCTCGTGTGTGTATGTGTCCTCCATTTGCAGGTTCTCTTTTCATCTATGTCTCTTTCTTTGATTCATCTCTCTGGAGGCAGAATCCTTTAATATATGCCTTCATTTGTTCTCAAGGGCTGAGTGATATTGAACTCAGCACATTCCCCAAATATCAGTTAGGTTCACCCTCTTTCCATCTTCCTCCACTTGACCTTTTCATCCAAGACCAGCTAGCATGTGTCTCAGTTAGAGCTGATTGCTAATTCAAGGATGCAGCAGAGTGTGCAAGCTTTCAGTACACCCCATATGTTACTCTCATGAATGTCTGGCTCAGTCATCTTGGGACAGTGTGATCTTACATTAGCCCTTTCTTCCTGAGAAGCTCGGTTTTTGGTACAGGTTACCCCTCCATGATCTGGGCTTAATTTAGTGCTGCTTCTTAAATACTGTTGGGGTAGAATTTGGATTGTGCACATTTGACCAGAACAATTGAACCTTTGGTGAAGTTGTTTAGTTCTGCAGTGAAACCACAAAGCCACAGCACCTTACAAGTCATGGACGTCTCATCTTCCACAATGGGAGCTGAGGCACCTAAGAACTCTCAGACCATAATGAACAAAAGACTGAACTTTTTGGACTGAATGCCAAGCATCATGTCTGGAGAAAATCAGACACTGCTTATCACCAAGCCATTCCTACAGTGAAGCATGGTGGTGGCAGCGTCATGCTGTGGGGTTGGCAGACAGACGGCAGCACCAACATACCAGTTCACCATGATTTCCTATGTCCATGAAACCCTGGATGTGCAGTCTGTAACTAAGCTGAGACTTTCATAACCAAAAGCTACATCGAACAAGTGAGGATTAGGCCTAGACTCGAAGATTGAGTCTGTGTCTGAGTCCGAAACATTATCTTGAAAGGTTATTCCAGAGCTAGGGTTGAAAGCTCTTCCCCCCGCTGAAGCCTTCTGAATTCTGGGAATTAATAGGAAGCCAACACCTCGTGATCTGAGCAATCATGAAGGCTCATAAAGGTGTATTCGGGAGCAAGCCCATGTAGGGCTTCGTATGTAAAATAATTTTATAATCAATGCATGCTTGACAAGTAGCCAGAGCAATGCTGATAAGATTGCACTAATATAGTCAAATTGTGTAGTATTTTAGTTAGGACCCTGGCTGAAGACTATTTAGGTTCCTGTTTGAACAACCTGAGAAGAGTGCATTGCACTAATCTATCTTTGAGGTGATAAAGCATGCACTAGTTTTTTCTGCATTGTGCAAGGATAGGGAGTTTCAAATGTTATGACGATGAAGAAAAGCTGCCCTGGCACATTACCTATGCTGGTCAAACGATAATCTGAAATCAGTTATGATGCCGATTTTGCCACTGTTGTATAACTGAGAAATCAGCCAGACTTAACATATTCTGATCATTTTTTATTGCAATTTTAGGACTCAAAAGGAGGACCTCTGTTTTCTCAGAAGTCAGAAGTTACGCAACATCCAAGATTTTACATCTTTTGAAAGGTCCTCCATTTTCTTTAACCCTAGGTTTATTATCAGGTTTGGCTGAAATCTACAGTATAATTTGTGTAGACGTTATGTCGTACTAAGTCATGAATATGAGTTAAAAATTATTATGAGATTGAACATTTTAAGATTTTGTTAGTATGTTATTGTTAGCAAATATGAGTGTGTAAGTCATATTTATGAAATACTAAGTTATAATATGACGTATGAAGTCAGGGTTATTAGTAAATCATAATTAAAATGTGTTATAATTACAAGATGCCTTTAAAATTAGACATTGTCAGAATTTTTTTAAAAGTTTACAAGATTCTGTAGAGTCTGTACGATATTAAGTCATAAATCTGAAAGTGTGCATCATAATTATGATTTATTATCTAATTATTATGTCACATTATCTCATAATTATGATTTACTCTATGCCCATGTTTTGTGGCAGAAATTCCATACTATCATCAGAAACGTGTTTATGGAATGGAAATTATTTCTGGAATGTATTTTCATATTCTGTGCCAGTTGTGCACAAGGTCAGTTGTGTTGGAAGTGTGCATTTCAGTTTAAGAAAAAATTGTTCTTGAAGTTATTTGCTCTAATATGCTCAGACTATGCATTGCTGACTTTGCTCTTGACCTCTCTTAATTTGCAATGTAGATTAATCAGAAAATACAAGAGTGGGAGATGATGGATGATGCTATGCAGGGGTTTGGCTACACCAGAGAGATGAATGAGTGGGGATGGTTTGTGACTCATCACTCATTATTGATGTGACTTCCACATTCAGCATGAGCGTGTGAGTGGTGTTTTCTCCACTAAGCTGTCCTTTGCTTTGGCTCAACTTACGAGTGAGTTTCTCTGTTAGAAATGCGCTAAACAAAATTACCTTTTGCAGTACAGTGTAAAGAAATTCCAGACAACAAGAGTTATCAAAAGTTATACAAACAAATTTGTAGAAATTGATTTGATTTGATTTAATGACGAGAACAATTGAGAGGGCAGAATGTTGGATGATCACTAGAGCACCTCATTACCAACTTTTCAACTCATCCCAGAAGTGTTGGATGGAGCACAATCATTCCAGAGTACAGTTCCACTCCTCTACAGCTTAATGCTTTGCAACTGTCCAACAGCCCATACTTTGCAACTGTGCCAATAAGTTCGGGTTTATCTGCTCCAGAGAGTCCTATTCTATGTGCAATTATTCTGTGTGAAAAACAGCTGTGTGTGCTACAGAAAAAAACTCCTTTAACATTACCTTTATGCAGGATACTAAATAGTTGTCCAGATTCCTGGCATCATCCCACTGTCAGCCATAACTGACCTCAGAGTTTTTGTCCAGCTGCATACTGAGGTGTTCAGCTTGAGCCTTTGTATTCAGAAACATGTTCGAGCTGTTAACATTAACATTAGGTGTAGTTTGAAACAAAGCCACGTAAGATCCTTTTGACTGGAGGATGGAGAGATCTTAGATGTCTGTTGGATGAAGCATGCAAATTATCCATTGAATTAAATATTATTTTAAATTGTAATGTGATGCACATGGTCAAATATAAAAGTGTTCATGTACATTTATGACCTTCTAACATTGTTGCTTGGATGGTTCCACCACAGCTGGAATGTTTTCTGATCTAAAATCCCATCCTATGTCCCAACTAAAAAACCCATTAGTGACTGTATTTGCAGCTCTGATGAATTTTCTCATACTTATAAGGATTCAGTATGGAACTGTGTGTGTGTGTATATATAGTGTTTGTTTTTATATATACTTTGTTTTTTGGAAATTAGTAATTTACAGCATTTATCTGACGCTCTTATCCAGAGCGACTAATGGGTACTCATTTTACAGAGGTGTGCAAGAGTAGTCCAGTAGATCCTGAGCTGCATCCACCACAATATTGCATTAATTGTTATCTATTATTGTAATCTAATCTATAATTTAATCTAATCTAATCTATAATCTAATCTAATCTAATTATATATATATATATATATATATATATATATATATATATATATATATATATATATATATATATATATATATATAAAATCTAAGTCTATAATTCATCTAATCTAATTATATATATATATATATATATATATATATATATATATATATATATATATATATATATATATATATATATATATATATATATATAAAATCTGTCTATAATCTAATCTAATCTAATCTAGTCTGGTTCATTGATGCAGAACTGTGTAAACTTCACAGTTGAGCCATGGCTTCTCATTGGAGTAAAAATTAACTGTCTTTATGGGAACAAACTCCTCTACACACTTTCTGATGAATCCAGTGACTGAATAAGTATACTCATCAATGCTGCTAGACCAATCACGGAACATCTCCCAGTCCACATAATCAAAACTTGGTCCAACCAGCGGTGAACCTCTTTGAGGGTGGGCAGTTCCCGTTTCAGTTTTGAACTATAGATGGGCAGGAGGAGCAGGTAGGCATTATCTGATTTGCCAAATGGAGGTCGGGAGAGGGTTTTGATGATAATGAACACATCCTGCAGGAGGCTGAACATCTAGTACAGTTTCAGTGCCAGGTCTGTGTTTGCCAGACTTTATGTACACAATGACAGATATGACCCCTAAGATCTCTCTGGGAAACCAGACTGATCAATCAATCAATCAAATTTTATTTATATAGCGGTTTTTACAACAGAACGTTGTCACAAAGCATATGATCCGGGTCCAAGCCTCAAATGAGCAGCCAGTAGGCAAACAGTGGAGGAAGAAACCTTGAGAGGAACCAAGGCTCAAGAGAGGAACCCATCCTCCTCTGGTCGACACCGAGAGCAGATAACAAAGGCACAATGGAAAAATGGAAAAAGAAATGAAGGGAAAATAAATAAAATAAATAATAAATAAAAATGGAGAGAGGATAAATAAAGATTGGCTGAGATAGTAATGCTACAGGTATGCATGACTGAGTAGTGAAAAATGAGATCCATGCAGGTGGGATAGCCAGGTCTGGAAGTTGATAGTAGGATGTAGTGATGCGGGCCGGCATCCGTGAGGTGTCTCGGCAGTTCAGACATGGGGGGAGAGAGGGAGAGAGATTAGTGCCCCTTGTGCAGCACGAAAAGCCTGTGAAAAAGAGAAATGTTTTCAGGCGTGATTTAAAGACGGAGAGAGTGTCTGAGTCCCGAACAGTAGGAGGAAGGCTGTTCCAGAGCTGGGGGGCTTTAAAAGAGAAGGCTCGACCCCCAACAGTGTTCTTTACTGATCTGCATAAGATGATCACATATTCCAGGTCCAGGGAGCAGAGAGAACCCGGCTCGCTTGCATCTTTTCCGGCTCTCCACCGGGTGCATTGCTGGGCGGCTCAGATAATCAGAGCTCCTTCAGTGGTTACAATGAAAAGATCTGCTTGGTAAAACTCGAATTCTGTGTGCAGGAAGTGATGTCAGTCTGATTTGTAAAACATTTTGTTGACATATAAGAGCAGTGTACTGGGGCTTCTGACCTCTTTGTTTGGAAGTTGGTCACAAGAACGTGGGGGGGTCTCATGGCTAATGGCAAAGTTGGGAGAGAGAGAGAGAGAGAGAGAGAGAGAGAGAGAGAGAGAGAGAGAGAGAGAGAGAACGAACAGTGAGTAAAAAGTACAGATTTTTCTTCTGAAATGAAGGGAGTAGTTGCAAAAAGTATTAGAAAGATATGTCAAAATCTACTTAAATACACTAAGGAAGTAGTTGTACTTCATTAATGCTTTGTTTTGTACCTACACTTTTGTTCTATAAATGTGTGTAATAAGTTCTTTGTGCAAGTTCCATTTCGTATAGTAAACTCATGTATTGGGCCTTTTACCATGTACACAAATCATGTGTGTATTTGAACTTAAATCCTTCAGTGTATCTCTGATTCTCTGTCTGGCTTTAGAATAAAAGAAGTCACTTTTAAGTAAGATACTTTTCACTACTTCTTGTATGTCAGTGTAACTTATACTATATACATATATACTATATACATATGTTTATATATTTACATTGTGGCTGGCGGCCAAGTAGGTTGAGTTCATTGACTAATTTTAAGTGTGTTCACTTTGCTGTAGGGCTGGTGCAGATTTAGATTATATGCATGGAACATGGATTCTATGTCCTACTGGGGAGATGTAAAATGAAAAATAAAATGTAAAATGCAGGAGGAACTGCATTAAAAGTAGGCTCCCAAGGTCCCAAATAGAACAGTGTGAAAAAAATGACAATGATTGGAAATGGGTCAGAACACCCTCACCAAGAAGGTAGCAAAAACTGAGATAAACACACTCCAGCCCAGTGGAAAACAGCATGGATGAAATGGCAGAAGAAACCATTGGCAAGGGAGCATACAGGTAAAGGCTGGTTTAAAGGTACTGCAGACGCAGCACAACATGTTTAACCTGCAGAACCTTACAATCATTTTGTGGGATGTTTAAGAAGTTTAGTAGTAGTTTAGTAGTTTATTTGCCAGAATATTAAAATGTGCTTATAGGAGACACATTTCAGATATTGTTATGTTCAGGGGATCCAAGGATGTTCAAATTTGTCATCATTTTAAGATGAAAAAATATAAATTATTTATTTTTTGCTTATAAGGACTAAAAACATTTTATATCTCTGAAATTCTTTTGTAAATTGATCATCCAGTGTCTTTTTGAGCTGAAAATGCAATAATTTTAATAAATACTTTGTAATAAATCGACAAGAATATTTATATTTTAGTGTTTTTTTAGCTGGACTATTCACTGATAATTCATCACACAATGATAACACCAATGTTTGGAAGGGTAGACAGGGTAAGCCTTGTAGTTTGTTCTGATATGTGATTCATGTTTGTGGTTGAAGAAGTTGAGTTATGAAGTCTAGAAAATTGTATGTAACTAATATAAGAAGGAGGATCAAGACTATACTGGTCCCCAAGCCTCCAGAGTTGCCTTTATAACAGTCTTCCACACCATGCTGTTCACCACACTCAGCGACCTGGGAATCAACACCCCAGTGTGTAGGTTGGACTTCCTGACCAACAGACCCCGATCTGTGAGACTGGGAAATCACATGTCCTCCACCCTCAACCTGAACACCAGAGTACTGCGGGGCTGTGTGCTGAGCCCTCTGCTCTCCTCTCAGTTCACCCACGACTGTGTCCCTCTGCATTTGGGTCACAAGCATTTGGTCACAAGTCACTGTCAAATTACAATTATTCATTACAATTATTATGCTGTTTACTTTGCATCTGCTCTTCATTTTTTTGCTGTTTCATGCTATTTGGACAGGACGTTTTCTTGTTCAGAGGGAGTTTTTTTTGCCTCTGATGCCTCTGGCTTGCTGAAAAAGCCCTAGATTTCTCCAAAGATACTTTGTGATGGCATCTGTTCTCAGAAGAGCCATGCAGATCACTTTGAATGGAATTAAGTTGAACACTTGACCAAATGAAGCCTTGAGGCAATTCTATTTGTAAAATAAACACCTATGTCCAGTTTATTTAATAAAAACAGAACTATTTCTAATCTTATACTGGAAACACACAAAAAAATGTCTCTCTTCCTATCAGACACTGATGTACTTGTGAGGGTACGGAGTCAGTTTCTCTGAACTGTGGATAGAAGTCCTTTAATAGATTAGAATTAGAGTACTATGGTTATTTGTTTATACTCTCCTCTCTGTTTCTGAGTTTTTAATTAAAGAAGAAAGTAAATGTTCCTAATGTCTACTACTCCTCACTCTGTCCACTTGCTCCATATACCTATATCTATCTATCTATTTAGGTATTTACCAGTCTAGTTATCTCTATTTCACTCTACAACCCCCACCCCCTTTTCAGCTATATGGAGTTAATGGAAGTGTTGTGCTGTGTAGGTTATATTAGATGGTAATGGACGTGGCAGCCCCAGGAAGCAGTTCATTACCTCTGTGCATGAAACGTATAGCACTGCATTGCACTGGCCTGTTGAAGAGAAGCTCTTTCACATTTCTCTTCAGCCTGTGAAAATAAAGTCAGGGTTGAGAGAAACTGGCTTTAGAATGAATTGAAAAGTTTAACTAATTTAAGTCTGGCAATAGGCAGTTTTCAGTGTAATGCACTTATCAATTATTCAGTTCTTGAAGGGTTCGAATGTTCAGGAATATAAATGACTTGGGTAAAATAAGGTTTCTCCTTTTCTATATACGGGATTCGTATACAGTACTTGAGGTGGACTTTTAATTTATTTAAATTATCCTGATTACCATATTATAAACAACCAGATACACTGAGAATATCAGGGCAGAAGAACAGTGTGCACATATTTTAGTCTGAAGATCTGTTCTCCAAACGTGCAGATGTTCTGTTTCAGCTGTTAAATTACTGCCATTCGTGAATACATCCTGTAACATATCTGAGAGTGTGCCAGGAATGCAAATGGCTTGTCTCTCCCTGACTTGCTCTTTCTCTCTTTCATTATTCTCCACTGTAATTCTCAGGGATTCACCTGCTTTCTTCCAAATCTGACCTGAATTTGGAGCAGAATATTAACAGGTTGTACAGTGATCAATTTTTCATCATTTCTGAAGCCCTACCTTCTTCACCTTCATTCCTTCTTCTCCCCTTTCTATTAGAATGAAAGAGGAAAGTCAAACAGTCTCATATTTTCACCACAGTCAGCTTTTCTGCTCTCGATCAGGCCTTAACTCCGAGTCCTGCACTCGCTTAAAGATTTTTCTCTGTACCAGTGAGGCTGTGTGAAGTGCCAAAAGCAAGGTTTCTTTTCTCAAAAACATAAATTTTGGCACATCTTGAATTTAAAATGACACTGTGAACTTGATAAATGATTTAAAAAAAGTTTAATAAAAAAAATCTACACCCAGTATGTCAGTTTCTTAACATGATGTAAATGAATAGGCTTATAAAATTCTCCTCTACTGATTAAATACCTCCAATAATGGTAGTTTAATAAGTTCTAAATTTTGTTTAAGTCTGGTGATGACCACCTGAACTTCCTCACCCATCAGCCCACTCCATCACTTGAGGAGCAATTACATGCTGTTTTCTAGGCTTCATAACTCAGGATCAGACATGATACACATATCTAAAAAACTGCAACACTGACCCTATCCAACTAATTCCGTTTGGAAAATAGGTAAACTTCACTAATTACCAAATAAATGAGGAGCCTCCAGTACATGATTACTGCTGTCTATGTATAAATATTCAACCTGCATGTAGACTCCAACTGATCAGTGGGAGGAGGCAGGGATACTGACATCACTGATCCAGATACTGAGTTACAGAGGAAAACGAGAAAGGATGAGCCGTATGCACTTTGCACACACAGTGTTGAAATTTCAGAATAAAAGTCCTCAGAAGGGATAATATTGATACAGCATACTGCATACCTCAATATAAACCCATCTATGCAGTGTACACACACACACACACTAATGGGATAACAAATCAAAACCCTTTGTGCAGTGGGTAACAGACTACACAACAGACTACCTGAACTTCTGCACTGACACAGTTCATGTGAGAACCAGTGACATCAAGGACCTTCTGAATAATAGCAAGACTTTTAAAAGAAAGAACCAGAAGGAGCTAAAGAGTGTACAGAGGGAACTCAAGTCCAGCTTAAAGAAGGCCAAAGAGGAAGAAGGTTGAGCCGAAGCTGCAGGAAACAGTCTGGAAGAGTATGCGTACAATTACAGGCTGCAAGCAGAAGAACAGCAGTGCTATAGAGGGTGAGAGAGAGCAAATGAGTGTTGATCTCTTTTGCAACCGCTTTGACTGCCCTGCCCCAGGCTCATCTGCCAAAACATCACTCCATCTCCCTGCTTGGTAGCTCTGACCTCTGACGGTACAGCCATCCACTCTCCTTACCCTGTTGCTGCTCACAGTGCCCCTCTCCAGACAATGCGTCACTCCCACTACACGCAGCACGCACTGGATATGCTCAGCATAGCTGTACCACTGCTACCCCCACTCACCCCCCTCTTCACTTCACTGCAGACCAGGTCAGAGGTGAGCTGAGGAGACTCAAGGCAAGGTGTTATGCAGTAGGTTACTTTAACTATGGAAGTTGTAGCCCACTTCATGGGTAGTGTAGGGCGAGGGGTCAGAGCCTCTGATCAATGGAACAGGCAGAGGAAAATTGTCTGTTCCCATTCACTGATTTATTAGCAGAATAAATATTTACATACAAATGCACAATAGGGAAAAAAGGAAAGGAAAATAATAAAAAAGCAACAACACCCCACTAACTTCAGTAGCCCTGAACAAAGACTGCAAAGTCATGATTAAGTCACCTCACTCTGTGCGTCCCCCTTTCCACTCAGGTACACTAACTCACTCTCCACTCTTCTCCACTCCCCCTTCTGCTACTGAGAGCAGGCTAAATACTGGTAGCTCCTCCCCCTAGGCTCTACCAATATTAACAAGGGTAATGTCCACGATACAGCATATAATTGTTGTCGACTTACAACTATATCTCGTAAACAACAATCATCATTACTGTTCCCCACACAAATTCATGACATCATTTTTTATTAGACAATAGCTATAGGTGTTTAACCCTTCTCTTCTTTGTCTTGTCACCAGTCCAACCTCCCCCTCCTTCAGCAACAGATGGACTCACCCAGGTAAATAAAACTTGGAGTCTTTCAGTATGTTACTCTTTTGACTCAGGGTGAGTGTGAACCAAGCACAGGTAAGAACAGGTAAGTATGCGACCTCACTGTTGGTAATAGGTATGTATAAGTTTATATCATTACACAAGGAAAGTTGCTGGCCCTGAAAAGGTGTCCTCAAGACTGCTGAGGGGAACCTCTGAAGCACATTTTTATTTATTTATTTATTTAAATTTAGTCTTTATTTAACCAGGTCAATCCCGTTGAGACACAATGTTTCTCACAATGAGAAACCTGGCCAAGACAGCAGCCCAAAACATTGGTTCCAACATTTAAAAAAAAAATCACAATTACATCATAAAACAGCAATCAAACAACAATAAAACATACAAAATACAATCTAATCGGAGCAATAAGGTTGAAAACAAACTTTCATACAGAGCAAGAGCAGGAACGATAAGATTCCAGGTTACTTACTAGACTTTTCAATGTTCCAAGAGAAATAAGTTCCTCCAGATTCAGCATGCTCTACAATGCATTCCACACAGTGGGTGCAAAATACATGAAGGAGCACTTACAGTGTGAACTTTGAGAACCATAAGCAGATAATCATTGGAATGTAAGGAATAAGTACTCTGGGATCCTGAGATATAACCACATAAATATTGGGGAAGTTGGCCTAGGATGGCTTTGTATATGAATATGTGCCAATGTGAAAGGAGACATGCAGCCAATGAGGGCAACCTAACTCTGCCATATAAAGTACAGTGGTGAGTGAGGGCTTTGCAACCTGTGACGAACCTCAAGGCGCCATGGTACACAGACTCCAGACATTGCAGACATGTTGCAGGGGCATACATATAAATAAGGTTGCCATAATCTAATATAGGAAGTGGCAGCAACCAGCTTTTTCCTGGTAGCAAATGTGAAACATTTTTTTTTTCTATACGAGATCTAAAAGAAAGCCTGTTATCAGTCATAATGACCAAATACTTGTAACAGGGCATCAAATCAATTTTGTTCCCTTGGAACATTGGTCAGGAACAAGTCAATTAATGAAGATTTGTTTGGGAATTTTAGATTGGGATGTGTGGGACTCTCAATGAGCTGTGTGAAGTTCAATGTAACAGACAGCCTTGAAAGCATCAGATGAAAAATTAAACCAATTCCAATTTAAGTCACTGGTCAAAATTATTTCATTGTAGTTCAGGTCAGCTAACAACTTAGTCAGAGGTGAGGGTCACAGCAACAGCTGACGGTGGTCTATAACAACCCACCACAGTTAGAGAGAACCCAGTCACCTCAAGTTAGACACCTCAAGAATAATAGCCAGAAACTCAAGTTGTTTACAAACTGATTTGGACTGCAAAACTTTCACATTAAATTTAGATTTCCATGAACTCATAACCCTGCCCCCTTTCTTGGGATGGTCAGTCCTGAATACATTGTATCCTTTAATAGAAATGGCATTATCAGGACATGATTAACTAAGCCAGACAATGAATCTGCATCAGTTGATTTGGCCCAAATGCACACATCAATCTTTGGGAGCAGGCTATGAATATTCAAGTGGATTACACCTAGCCCTGACCAATCCTTGAACTCAGTAGGGGTGTTGCATGTAGCAATAGCAGGACCAGGGTTTGTAAGCCAGAAATCAGAAGTAAAAGTACAGCAGGTAACGTTTCCTAATGTCATCATGATTGCTGGGTGATGCCCTTTTGGAATGTAACATAATTGCAAATGAAGCAAAAGACCTTTCTGATAGAAAATTAGACTCTAAAACAAACATGGTAACAAGACACAACCAATAGTCATAGTTAAGAGTCCACAAAAGAAAGAGATGGCAGATTGGCCTGCTAAACAAATCAGCTGTTAAAGGATTTGGAACAGATCAAATGGGGGTACACCTCCCTGGTGTGCACACCCCAATGGACCTGCTCAAGTCCCAAAGAGTCACAGCAGCAACAAGCAAAGCCAGGAAGAAATCCATTGTCCCAATATGGACTTCACTCCAGAGAGAGAATAGTAGTTGAAAGTCAGTGTGTCCAGCTGGGAGGTAGCTACAGCTGCAGAGCTGATAGAGGCTAGCAGTGGAGCTGGAAAGTCTATTGGAGGCTGGTTGCCTGGTGGAGGCTAGCTGCAGCAGAACTGAAGGCTGGTAGCCTGGTGGAGGCTGGAGCTGGAGACCGATAGCCAGATGAAGGCCAGTCGCTACAGAGCTAGAGGCAGGTAGTCCGGTGGAGGCCACAAACCGGCAACTGCAGAGCTGGAGGCTGGCAGTCTGGCAGAAACCGGCCACTGCAGAACTGGAGGCCAGTAGCCCAATGCAGGCCGACCGTTGTAGCGACAGATCCCGGCACCTGGTGGAAGCCAACAAACGCAGACCTGGTGGAGACTGGCACCCCCAGAGGCCAGCCAATGCAGAGCTGGAGGTTAATAGTCCAGTGGAAACTGGCTACTGCAGGACTAAAGGCTGGTAGCCTTCTGAGGCCAGCTAATGCTAAGCTGGAGGCTGATAGTCTGGTGGAATCCGGCTACTGCAAGGCTAGAGGCTGATAGCAGATATCTCAAGATTTAGGAATCAGAAAACTTGAGTGTCCCATATTCAACCTAATAACAGAATTAATTTAAAACACGACTTGGACACTTGGATCCAGAAAATGTCCCAGGCTTCAAACAATTCAGTAGCAAGCTAAGCCTCAAACAATCCTGAGACAATCAAAATCGATCCTCAAAGTAAGTCCCAGATTTGAACTTGGAGTTTGGAAATCAGAAAGGCTCGAAGAGCATCCAGTATTCAACCATACATGTCATTTAGAACTCTTAAAACAAAACAAAAAAAGACCTCACAAACAAAGGAATCAGGCAGCTGCCATCTTGGATTTGGGGGAGAGGGGAGCATCTTCAACCTGAGTCTACAGTTAGGGAGTGTCCTCACACATTGAAAGATATCATGCCTGGTCCCAGTGCCAAAGAAAGTGTGGTTTATTTTTTGACCAAATATACAATACCCATTACTTTCAAATGCCCAAAGATGAATGTTGAAAAACATGTGCCAGTTACTGTTCTGAAGCTTATAATAAACAAAATAATAAACAAAATACACACATGTTAAAATGTCACATTTTACCAATGGTTAATGTTAGGGTTTGGTTAAAGGTTTGGTTTAGGTTCATTTTAGATGTGGCTTCTAAACTAATATTTACACTGCTTTCTTTGTGACATAACTAGGCTGGCCCAAAACTGCAGCCCATGCAGCTGTACATGTATTCATATTGGCCTGTTAGCAGAATCATGCACATTCACATTCTCCTAGAGGAGACTGGTCTGCAAAGTTTGAGTTAAAGAACTTGATTAATCTGAAAACTTCAGCCCATAGCATCATTTACCATCAGTACAACAGATCATTACGTGAATTAGAATCATGACACAAAGCTACAGTGCAGCTGGGACAGAAGTACACAGTTTATATATATTTTTTTCTGTTAAAGCTTCTGTGTATGAGTGCCATTATATTCTAAAATATACAATGCCAAATATACATAACCTAATTTTTCAGAATCCCAAAGAATAATGTTGAAACATATTTTCTGGTTATGATTCTGGAGCTTATAATAAAGGAATTAATAAGCAAAATGCACATAATTGTCTCCATTAGAGCACCATTGTGTACAATAATTGTATATATTTTGCTATATGGATAGTGTTATGCAAAGGTTTGGGCATCCCTGGCCAAATGACATTTTCTTGATTTTATTAACTATATTAATAGTTGTTTACAAATGTGAAAGATCAGTTTTTATATTTGATGAAGTGTCATGTCACTAAATGGTCATGGTCTCTCTAGGTGGACAGGATTGCCCTCCCTCTTCCCCATCATTCAGTGCTAATATGGCAGGTGTCTGATGCAACAGAATTTGCTTTTTTGCACCTGTCATTCAGATATTTCCTTCTATATGCAGTGAATACTTTAGACAGTGGTAAGCCAGAACACCATGACAAACCTAATGAAAGTCTTACCCTTCTCAGTCCTGCAATAGGTTTTCCTGTAACACATCATATATTGATTGACTGCTCTTCCTGCATTTCAGCACTTCAGGATCAATAAGGTAAACTTAGCGATTTGACTTCTTTTGTTTGGCCTCTCGGTAAGACTGACATCATTATTAGGCAACATGTAGGGTGAGCACAGTCAATCAAATCACCTCTATTCTCTAATGTTCAATTAACTCCATGAATCACTGAGGCAGAGAATAATATAGAGGAAGACCTGCATTCCTCCAGAGGAAGTGCGCGAGAGGGAGTGTGTGTCTTCGGTTAATTAATGACTAATTACATCAATCAAGGTAACACCATTATTGATGAAGGTTGATGGCTGTGAGCAGCAGGAGTGTTAAGGCTGTAGGAGGAGTTCTAATTGGCTGTGCAAGAAAACTCAAATGTTAAATCAACCGTGATTGAACCCGTTCAGGCGTTTTACTGGGTACTAATGCACAAGCGTTTACCTAGATGTCATTAATGACACAAAATACAACTTCAGTTAATTTGGCCTGTCAAATCCTTAAACCCATTCATTTTAAACGCACTTCTAGTATTTTTACGTCATTAATTCAAACTCAATTGCAATGGTTCTGCTGCAGGGCCCATCATGATTCATGACTTTTCTCATAGGGCATATTCTTATGATTGAATCAATTAATACGGAAGCTGCAGATGCTGCAGACATTATAATAATTCAGATTAAAAACCTGTTTCTTTATTTTTTCTAAATACCACTAATACCAGTGGTTCATGTATTTTCTCTATGCCAGTCCCATGTAACCTTCAGCTCTGGATATGAGATTTAAACTGTTTACATTAAATACCAATCACTGAGAATAGATCGGGTGCACACACTATTTGTGTGACAAAAGTAATAATGAATAAAATATACAAACATTGCATTTGCATTGTGACTCAACATTTCAATTAGAAATTTCAAAAAAGATCATTAAATTGAAACTGATGACAAACTGAAGAGACAAATTGAAGAGAGATGATTGGTAATCAAAGAGTCCAGAACAGCTTCCAAAGAATTCAGAGGTGAATTCCAAGATCAAGGTACATCAGTGTCAGATAGCACAAGCCATCACTGTTTTATACAAAGTGGACTGGTTTTATCCACCTATTGGAAGACAACCGATGAGGAAACCACTGCATATATGCTGCCAACTGAAGGTTGATGACATGCAGCTTTGAGCTACAGGCAAAAAAGTATTTAGTCAGCCACTGATTGTGCAAATTCTCCTACTTATAAAGATGGGAGATCTGTAATTTTCATCATAGATACACTTCAACTATGAGAACAATGAAATGAGAAGAAAAATCCAGAAAATCACATTGATTTTTAAAGAATTTATTTTTAACTTATGGTGGAAAATAAACTTTGTAATGTAACCTTTTTTTGGCAATGACAGAGGTCAAACATTTCCTGTAAGTCTTCACCAGGTTTGCTCACACTGTAGCTGGTATTTTGGTTCATTCCTCCATGCAGATCTCCTCTAGAGCTAAGATATTTTCGGGCTTTTCTGTGGGGTTGAGGTCTGGAGACGGGCTAGGCCGCTCGAGGACCTTGAAATGCTTTTTATTCTGGAAGACCCAGCCACTTTCCGTCTTCAATGCTCTCACTGGAAAGAGGTTTTGGCTTAAAATGTCATGAAACATGGCCCTGTTCATTCTTTCTTTCAGTTGTCCTGTCCAGAAAAACAGCCCCAGAGCATGAGGTTCCCGCCCCCATGCTTCAAAGTAGGTTTTGTGTTCTTGGGATGCAACTCAGCGTTCTTCTTCCTCCAAAAACCACTAGTTGAGTTTTTACCAGAAAGTTCTATTTTGGTTTCACCTGACCACATGATATTCTCCCAGTCTTCTTCCAGATCATCCATATGCTCTCTGGCAAACTTTGGATGGGCCCGAACATGTACTAGCTTAAGCAGGGGGACAAACATGGCACTGCAGGATTCGAGTTGCTCTCAGCATAGTGTTACTGATGGTAGCCTTTGTTACTTTTGTCTACCTGCTCTCTGCAGGTCATTCATGAGATTATCAGTCATCTTGTATATCTTCTATTTTCTTACAACTGCTCCCACAGTTGATTTATTCACACTAACCTTCTTGCCTATTGTAGACTCACTCTTCCCAGCCTAGTGCAGGCCTACAAGTTTCTTCCTGGTGTCCTTCGACAGCTCTTTGGTCTTGACCATGGTTGAGTTTGGCGTCTGACTGTTTGAGGCTGTGAACAGGTGTCATTAATTACAGGTCTGTGAAAGACACATGATGTTTGTTTGTGGGTGACCAAAAACTCATTTTCCACCATAATATACAAATGTTTTAAAAATCCTACATTGTGATTTCCTGGATTTTTCCCCTCATTTTGTCTCTCATAGTTGAGGTGTACCTATGATGAAAATTACAGATCTCTCTCATCTTTATAAGTAGGAGAACTTGCACAATCAGTGACTGATGATACTTTTTTGCCCCATTGTATCTTAGAGAATTGGTTGGATATATGCTGCTCTAAAGCTTCCCTTCATCAGTAAAAATCATGATCCTGAACCTGAACTGAAGCAACGGACCTGAGAGTTGATCATCAGCTGTTTACCCAAAAAAGTCTAATAAACATTCTGACAAAGTGTTCTGACAGCTGGCTCAGCACTGCTGAATGTAATGACTTATGCAATGAAATACTGTGTAGATGTGTTGGAGGGAGGGCACAATTAGGCAGAGAATAGAGAGTAAAGGATAATATATTGTGATTGACATGACAAAAGTGGTTCATAATGTAGGGAACAGGAGAGAAGTGTACAAAATCATTTGCATGATTGTCAAAGTTTGCTCAAAATAAATAAGAAATGACTTATCTTGTGCCAAAGTGAATAAAGAAATTCAATTTTAGTCTGAGAAAAGCAGTAAATTATAGTACAAAGCATGAATGTGAATCCTTTCCAATTTCTTGCAATCAGTTTTCCTTATTCAGTAATATGCAACATGTGCTGTTGGAATTCAATACAGAAAAAAATGCAGCCTTGTGCATTATCAATCATTGTCATCAAAACCGTCAGAAAAATGGTAAAACACTGAACATTATTTTAGAACTGTGACAAAGCAAATGAGAACCTGTTATCTGAACAGGTAGATCAAAACAAATAGATACAGTAGCTCATTGTGGCATACAGTCCTCCTTAATTTAACACTGATATATCAGAAACCATTGGTACAGCTGATACTGACATGATTAAGCATTTTGACTCTATTGTTTGTAACTGATGAAAAGGGACTTCCCATTCTGATGAGACAAACATGTTCAATACCATTTTGGGACTCACATTTTTAGTTCTGCAAGTCTGTTGTCTCCCACTGAATTTGATTACTGTTTATTCAGTAATGAAATGAATCATCAACACATGTACATTAAGCTTTTCCCAACACTTTGGGGATATGAATTTATGATGTAATTACACTTGATGAGCAGCACTTAGACTGTTGTGCCACTTTAGAGCTGTGATATTGTTAGTTGAACATACAGTTCATCCTCCCAGATACATTACCATACACATTGTGAGTGAGCTAAAGAGAGCAATGTGATTCTAGGCACAGAAGTCAAAGGTCACTGGGCTCACCAGTGTGGTCAGTGATGAAAAGGAAAATGTATTCAGCATTTAATCTTAATCTAGCACAAACCTGCAGCATGTAATTTGTGACAAATGGTTTCTGTTCTTACACCATCCCTGAGGAATAAAATGAGGTGTCTGTTTTTATTTACGTCAGGTGGCTTTATGCAGCACTGTGACCTCTCCACTGATGCTGAAGGTGATTTCAGGTTATGGACCTGCACATTCATGAGAGAGAAAAAGAGAGGGAGGTAAAGAGATTTGCATTTGCAAGAGATTAAGCCTCTGTCCTTTTCTGAGGGTCAAAATATTCATGATCTGCCTTTACACTTGTTTTCAGTATTTCATGTATGGCTACATTGTCTAAATTGAGCCATTTTAAATTGAATTTTAAAATACAGAACTGTTGTTGAACAACAATGACATGCAAAGGATCACAGTCTCATCTGTATTGCTTTTTTTTTTTCATTACAATTTCATTTCTAATTAAAGGAAGCGCATTATTAATGCAGACTTTTGCTGTGAGGAACTCCATGGCAAGTATGGCAATAAACAGTCTGCCAAGACAAAGCTCAGGAACATGGACATTCAAATATATTCAACTTTTGCATCGCTCACATCAGTTAACAATGTATTTGCACCCATTTGTGAGTTTGCATTTTTGCGTTTATGTGACAGCATTGATGTTATACAATCATTAGTTTTTTAAACATACTCAAGTACATGGAGCGGGATTGCTCTTCCACCAAAAAGCTGAACTTCTTTAATACTCATACAGTATGCTGTGTTTAAACAGGCAATCAAACCAAACTGGATTTGTATGTGTGTCAAATGATTGTAAGCCAGCAATGATCTAGGACCATTAATCCAAAGAGACATTTAAAATAATTTTATGGTGTTAAAGGACATGCTGGCAAAGAACCTCCTGCATCGGTCATTTGACATGGAGGGAAGACATTTAGAAATGGAGCTGTCTACAAGAAAATTAATGAAGCAGAATTGCATTTTGTAATAGCAGCCAAGGGAACCAAATGTGCATTCCTGCAGCCAGGAAAGATGGATAAATCTGTCCTTGCAGTAATATAAAGCAATTGACATGTTGATAAGTGTGGCACCGTGTGGCACTCTGATCATTCATTGATAATGATTTATCATGGTTGGTGTGAATTGCTTTGAACCCTTTTAAATTGTTCTTACACAAATTCCTACAAGCTGATGTGACTGCATGTCTTATAGCTGCTAGGCGTCTATGATTTGTGTACAGACCGCATTATAGAAAGCAGTTACAGCTGAAAGTTCAGAGCACATTAACTGACTCTAGTCCTGTATTTAAAGTATTATATTACTTAAGTAATTATGAACCTAAGACACATCACTGAAAGGCTTAATGTATAGCTGGAATTCTCAGACATAATCACAATTCTGTGCATGATTTAGTGCACCAGGATTTCTGTGATTTTTAATGACAATTACTATCATCATAGAACAGATTGTTCTAGAACGGATGAGCCACATGCATAGTTGTAAAGGAATACTAGATATACATACAACTGTGACCCACTCAATACAAGTGTTCAATTCTGAATGTGCTGCTGTGTCGTTTATGTGGACCAGTGAGTGTATTGGTTTACACCTTATACTGTATATTGGGGTTTTGTGAATCCGTAAAACATTTTCTATATTTCTGGAAAAAGTTGACCAAAACCTCATTAGAATGTCTCACAATGTCATTTATTTATTAAGGACAATGAATAAATAATCCAATATTATGTTATTTAGAATTAGCAAATAATTTGAAGGTGTCTGGTGTGACTTTCACATGATTTTTGGCATGTCAGTGTATCAGGCAGATGTTTTAATTCTAATCATGCATGTTGCTGACATACTGAAAATGAATGGATAATTAATGATTTTCATTCTTTAATTTTGACCTTCTCTCTACTTATATTCAAGTCTCTGGATAATACAAGAGATTGGCCCATGTGCTGCTGTATTTCTTGGGTGTATTTTCTCCCTTGAAGGTAGTTGTAACTTTATTATGAATGGCATAATCGCCTTTACAAGTTAACCCCCTGTTCAGCTGGTGTCCTTTAGTCATGAAAAATGAAATTACATCTGAGTGAACATTTGTAACTTAAGCACGATGCAGTAGGCAGGACTAATGGAGCCTAACATGTTGTAGCTCAATTCGCCACCTGCATTTTCCATTTTATTATGTTCTATTGAACAGAAAATGCAATAAGAAGCTACACTGATATTCCACAGTGCGTATTACTGCTGAGCACCTGCCACTGAAAAGCTTAAGATTAAACTGTAGAATTTACGGTGGTCTTATCTACAGCCAGTTGACTTTAGTCTACTTTATACACACACACACACACACACACACACTGAATATCTATTGAGTAACAGTCATAAAAGGGCATTTATGGCCCATGGTTTGTCCAAGGGAATAACTTTCACTTTGTGTGAATACGAGGACGAGTACAGACAGTCTGTATGAGATTTTCCTTCTGGATTCAGGAGAATCCTTGGAGTCAGGTGTGTGACTGTGTGTCACATGAATGGGTGTCATTGTGAGTATGTGTGTATACAAGGCTGTTTGCTGTTCAAAAGTGTAATGACAGCCTGTGTAAGGGCCTGTCTCTTGGCCTGCGTTGTGGCCTGTGTGTTGGGTCATCCGTGCCTGTCAGGCCATTTTGAGTGTCAGAGGGGAATATGTGTGTCGGAAGAGTATGTTTGTGACTTCACTGAAGACTGTGAGGATGGCGGTGACGAGCGAAACTGTAAGTATGAAAGCAAAGACTATGGCCTTGTGATAAAGTCTGTGTGGTAAAGCTGTAAAAATGCACTGATGCACTGTAACACTGCATTGACTTTGAAAAGTATTGATGACTTTGAAATGGTAGGAATCAAAATTGATCTCAGTCATGTTCAGCAGAGTTTCCAAATTGTATGCTGTGCACTTACTGGGGGCTCCTGAGATTTGTCCCTAGCCTAGGGATTAATGATACCACAGTTATCCCTGTCTCAGAGTCCAATATAGTTTGGAAAATACGTATGAAATAAATAATTTGATCCATAAACATAGCATTTAAAATGTTACCATTTCCATAGCAAAATTATAGTTCCTAGTGCCAACAATTAAATATTTTGTATCTTTGTTGTAATAATTTTAGTTTTTGTTTTTTACTTTTGCTCAGTGCAATTGTTACTGAAAGAAATCTTGGCATTATTTATTAGCAAAAGCATTCAACAAAGTGATAGAATGTATATAAAAATGACAAAATTCCAGCACTGTTAGAATGGCTTTTATGCCTGAAACTAATATATAATATTATAATATACATTATAATTAAATGTTGAATTAGCATGCAGGTGTCTGTGGGGTCTGATTAGACACTATGATTTGGCACATGAATTCTCACAGGAGCTACTTTTGGATGGTGTACTTCCTGGTGAGAGATCATTGACTGCTAGATATGCCTCTGACGCACTTGAAGACGTATTGCGCCTTTAACAGACTTGGAGGTAGACATTTTGAAAACTGCCATCCAGACCTCCATCTAGGCCATTCTGACCAAGCTTTTAGTGTTGAGAGCAGTGGTCACATGAAGGCATGCACTCATGGTTAACAGCACTGGAACTATATTGTTTTAGCCACGAGTCCAAGTTTTGTTTGGGATACAATGGTCCACTGCCTTTGCTATGGAGTGACCCACTGCCCCAACAGCTGGGTTAATGACCTGGGGATCCATCACATGTAACAGGCACCCTTAGTAGTGATATGAGGGACCGTATCCAACTGTATCCCATCTTGTATCCAGGCTAGATGTGGCCGAACAGGGTACTAGAACCTACCATAAGCACCTTTAACCTTAGTTAGATTTTATTTAACATATTCTATTATAAGCTCTATTTATAACCTTACCTAATTACTTATAGGAATATGTAATAAGTGATGAATCAGTTGATGTCTGCAATGCTCTATAAAAGTGCAAAGCACTATGTGTGGTGTATTATGATATAGTTGTATCAAATAGCTTCCCATTTTAGCTCAGTAGTGACCAACATGCATTTAAATAAGCCATAATATGTAAATAGCATGGTTTATTAAAGTAAACAGGAATAGTGCTCGTAAAGCAGCCATCAGCCAGCATGTTCTGATATGAGATACAGCAGTGCTTTTATGACTACATCTGTAGCCTATGTCTCGGCTGTGTCTTTCAGAAGGTGAAACATGGCTGATATATTTACTCCAGCTTGATCTCAGAGGTGTGTGTTAAACAGCACCTTAATAAAAGGATTGGTAACAGTTTTGAATGTATTTCCGTCTGACGTGTAGAGATGAGGCATTAGTGCTTTTGATGTCTTGCTGTTGGATGTAAACATACATTCAAGGAGAGCTATTTTCATTGTAAGTAAGGCTGTTTGTTTACACCGTTGATATTTTATAGCATTTGAAAACAATATACTTGTCCAAACCAAAGAAAAGCTTATGAAGCTTTATCTTTTTCATGTTGCATCAATAATATTTACCCAATATTAATATTTAAACAATACTGACACTACACGATTCTTTGTGCACATACAGTTGCCAGTTTATTATATACTCCTACGTTTAATTTTTTATACTGCTACAGATCAGGGCTGACCAGATATTATTTGGGTAATGGACTGCTCGCAGCACAGCAGTTACCTTGACATGGTCTTGGTTGCAGGTACAAAAACTTCCATGACAGAAAACATGTTCAGCACAAACGAAATATAGCATCTGAGAACAATAACCTTATACCAACTGTAAAGCATGGGAGTATAAATGTCTTGATTTATGCCTGTTTTGCTGCCGCATGACCTGGCAAGGTCTCATAGAAATCACTAGGAAGTCTTTGTTGTATCAGAGGGGCTTGAGAAAAATGAGACCATCTTTTAAAAAAACCAAAGCTTAACTATCACACAGCTGAAAGAATTCTGCAGAGAGCAGTGGAGGGGAAATTAATTTGAATTGCTGTCAGAGACTTGTCGCTGGTTATAGGAAATTGTAATTGAGGTTATTTCAACCAAAGGGGGACATA
>CM067524.1:12708655-12821155 GCA_034509495.1 Acestrorhynchus altus | reverse complement strand
CACCTCCTTGTTTCTACACTCACTGTCCAGTTTTCCAGTTCCATTGACCATGCAGGAGCACTTTGTAGTCTTTAAATACAGATGTAGTTCATCTGATTCTATTGCATACATTGGTATCCTCCTTCCAACCTGTCCTTCAATGGTAAAGACCCCTCAGTACCATCAGGTATTATATGGGTGGTGGGTCATTCTCAGCTCTGCAGTGACACTGACATGGTGGTGGTGTTGTTAGTGTGTGTTGCAACGGTATGAATGGATTAATTTAAACTCCTCAGTGACACTGATGGACTGAGAATAGTCCGCCAACAAGAAATGTCCAGACAACAGTGTCCTGTGAGCACTGATGAAGAACTAGAGGATGACCAAAACAAACTGTGCAGAAACAGATGAGCTTTGGTCTCTGACTTTACATCTACAAGGTGGACCAGCTAAGTAGGAGTCTCTAATAAAGTGGTTAGTAATCTCTGTTGTGGTTATGTGGGATTGTCTTGTCAATGAAGAGACAGCAGTGTTTGAGTTAAACAGCGTGTCACTTTTAGGTTCTAAACTCTGAATTATTTGTATATATCAGGGTGAATACAGTTTTTATTTTTAGGGCACCTTTAAGTGAAAGCATTTTGCTTTTTCATGGCTGATTCACTTTTTTTTTTTTTTTTTTTTTAAGTAAAATCCTCATTTTGTAAAGAGTCATAATGGAATAATTCCACTTGATGCCAAGATGTTCCGAACACTGAATGCAGACATCTAAACTTTTAAATTAGTTCAGTTACAGGGCATACTTACAGAAGGGTACAATACAGCCCTGCCATTTGTACTGCCAGACTCTTCCATCATTAAATCTTATTTCTTCGGTGTACCATTAAATGTACCATTAAACCTGCAACCTTGTGCTGATGGAAATGAGGCACTTTGCTGCTAGGCCCTTTGCTGTGACTCATTCTGCAGTTTACAGAGCTCTTTAAATACTGATGTTATTGCTGTGGTGACTTGGGTCTGTACTACTTTCATTCGACTCGTGCCTGTTTGAAAGCAGGGTATGAAATGAAACGCGTTCAGCCTTTATCATTCATATATTAGTCATTTGCAGCCATAAAATTCACTGCCGGAAAAAAACAGCAGATGGACTTTGAGCAGTGAGATCTACTTTTTCAAGGTGGTGAGGTGAGGCCAGAATGCTTAGGTGATGCCGTTTTATCTATATAATTGATCACTGATCAGCTCAGGACATGTTCTTTTTGTTGCGTCACTGGTAGTGGTAATGCAGTGTGGTATGACATCTATATTCAGTTAATTATTGTTGTTTTTTTTTTAAATGTAGGTGCTTTTATTTTGTACATACACTCTGTGGCCACTTTATCAGGAACAAACCATAAAACCACCAGTCCAATTATCCATTAAGTAAAAGATATTCATTGCTCAGTGTTGCATGAAGCAGCTCCAGAGGGTTGGGGGCTTGATCCTCATTTGGTATGTGCCTGCCATGCATTTCAACACATGTGGGAGGTGTATTGGTTATGTTAAATTGGCCCTAGATGTGAGTAAATGTACTGTATCTGTTAAATTGCAATGGACTGGGTCACTAGTATTCCTTCAATGAGCCCAGTGTTTCTCGGTAGGCTCTGGACCTACTTTGACACTGATCAGGAAGAAGCTAATGTGAAGATAAATGATTCAGTGTTTAATGAGCCCACTCCGATTTTGCAGAAATATGCAGGAAAATTTTTGCACACATTCCAATTTAGGGCATTCCTATCTCATTTAATGACATTGTTGGAGGGGGGGGGGTCAGTCCATTTTCTGAGAATACCAGCAGGTTGATTTGACCAGATGTTCTTTAAGACCCTCTTGATCAGCTCACCATCCTTTTTGAAATGACAGTGATGTTTTTACTCTCAAAGGTTTAAGTGCTGTCTACATAATTACAACAATGCCTGTGGTCTTGGGGGTCAGGTTTTGCATTGCTGTGCTCAATTTCTAAGTATCTAATTACTTTCTGACCTCGACTTTTGGAAAAAAAACATCCTGCATCCTTATGCACATGGATTATCTCATATCTAATATCCTTGGGAACTATATGCCCAAAATGTTTATGGACACTTACCCGATACACCAATTGCTGACATAGATGTATAAATGCATGCACAGCTTGTCTAGTCCCTGTAGAGAAGTACCACTAATAAAACAGGATTCTCCGTAGCAGATAAACATGAACCAATTGGCAGAATTCCTAATGCCAAGTGGGGCATAGAAGAGTATAAAGACTCCAGCATTGAGCTGTGGAACAGTGGAACTCTGTTGTCTGGAATGATGGCCCATCCAGTACTTTAGAGATGATATGGGGATGAGGTGGAGTGATGATCACCCAACATTCTGAACTCAGTAAATGTAAAAAATGTCAAAAATGTAGTAGAATGTATTCTTGGGTAGCAGAGACAGTTACTCCAACAAAAGAAGGTTAAAGTCTTTTTTAATACCCTTGATTTTGTAAGAAACTGTGACTGAGCATGTGTCCCAATACATTTGTGCACGTTTGTCTATCTCCTGAAAAATAAATATCTTGATTTTTTTTTTTTAACTTGAGAATAAATAAATAAACTGTGGTTCCTGTGTGTTGCACAGTCCTGTTGGCATTGTGATTTTCTAAGTTTACAGTTACTGACCGTTACCCAATAGGACCACTCCAAGCCAGATATCATTTGAATCTTGACACCATAGTTACATTCACGTTACCAGACTAAAGGGATTCAAATCAGATTTTTTTTTGCCTTAATGTGACATAGATCATTTTTTTCAGGGCTGTGTGAAACATGTTAAATCTACTCTTATTTAACCAGGTTTCAGTCACTGTCACACTATATGTGGTCCTAGATCAGATGTGTATCCAATTTAATGTGATATGAATGTGAACAGTTAGATCAGATTTGGTCTGAGTCCTCTTAAGCTAAGTTTGCTTTTTACATGAGTGACTCCATTTTGCCAGTTTTAATACAATGAGTTGTCTCATGAATAGGTTTTTATTTGTTGATGACAGAGGTGATAATTGTATCAGTGTGTGCATGCATTCTGTTTCAGGGACAGATTCATTTACATTAGACAGATACAGGTCATTTCCATTTATGAACGGGAACCATAAAGATAGCTAAATTAGATCTGAACAAAATTTTTAATGTGAACACACCCTAAGTGACATGGATGTGCACTGAACTAATATGACTTTGTCAAGCACATTTACCATTATGTTTTTATGGACACTCGCCGGCCACTATATTTAAGACATGTCTCTTGTGGATACAGATAGATTGGTAGATTATTTTCAACCCAGCATAGACATGGAGGTGCTCTTCAGTCCTGCTATATAAGGAGTGGCCCACTCCCCAAATAATGAGTTAGAAATTATCTGACTGGGGTCTATTTTCATTGATGGACAAGGTAAAGGGGAGCAGAGGATACACTTAAGTCTGTAACTGTAAAACTGTGCAGTTAATCTATATGGTCAATTTTTCTGATTAAATGGCCAATGTTTGGTTGCAATGTACTTAATATATTGATACATCCTTAATTATATTGATATTATATCAATACATGCTGTTCTAACTGTGCAAATTCACATCACACTCATCATCAATATAATTTCACACAGAGTGGCAATTGGGTATCTTCATCAAAAGTCCTGCATTTGTCTTAATGATGACAACGAATGAATCTGTGTATGGAGGCAGCATGGATCAACGGATTGTAGTCACACATTCAGAAGTGTCAGTGAGGTGCAGTTTACAATGTAGACCTCTTGGTTTTATTACGGAGCACTTCGACAGCCCAACATTACATTAATCAGTTCTTGTAACCAGTGGTTCTAATTTTCTGATTAAATGCCCAATGTTTATGCAATGTATAACTCAAACTGACAATTCAAAATAATATATAATAATATTAATATAATGACTCTGCAGGTGGTGATTCGTGGACTAATCTTTGAGAGCAGTGATCCTACTGAAGTCATTGCATTAGATGACCTTTCTTTCAGCCCAGGCTGTGTACTGAGTAAAGGTAACACACACACACACACACACACACACACACACACACACACACACACACACACAAAAATTCTATCAAAATGTTGGTGAACATACTCTCTCCATTTATTGCTCTTGAGACAGACCCTTTGATGTAAGACCGACAGACATCCAGAGAAGGATGACACTTTTGAACCCTGTATATATTTTTTTCCTTTTAAAAAGTAACACAAGTAATAATATAATTAATATTCAATCAGTTAATTTAAGCTTTTATTTTATACTGAGATTACCAGATGTCTTTTATAGAAACCGCTCCTCTCACTCTCATTACTGGATTAGTCCAAAGTCATTAGAAGAACAGTTATTAAATTAATTTTGCTCTACTGCTCAAATGAAATGATGTAATCACATTATAAATTGTACAATTCATAGAATACACATAATTGTTGCATAATGTAGTGACAGGTTCACCTCTGCAGATAATGAAAATAATGACAAAGCAATAATTATTTCTCTTCTACCTACAAGCACAGATGTGGTGGGAACACAAATATAGAATCCATATTGTTTGCATTAATCTGAATTATTTGACCAGTGTACACTTCTCAAGGTCCTCAGAACTTCCTTGAGGCAACACGTAGGTTATAGGAATGACTCTTAACATCTTTAACGTATGATTGACAAAATAGCCTCAAAGGCCCTTTATAGTTCTGACCTGTAGTTGATGTGAGCTGTGTTTATGGGCCCATTTTGAGGCCTGGGGGTGTTCAGGGTGCTTATTGGGTCCAGAAAGGTGTAAATCAATGGTAAGTTATTACCCCATTTGTACGTGGGAGAGTGGGACATATACAGCATTGCTGTTGTGGGACAGGAATTCAAGAACCTCTTTGGAGAGGCTGTCTGTTGGCTGCAGAGCAGTAAATTAGAAAAGTGAAGAAAGCAATAGGATTGTATGAAGGTGTGTTTGTGGTGTATAGCCATGTGTTTTAAGGCTTTATGTTTAATGCCATGAAAATATGAATATTTTGATGTTGCAGTCTCATATGGATGTGATCAAGAGTATGTATAGTCTCAAAGAAATAACACCACATATTCACAAATGTGTCTATAATGAAACATTTGTTGTTGTTTTTGCATAATAATATTCTTTTTAGTATAATTCCAGTCTTAACCGATAATTCATATCCTTAACCAACAAGAAGTCCCACAGTGACACGTGTCTCAGATTTTTTTAGTAGATGAAAGAAGTTTCTTGCAGTGCTTTTTCCTTCACTTTAAATTGTTACATGTGAATTTATTTGCAGATCTGGGTGTGTTTTTTTTTTTGGTTGGTGCTTGAGACAAAACCAGGTCTATTGTAACTGATTTGAATTCAACTGATTTGAAAGTTTTAAATATTATATATTAAATATTATATATTAAATGTAACCAGTTCTTCATTTTAAGAGCAAAATGATTGTTGTGGTGTTTATTTATGTACATACTAGAAAGATCTGTGACTTGTACTACAGTAAAGAAAAACACTCCTCTCAGTTTCAGATCTAAAACACAAGCTTCTCTACAATTTTTAAATCTGATATCCTTAATTATATTGATATTATATCAATAAATGCTGATCTAACTGTAAATAAACATCCACACTCATCATCAAAACATAATTTCACACAGAATGGCAATGGGGCGTCTTCATCACAAGTCTGCATTTGTCTTAATGATGACAACGAATGAATCTGTGTATGGAGGCAGCATGGATCAACGGATTGTAGTCACAAATCCAGAAGTGTCAGAGTGTGGGGTGCAGTTTCATACAATGCCAGATAACCCTTGGTTTTATTACAGGCACTTTGACAGCCCAACATTACATTAATCAGTTCTTGTAACCAGTGGTCCTAATGTTTCTGAATGGACTGAAAGGACAACAGTTGTCCACGTACTGCAGCTGTCTCAAGAGCTCACCTTGAAGACACTGATACTATTCCATGGCAAGTCAACACTCCACCTCTACCTGCAGGAATAGAGTGAGAATATTCAAGCTGCATGGGATGGATTTTCATAGGACACCAAGACATCTGGCATGTTGCATTATATCTAACGCCATACTGAGAGACACTACCTCTGTATGTGCAGATCAATAAATATTGCCCATATGAGTCTAAATGTTTAATCATTTATCGTTCCTGTAACATTTGTCCACCTTCTGAATAACATTGCAATCCAAACAAACAACCTATTTGTAACTCTTTTTTGATGATGAGTGTATATTGGCAGTCTTAACTACCTTTATTATTATATACCTAAAACTACAGTTATATATATATATATATCCATGACTGCAGCTTTAAGTGAATTTATATCTATAATTACAGCCGTCCATGCTAAAATATGAATGTCTTTAAATCTTAACTACTAATTTATGTATATAATGGGAAATCACATCAAATCAATGTTTGTCACATAATTACATACAGTTGTGCTAAAAAGTTTACATACTCTGGCAGAATTTCTTGCCTATTTTCAGAGAATATGAATGATAACACAAAGACTTTTTCCCCCACTCATGGTTAGTGGTTTGGTGAAGCCATTTATTGTCAAACGACGGTGTTTTCTCTTTTTAAATCATAATGACAACCAGAAACATCCAAATGACCCTGATCAAAAGTTTAGGTACCCTGTTGATTTTGGCCAGATAACATTCACAGAAGTTGACACAAATGGGTTTGAATGGCTACTGAAGGTGACATCCTCACCTGTGACCTGTTTGTTTGTTATCAGTGTTTGTGCATAAAAGCTGAGTGAATTGCTGGGATCCAGACAGACTTTCATCCTGCCACTGACGTTTCTGGATTGTGAGTCATGGGAAAAGCAAAAGAATTGTCAATGGATCTAAAAGAAAAGGTAGTTGAGCAGTATACAACTGCCAGGAAAATTGTTTGGGATGAAGAAAGAAAAACCCACACATAACATCAGCTGAAATACAGGACTCACTGAAAACTAGCAGTGTGGCTGTCTCAAGATGCACAATAAGGAGGCAGAAAATGGGCTGCATGGTCGAGTCACCAGAAGAAAGCCATTACTCCGTAAATGCCACAAAGTATCTCGTCTATAGCACCCCAAACAGCACAGAGACAAGATTCAAAACCACTGGAACAAGGTCATTTGGAGTGATGAGACCAAAATCAAACATTTAGCCACAACCATAAACATTACATTTGGAGAGGTGTCAACAAGGCCTATGATGAAAGGAACACCATTCCTATTCTTTAGCGCAGAGGATTTGGGGACGTGTGAGCTACAAAGGCACTGGAAACTTGGTCAAAGATGAAGGCAGCACATTATCAGAAAATACTGGAGGCAAATTTGCACTCATCAGTCTGGAAGCTGCGCATGGGGCGTACTTGGACAGTCCAACATGACGACGATCCAAAACACAAGGCCAAGGCGATACATGGTATTAAGAACTGGGGTATGTAACCTTTTGATCAGGGTCATTTGGATGTTTTTAGTTGTCATTATGATTAAAAAAAAAAAAAAGAAAACACAGTTGTTTGACAATAAATGGCTTCACCCAACCACTAATCCTGAGTGGAAAAAACAGTTTGTGTTTCAAAAATACAATCCTAACTGCTTATACTTAACTATGAATGCATGGATGGATGAAGTTACACTTATATAGTGCCTTCCTAGATCATCAAGGATGCTTTACAATGAGCTCTCTTCACAGTCACACTCCGCACTCAACAAACACACAACAGTGACAAGTGGCAGCCAATCACACACAGTGTTATCTCTACCAGAAATGATGGTCCATCTGGAGGACTACTTTGAGCACTAGGGTTGGTTCACCCAAGACAGAGTGCCAATCTGTATGTGGATAGATATTCACTCTCACACATACATACACAGTACTTCAAACACACTAGGGCATTTCAGAGGAGTCGATTCACCTGATATTCATGGTTTTGGAAATATTATTTCATTTCATTTTAATATCTAATTTATATCCATAACAGTCTTAACTGCCAGTATACATCCACAACTTAAAGAATGTAAATGTAACTACTGAGACATTGTAAGAGAGAGTTCAAATTGGGATGAATTTGCTGCTACATCACTGAGATGATCTGGATTGGTAGAGCTTCCCTCTGATCAGCTTTGGGCAGAATGAAATAATATATACTGTAGCTTCAGTGTGAAGGTTTAAGATGGTAGCTTGTTAAAATGTTGCTGCAGGGTACTAAGAAAAAAAGAGAGCAGGGCTGAGTGACATTTTTCATCTTAGAAATGGTGCATGTCTAACTGTCGGTCTGTATGCAAATGAAAACGAGGGAGAGAGTGAGCGCAAGAGAGAGTGAGCGAATATGAATGACATTTTTAATCTGTCTCTGTTATTGCGAGTTGTCATTTGTATTGTAAATATGTTTTGTAGCTCTCTTCCCCACACAGATGCAAAGAAATATTTCCTCCCAAATAAGATCAGCACCACTTTCAGCTCCTCTATAAATAACAGGGCTGCATCTTTCTGTCACAGTGCTAACTACTGTAACAGTCACCACAGATACACATCGAGTCCTGCAAGAAGCACAGAGTCAGCACCGTTCAAAATTGGTGTGCTCTCCAGACATTACACTGCCCCAATGATATTTGATTAGCTCTGCAATAAATGGATGATTCAGGATGTATGTCATGATTACCTGGTCAGAATCATGACACATGAACGAATCATAATTATTGCACTCATAAGAAGGCTCCCAACGTTATTACATTTCAGTCGAGTCTCCAATAAAAATGGTGTCAGTAATAAAGGCTTGCTTGCCTGCAGTCAGAGCCATTTCAGCACTGCTATCTAATATTAGAAAGGAAATAGAATTCAGATATTTCATACTGTCCTGAATACGGCCTCCTGTATCAAATATATCATTTTCACCAGCCAGTGGAACCAAGTTGTATTCTTTCACAAAGCTGGAAGCCATCCAGAGTTCTCCAAAAAATGTAATTCTTCTTCAAAGAATTGATGTCAGAGTCCCAGTAGTGATAACTAATCATCTATACCTATAAAAGTAATTTGAAATATATTTTAACTGCTAATATACATACAAAGCTACACTTTCATTACATTCATTTATACAGTCAATACCCAGTTGGGATTCTTTTACCACAAATTACTGCATGACTGAAGAAATTGTGAATCTACCCACAGCAGGACTAATAAAGAATTATCTTATGTTATCTTATCAGTGCAGTGTGGCATTCAGCTTGTGGTAATATTGAGATGTTACTGAAACCCAGGTTGCTTTGTGAGCAATCTTCAACTCATCTGCATTGTTGGGTCTGGTGTCTATCATCTCTTGACAATAGTACATAGTTTCCCTATAGGCTTAAGGTATAGAGAGTTGGCTGGCCAATCAAGTACAATAATTTCATGGTCAGCAAACCATCTGGTAGTAGTTTTTGCACTACAGGCACATGTCCTGCTTTAAAGGAAAGTATCTCTATAAAGCTTGTCAACAGCAGGAAGCATGAAGTGCTTTTAGGTGCTTTGTTGACTCTGGATTTTATAAAACGAGGTGGACCAACACATGGAGGTGACATGGCCCTGTAAACCACTTCAGACATATTGGATTCTGTGCCTCTCCACTCTTCCTCCAGACTGTAGGAGCTTGAGTTGAGACTGTAGGACCCTAGTCCAGTTCTTTTTCTCCTTAGCTCAGATAACATTGTTTTTGGTTTGGGAGGGGCTTGATATTAGGAATGCTGCAGTTGTAGCCCCTTTCCTGGAGGTGTCTCTGAATCCTCTTAAGGCTCCACTCTTCCGTTTTTCCCCTTAAAGTCAACTTTCGACTCATATGTCATGATTAAATTAATTTCTTTAGGTAATTTCTGCCCCTGGTCCTGTTTACTTTGTCCCACTAGAATCTGCTAAAATGATTTGGGGTTTGGTCAACTGAGCTTTCATGATCAGTTTGTATCTGTTTGTAGTTTTTAATTAGTAAATTGTGCAAAAGCTTAAGTTTTATGCTATGATGTTCTACAAATGGCACAATGATGTTATTGTGAGAATATGAAAATTGCCAAACTCTCCCATTTCAGCAGTCTTCACCCAAGTATGGCAAGTGACCTGAATTACAAGCTGTTCTATAAAAAGAAGTGAAAGTACATTGCACTGCTAAAATAGCAGTCATCCCGAGGCCTAAATTGTGTGTATACATTGACATTGTTTCACAAGTAAGTGTATACTGACACAGAAACTATCAATCATTTTTTTATGGTTGCTTGCCAACTGAGCTTAGTATGAGACAATGCACAGCATTAATGATCATAAAGTTTCATTATTTATGTGTGAATTTGACCTCATAGCTCCATTGTAAATGTAAAGAAGTAAACTTCATACTTCATGTCTTGTTCATCAGCTACATTTGGAGAATAAGGAAATTCGAATGCTTCAATGTTGGTTGAGGATTTTGACGTCCAAAATGCTAACTTTTATTTTTGTCTTTTTGTTTTGGTGACAGTGGGGGCTCTTCTCCCCTTTCCAAGTTCCTCTCAGTTTGACTGTGGGGCAGGTGTGTGTGTGGATGTAGAGAGAGTGTGTGACTTCACTCCAGACTGTCCCCATGGAGAAGATGAGGCCAGCTGTGGTCAGTATTGTGTGCTGTGTTGAGCCTGTAGGCCGAAACTTTGTAAAGAGAACCCATGATTAATTATTACAATGCTGATTCTAGTGTTAAGAATGAAGATATCTAGTATCACAAGGAAAGTTGGAAACAACATATTAAAACTAAGGCTGTTATTTAAGCTATACTACTTAAAATCAAAGCACCGTTATGTAGTTTTACCATAAAACAATATCTTCAAAGTTCCTGAGATGCTCCACCTCTAATACATCTATCTATCTAATCTCCACCTCATCTCTATCATATTCAGTGTTCTATAAACCTTCTACCCCCATCAATTCATCTCTTTTTTGATGGTTCAGCATCTCTCACCTTGTCCAGAAATCCATGTTGTTTTACGATATCTCAAAATTACACTTCCTGTCTACAAAGGGAATCCCAGGAGCAAGAAATACCAGTTTTTACATAATGCTGCTTTAAGCCTGGGGTTAACTTATGATCAGCTTTGTCTAGGATCAGCACTCTTACTCAGACTGTCCAAGTTCATTTTGTCTTCTGTATATTGTAAATATTAGTGTATTTGCATTAGCATTGCTGTCATATTTAAATGTTCAAATGTTAAATTTTTTATACTTAAATATATTATTAATATAAGTATTATTATATATTCTGATCTTCCTAATTAAGAACATGCTTTACTTCTGTGTGTGTGTGTGTGTGTGTGTGTGTGTGTGTGGGTGTGTGTTCTGTAGCTGCAGATTGTGACCTTGAGACAGACTCATGTGGCTGGCATGAGTTTGCCCCAGGAGATGGTTTTGATTGGGTGAAGAGCTCCCCAATGGAAGTCCCTGCAAAATACCAACACCAAGCACCTCCCAGAGATCACACTACCAACAGCAGCAGTGGTGAGTACACACACACACACACACACACACACACACACACACACACACACACACAAACTGGGACTACTAGTTAGTGTGCACATTCAACAAAATGAGAACCAAAGGACAAAACATCCCTGATATTATTATTGACTCAAACTAAGACGTCACATCAATCTCGTTTGGATAATGGCTTTGAAATTAAAATCTAATTCATTTTCTCCAAAAGCTAAGGAGATACAATTGAAAGTACTAGTTTTACAGGTGCTTTGTCCATTTAATAAAGTCACACAAAGCACACACTGACAATTTTGAACCCAAATAGAGAATGCTGTCTTTGAAGGATAAAGAACACTGCACACACAACCTCATTCCAACTGTGAATGGTGGAGGAATCATCAAGGTTTTGCATTGAATTCAAAGATCAAAGTATCAAAACATTGGAGATACAGGAAAATGTAAGAGCAGCAGTCCATCACCTCAAAATGAAGAGCTGCTGAGTTATGCAATGCCAACAATCCAAACACAAATAAATCAGGTAAAGAATGAGAAAATAGAAGATTAGTGCTTTTGAAGGAGTCTCACTAGTCCTTAATACAACCCTATTAAACAGCTCTGCCAAATCTTACCTAAATCTCAATTTATTTACTTTCAGCTCTTCTTAATTTGTTTATATTTAGCAGCTTGTTATTTGTAATAGAGTTTGTTTCAATAACCCAGAAAGACTATGACAATACAAAGGCTTTTAGATGAATTTACACATGGCAACCTTGTAATAAAGCATTTGATTCATGTTCTGTCTTTTTGTTTTTTTTAAAATGACCTGAAATCTGTGGTCTTGTCATCTTGCATCATCTGTTAATGTATTTTGCACACATGGTTATGTCTTCTAATTGGAGATAGTCTTTTATTTACCTCGCTGCACTTCTAATTCTCCTTCAAGTAGTAATAAAACATGCCTCTGACAATAACATAATCTCTGTCTTTTAGGCCACTTCATGTTCGTCCTGAAGAACAGCAGCAGTTTTTCTCAGCGTGCTTTACTTCGTAGTCCCACATTCCAGCAGTCAGGCTCCAACTGTACCATTACTTTCTGGTAAACATGGGGTGGGGTGCTCATATTCATCTTCCATATTTTTTTTCTACACTATGTGGACAAAAACGATTTTTTTATCCTGCTTTTGTTAGATTAACTGTCACTTCTGTCAGGCATGGTGTCAGAAGTTTCATATTTATCTCTTCCAAAGAATCCTATTCTATTGCCATTACTTCTCTACAGGGATAAAATATATAAACTGCAGATGTCTTTTCTCTGTCACTATAAATTATTCAGTAATCTGTGTATATTAACTATTATGTACAGTATGTTATGTTGTTGTGAGAGTGAGGAATCGACTTGTTACCTTGTTACCAAATTTACCACCTGTAAATCTGTTATTTATAGTAAATTTTTATCTTCTATATTGCTATAAGCTTCGTTGATGCCATTCAACCTACTATGAAATTGTAGCACACAGCTCAAATGATCATTTAGAGTGTGTTATTATTTCAGATGGTAGTTATTTGAGTCTGTGTGAAATGTCACATTTTTAGAATAGACTCAAGTTGTCCTGTAATCATTTTGAGTGTTGAGTTTTGATTAGCCAGAACAGCACAATCAAAAAAATAACTATAGCCTTCTTGACTTTCTTTTTTGAGTTTTTGGTCAAAGTCTCTAAGTTTAGTTATTAATTTAAAATAATATCTTTTATATTCATACGGAAAAAATACATCCCATGAAAATGTTTGTGTTTTAATATATTTAAATACATAGACATTTGATTTTGATTTTAACAATACAGAGAGATGGAGGAAAAGAAGTAAAACTAGCAAATGAAGTGTCTTGTGAGGGCAAAGTTAAAGACACCCCCACATTTATTATTTATTACTTAAAACACTGAAATCTAGAATCAAGTGAAGTAAACTGATTAGACCATCATTAGAGAGCATTATGGAGGAGCCTGACTTAATTAAATTCATACAGTTTGGTTTGGTCATGGTTTTCCCTTAATAACAAGATGCTATTTTTATAATTATGAAGTTGTATAAATGACATGGTTGCCAGCATTATGCCTTCTTACCCCAAAGATGCCCCAAAAACTCCCATGGCTTTTTAGACTTGCTTTCTGTTTCTGTATCACATGACTTTTGTTGTTATACCAGCCCATTTTACCCTCATGTGTACCTAATACAGCAGACCAATATCAAGGTTTAACTTTTTTTTTTCCAAGATATAGATTTCTTTTTTATAATAACACCCTCTGGGTTTTGAATATTTGCCACTGCTGAAACCCCATCATCAGTGCATCCTAATTTAATGTAATAGGTTACATTTAGTTCGTATATCAGACCACAAGGTCATTTTACCATATTAACTTTAATAAAATAAAATAAGCAATAAGTTATTTTAAATAATTAAAAAAAATTGTTTGCATGCTTTAAGGTAATGGTTTATTGATTATTATATACTCATATGATTATATTAATTGGCCAAGACAGATATTAAATATAATTCAAATATTTTCCATTTATTTGTCAAGATTCATTTGCATTACTATCCTTTTTTCTGTATTCTTTACAGCTCTCTACAAATATCCTCTGGTTATACTGTCTGAATGAAAATCAAATTAGTTTTAGCAAATGATGGATTTAACATTTAATTTCAAAATACTGATGATGGAACTGAAATCTGTTATTTCCATCTTCTTGGGAATCTATATATATATGATGTTGATAAACCTTCTGTGTCATTTTAAGTAGCAAAAATTATGATCTCAAGTCCAAGCTAATAAAAGGGTGATTTCTATTTAATCAAGAGTTGTGCTGCCTAAACCTTGAAATGAATAATTCACATACTTTTACGAAAAAAAAAAACTGAATTGTGCTCTACATTTACTTAGTAACTTCAATGAGACCTTGCCTAATTCTAGCTCATACAAAAAATAAATGTGTTTGTGGTCAGAGAATGAACCGATCAACTGAATGTTAGGTCTCCATACTGTGCCTTAATTAACATTTAAATTTGCAATTTTCTCCGCAGGCATTTCAATGCTGGTCTGTCTGTGGGTGCAGCCAGCATGTATCTTCGATTAAAGGACATGGACAACCTCACTATCCTGTGGAGGACACTCTATCACCAAGGCAACCAATGGCTGCCAGTGACTGTTCAGATTGGACGGCAGAACAGGCCCTTCTACATATCAGTAGCCAAGCTGAGCCTAGGAGTGTATGATGGCATCTCAGCCCTGGATGACATTACTTTTCATAACTGTTCACTGCCGCCGGCTATGGATGAGTGTCCCGCTCCTGACCACTTCCACTGTAGGCAGAGCCGAGCATGTGTGGAGCGCCTCCAGCTGTGCGACCTTGTGGATGACTGCGGAGATGGATCAGATGAGGAAAACTGCTGTAAGTCCTTAAGTCTGATTGACTTACTGCAATAGATCAGCTGTGTGTAGAGTCAAGAACGTGGAGGAGTCTGGAAATGTTTTAAATGTCCTTACCTTGGAGAGCAGAAGGGTAACTAAATGATATCTAAAGCCCAAATTGTTTGTTGTCCATTAGGAGCCTCCTCTTCTCCTATTGGACCAGCTTGATAAGTTTGGTCTGTGAGTAGACATATATGGTCTGTAATATTTGCATCTTTGAATTAAGAAACTGAATGATCGAAATAGTCATACAACTAGTTGTTAAGTAATTGTACACAGACTTGCTTATATATACCTTTATTATATCACATAGTATATTGTATTAAATAGTACGAAAAGGCAACTTAGGGTTTAACATTGATATTGTTGATACTGTTACTTTTTATCTACACAACATACAGAACAGAATCACTGCCTTCACTGCAGCAGACAAGTTTTTACTTCCCTGGCCAGACAAGTTCTTCTTTCATGGTTCCTTTCTTCCTTTGTGAACTGTAAAAAAGAATTCTCCACATTCTAATGCGCTAGAACTACGATCCAAGGATCACAGGTTCGAATCCCTGGTCATGCTGCAGCTTTCTGAGAGAGCAAAATTGGATAAAAAAGGATAAATTGAGCTCTCTTCCCATATCACAATATTAGCAAAAAATCAGGAGAAGAAAATAATTAATCCAATCTAGTTCTGTAAGTCCTGCAAGTTTAGTTCTCAGACCATTGGATTGCCAAGCGTTACCTAAGTGTTTTAGCACCTTTGCTTTGAGTATGTTTCCATACTTAACAGAGCACACTCCCGCTGTGTGATGTGAAGCTCTTAGCTATGTGTTTCTTCCTGTGGGGTAGTAGAGGGTTTGCATAGTTTGAGGCCTAGTTTTAGAAGTGCTTCATTTAAAGCCCTGTAGTTTTTAAAGAAAAAGACTAGATTGGAATAAACACTTTAATTGGAATTGAAAAAGAAAAGGGAAAAGATGTATTGCATGTAATCATTCTGTTCCTCCTGCCCTCTGCTCATATCTCCAGCCCCGGAGCTGATGTGTGATTTTGAAGATGGTTTATGCAGCTGGACTCAAGATAAAGAGGGAGACATCTTTGACTGGAGCCGTATACAGGGCCCCACACCCACTCCTAACACTGGCCCCTTCAAGGACCACACATTGGGAAGTGTGGACGGACATTATCTCTTCATCGAGTCTTCCGACCCACAGGAGTTTAAGGACACGGCCGTCCTCATCAGCCAACCCTTTAAGCCCACTGCCGCTGTCGGTGTGGGTCCTTTATCTTCATGTGTCTTCCGTTTCCACTACCATATGCTAGGCCAGCATATCTTCCGTCTGGCTATTTACATACGCAGCCGGAGTGGGGGGCGGGGCCAGATGCTGTGGGTTCGCTATGGTGAACAGGGTGATCTTTGGCACAGGAAGACACTGTACATCAACAGTGTGCGACCCTTTCAGGTGAAATCCTCAGGCCATTTTTTCCACTTTTAGACAATTTACCTTCTTAATGTAGAGGTTTCATTGGTGGAAGGGTGAGTAGATCAAACACAGTTGGGGTGAGTTTAGTATAATTCTACACCATATGTTGGTGAACACCCCTTCTAATAAATGCATTGATACTTTAAGCAGCTGAAAATTCACACGGCTTGTCTAACCCCTTTGTAGAGGAGCAGATAAACATGAACCAATTTGCACCATCCCTAATGCTTGGCATGGACTAGAGGGGTTTAAAGGCCCTCGGCATTGAGCTGTGAAGCAGTGGAACTGTGTTCTCTGGAATTACGGTGCTCTATCCAATACTTTTATAATGAACTGCCGAGTTGGGAATGAGGTGGGGTGAACAGCCAAAGTGGATTGTATTTCTGTGAAGCAGCTTTGCATCTACATCAGATGTAAATAACACTATACAAGTAAATTTGACTTAATTTGATCATCCAACATTCTGACCCCACTTACGATTTTGTCACTGTATGTCATTAAAGTGCTCCCAGCAATGGTCCAAAATCTAGTAGAAACTGTTCTCTGGACAGTAAGAGACAGTTACTCTAACCAAAGCAAAAACTCTATTATACTCTTGATTTCAGTAGAAACTGTGAATAAGCAGGTGACCTGGCACTTTATGTCCCTGCAGTGTAGTTGTGCATTTTAAAGCATAATATATTTGTGTCAGTTTCACTTGTAAATGATTTTAGAAATGGATAAATCAACTTGAAAAATCATGTCATTTCACAAAAAAAAAGTAGCCCAAGTTTTATTTTATTGCTTGCAATTTGCACAAACGTTCAATGGTAATGTAGCCCATATGTCTTCTAAATGTGCTTGCTCACCAAGAGACCACCAAACGTTTATAAAATTAATGGGAAAATGCTGTGAAACTAATCCAGTTTGGAAATATTGTCCCCGACTGTGCTTCAAACTACACCTTTGCTCTGCAGTCAGACACACTAAATAACCTCAAAATGCAATAAATAAATGAACAGTGCAAATCAAACAACACTTCACTTAGTATTAAGGTGATCATCAACATTATCTATTTATTATATTTTTAAAAGAAACAAAGTCTGTTCCTCATTCAAAAATGACGAAACCCTGCCATTTTTCCTCAGGTGTTTATTACGGCCTTCATAGACTTGTTTTATTACTTTGGGCAGCCCTCACCTACTCCCACAGAAACACACACACACACACACACACACACACACACACACACACACACACACACACACACACACACACACACACACACACAGAGCTCTGTCATTCAGCTGATAACTGTAATCAGATGTTCTAAAAAGGACTGTAACCTTGGTGATGTCTACTGTCAGCAATATTGGAGCGTCTACCCCAGAGCTGTAAAACTTTCATCGGTAGTTCATTAAGCCCACACACACACACACACACACACACACACGCACACAAACACACTAAAAATGCAGCCATGACACCTTGAAAATACCCACTTGAGTGATTTAAAGGAGTTTTCTTTTTAGTGACTTTGCTTTCCCCTCACCTGTTTCTTAACCTCTGCATCTCACTCTCTTTCCATCTCAGATTTTAGTGGAGGGCACAGTAGGGGATGACTTTACCGGAGACATTGCCATAGATGACTTGTCTTTCTTAGGCTGTGAGCCATATGAAGGTGAGTGTGAGACATAATGGGAAAGCTTAATAGATGCTTCACTGTCTATTGAAATATATAGAAATATATGAGACAGTTAACTAAAAAAAACATATATATATATATATATATATATATATATATATATATATATAATATAAAGCCTGTTGCATAGATTTGGCCTAAAACACTACCCTAAAAGTACATTAGGAACACAAAATCAAGCTGTTTTGAGCTGCTTAAATGAAGCTGTTTTTGATCTGCTTAAAGTAGCTGCACAAATTTGAGCTGCTCTCCTACTTGTGTGTCCATCTATGTAGGTTCACTTCCCTCAGTGGAGTCCAACACACCAGCTCCTCCGACTCCTCCTTCCTCAGTCCCTTCTCACAACTGTGTTTTGGGCCAATTTGTTTGTGCATCTTATGGAGAGTGTGTAAGCCATGGTCAGGTGTGTGACTTCAGACCAGACTGCTCTGATGGCTCTGATGAAATGGACTGTGGTATGTTGTTTTCACACGACATTGCCTACATTGTTGTATCCAATAAATCCATCCACCCATATCCATCTTCATTATACATGCTGACCCTCTCTCTTGATTTACCCCACTAGTAATGGAGCAGTGTGATTTTGAGGGTGGGACGTTATGTGGGTGGAACCTGGCTGGCCCTTCTCCTCCAGTGCCAATTCATGCTTTCCGCTGGCAAACAGGACAGGGAGAGACTATACACCATGGAGAACAGTTTCATAGGCCTTTTAATGATCATACCCTGTGAGTACAGCTGTGTGTGTGTATGATCTGTAAATGTGTATATTCATAAATGTCAGTGATGCAAATTAAAGGCCAGGCCACACAGCAGGACACTAAGTCAAGCCTGTCCATTAGGAACAGAGCTGGGACACATTCTAACTGGATGGTCAATTTGGGCTTAAATCCTGCTTTGTGGAATATTTCTCAGGCCTGTGTTACTTTAGACATTTGAGAGACGGTTAACTAATCAGTTACACACTGTTGCTTGTTTAAATATATATATGTTGTGTATTTGTGTGTTAATGCAGTGGCAGTTCAGAAGGTTGGTACATTTATGCGGACAGCTCTAATGGAGGATATGGCCAAACCTCTGATCTCCTGACTCCACCCATCGCTGCCACAGGCCCCCAGTGTACGTTGGGGTTCTGGTACTACATGAGTGGCTTCACTGTGGGAACACTGCAGGTGAACTCTAATTAACTCTTTCATTCATCAACATGCATCAGATTTTTACCCAAATCATTTTATTCTCCTTTTAGGCTGAACAAAACTATTGATTTCTGTGTGTCTGTGGGTATTTATGTAGCTATTGAAGAGTTATTCATGTGTCCACTCTGAATAATATCAAGTGACATTGAATTTTTTTTACAAATAAATGAAGTAAAATGGAAATTTTAATGAACGTATAGAACATATGCTGAATATTATGCTTGAACATGTATTGGTCTGGCTATGCAGAAACTACAGTCCACTGTAGTGACCGCCATGCATGAAAGGGTTAAATTATTGAATTATTTTAATTCCACAATAAAATTTTCCTTATCTATCCTATAGTGCTCCTCATGTAAGTTGTTTTCTTTGTCTTTTCTATTCTTGTGCCGGTAGGTTTTTATTAATTCTGCAAATGTGACACATGAAGTTTGGTCTGAAACTGGGAACCAAGGAAGCCGCTGGATGCGTGGTGAAGTGTTCATTGGAATTCAGCACAATTTCCAGGTTTGTTACAATGACTTCCCAAACTTTACAGCAAGAAAAAAGAATCCCTAAAAGATGACACTGAAAATAGGTCAACCAGGGCTTTGTAATGTTGGCTTTATACCTTATGCAACAGTCCTAAAACGTCAGTTGAAATTCTCCAGAATCTCATTTTAATGTAATTACTTTACAAATGTAAGGTAGACTTTAAGTAGCTTAAATATATTTGTTTTATCTAACTAATACTGAACAAATAGTGCAGTGCACTTTCTTCTTCCTTAAGTGCTCCGTAAGTGCTTTATTCCAGTGCTACTCAGTTAAGAAAAAGGCAGTATGCAAATACATGGTGCTAGGATCGAGATGTGAAAGTTACTCAATGACTATGTAGTGAAACCACTTGTAATAAATGATAATATGAACCCAACTGAAAGAGCAAGGAATTAATCAGCTCATACTCACTATATATTCATTTATGCAATGAGCTCCAGATGAGTCACCCATTGATTAACAGAGACTGTTAATAGAGGTGTGAATTCCAGAATTCCACAGGTTTCAGTGACTTCAGGTAAAGTAATTGTGGGAAAAGACAAGGGAATGAATATGGGTTAAAAGTACATGCTCATATATATATGAGCAGCTTGTCCATTCTGTGTGTGTCCTTCTTGGATATGCTGACCCCCCAGCACACCACAGTGTAGAACAGGACACTGGCGACCACAGACTGATAAAACATCCACAGGAGTTTCCTGTAGATGTTGGACAATGAAACTGAAACGCCTGTCATTTTAATGTGGGAGGTTTCATGGCTAAACTGCCTGGTGGCCAATCTTCATTAATTGCACCAGTAAGAGCAGAGTGTGAAGGTTCAATTAGCAGGTAAGAGCACAGTTTTGCTCAAAATATTGCAATGCACACAACATTATGGGGGACATACCAGAGTTCAAAAGAGGATACATTGTTGGTGTACATCTTGCTGGCGCATCTGTGACCAAGACAGCAAGTCTTTGTGATGTATCAAAAGCCATAGTACCCAGGGTAATGTCAGCTCCACCAAGAAGGACAAACCACATCCAAATTGTGGCAAACTACATAAGGATGTTGTTCTAAAAGAGTGAGATCAATGTGATTAAAATAAAAAATAAATATATGTATGCATATGTAGCCATGGATGTGAAGGAATGCTAATGATTAATATTAGATACTTATACTTAATACAACTTATGTCCAGCCAAACACAAGACATTCCACCTCAATGAATCAATTTAATTCAATTTTACTAACCAGCAAATTTTGACCCAGCAGACACATAAGGAATTAGGTACTGTGCATTACTTGTGAACCTTTCCATTGTGGTCTGAACTATTTCTGCTGGCTTGGACAGTGCCAGGTAGAAGGTCAGTTCCCCAAAATATCTCAGAAAAGCTGCACCATTATGGATGGTTGCCCACGAGTCAGGCTTGGTTCAAGAGTTCACTCGCGCTGAAGGGTCCATCTAGGGATTGGTACAGGCACTGAATCCAGTTGAATACATGGAAGTGAACGTTTCTAAAGCTTTAGTAAACAAACAAACTAAAGTTTTTTTTTAAGAATGACTAATCAGACTGAATTCTCTGAACTGGAACAAACTGGAAGGAACAAAAGAATCAGTGAACCGTTCCTAATAACGAGAAAACAGCTCTGAACTGGAAAACTTCCCAAACTGGATTGAACTGACCTGAAAACTAGATTCAACTGAACTGGAAACTAGACTAAACTGAACAACCAAAATGAACTGAAAGCTAGGCTGCACTGGGGTTTTGAGCCGAGATGATGTTATTACTTGAGGGGCCAGCTTTACTGTCTGACATGTTCAGATTGGTGCATACATAGTACACCCAAGCTGGGGATTCTGTTTCAAATGCTGGATACAAAGAATAGCATATTTTATTTGCAACTGAAACTTTTGAATATTAAATCATTATTTCTCATTTGTATTCTAGGACCTTAGGAATTAGGAACTAAGCTTACAGTGAACGACACTTTGAAAGAAAAAAAAAGAAATATCACAGTGGTTGAACCTGGAAAGGAAATCAAATCTTTGTTTAAGCAAGTAAATGGAGATTCAGTAATGTGGTGAAAACAACCCATCTAAAACACATAAATAAATAAAATATATACAATTCCAACTCATCAATGGGAGAGAAGAATGTTATGAAAGTCCTGCAGGAGAGATGAACAACAGGGTTCAGGGATAGTTGTAAATTGGGAATCTTGACCTGCCAAAAGTTCTCTCTTTGTTGGGCAATGTGGGTCTGTTTTATCTCCTGATTTGACCCTGGTGATTTGGGGCCATAGTTATCATCAAGCAAACTCTACAGGTCACCATATTTCAACACAGCAACGGATCAGTAACAGCACTGTAGTTTCATTGAGAAAAAAACTCCTTTGGGGGCAACTCAAACATTCAATTTGTACAAAATCTTCCAACAGTTAAAAAAGTTGTGTAGTTTGTGTTTTCTTGCACAGCAGACTCAGCAGAGTTCATTTAGGGCTGAGCAAAATGTGTGATTACAGGGTATCTATGTTACATCTTGTTACCTATTGTTTGTAAAAATAATGTCTAAGTGAAAAAAGCTTTATATCATACTTATACTGTATATTGAAATATAGGTACGTCTGTGTCGGCATAAAGAGCAAGTCTGTATCAATGCAGGATAATTCTAGCCCCCTCCCCCACATATCTGACTCTACTCACCTTTTGGTCTCTGGTACTCGGTTCATTTTCTAATGTCACAAATCCATCCACACAAATGCAGCTGGTGACAATAGATAGACTGCCTGCCTGCCTGCCCGCCCGCCCGCTGTCCAGCCACACGCCTGCCTGCCCGCCCGCGCGACTGAACGACTGCCTGCCCGCCCACTGGCTGGCCGTACGACTGCCTGCCTGCCCGTATGACTGCCTGCCCGCCCGCACGACTGCTTGCTCTCCCACTTGATTGCACAACTGCCTGCTTGCCTACACACCTGCCTGCCTGCCTGCATGACTGACTGCCTGCCTGACTGCCTGACTGCCTGCTTGCCCGACTGCCTGCCTGCATGACTGCCTGCCTGCATGACTGACTGCCTGCATGACTGACTGCCTGCCTGCCTGCCTGCCTGCCTGCACGATTGCCTGCCCGCATGCCTGCCTGCCTGACGACTGCCCTGGACTACCTGGAATATTTTCCTCTGCACAAGTCTCTCCTCTGTCTAATTTTTACATTAATAATTTTAGAATATAAACCTGTTGTTGATTCTGTCCTATTTGAAAATTATTTGATAAGAAGATGAAAGAAAGATAATTGGAGTGGGAAAATGAGAAAAAAAGAGCAGCATTTTTGTTAAACACAGTTCTTAATTAATGGAGGACCGCCCAGAAAAGGCTGAGCGAAATGGCAGTGGACCGCAACCTTTGCTGTCAGTGAGCCAACTGTGGATGTTATCCTCTTGCTGTCAGGGAAACTTGCCTAATGGAAAAGCAAAAAAGGCTGAGTAGAATTGATTACAGTAGAGTAGAAACCATGCAGAGGAAAAGTACCATTTCATTCTTCTCTCTCACAACTACATACATTACAGATTCCTTTTATACCAGTTGCAAATTAAAGTCATTACTGAATAATATCGCTGTTCACTGAAAAATATCTCCAAAATGATAGTAACAAAAATGTTATTAACTTTCAATGGAAGTGAATGTAAAATAAGCATTTCTATTGGTCTATTCCTCCAGAATTATTTACACAGTGCACTGTGTACTGGATAGCAGTAATGTGTTTTTATTGTTTGTGTGTTTCTTTTAAAGTTGATACTGGAATTAGTAATCTATTCTAGTTTGAACTAAAATGTTCTAATTTTTTGAGATTCTGGATTTCTGGTCTGGTGCTTCTTAGCTATATTCATCAACTGTAAGTCAAAAAAGGCTTGAAATATCACTTTATATGTAATATAAGATGATCATTTATCTTTTTCAATGAAATTGTGATCACCAATGAGTTTTTAACAATATTCTATAGTGTGTTTGTGTTTTAAATTTGTTTTTTAAACATATTAATGTAATTTTAACATATGAATATTTTACGAATAATTGAAATGTCATTCAAATGTTTATTGTAGGTTGTGGATTATTATAAATTGTGCTAGTTTGAACATTGTTTCCATCTAAAGGACTTAACCATCCACATAAGGCAGAAATATAAAGTTCTATTCTAAATGGAAATCAAGGAAACAGACACTGAATTCGACTGATCACTTTAAAATCAAAGTGCAATACTGAACAAAGCATATCTTTAAGCTTTTACACTTGAGACAGTGCCTACAATGCCCACAAAATGACCCTTTTCAGCTTGAACTGAGTGCATGAAAAAATTGAAACATTTGCAGAAAATGTTGTTTTCATCTTCATGGCAATGATTTGTTCACTTATTTTCACTAAGAGAAAATAACACAACCTTTTAAAGGGTGTGGGTGTGTGTGTGTGGGTGAGGGTTGTGAATGCAAAACTCAAATGAAAGCTGATTAGAACGGCTCTTGATCTGTAGATACCTATATAGAAATATCATGACCTTTCTTCATCTGGTCCTTCTCCTGGCATCATTAACATTTACACACACTTACACACACACACACTGTATGGTTCCTTCTTTTATCAGAGCTCAGCACTGAAGTGCTCTTCAGAGGCTCCCTGAAGACTGAAGTATTCTCTCATTGCTCACTATCATACTCTAAATGCTCATTTAGCTCATCTACTCCACACTACTTCTGCACTGCTGCACCATTCCCCTCTCTCTCTCTCTCTCTCTCTCTCTCTCTCTCTCTCTCTCTGATGGTGGTCCTACATGACAATATTTTTTTTGTAATTCTAGTGTTTTTCACTAGGCCAAACAAGCTTTAGTATTATTAAATGTGATGTGCCCAAAGCTCATGATGTCATGTGACTTAAATCTACCATTACCCCACACCCTTTTCTGAAGAACCCTCAGAAGGACATTAACATTTACACTTTTACCATTTACAGATGTGTCACATATCAGTGTTTAACTCCTGTCTTCCCGTCCCGTCTTACTCCACCCATTCCCATCTGTGTCTCATTTGTTACCCTGCCCATTCTTTTCCAGCTCCAGGTGTTTCAGTCAGTCTTTGTCAGTCCTTTGTTTTGTGATCATGTTTGTTTGTCTGTATGTTTACTTGTTCAGTTTGTTTGTTGGTACGTTACTTGAATGTTCATGTCGGTCTGTTTGTTTTTGTTTCTTCATTATTAAGTAATCCCAAAATCCTGCACATATGTCTACCTCCCTTGTCTTCATCTGTTCAGTCAACTCATATCGTTACCAGATGTCACATGCTGAAGTTCTACTCTAAGAACATAACCCCAGCTACTGTGAATAGGCAAGAGACCAAAGATACACAGTTCTCAACAGCTAGATATATATTCTCACTGAGCAGTTTATTAGGACAAATACTGGCCTAGAGCCTTTTTCTACTCTCGAAACAGTTGTTCATGGGTTGGAAAGATTTGAAAGATGCAGATTATGGTCTATGTTCACATGATGACGTCACACATTCCTAGAGGAACAAAGCAGATAACAAATGTTGTTACTATAGCAGAATTTAACCTGATTCATTTAGATTTATATTTTTTTTACAAATAATTAAACTACAGAGGCAGTAAAATTATTCATGGATGCTTGTACTATATAATATGCATTGCCAATACAAATTGGACATTGATGTGTAAGACAAAACTTAAGCCAATTAAATGATGGTCAAATATTGTTTGAGGAGGAATTCCATGTCCAGTCAATATTTGTGTTAATTGTTGTGCAAAGTGACGCTGGGATGCAGCCTGTTCCTGGACTACACAACTTTCTGGATAGAGAGTCCAGGTCTAGTATTAATTCTGGTCTCTTGCCGTGTGTGTGTGTGTGTGTGTGTGTGTGTGTGTGTGTGTGTGTGTGTGGTGTGTGTGTGTGTGTGTTGTGTGTGTGTGTGTGTGTGTGTGTGTGTGTGTGTGTGTGTGTGTGTGTGTGTGTGTTTTAGGTCATCCTACGTGCTAAGCGAGGTGTTAGCTACATGGGTGATGTAGTGGTTGATGACGTTGCGTTTATACACTGTGCCCCTCCTGACTGCTCTGGCCGTCCCTGTAAGAAGGATGAGTTTGCTTGTGCTAATGGTCAATGCATCCCCCAAGGCAACCTGTGTGACTTTATCGACCACTGTGGAGATGCCTCAGACGAGAACCACTACATCTGCAGTGAGACCAAACACTAAAATGTTTAAGGATTGTATCGTATTATCTGTTTGAATTTAGATTGTGTTGTCTGTGTGCTTTTCTTTTGACTTTCTTTTGCCCTACAATTTATATTTCCAATCATTTGTATATTTGTTTACTTATTTATATAGAAATGTAACTTTTGCAGGTTTATTAAGGTGTTTGTGTGTGTGTGTGTGTGTGTGTGTGTTTATTCTCTAGAGGGCTTCTGTTGCCAGTGCAACTTTGAATTTGACCTTTGTTCCTGGAAACAGCATAAGAGTGACAGCGTTGATTGGCTAATTAGAACAGGAAGAACTTCCACTTTTGGTACTGGTCCATCCACTGACCACACACTGCGTAACTCCTCAGGCCACTACCTGTACCTGGAAAGCTCTTTCCCCCGGGCCGCTGGAGAGATGGCTCGAATCTCTGGACCTTCGTTCAGCCACCGGAGCAGAGACTGCAAGGTGAAAGGCTTTTTCTTGTTCAGCTGTTTAAGGACATATTTCCTTCCCATTCATAGTGCTAATTGGTGGGGTATAACCACCTCATGTACGCATGTGCAAAAGTTTGTGGACAGCCATTCTAATTATTGAATTCAGTTCTGTTAAGGTGCATCCATTAGTCTGAGAGAAGTGTCCAGTTACACACACATGTTATCTTGCCACTAGAAAAGGGTGCATTAAAGAAGAAGCACACAAACTGAAAGTGTGCCAAGTGTGGGCTAGGGGTGTATAAATTCTCCAGTATTGGACTGTTAAGCTGTGGAACTGTGTTCCCGGAGGTGATGGAACTCCATTCCCTTTATGACAAGTTCAAATGATTGTAATCCAGAACTAATTACCCATCAGCAGTACCTCACCTCACCAATTCTCTTCTGCCTGAATGCAGTCAAAATAGTGCTGTTTTCCAAAATCTAATAGAAACCATTCCCTACTGATCAAACCTTGGGAGGAACCAACCTCACAAGGGGGAGGACCCATCCTCCTCTGGTCAAACTACTTATACACAGTGGACACTGGACCTCCACACCTCTGTTCTAATACTCGGGTATACTGAAGTAATGTTTGTTTGCTGGTGGACATAATAGTAACAGTCGAATTCTACATAGTTGGTGACGGTGGGTGAGCATCAAGTCCATGGCAGGGTGGAAAATTAGTCCAGGTCCAGTAGCTGGAAGGTGGAAAGCCGATGTAAAGTTGTAGTAGGGGAGCTTGGGCTCCTTCTCAGATGGGGCAGATGAGCTCGAGGTTAGCACCTAATCAACTCAGTAATATAGTACAGTTAGCAGCATGTCGACATGGATTTACAATGATAGACACACTGTTCTCCATATTACAGGTCATTAAATATTGCTACATAATGTTGATTTAATCATCTTTTTTTTGTAATGTGCACAATCTAGATTGTAGCATAAGCATCAAATACTGGTTTGTAATATCAGTAAAATCTGAAAATGTATGTCTGTTTAATGCAATAATCTGCTGATGCAAATATAATTCTGATGAAAATATTGAACAGCCACAGCAACTATCAGAATGTAAAGAATATTCTATTTTAGGCACAGTGTTAGTGAGTTTAGGTCTAAGACTAAATGTGTGATTGGGAGGTGTTTAGGTGATTGGTAAAGTGTGTGGATTGCAAGTGCATGCTGCAGTGTTGATAGAGGCTGACTCAAAGGAAAGGAGTATCAGGAGCTGCCTCTGTAATGCTGGATCACATCAATCAGCCTTTGAGCCTGATCGCCCTTCCTACCTTCACCACATAACACCTATCAATCATCCTGTCAGAAAAGAGAGACAGAAAAAGAAGGGATTATGAAAGAAGGGATTTGTCAGACTATAGAATGTCTTTTCAGGCTTGCATCACTCTGGTTGAATGTGTGTGTACATGCAGATGTACATAGAAACACTGGAGACCCATCAAGCTTGACAGGCAGACATGCTGGCATCAATCAGCTTTTCATGCAGAGTGTGTGTGTGTGTGTGTGTGTGTGTGTGTGTGTGTGTGTGTGTGTGTGTGTGTGTGTGTGTGTGTGTGTGTGTGTGTGTGTGTGTGTCATGTTAGAGAGAGAGAGGGAGTTAAAAATGGAACAATAGAGGGAGATAAAGATGATCAACAGCTGCATGCTTAATGTCTTCATCCAACTACAATACTAATAAACCAGACTTTGATGGAGGGAACCAATTACAGAGGCAGGGAGACACGGTCAAGATGTGAGAATGTGTGTATATTACAGTCTTTATCCTTTACAGTCATTATTTTATCTGCAATATGATAAAATACCACCCTAGCAACACATGATGCTACCTGGGCTACCTGGGAGGGTGAAGGCTAGTATGTGCCGCCAACAGAAGGCTTTAACACAACGTCCTTAGACTGATTAAAGCCAGACAGAGCTAGAGTTGAACTGCTGGATGGAAGGGGAGGGACAATTATCCTATCCACCCACATAGCACAAAGTCAATTGGCCACTGACAGATGGCATAAAAATGAAGTACATTTTAAGTGGTTTTCTGTTATCAAAGCTGTCATATAGTCAGTCTGGAACATTTACTATTAAATTCTGTAGGTTAAATAGTACACGTTTTTCTGTCCTCTTAATGAATTGACACTAATGTTATATCCATGCATTGTTCCAGATTAGTCACACTTGCAAAGAAACTGAAAAGCAGAAACAGGATTATCTGGTCTTCCTAAGGTTGTGAAATGTTCTGAAATCCACATTCTGCTTTACATTGGTTTATTTTTTTTAATGATACCATACTCCTGTTTGTTTACTTATTTGGGTAAAACAATGTTTTTGGTTTACTTTTGATCTATGTCACAGACATCTCATGTCTTCTGGAATATGCAGGACTCTCCCACATATTGATTGTGACTCCCTGTTGTCCACAAATATTATACAGGATCCTAGAAATGAAACACAAGCCCTCCCTACCCACAGCCACACTCAGATCAACACTGCTAGCAAGTCCTGCATCTGAAATATCTGTGTGCTTCAGAAATTTTTATTTTCAGAACTATTCACAGGTATATGCTCTTATATTATGAACAAAATAGCTGACCATGTCCAAGTATGAGGTTGAAGGCTGCAATTCAGGGTCAGATTTTCAACTTTTTGTTCGATTAGGTCATATAGATCAATTTGTTTTTTATCAAATACCTGTCTCTGGCATCCTTGCTTAGTTTGTGTCAGTGTGGTATCCTTTTACCTCTCTTCTGCTTCTCGAGTTTTATTTATTTTAATTATACCACAAAATTGTAATGTAAGTTTGTTGATTTCACTGCATCATTCATGCCAAAGTCAATAAACACAAATGACTGGCAGGTGAATGAGTTCTACCTGAGGTCTACTCTTGTAGGCTGTGCTCATTAGCTGATGAGTTGAATCAGGTACACTAAGTGTGGAAGAAGGGCAAAGTGGGCAGTGTTTTGGCAGGATGTTATAATAAAGTGAATATCTCTCTGTGTTCCAGATGATGTTTTACCTGCATATGTCTGGTGAGGGCAGTGGCACACTGAGTGTGTATCTGACCACAAAGTCATCCAGCGCCCTCCTGCTCCAAATCAGCGGGCATCAAGGCAACTACTGGATCAGACAGGAGGTGCCCTTGTCCTCCACTGAACACTTTCAGGTCATGTTCGAGGGCACGGTGGGCCGAAGCAGTAGAGGTGACATCTGCCTCGATGACATCGCATTTTCACCTGGCTGTCTCCTTAACAACAATCTGAAGGCAGACATTCTCCCTACTCCACCTTCTGGTATGCCAAATTTGAAACATCAGCCTGTCCTTCAGTTGTTTACTTGCACTTGTATCAGAAACGCTTAGCAATAATGTCTGTGATTGATTCATTAAAATGATAGAAGCCTATTTTATTTAGCTATGACTCTGGCCTAGTCACAATGATGAAATGTATGAAGTTCAGTGCTACAAATTTGAATCAGATGCGCCACATCAGGTTAATGTAACAAATGAATGTTAGAGAGGAATTTGTAGGAGACTGAATTAAACCTTGGACATTTACTTTGTTTTGCTCTTTATTGTTGAAGCGTTTGGTATCATCATCCCGAGATCCAAAGAGCCCACGGTTGATGTTAAAAGACATGCCACAACAGGACTTCTAGAACAATGTGCTTTGGGAAGATGAATCCTTAGTGTTGACATTAAGGCTTTTTAACAGCAAGTCCAGCTAAAGCAAAAACATTCAACACAAATGTACCTTGTGTGAAAAAGGCTGCTCAGTGCAGTCCTCATTTATATTGTATCATCAGAGTGATGCAGTTTTTACATAATTATGTGATTAGTTAAAAGATTAATTATGTGTATAATATTTCAGATCTGGCAGCTTTTTTAGCTTTGTTGCTTTAAATTTTACAAACAAACAAATAAAGGTAAATATTTTCTTAACACACAATGTCAGGTGAATGCAAACCTAACAGACATAGCAAGAGTAGTGGAAGTACTTGCACGGTTGTTCATTTAATATACAGGAAACCGATATGTATAAATACATGAACAACTAACACTAACCTTCACGACACTACAAGACAAGCATACAAGGAGACTGACAATGATGGACTGAAACAGAAGGACTTAAATAACAGGACATAATTACAGACACCTGGACATGATGACAAAAGAGACACAGCTGGGAATGGGCGGAGACAGGGCATGAGGGGAGATAAACAAAACAAAAATGAGACCAGAGATGAACAGGACGGGTAATAATCATCATCAAAATTAAATCATAATAAGCTTCTTTTTAAATTCCAAACACTTTGGCCTCCATTGAAAGTTTGGCATCTGAACATCTGACAGAATTTCTCAGCTTTATAATGAATTTAGACCATATAGAGTTATAGCACTGTTCAGTTCGGTTACTATTACTATTAAAATCTATCTGTAAATGTAATTTACATTATTTTACATTTCTGTACTTTTCACCGCTGTCTTCCTCTTCCTTTTCCACAGTACTTTCCTCTAGATGTCTCCATTTCATGCTACTTATTTTCTCACTGTTATATTGTCTCCATACTGAACCATATTAAAACAGCTCCAGCTTGTAAATGCAGTCAAGAACACAAATTTTGTCACAGTCATTTATCTGTAACATCTCTCTCTCTCTCTCTGTCTCTCTCTCTCTCTCTCTGTCTCTCTCTCTCCAACTGCATTAAGTATTGATGGGCTGCCTTTAGTGAGATTTGCCCTGGAGATACCTCTCAATTGCAGTGAGTTTCCCTGTCAACATCTAAAGCAAAACCAAAGTTAGACAACCGACTGTGGATACAGTATGTCTGGCCATTCATTCCCAATAGCTGGTAAAAAGATGAGAAACGTTACCGTCATGTAGTGAACAGAACTCGGTGGTAGTTTTCCCTGTTATTGCTATGCAGAATAGAACAACCTTATATTTAAATACAAAATGACACACTGCTTTTGGTTCAGACCATTTCTAATTTCTGCTTTGCTATTTGTACGTACTTGTGGAGATACAGTGACTAAATACAGGCACTGCAATTAATCAGCTTTCAAATGAGCATGAGCTGTGTCAGATTTTCTTTAAACTGAAAAGCAAAATGAGAGACATCAGTCAAAGTGGGAGTCAGATGAGAGAACAAATTTGTTAGCTCACAAAGGTACTGGTAGGCTAAGGAAGACCTGAACTGCTAATGAGAGAACAATCCGTACTATAAAAAAAAAAAAAATCATAACAGATGCATCTCCATTGCAGTGAACCAAAGATGGACAAACCAGTGTAGATACAATACATCTGGTCATTCATTTTCAATAGTTTGTTTATATGTGGTAAAGGGAAATGTTGCTATCAGAAAATGGAATATTGTGAGCTGGTATGTGTGTTTGGTTAGTCCATACCATGTCCTTACATATTTCTGTGCCAAGAAGGCAACATCATACACTCTATAATTTAGTTGTCTCAGTACTTATTTTTCTCTTTGTTATTTCTACATGCTTGCAGAGATACAAGGAGTAAATACAGTCATTACATTTAATCAGCAAATAATCAGCTTTAGTCCATTGATTCCACTGGATGAATCACTTCCCCTTGGATGTGCATTTTTGCATTATTTATGAGACCCCTCTGTTTCTGTGTTGTAGGAACTGCAGCACTATTTTGGTTTCTGTGCAAAGCAAAGAGCACCCTTGTCCCTCCAGTTATTTACACATCAGCTTCTGAGAGAGAGGCAGAATGACTGAGAGGGCAATGAAGAGAGAGGTGTGATGCTGATAGTTAGTGGGGCTTTTCTTATTGATTCCCAAGGCTGTGGTGTGAGGTGAGGGAACAAATGTTCCTGTTGTTCCAGGAACTTCCCATTTATTATTCTTGAGATTATCGGTGTGTAACACTGTGGCTTTGTCTGTTCGTGTTCTCCCTCAACACAAACATGCTGTCAGGGTAAGTGTGAGTATGGGTTCCTTGCCATGCCCCATATGTGTGCAGAAGTCTTTAAGCTTGAGCCAATTTGACAAAAGTATCCTCAATCGTCATGCCTGTTAACCAGGTAACAAGCATGAGATGCGTTCCTCATAAAACATGGTTATTACCTTGTAGTTTATAGAACCCAAAAAAAGCCCAATTTCCTTATTAGGAACCTAATAACAGTAATAACAGGCTTTAATACCAGTAAAGGAAAGCTATACTAACAAATAACCCAAAGGCTGACTTAATATTTAACCTAGGAAGTGATTCATAGATTGTAAATACATAATGAAACTTAGAGCAAAACTATCAAACCACACCAAAACCTACCAAACCATAAGCAAGAAACTAGTCCACAGGTTTTTGATTACAAATATCTTTATTAATATTTATTAATGAAGGCCACAAATGTGATCAGACAATGTGTAATACTCAAGTGTTTCTGAAGTGATTGCTCAAGTGATTCAGACTTCACACTTGGAAAAGTTGGAAAGATATTATCACAGCAGTAACAGAGAAAAGTTCTGTTAGATATACTTAAGTGACATTTTCTTTTAACAAATTGTGCTTTTAAGAGTCTGATGAGGGTACATTTTACTCTTTTTTAAAAAATTACCCCATTATATTAATTTGCTTTCCTCCATTTACATTTAAAATAATAGATAATCTTAAAAATAATGTTTATAATAATTAAATGCTGTAATAATTCATGCAATGCTCTGGATACAAGTGTAAGTTGGGATGTTATAGAACCCAGCACTCAGAAGCCAAAAGAATAGTCAAGAATAGTCAGTCCAGGGTCAAAGTCCATAGCAAACACAATTTTAAAGAGCAGACAGAAGGCAGAGTAAACAACAGACGAAGAATTAAAAACACACCCAGTAAATCCAAATAACAATAATTGCTCAGAAACTAGGTACAAACACACCACAAACTTCACAACATTTGACTGTTCTTGGGAAGCTTTTGAATTCGCTTTTGCTCGATTGTTCCCAAGAGTGTCCAGGTGTGCCAAGTGAGAGAACTCTGGCGAATATGATTGCTGAGGAAGGCTTGCATGGGTAGAGTGCGTGGCCCTAACAAATGCACAGTTTTTGTGGTTTATCCAGACCAAAGGAGACTAATCCCAGTCCAAAAAGTAAAAATAAGATGCAGGATTTTGCTCCAAAACAAAAAGCTGGGCCAGATTATTACTTTCTGGGCCTGGATTACCCAATTCTGCCAGGGGCATTTTAGATAACTCTGTTGTCCAATCAATTTCATTGACCAACTAAATGCAGCCATGATTTTTAAACTACATGTAAAATGTACAATATGTCCAACCATATGTCAATGTGTTTGGACACCTCTTTTACTGAATGCCTTCGGACACTCTAAATTGCGCCCAGATGTGTAGCTTGTTTCTGAATGAAGATGTTGCTCCAGTACTTCTAGGATGAGTTGTGGAGTTGGAGTTGGAGTTGGGGTGAGGTGGAGTGGTGATCATTCAACATCCTGTCCTTACTAATGTTCTTGTCATTGACAAGATCATTGCAATCAAGATCTTTACAGCAATGCTTCAGAAAGTTTTCTCTGGAGTGTGTGTGTGTGTGTGTGTGTGTGTGTGTGTGTGTGTGTGTGTGTGTGTGTGTGTGTGTGTGTGTGTGTGTGTGTGTGTGTGTGTGTGAGCTGATGGTCATATCTAGTTTGGTGAGTGTATCCTCTAATGGATATGGATCAGCTGCACTCATGCCTAAATATTTGCTATATGTTCTATTTTTGTATTTTGGATATTGAATGAGATCTGAAGATATAACTCACTACTTGAGTAATTTTTGTACTAGACACTTTCTTACATTGGCCACATGAGTAATAATTAAAATGAGTGCTTTTACTTCTACTTGATTCTTCTCTTTCGAGACATGTGAATGGATACAAATGGACAGAAAAAAAAAATATTATAAATTTTGTCACCACTTAAATGTGAAATAGGGTTAGATTATTTTTATTTTTGTCAAGTTTTGAAATACTACAAACAAGCTTCACAGAAATCCAGAATAAAAAGATCACACATAAAGGATGAGAACCTAAACATCCAGTGAGGGTAACTGTGGCCAGAACACGTCCTCAGATCTGGAAGAAACTGGAATGAACCAGGCTCAAAAGAGGGGACTCATCCTCCCCCGCTCAAAGTACTTATAGATTTTTGATAAGGAGCTGTAATACTCAAGTAATGATGATGATTTGATAATGACGATGATCCTAATAGAAATATAAGAAGGTCCATGTAAATGTAAAGATATAAGGTTTTGCATGACAGTGATGATACATAGCATGGACATTAAATATTAATGTGATATTTTAAAAACAGCTATGATTGAGATCTAATTTAACTTTATTGACCACTTTATTAGATCAATTTCAGGCCTTCAGTCTCAATTGAGACTTGTTCTGTAGTGCATAACTGCTGAGCTTAACAGCTCATTGTTCATATGGGTTCGTTATTTTAAGACAAACGATTATTAATTTTATAATCATTGGTTTCATTAACATTTTAAAAGCTTTTAAAAAGAAACTGTGAAGACTAACCTAGTGTTGATTTAAGTCCATTCATTACAGTTGCTGATTTCAGAATGAATTGCCAAATTCATTCAAAAGTAAATCTTGCACCAAATGGTGGGTAAGCCTAATTAATGTTTGTGTCATTGCATGTATTACATATAATACTGTTCTTTAAAAAAAGAATACTATACCTTGCTGTAAATTAGATTATTACACATAATAAATGACTATTAAGTTGCGTTTCCATCTGCTTTAGGAGCCTAGGTCTGTAATTTGATGTAGGTACACTGTCAAGCCTTCTAGTAGAACTGCATACTGAAATGACAGTGAATGTACAATTACAACAACTAACAGCACATATAATTTTACAATACTCCATTAATATTTTTAATAACTATTTTCCAAAAATGTATTCAACTACATTTTTTGTTAAATGAAGTCTTTGTTAAATAGAGCACTGTTCATATTTTTCTCTTAACATGTTTTCTCCAACCTTTTTGAGTAGAAGATGTTGAGCATGTTCATTCAGGCTCCTGCTTTTAACCAGTTTTTAATCATTTTAAGCTTATTTGCATTTTCTCCATACTTGTATATTTTGCATTTGGCAATTGGCATGGATGATACTAACTTCAGGTTACAGATTGACAGGAATTGATTGATTGAAATTGGTCAGATTGGAACTGTAGTGATGGATGTATTTCCAGAGATATTCAGGAGGAAAATGTACACAAGGCAAATTATATCAAGTTCAGAGCATGTTTATGTACCACTGGGCACTGTAGTGGGGATTTTCAAAAGTCACTTTTTGCCCTACAGAAATCCAACCGTTTGGAGTTTCTAATGTTGGACTGCAGACTACAGAATAATAATGTAGCTTCAGTGGATATGTTCTCAACCAGCTTGCTTACTTTCACCTCCCACACAGAGTGAAATAGTTTTCAGTGTATCTCTAGTAAAACAGACATTTTGAAGCATTTGATTAGGAACAGAAATCAATACAGTAAGCTAACTGGACAAAAAAATGGTCACATTGAAGAAAAAAAAACTAATTGTCACATTGCTTGTTCAAGGAGGTAGTTACTTCAGGTTCCTGCAGATGATGTTGCACAAGGATAAACAGGCCAAAAATAACTATAGGGTGTGTGACGGGATATAGGGGTGGTTATTTACTGGCAAATGATTACTGGTGCGATCTGATTAGACACTGGGTCATGGCATATATGTTACTTTTAGTGTACCTGTTAATGAGAAATCAGTGACTGTTAGACATAGCTTCCAGGTGACAGACTTGGAGAGGAGGTACGTCATTGGACTGAGAAAAGCAGGATGGTTTTGATGAATTGCCATCTAGACTGTTCTTACCAAGCTCCCCTAGCCTTTGTTTGCTGTGATGTCATAAACAAAAAACCTGGACTGCTACTGACTGGAGCTATACACATTTTAGCAAAGAATCCAGGCACTGTTTGGGATTTGACTATTCATACTCAGGTTTAAGTACAAAGGCCTCGTGCTGAGCACTTTAATACTGCCTTTGCTGTGAAGCATCACACTGTCCCTGCAGCTTATATGAAGATTTTGGGAGATCTATGATGTATCCCAGCGATATGTGCAGAACATTATGCAGCCACATGGGTTGTTTCTCATGTCAGGGCTTTCAACTGGCTTTTTTCAGCAGGATAATGCTCATCACACAGAGCAAGGGTTTCTTGTCTCTGCCAGATTGCAAAACTTCCTTGGCCTGCCTGGTTGCTGATTTATCACCAGCCAAGCATGTATGGAACTAGTGTGATACCAACGTCTGTGGGCAAATGTACCACAGGTTGTCCTACAGACCCAATACGCCTCCATGCTCAACCATACCTCATCTTCTGTCCAGGCTATGGAATTAAAGTCCGGCTTTAAGAGTACAAAGCTTGCCAATGGGGTACCTTTAAGTGCGAATCCTTTTCTGCAGTCATTTTTTTTGTACCAGTTAAGGGACTATTAGGTACCAGTCCAATATTGTACATTTGAGAGTACATTTATATACAGTGGGTATAGAAAGTATTCAGACACCTTTTAATTTTTCACTCTTTTTTGTTTCGTTGCAGCCATTTGCTAAAATTAAAAGTTCATTTTATTTCTCATTAATGTTCACTCACCACCCCATCTTGACAGAGCAAAAGCAGAAATGTAGAATTTTCTACAAATTTATTAAAAAAGAAAAACTGAAATTTCACATGATCCTAAGTATACAGACACTCATATTTAACCCACATGCTGTCCATTTCTTCTGATCCTACTTGAGACGGTTGTACTCCTTCATTGGAGTCCAGCTGTGTTTAATTAAACTGATTGGATTTGATTAGGAAAGGCACACACCTGTCTATGTATGACCTCACAGTGCATGTCAGAGCAAATGAGAATCATGAGGTTGAAGGAACTGTCCAAGTAGCTCAGAGACAGAATTGTGACAAGGCACAGATCTGGCCATGGTTACAAAAGAATTTCTGCAGCACTCAAGGTTCCTAAGAGCACAGTGGCCTGCATAGTCCTTAAATGGAAGAAGTTTGGGACAACCAGAACTCTTCCTAGACCTGGCTGTCTAGCCAAACTGAGCAATCGTGGGAGAAGAGCCTTGGTGAGAGAAGTAAAGAAGAACCCAAAGATCACTGTGGCTGAGCTCCAGAGATGCAGTAGGGAGATGGGAGAAAGTTCCACAAAGTCAACTATCACTGCAGCTCTCCATCAGTCGGGGCTTTATGGCAGAGTGGCCCGATGGAAGCCTCTCCTCAGTGCAAGACATATGAAAGCCTGCATGAAAGACTATGAGAAATAAGATTCTCTGGTCTGATGAGACAAAGATTGAACTTTTTGGTGTTAATTCTAAGCGGTATGTGTGGAGAAAACCAGTCACTGCTCATCATCTGTCCAATACAATCCAACAGTGAAGCATGGTGGTGGCAGCATCATGCTATGGGGGTGTTTTTCAGCTGCAGAGACTGGACGACTGCAAGTACAGAGATATCCTGGACAGAAACCTCTTCCAGAGTGCTCTGGACCTCAGACTGGGCCAAAGGTTCACCTTTCAACAAGACAATGACCCTAAGCACACAGCTGAAATAATAAAGGAGTGGCTTTGGAACAACTCTGGGACCGTTCTTGACTGGCCCAGCCAGAGCCCTGACCTAAACCCAACTGAGCATCTCTGGAGAGACCTGAAAATGGCTGTCCACCAACGTTCACCATCCAACCTGACGGAACTGGAGAGGATCTGCAAGGAAGAATAGCAGAGGATCCCCAAATCCAGGTGTGAAAAACTTCTTGCATCATTCCCAAGAAGACTCATGGCTGTATTAGCTCAAAAGGGTGCTTCTACTCAATACTGAGCAAAGGGTCTGAATACTTATGATCATGTGATATTTCAGTTTTTCGTTTTAAATATATTTGTAAAAAATTCTACATTTCTGTTTTTTTTTCTGTCAAGATGGGGTGGTGAGTGTATATTAATGAGAAATAAAATGATTTTTTTTTTTATTTTAGCAAATGGCTGCAATGAAACAAAGAGTGAAAAATGTAAAGGGGTCTGATTACTTTCCGTACTCACTGTAAGAGTACAGTACTTGCATGGGTTGGGCAGCCCAACACTATACTACAGCCTTTAAATTGTACAGTTTTACTCAATAAAATTATCATTTATTGTCTTTACATTCCCAAGTAGGGATCAATTCAATTCTAACAACTCCTTCTTGGTGCATTATTTTTTGTTAATGAATGTTGGTTGTTGGTGTGAGTTTCATTTTATCAGTAATTTGCAAAAAAATAAATAAATAAATAAATAAAATAATAATAATAATAATAATAATAATAATAATAATAATAATAATAATAATATTTCAAAATTAATTTGTATATAGTAATTGATATCCTAATTTCATAGCAGGTACTGAAGAATTATTTGTACTTTACTGAACATTACTAGTTGTACCTTCTATTGAACTTTGAGCATTAAGATTAATAACTGAGTGACAAGCCTTTAGGTTAAGCTGTTAATATGCACAGACATATTCTTAATTTAAACAACACATCTGCACTCTCAAGATGTTCAATACCCCATGGGTTTGATCAGCATCATATCACACATTTGCAGTAGATGGGTTTTGAGTTTTAATTAGTCTCACTTTCTCCTGAAGCTATTAGAGCTGAGCTGCTGTGTCCCTCTCTAGAGATACACTGATGAAAGATATGTTTCACACAGGCCTCTGCTCTTCTCCTCATTTCTATCCTCCAGTCATTCAGTTACAGCAGTCTGTCCTATTGTTTGGTGTTTGTAGTTGTGTACAACGTATGCTACATTATATTTAAGTAGATGTAACATTAACAGACTACTACAAAACTCCAAAGCCTAGGTTACAGACAGGGTAGGGCAGGTCAAAACTTGTGAGGGGGGTTGAAATTCAGTACTTGAATTCAAGCACATGAAAACAAAAATTTTCAAGTGAACTCTGCACTCAGGAGGCTTCGCTTCCTGCCACTTTTGTGGTTGTGTGTGCACAGAGAACTTTGTGTAACTGAGGGCCTGGAGGAATCATTTGCGTCACCCAAATCACTTCAAATGTCAATTGCATGTCTAGGCTGTAAATGAAGGGTCTTTCACTTTGGAATGGCCTTTTTGTGATGTAGTGGCTGACAAATGCAGCCTGCCTGTGGGATGCAGCTTATGTTTATTATTGTTCTATGTAGCTGATGTTCTATGCACTCGTGCTGTCTTATCTATATACCAACATGCATTGTATCCACCTACTGGATATATTTAAAACTATAGTGTTGTGCATAAAATTATGTAATTAAAATTATTTTTAAATATGAATCAAGAGTTAATGGTTTTAAGGACCAGCAGTGAATTTCAAGCACCATCAAGTGTTTGAAGCCTGTTGAACATTGTTTGGCCCAACCACAGTTGTAAAGAACACTTGCCAAGTTCTTGCCAAGTTCTTCTAAGCACTTGCCACCTCTCTTAATACATCTAGATGCTAATATTAGCAACAAGCTCATAAAGTTTCAAGACTGCAAGTACTCTCCCAGACTGCAAGTACTAACTGTGTGTGTGTGTGTGTGTGTGTGTGTGTGTGTGTGTGTGTGTGTGTGTGTGTGTGTGTGTGTGTGTGTGTGTGTGTATATACATGCATGTGTTTATGTGCATTTTGTGGTATGTGTGTATATATATATATATATATATATATATATATAATATATATATATACACACACAGTACAGGCCAAAAGTTTGGACACACCTTCTCATTCAATGCATTTTCTGTATTTTCATGACTATTTACATTGTAGATTCTCACTGAAGGCAACAAAACTATGAATGAACACGTGGAGTTTTATACAAAACAAAAAATAACTGAAAACATGTTTTATATTCTAGTTTCTTCAAAATAGCCACCCTTTGCTCTGATTACTGCTTTGCACACTCTTGGCATTCTCTCAATGAGCCACCTCTGGGAACTGTTGGAAAACCATTTCAGGTGACTACTTCTTGAAGCTTATTCATTCATAGTTTTGATGCCAAGGTGTGTCCATGCAAAAACTAGCAATGGAAATACATGGCTTACATTGGAGAGTGACAAAATATTATACGTTGTACAGTCTACGGGCATTTGTATGGGCATGGGAGCAGTATGAATATAAATAGCAGTAAAACAAGGACAATTTTTTAAATTATAAGGTTGTAATATAACAAAATAGGTAAAAATCATGGCTTAATTGGCATGTGCATATGTATTCACCTTTGCTACGGACCCCTAAATAGTCCAATTACCTTCAGAAGTCACATGCTTAGTGAAATGTCCACCTGTGTGATCTAAGTGTAACATGATCGGTCAGTATATACGCACCTTTTCTGAAAGGCCCCAGAGACTGCAACACCATTAAGCAAAAAACTCCACTAACTAAACAACATGAAGACTAAGGAGATCTCCAAACAAAGTTGTTGAGAAGTACAAGTCAGGGTTAGCTTAGAAAAAAAAAATTAAATCTGTAATGATCCCCTGGAGCAATATCAAATCCATTATCATCAAAAGGAAAAATAATGGTACCATAGCAAACCTGCCAGGCAGACCTGGCAAGGAGGGCATTAATCAGAGAGGCAGCAAGGAGACGAAAGGTAGCCCTGAAGGCAGAGTTTCCCAGCAGAGACAGGAGTATCTGTCCATACAGCCACAATAAGCTGTACACACCTTAGAGCTGGGCTTTAAGGAAGACTGACCAGAAAAAAAGCTTTTACTTGCGGACAAAAATAGGAAGGTTCATTTTTGAATTTGCCAAAAGGGAAGTGGGAGACTCCCCAAATATATGAATGAAGTCAGATGAGGCCATTTTTTTGGCAGTTTTGCCAGAAAGTACTGACTTTAGGGGGATCAATAGTTATGCACACTGAAATGTTCTGTTATTTTGTCCTATTTGTTATTTACTTTATAATAAATGTTCAAAGTTGTAGGCATGTTCCTTAAACAAAGCAAACCCTCATATAATCAATTTTAATTCCAGGTTGTGATGCAGAAAAGCACAACAAATTTGGTTGGGTCTTGATTTCATACTACTGTATCGTCTGTCAGATGGGAGAGTAAATAACTTTTCGTTGGGAATTATGTAGCTAGTAATGCTATTGATAAAAGTCCTGACACAATGAGGCATTGAGGCAAGACAAATCATGTACAAATCATGTGATACCTGAACACATGCAACATGCAATTCAGTATTTTTCCATTCTCAGCTTTAGCACTCAGGCATAATGTCCCATTTTACAGGGAGGGAAAAATGAGAGAACAAAAACAGGTTACGGGTGTGTTGAGAAAAAGATTCTGATTTCTAGCTCTCTGTGGGAAGAAAGGATTAGAATATTTATTCATTCATTTCTTCTGTGATTACAGAGACCTCCCCTCTTCCTCACGCCTCATCACCCCTTTAATGCTTAACAGCCCTGCAGGCGGGAACCTGCACACATGCTCACTCTCTCTCTCTCTCTCACACACACACACACACACACACACACACACACACACACACACACAGATTTATAAACCTCACTGAACAAGACTGCTGTGCCAATGCTAGAGGACCACTAAGAGGATCAAATAAAATAATCCACACACATAAGGAAAGGCAGTGGAAAATAAAGGAAAACAAAATAAAAAATGTTTAAATGTTTTTGTAATAATATACATTATATATAAATATATAAGAGAAAAAAGACCCCATACTATCACAAAAATAGTAAAGTTGTAAACGTAATCTCATTTTGCAAGCAAAGAAGAGAAATTGTGGTAACATTTTCTGTCACAACTTTATTGCAGTTAAATCTTTTTTTACAATACTTTTCCTTTTCATTTAATGTTTTACACTTTTGGTTTGTGATTCTGTTTTGATCTTTTCAATGTGGGGGGAGTATCCATGTTGAAAAGATGTGTCTTTGACCATCAAATTTTGTGACCTTAGAGGGCACTAGTTCACAATTGCACAAGTGCTTTACATAGAAAATATGCTTTCTTCTCTCATTCTGCAAGCATACACACACCAAGAGTGTGTACTTATATCTGATGGTGTAATTATTTAGATGTATTTAAAAATGTTTCATTACAACATTTGTATATAAGTAATGTCATATGAGGAATGTCAGAAAAATGTCTAGAACACAGCAAGCTTTAATACCTGAAGAAACCAAAACACCAAGGCACAACAATGCATACATTATAAAAATGTTAAGGGACACTAAGAAATATATCTTAAGCTCTTACTGAGAAAAGAGGCTGCTGCAGTTCAATGCACTGGCCAATCCAGACCTCAGTAGCACAGAATGTTTTTGGGCTGGCTTGAATGGAAGGAAGCTGAAAATACTTCTAATCCTGAACTTTGGAGGTGTTAGATTTGCAGATCATCTGAAAACTCTCAACTCAGTATCTTCTTAAAAGAGCAAGGGCTTGATGAAGATAATGGGTGGATTCACTTAAATACTGAAACATCTAATATTGTTGTAACGAAGCGGTTGTACTTGGTGCAGAGCAAATAATTCAAAGACCTTTATTCAATGACCCTGGGGCGAACCAATGAATAGACTTTACTTGAGACTCAAGTGGAAAGACTGAATATTGTCTTCATAGAGCACACCAAACCCCTTTTTCATTTTGTCTACAGCAAGCCCAGAGGGTAACAAGGTACATTCTTCTCACACACAGCAAAGTCTGTTACATACGTCCCCCTCCCTCCTAAAATAAACATCCTTTTTTTATTACAAAAAATCCATCTTGCTCGATCCCCTACCTCCTCTACTGTTACACCATCCATCTCCATGTCCACCTTCACTACATCCCTAAACCTTCTGAGGTCTTCCTCTTCTTCTTCTGAGCAGCTGCGTTTCCAACATTCTTGGTCCAATATATCCACTATTCCTCCTCAACACATGCCCAAACCATCTCAACCTGGCCTCTCTGGCTTTTTCGCCAAACTGCTCCACCTTCACTGTCCCGCTGATCTGCTCGTTTCTAATCTTGTCCATCTTTGTCACTCCCAATGAAAATCTCAGCAGTGTGGCCAACTAAGTCCTGTTCTTTGTCTGATCTCTGCCCCTCATCCTCAGCATCCAGTCCATTGTGGTCCATGTGAGGGAGTGCAGGCCCTAGCAAACAAAGTAGGAGAGAAGGAAGAGTTGGGTGCTTGTGTTTTCTGTGGCAGGTGTACTGGAAGAGTATAAAGCACCACCTGCTGCCACTTCATACCATCCAATGGATGTGCAATGTGATAAGTGAGGCCCAGCACACTCCCGCAGTCCATCACCTGCATGAACTGATAAGGCCCCTTCCAGTGCAGGGCTAGCTTCATGCGTCTTTCCTCTGGGTTGGTAAGCCACACCATAGCATCCACTTTGTAAGGCTTGTGCCTTGTCATGATACAGCTTCTGCCACTCATGAGCCTCCATACTACTCACTGTGGTTCTGGCAAAAGCCAACTTCATCTTATCCAGTGAAGAGATATGGACCTAAATGAAGTCAGTATATGATCCATCTGTGACTGCATTGCACATGTGGGTATCAGCACCTCCGCTGGCACCCTCATCCATGGGTAAGGAATTAGGGAGTGAACTGGCATGCACAGATGTGTTGTATGCGAATGCTATTTGTTTCACCCACTGATCCCACTCCACAGTCGAGAAAGGTTATTGTCAGCTGGTCGATAAAGGTCTTATTAAATCACTCAACCATGCCATCATATCTCGGATTGTGAAGAGAGGTTCAGGTTTTTTGTGATCCCAAAAGCTGGCAAATATTCTGCACAAGTTCTGCTTCAAAGTGTTGGCCCATTCCAGCATCCCGTGCACTAACACGCAGTCCCCAAAGAGATACTGTGACACTGTTTCTGCTGTCTGATGTTTTTGTGAACGAGTCTTCTACAACCAGCACATACCAATGTCCTTTGGTTGTCATTGGCAACTCAACAAGGTCAGCTGATACTCTCTCAAATGGTGTAATATCTCTGAACAGCTAATATCTAACATCTCTGAATAGCTAGTTGCTGATTCAGCATGCTTGCTCAGCTGAAAAATGAGCAGAAGCTTCTGCAAAACCTCGGGCACAAGAGCGGAGGGGACCACAACCTGAATAAGCCAGTCTACTGTGAGGAAGTGAGAGGCCGACATAACAGTCCATCCAGCAGCATCAGCCACCACCATATCTGAGATGTTTCCATCCATTCCAGTACCACTTGAGTATCTCCATCCATCTCCTGTAGTGCTTTGATAGAAAGTGCTTGTTAATGCCAACAGTAATGATAAGCCATCCTTACCCCTTGGTGCTGCTGATGGGAAGTCTTCAGATGCTGTGCTGGATTGTGCAGTCTGAGAACTTGGTTCCAGTGGTTGGAAGTGTATAGTGTTTACCCTCACTACCCAGTCTGCATGGCGTGTGCTTCTGTCAACCAGGCAGTCTCTGTCAGGCCGCCAAGAATGCTTGTCTGCATTCAGATGATGTTGGACATCTTTGTGCACAGTGTCCCAGTTGAATGGCTCCAAACCCCTCTGCCCCGTGTACCTGATGGATCATTTTCTAGAGTCATACCTCAAAGACACAATAATGGGTGATGGTCTGTGATGTTGGTAAACTTACTAATTCCGATGTAGTGCTGGTATTTGCGTACAGCCCATACTACGGCCTATAGTTCATGATCAAATGGGGACCAGCACCATTGTTTGATTCGGTGTCTGGCTAGTGTATGCCACCACATGTTGCCCTCTCTCTCTTGAGCTTCCTTGGATGCATCTATAAACACTTTAAAGGGCACCCTGAAATCTGGCAAGTTTACAATAGGAGCAGAGGAAAGCATATTTTTCAGATAGTCATATGATATTTCACAATCTACTGTCCATTCAAAGGTCACATTCTTACCCGTCAGATGATTCAGATGGGCTGCGTGTCTTGCAAAGTTATGCAAAAAACATCTGTAGTTGGAGCGTAGGCCACAAATGCTCTAACTTCAGATGGGGACTGAGGTGTTGGCCATTTCCAGACTTTCTCTGGGTTTTTTGGATCAGGCTGCAACCCCTGCTGGGAATCATCATGGCCGTTATTTCGGGCAAGGTGGCACTTTGAAGGGTTTCATTTCAACCCTGCTTTCTTGATTCTTAAAAACATTTCCCCCAGGCTTACAACATGTTCCTCAAAGGTGCTATTATCAAGAAGCACATCATCAAGATACACCATACAGATGTTCCATAGCAGACCCCTGAGGATGAGCTTCATTATTCTTTGGAACGTGGCTGGTGAGTTCAATGGGCCCATGGGCATAAATTGCCACTGGTACAGCCTTCACCCGGTGGAAAAAGCTGTTTTTTCTCTGTCCTCCTCCACCACCTCAACTTACCAATAGCCATTTGAAAAGTGCTAATGTAAAATGTGCTGAAACACAGCACATGGACGGGTGGCTTAAGTGGTCCAGAGACTGTTTATGTTCAAAAGCTTCTTTCATTTTCTATTTTACTGCTTTATAACCAGCCTGAACTACAGCAGGGAGGCTATCCCACAACAGGAGTGCTGTTTTGCTCAAACGGGTCAGCAGAATCCCCGCCAGTTCCTGCTGGAAAGCTATTCCTCTGTCTCCTTCCGCGAGTGTGTAGACAGCCACCTCAATCTGCCGAGCCTAGCACAGAAAGCTCTGCTGATCATCCTCACCTGAGAATGGAGGGGGGGGCAAGTCAATCCTCACCAGGGCTATAAAGCGGTCTTTTTCACAAGTTGTTTTTGTGTTCTTTGTGCCACTTTTTTCATATTTCTTCCCTGCATGGTTAAATACTAAGCTGTCAGTGTCTAAGCTATTCACTTCACTTTAGACATACTATACTATTACAAAAATGGATAATGTAATCTAACTCAGGTCAATATTTGCTCATAAGCATCCTACCGCTGCCACCAATGAATCCGAGCAGGTGTACTTGGTGCAGAGCACATAATTGAAGGAGCAGCTTTTGGGGAGAACCATTGAATGGAACTTACTTGAGTCTCAACTGGAAAGACTGAATGTTTTCTTTACCGAGCATGCCAAACCCCTTTATCTTTTCATCCAGAGGGTGACAAGGAATGTTCTAATAGTAGTAATACTAATAGTAGTATTATAATAATAAATGTCACTTTTAAGGCTAATGTGATTTCGGATTGTTTTCTGCTTTTATCCTGATGCTGAAAACCTGGTTATAATGGCTGTTTTGAATGGAAATAACAAAGGTAGTGTCTGATATTTGCACAGTTCTGTACTGATGCTTTTCTACTGCACTGGCACTGCACAACAAAACTACTGATCTAAATCCATAACTATACATACTACTCAGTCATGGTATGAACAGTTGTAAATTTGTTCTGCTCTGTGAAGCTATGTGTATAGTTATCAACTTCTTAACTAAAATCTAAAATCAGCTCTCTCTAGATCAGCTGAGCACACACTGATAGTGTGCTTTAAAAAGTAATGAAGTGTTACACTGATTATTTTCTATGCTGTGCAGTCCAGGGCAGGGGCTCTCAATGATCGTCATGATCCTGCCCAACGGTGGCCCAGGTTTAATGTTAGCTACACATTGTGTCAAATTGCTAAATGCTGAAGTAAGAACAAAAATAAAAAACGTTTAAACTGTTTAATCTCAGCTGCTGGATCAGGAATCTTCTGTATTTCCATACTTCCATGCAATGTTCACGTGACAGACAGACACAAATCTAGGGTCAAGCAGTTTCTCTTTCTCCAGTTTTTCTAGAGTTTTGCTGACAATTGAAGTAGAACATATATTCTGTTATATTGGATGCCTTAACACACAGCGTTTTGTCTTTTTTCTTCATTAGTGAAATTAGTGTTATTTTCATATTATTTTTCAGGCTCCTGTCCACCAGGCCTGCTTCGCTGTGACAGTGGTGGCTGCTACAAACAAGAGCAGTCTTGTGACTTTATCAATAACTGTGGGGACAACTCTGATGAGAGGGACTGTGGGACATCCTGCTCATTTGAAGATGGCATCTGTGGCTGGAAGAGTTCTCCCGTGGACAAGTTTAAATGGATGTTAGGTACTGGCTCTGCCCACAGCATCAGACCACCACATGATCACACCCTGCGGAATGAAAATGGTAAGAACATTGCTTTTATAATTACACTCTCTGTGTAGAGGCAATTATTATGAAACCATGAGCAAATTGTGTAAAATATAAGAGGTTTGGATATGACCAACTTGGAATGTATTGAAGCCTATTTCTATCTAATGCCAGACACCTGGATATCTGTGCTTCAAAAGACTGAAATATGACCTCCGTTATTGCACTTCAGTCAATTTATTCATGGTTTTCTTTTATCTTTTATGATTTGTTGGCTGAGAATTAATTAATTAATTTATAAGATCTTGAAAACACATAAAAAAACAATGAATGTTTTTTCTATTTCTTCATTTTTCTTCATTTAGCAAGCATGATTAGGGTACAGTTTAATCACAGATGATCATGGGAGATGTTTCCTAGATTCATCTAAATGGACCATTTTTAAACCTTTATCTATTCAAATTAAATTGGCTGTAATTGGTTTCTGTACTGTTGAGATTGATATAAGAATAATAAATTCTATTCTGTTTGATTTCTGATTTTTCCATTGTCCTTCATTTGAAAGAAATGCTCCCTTATGAGAGGTGACTAAAAGGTGGGTGGAACTGTTCAGAATAGGCAGATATACATATTTAATGTGTAAAGTGTAGGAAGCAAGCCACAAGGTAGCAATTATAACATTAAATTTCAATTACTGATTACTACACTTTTATTATTATTATTATTATTATTATTATTATTATTATTATTATTATTATTATTATTATTTATTTATTTTTCATTTTGTCTCTCTCTCTCTCTCTCTCTCTCTCTCTCTCTCTCTCTCTCTCTTTCTCTCTCTTTCTCTTTTTCAGGCCACTTCATGTATATGTCAGCTACTCCAGTAGGTTTAAAAGGGGATAAGGTTCATATGAGGAGTTCTGTGTGGAGGGAGTCCAGTGCCACCTGTAAACTGGCTTTCTGGTACTACATATCCCACAAGGCAACAGGACTCATCCGACTCTTCATAAAGGTAAAGGGCTTGTGTTCTACATATCACAACCATGTTCAACTCTATTGCTGCCTAGCATCATACAGTACATGTTGATTAGTCCATATGCCTTGCATCGTACCACAGTGACGTATGGCAACATAATCCCCTGGTAAACATCTGACTGCAGTTTTCAGACCCAGTTGTGATGTAATCAAATCTCAGAGCAGTTTACAGGCTGGAAAAACAAAGTCTGTGACTACCCCGCATTAGACATGAATTGAGCTTGTGACACACAAGTCACACATCTGAGAGAAAAAAACCCAGAAATGTTATCCCCTCACTTTTAAAATAAAACAATAATACTGTATTTTAGATGTAGCTGTGATGAATGGTGACCAGAGATATAAAATAACAAATTAAACACAATGTTATGGTTTACTTTAAATTTGTTTTCAAAGCAACATTATATAGATTGTTGTTTAAAATTACACTCTACCACATCCAGAAATGCATGTTTAAATTGTATCCTTTAGTGGTGGCTGAAAGCGCAAAAGTTTCCTACAGTTTCCGACTGTAGGGGGAGCCCAGGGCAAAAAGGTGAATTCTTGAAAGAATGGAAGGGGCGGAGCTAAACTGTGGTCAGCTGAATAGGTGCGTTGTGTTTGTTGTGTTCATGTGCAGACTGAAGACTGTTTCAGGAGTATTTAACTCCATAAAGACATTTGTGTTCAACAGGATCAAAGAGTGAGGAATCTCTAGATTCTGGCCTTGTCTATTAGCTAAGGATATTTTCAAAGCACTTCTGTAAATCGCTCTGGATGAAGGCGTCTGCTAAATCCCATAAACAAAATGTAAATGTACCAGACATGTAAATGAGTTGGTTCTCCTATCAGATAAAGAGTGAATTTTGAAATATAATAATGCTCAACATCAGTCGTTTACACAAACTTTGTAAGCTGTAGACACTAACCAAGAAAGGGGTCATTAAAGTTCACGAGGAAGCATAAGTAGCAAGCAGGTATACATGCAAAATTAAAAGTTAACCCTTGTTTAGCAGCATTCCAGATCAGACCCTTTATCTAACCTTTTATCTCTCTCTCTCTCTCTCTCTTTCTCTCTCTCTCTCTCTCTCTCTCTCTCTCTCTCTCTCTGATGTTCTGTCATCGCATCCCACTTTTCTGCATGAAAAAAGTAAATCGATTAACTCAGATTTTATGTATGATGTATTTTTATAAAAAAAACCCTAAAATATATCACTTTGTTCCCTGTATGCCTGTATATTGAAGTATATTGAATGATAACCCCTGTATCGTAATTCCAGGTTCTTGTCACTACACGGTTCTGTCCCCTGTTGCGTGTCATATAAGTGTGTCTTGTGGCATTTGTGTGCCATCTGTGCCATTTTACATGTGATGCCAAATTTGTCCATGTGGTTTATCTGGTCATTCATACACCAGAGCAGTCTTATACTACCATCTGGCCCTGCTCTGAGGAGGGAAGCACCCCCAGACACTCCGTCTGCATCTCTGTGTGTGTGTGTCTTTGTGTGTGTCTGTAAGACAGTGTTCAGATACGAATATATGGGAGATATACCCATTGCTGAATGGGTTCCTTTACAAGATCTTGTTGTTTTTCATGTGAATGCAAGGGCTTATTCTGCACTTTTAATTAGATCTGTTTTAATAAAAGAGTGTAGATAACAAGACTCGGGATCTTTCTCCTGCTTTGTGCAAGAAAGATAGAGAGAGGAAGAGATTGAGCGGCTCAGTGTAACTATTTGAATGTGAGTCAGCGAAGCAGACGATAAGAGTCAATTTCTTTTAGAGACTACCTCTCCAGCTAATTATATAACCAAAAGATCTCTCTTGCCATCTCTGCTTTTCTCTCTTTACTCTTCCTGACTTTATCCTCTCTCTCTCTCTCTCTCTCTCTCACTCTCTCACCTCTCGGATCTCTCTCTCTGATCTCTCTCACTCTTCTCGCGCTCTCCTACTTCACCTCTTTTCTCAATAACGATGAATGAATACAATTTTGTATGTCGACTGACATGATTTTTCTTGGTATAAGCTACTCGAGTTGCTCAGTCAGCCTGTGGTTTTGATCTTCATGTTTCATGTTGTTTCTGTGTTGCAGACAAGATGTGTTGGATTGAGAGAGTTAAACTGATGTAGTGACTAAACTAAAGGCTCTAAAGCTCAGAATGTGGTAACAGACCGTTAACTATATTTAGAAGCACATTTGATGAGGTACATTTTATTTATATGAGTATCCTCATTTTGTAAAGCCCTGTTGTAAAGTTTGTAGACCGTATGTGTAGTATGTGGACATATGTGGTATGTGAACTGTATGTGTAGTATGTGGACTGTATGTGCAGGCGCCCACTGTGTGTGTAGTACGTGGACTGTATGTGCAGAGTGTGGTCAAGGTGGACTGTAAAGTGCAGTCGACTGTGTAGTACGTCTTACCTGTGGCGTAGTACGTCGACTGTATGTGGGAGTGTGACTATATGTGGACTGTATGTGTAGTATGTGACTGTGTATGTGTAGTATGTCGACTGGTATCTGCAGTATGCTCACTGTATCTGCATGTGCTCCACTGCATGTGTAGTACATCGACTGTATGTGTAGAGTGTGGACTATATGTTGACTGTATGTGTAGTATATGGACTGTATCTGTAGTATGTGGACTGTATCTGTAGTATGTGGACTGTATGTGCAGTGTGTGGACTGTTTGTAGTATGCAGACTGTATGTGTAGTATGCGGACTGTTTGTAGTATGCGGACTGTTTGTAGTATGCGGACTGTATGTGTAGCATGTGGACTGTTTGTAGTATGCGGACTGTTTGTAGTATGTGGACTGTGTGTAGTATGTGGATCGCAGGCGTAGTATGTGGACTGTATCTGTAGTATGTGGACTGTTTGTAGTATGCGGACTGTTTGTAGTATGTGGACTGTATGTGTAGTATGTGGACTGTATCTGTAGTATGTGGAATGTATGTGTAGTACGTGGACTGTATGTGCAGTGTTTGGACTGTATGTGCAGTGTGTGGACTGTATGTGCAGTGTGCGGACTGTATGTAGTATGTGGACTGTATGTGTAGTACGTGGACTGTATGTGCAGTGTGTGGACTGTTTGTAGTGTGCGGACTGTATGTGTAGTATGTGGACTGTATGTGTAGTATGTGGACTGTTTGTAGTGTGCGGACTGTATGTGTAGTATGTGGACTGTTTAAACCATTTAAATTATCATGTCAGGCTATGTTATATTCCCATTCCTGTATCTGTCTCTTCCCCCACTCTGCCCTTCTCCTCCTTCTCTTCTCTCTCTCTCTCTCTCTCCTTGTTCTTTTGTCAGCACTTTATCTCTTACATTAGAAGAGCCAAAGGTTTTATTTTCTCCTACAGTCTCCTTCTATTTCACGCTATTTAGTTTCGAACACATAGGTGACAGTCTGATGTTGTCTGCCAGAAGCATTTTTCCGCTCTCCTTTTTCTCAGCCTATTGAATGAAAGATGTGGGTTTTCACAGTAAAATACCTGAGATTGACTCTGATCAGATTTCAGTCTTGAAAATCTATCAAATTAAACTGCAGCGACTGCCAGCCAGGGATGTGTTTGCGTGTGTGTTTTCAGGTCTTTGAGCTTCCTGTTATAAATGATCCTATTTAGCAGGTATTTTAATGGAGGTTTTTAATGGAATGGCAGTGAGTGTGCGAGTGAATGCCTGAAAGAAAAAAAGCAAGTAGGTGTTACTAAACGACAACCAGGGCAGCTGGTGTGATGAAAAGCTGTGAAAGTTGAGTCATGAATTCGTAGTCGGTCTCAGAGTACTGATGGCGGGCAGTGTCAGGAAGTTATTTTACTGCAATTACAGCTATCACACATCATTTTCAGCATAGGACAGTTCATTCAGGGGCTGAATGATCAATGTATATGAGTAGAGAGGGCAGTAGACCGTTTTCTTTCCTGACAGGATACTGATGTAGAATCCTTGAGCATCAGCCAATACTGATACTACCCTGAGCTTTAAAAGAAACCCTTTTAACTGAAGCTTTTCATCTTCGCTGTGTGGAAATGTGAAATGGGGCAGGAGTCCATTGTTTGTTGTTTTGAGGTTTTAATTGATGTCATTGTTATTCATCTTAAATATGTATTGTGTTATTGATTTCCTTCAGTTAAAGAGTGAATTTGGGCTGTTTCAGGTTAAATTTATTACAAGATCAGACACCTTTTTCTTCTCCGATAGCTTTTTTTTGATTGATATTGACGTAACTGAGATACCTGATGTCAAATTGATAATGACTCCACATACAAGGTTTTCGAACAGGAGCTTAGGAAAAAGTCTGATTTCCTCCCTGTTGTCTTAAATGAAATTGATCAATGCAGAGTTGTTCTTTAGTTGTGCAATGGATCAACAAAAGTCATTAAAATTACTTTTACCAAGTTCTCAGACTTGATCAGCTTTTTAGGGCTGTGGGTCGTTCACAGTCACCATTATGAAAGGACAGTATTTTTTAAAATTTCACATTTTCATTTTTGATACACACTGACACCTCAAACTGTGTCCCAACAAGCAGAAGGCCATACATTTTTTTTTTTTTTTCAAGTAGTAATATTCTCATTTCACAACATGTTAGAAATGTTAGTTGACAGGAGTGGAGTAGAACATGTTCTGGCCTAGAACACTAAGGCCTAACTAACTTTCAGAGAGAATGACTTGTAAGATTACTAGAGCAAAGGCAAACCAGAACATCCGTTTGACAGCATAAGACATTTGGGAATAAATATCTCTAGACTCTGTTTTGGATGGGGGTCCACTCTTCTACTGTGCAAATATAACCTTTACGCAAGAGTCATCAGAACATTTTCTGTGTTTTCAAAGAAACATCTAAACTAATACTGTTAAAATAGCCTTTGAGCTTACTATTACTTGAAGCACTTTATATGAAAGAATAACAGAAATCCTACAAATAAAAGCTGAAAAATTCTTTGAAGCTAGCTTTTACAAGCTGTGATGCTTTCCAAAGGGGAAGGACTGACCTGCCAGAGTTCCCAAATGTTTGATTCAAGGCTGTTCCTTTTTTAATTTAAAACAGTACAATATGAAAATTAAAAAAAAATAATATTGCTTAATATATTATAGAAATGTTTAATCTTTAATGTCATGCTTTTTTGGAAATTGGTCTTCTTTCCCTTGCTTAGTTGCACAGTAACAGAACCTTTGTCAAGGTGTGTCCAAAGTTTTGCACCACTTGGCATTGATTAAACTGCATAAGTGCAATTACTTAATCTCAGATAAACTTTTCATTCTGCTTCTATGAGTATCAATTGTTAAGCTTGTATTTTGTCAAGCTCATTATTTCTCTATTCACTGTCCATTTTTTTCAGCTCCTCTTACCATTTCAGAGCATTACATTTATATGGTGGACCAACTAGGTAGAAGTGTCTGAGTGGACAGTGAGTGGACACAGTGTTTAAACACTCTAGCAGCATTGCTGTGACTTATCCACTTGTACCACAAACACACACTAACACATCACCACCATATCAGTGTCACTGCAGTGCTGAGAATGACAGACCACCAAAATAATACCTGCTCTACGGTGGCCCTGTGGGGTCCTGACCATTGAAGTACAGAGTGAAAAGGGGCTAACAAAGTAAGCAGAGGACAGCTGTCTGTAATTATAGAACTATCACATGCTTCTATATGGTAAGAGGAGCTGAAAAATAGTCAGTGAATGTAAAAACCTTGTCATGATGTTGTGGTTGTTGGTATGGTGTAGGTACTGCCTGTTAGATCACCAATTTCCTTTATGCCATTTAATTCTCCATTCCTATTATTTGATTTAGTCCTCAATCTCTCACATATAAATCTCCAAAAGCCCTGCAGTAGGATTGGCTGTTTATCTGTACTTAAGTTTGCCTACAGCAATATTGCCTCTCTCCAGTATTGCCTTTCTCCTCAGTACAGTGAATGCTGATGGATTGACTGTCTTACCACCACAACAGCACAATTATTTTTCACAGCCTGCAAAATTTCCAGAGAAATGAGGCCATCTCCTGCCCTCGATTGCTGCATGGACTGATCTCACCGGAATGAACCTGGAATGAACAAAAGTGGACAAAAGTAGATGATACATTACTGACCAGTCATTCAGGTGGTTTGGAGATGTATTTGTAATGCATGGGTACAAAGATACATTGAAACCAAAATTTCACTTTAAAAGACAATTACTACAGAACAAATAAGCAACTAGCAAAAAATATATAAATATATATATATATTCTATCTGTGCTGGTGATTCAGTGACAAAATCACCCAGATTACAGATGATTCAGTAAAGGCACTTATGGTTTAGTTATTGCAATATGTAAAACGTGCATTGGAATATCAAACTGTATTTATCTTGGCATATTTGAATATTGAACGTTCTGTACTAAAACAAACCATGAACCTCAAACACTACTCTTTATTCAAAAGAAAATCTGGCATAGCTAAAACAAAGGTGTAAAACACAAATTCCAAAACCTCAAAACTGGACTTGCAACACTATCCATTAAGACTCAAAAATAGTCCCAGTACTAAACTATGCTATGACAAACAGCTTCTATGAGTCCTTTGTTGTGCAGTAAAACAGCCAATAAAATCAGAGTTTATTTGTTTTTTTTTTTTGTTTTTTTTTTCATAGGCTGTTAATTTCAGAGTTAAGATAACAGGGTTCTAGACTTGCTAAACAACATTTGAACCTTTTCCCCCAGTCAAGTGATTTGCCTACACATTTTTGGGTCAAAACTGTCCCAACTTTGGCTGGTTGTGCTGATTGTGTTTCAGCACTGGGAATTGGGTAAATTGGTATCAATCCATGACAGTATATGGGCTAAAAACATGTACTAGTACTAGATAAACTGAAGTGTAATTTATATTAATTATTTTTTCTAGATTTTAATTTTCATGAGCTATAAGCCATATTGATTCACACTGAAATGAAAGGCTTGAAATGGTTAGAATACATTTTGAATACATTTAGAATACATACTTTACATTTTGAATAAAATAATAAAACTTTTTCACAATAATCTAATTGTTTGAGATGCTCTCATATGAATGTGCGCCAGAATTAAGCCATTATTCATTTGCTGTCAAGATAGATACATGATTTTTTTCTAAAACTTCCCTTTATGTAAGTGTTTATGTAAATCTGTGATTCAGTGTCTTTGTAAATCTGCCTACGAAACGCCTTTCTGACTTTTAAGCAGTAGCCCACTCTTGCCTTTGGCCAAAGGAACAGACAAAAATCATGAGAATAAAGGAAATTAAAAAGAATAGTGAATCCCATACAGATGGGAAGCATGGCCTCCTGGGTAGGATTCATTTCCCTTTTTATTACTAAACCGTTAAAAGGAAGGGAATTAACCAGTAATAAAATACACACTGTTAAGTACTGCCAGGAATTTACAATATGTAAACTCTTTTTTTTTCACAGCAAAATACAGCAATAAGTGTTTTATTGTGAACTTGGCATGAGAGAGCCGGTATCATAAAACAGCAAATTACTGTGCAATTGGAATTGATCTGGACTTCTCCTATCCCAGGAAAAGTGAGATATAACAACAACTGCAAAAGAGTAAGTAAAACCAGTGCCAAAGAACACTAAACACTAAAGGGTACTTATTCAGAGATGTGTTAACACTGGCTGACCTTTCATGACTGTAATATTTTTAAGGCTTTGACGCTTTTAAATTTGCTGTATATTTGCCAGCAGAGCTAAATTTTTGTTAATGATATCAATTTATGGAGCCAGAAATTCTGAGAACCAATAAATCAGTTACTAAAATTTAATATAGTAAAGATGAATAGAATCCAGTGCTTTTAGTTCAGCACTGTTTCACTGAACAGATATGATCATTGGTCCACAAAGGTTAAAGTACTCAAAGTCAAACAAATGACTTGTGTGAAAAATGTGGATATTGTAGCATCGTGGTTGGAGTTTTAAAGTAGCCTCTTTTTTTTTTCTTCAGTTCCTTTAAGGTTATTGAGTCAGATTTATAGATCTCTACAGGCCGCCATGCAAAATGTGGAGCACTGTGTACTGTTCATAGTTGTGGTTATTACTCATTTCTGTTCATTAGGTTTTGCTTGTGCTAGAAGGCGAGATCCCCCTCTGAGTAGTGGGACCAAGACTGAAAGAGTTAAAGAGCAACACCTGTGAAATTACTAAAAAATAAATGTAGCAAGAACACAGTGTGACTTTATCCAGAATGTCTGCTTTCCAGCAAATCTTAAACACTTGTAGCAATATTGACCCATAGCCCTGTCCAACACAATCGGGGCTAGCAAACCTAACTAATGTTATGCTGTTTAAGCATCAATTTTCCTTAAAATGACCTACCATTATTTACGTTATTTACCAGTTTAAGTTCTTCACACATATCTCTTTTACAAACAGGGTTCTTTATGGAACCAAAAGTGGCTGTTTTATAGGATGTCTCCAATAACCATTTGACGCACCTTTATTTTCAGAGTGTATTTTTCTTCATAATTATTTTTGTTTACCAGATTAGCACATAATTGCTTGTATAAAAATGAACCGTTTGGCTGGTGACTGGTACATCAGCCTTTGAGAGGATGTGAATGCTCCTCTGTAAGCAATACTTTAAACAGCCTGTTTATACTATTCCCAGTTTTTCCAGTTGGTTAATTTGGGTTGCTTGTCTCTGATTTTTTTACAATATCAATCTTAATGAGAGTGGCATGCTGTAATCCATATAGGTCTGTTTGTGCACATATACAATTTGTAACACTGATGGCATTTAACAGGGTTTTGTTGTTTGTTTGTTTTGGCAAAATTGTTGTGGAACCTTAAGAGTGCCATTTTTTACTGACCAACTGTTGATGAATGAAGATACTGTAGATTACTGTTAATCTGTTACATCTTAATTACAGCTGAACAATTCTGTGGACCATTTGACTCTGAAGTGACAGTAGACAGTTGTTTTACTGTTATGTTCTCTTAATATAGCTGCAGTTAATGTCTATAAGACATTGTCTGAATCATTTAGCTGTTGTATTTTATACTTATTTGAGAAATGAGGTGCATTATAGGAATAACGCTGCTCCCTCCACACACACAAACTCATGGATTAGCTTTGTAATGCAGTTTAGCTTGAGCAGTAATCTTCAAATGAGTCCCTGTTCTAGTACATTAAATATGATAGAGAAAAGGTGTGTGTGTGTGTGTGTGTGTGTGTGTGTGTGTGTGTGTGTGTGTGTGTGTGTGTGTGTGTGTGTGTGTGTGTGTGTGTGTGTGTGTGTGTGTGAGAGAGAGAGTATAGCATCTAATAAGCACAGGGAGGAGAGTAATGGGTGGAGAGGACTTGCATTCTAACCAGATGATTCATGTTTGAATGTGGTGTGTGTGTCTTTGTGTGTGTATGTGCTGTATATGGGTTTGGGCCTGTTTGTGTGAGTGTCTATAATTTGTTTTACTCATTTTATGGGGACTAAGTGTCTGGGTTTTGAATACATTGGGACATTGTTTTGGTCCCCCAAAACAAATTCTTCATTCAAAAACATTTACTAGGTTACTTGGAAACCTCCCATATCAATATAAATATGTATGTGTTTAATTTCAAATATTCTAATAACTGTAACCCACTAAGATGATGTGATTCAGTTATTGATCCCAGTGAGAGGTTTAGGTATGAGATGGGATTCATGTGGAAATTCTGGTTATTTTGAGTTCTTATTGATTTTAAAGTACATATCTGCTGATGCAACACAGACACTAATGAAATGTAGAAACAAAGTCCACTTAAATTAGCATAAAATTGATCTCTTTAGCACCACAACTCAGTGTTCCATAAACCATCTACTATTTCAGTGTACAATAGATATACCATTTTCAACATCAGCAACATTTTATATTATTATTATTATTATTATTATTATTATTATTATTATTATTATTATTATTATTATTACTATCACTATTACTATTATTAATATTCATAATAATAATAATAATAATAATAATACATTAACCATTATTTAATATTTTGATGAATACTGGGGATTCATTTGTAACATATCTTTCATATAAATTCCAGTTATTATTATATTATTATATTCCAGTTATTATTCATATTTAAGAGCCTCAGACTTCAATAAATGAAATGGTTTGAATGATGGTGTGTGTGCAACATAAGCTTCCATTATGTGATACTACATTAGCCTTGAAACTTTAATGCAAACCTAGATGCAGATTTATTTTGGTTTAAATGTGCTATATGGAATCTGTATTTCCTATATTTGAGAGTTCAGTACCTGGAACTGGTAAATTATGAACCTCAATCTCTGTTGTCTCTTCATTAAAAAGAAAATAAGAGTAGTGTGCTTCTCATGAAATCCACAGTCACCTCCACTGTTTTCTTTTGCCTGCTTTTTTCTATATGGTTGTGTTAATCTTCATTGGGCTAAAGCACTTTCCTGAGGAGGGGGAGCTCAATAAGAAGTCAGCTGTGATGTTCTTTGCACACTTCTTGGATCTGGGTAGGGGTGTGGGTTGAGTCTTCTAAGCAGATCTGATGATGCTCTGCAGTTTGATAGCAGACCTCTGCAGAAGACTGTGATAAAGGAAGTGGTGACGACACACTTCATGATGGCTGCGTAGAACTGAATCAGTAGTTCCTGAGGTGGGTTGAACTTTCTGGGACTTTCTTTGTGAGGAAGTTGATGTTGATGTCCCACTTGTATAATTGTAGTTCCCAAGACCTTCATCTGTTGTGAGAATGTTCAGTTTCATGTTGTTGTAAGGGCAAGCAAACACTCATCTGTAACCAGACTAGCCATGGTCTCGGATAAAACCACAAAACTTTAGGATTTTGAGAATGGGATTTGTGGAATTTCAGTGTTTTTATTTTGCACATATTAATTTATCATGTTTAGTCATTTTCAACCACTTCTCACAATTATAGCATGTAAACTGACACTTTTTCGGTATAGGATCTAGGTCAGTGTGTGGGCACCCCTCTCTACACTTCTGTTTCAGCTCTAGACACACCTGATTCCAGCTGTCAGAAGCCAGAACAGACCACATATCATCACCTATGTCATTGGAAAAAAGCTGTTTTTTTAGAAGAAAAACATTTATTTTATGGATTTAGACTTGAACAACATTTATTATGTAAACATACAGTGTAGGTACAAAAGTGTCGGGAAACCTACTCATTTGTTGTGAAATCAAGAGTATTAGAAACGAGTTTTTGATTTTGTTGGAGTCTACTCTCTCTACTGTCCAGGAAAGGGTTTCTACTCAAAGTTCATTCCACAGAATGCAGTTCCACTACTTAACAGCTCCAAGCTAGTGGCTTTACACTCCTCTAGCCCATGCCTTGCATTGTGCATGGTGCTAACAGGTTCATGTTTATCTGCTTCAGAGAGTCCTATTCTATTGGCAGTACATTTCTACATATACTAGACAAGCTGTGTGTGTAAGGAATGGATTCAGCCTAAAGAAGCTGAATGTGTATATTAGGAGATGTGTTCATAAACAAATGTTTACAAATGTGACCTTTCTGCAGATTAGCTAATATAGGTCAAGTGTGATTTTTCATTCTTCTTTAAAGGTACTGTTTCAGAGACACTCAGCTCTCAACTGCACTGACTGCAGCTATCAGAGGAAATGATTGAAAAGCCCTAACCTAGGTGGCTTTTGTGTTTTCTCTGTTGTGCTGTCAGACAGAGAATGAGCTGAGAGAGGTTTGGATGGAGCAGAGAATGATTCATGAGTGGAAGAGAGCAGAGGTGCCCCTGAGGAACCTGAGGAACTTTGAGCTTATTTTTGAAGCGGTGCGAGTCATAGATGTGAGCGGTGGAGCAGCACTGGACGACCTGGAGTTTATTGACTGCGCTCGCAGTGAGTAGCACACACACACATAAACACAAAGAGGAACTTTCTATTTTCATAAATAATTGTTTCCCAGACCAACAGTCCTAATGGCCTGCACAGTTCAGTGGTTTCCTTGCTCCAAGCAGACCGGATTTAATTTAGTCCATGATAATTATCCGATGAGTTGCTTCAAGTACATTAGAGCACAGCAATCCCTACAATGTGCAGTGCATGTTACTCCCGGCCATAGACATGCGTCATTGGGTGTTCTTGTGTTCTCTTGGGCTTGACATCATTAACATGGATAAGTTGGTGATTTTCCAACAAGGAGGAACAGAAAGTCTCATAATTGCAAATGTATAATTGTTTTATGCCCTTAAAAAAATGTTATTTAAGGATTTGTAAAACTGAGGGATCTATATAAACAGATCAACCATAACATCCTGAGCACCTCCTTCTTTCTATATTCACTGTCCATTTTATCAGCTCCTCTTACCTTACAGACACACTTTGTAGTTCTATCATTACAGACTCCATGCCATGTATCTCTGCATACTTGGTTAGCCTCCTTTCACCCTGATCTTCAATGTTCAGGACCCCACTGGATCATCACAGAGCAGATATTAGGTAGGTGATGGGTCATTCTCAGCACTGCTTGTCCACTCACTGTCCACTCCTATTAGACACCTACTTAGTTGGACCCACCTCTTATATGTAAAGTCAGAGACAATAGTTCATCAGTTTCTACACAGTTTCTGTTGGTCGTCCCCTAGTCCTTCATCAGTGGTCACTGGATGCTGCCCACAGGATGCTGTTGGTTGGATATTTCTGGTTGGTGTACTATTCTCAGTCCATCAGTGACACTGAGGGACTTAAACACTCCAGCAGCACTGCTGTGCCTGATCCACTCACATCAGCCCACACTAACGATTAGTATGTCAGTGTCATTGCAGTGCTGAGAATTACTCACCACCCACATAATTCCCTGAAGATTAGGGTGAAAGGAGGCAAACAAAGTATGTAGATAAACAGGTGGACTATATTATATAATTATAGAACTACAAACTAATCTTGTGTGGTAAGAGGAGCTGATAGGATTCCTCCTATATGACAGGCCATTTAATCAGTAGGTAGCACTGGTTTTGGCTTATTCCCTGCCATTTGATCTTTGCACATCATAGAAACAGCCATGCCATAAAAAAGAATGGATTTAAGGATTCAAATGTTCAAAAATATTAGAATTCTCATTGTTCTACACTCATTAACTATAATGTTGTGACATCCTTGTACCTACATTCACTGTCCAGCACTGTCCACTCACTGTCTAGTGAATGTAGAAACAAGGATGTCTTAATGTAACGGTTAATGAGTGTAGAACAATGAGAATTCTAACATTTTTGAACATTTGAATCCTTAAATACATTCTTTGTGTGGCATGTCTGTTTCTATGATGTGCAAAGATCAAATGGCAGGAAATAAGCCATAACCAGTGCTACCTACTGATTAAATGGCCTGTCATATAGGAGGATTCCTCAGATATTGCTATAGAAACCCAAAACACTGGCATAATCCAAATTTCATGGATTGAGGTTCAGCTAGTGTTAGGTTTTCTCTCCCCAACCTGCCACATAGTTATACAATAATAAGTGCAATTAATAATACATTTCAAACCCGGCAGAAACTTGTATTTTTCAGGTTTAGCGTACCTTGTCGAGAACATTCTTCCAAGAATTCACATCTGTTCTCACATATCATTTATAAACAAACTGTGTTAACACCTTTGTAGCACAGATTTGTTTTCTCTCTTACACCTCATTTATATATAACTACTGATAGGAAGAGCTGACATGCACACATTGCCCACATTGTCAACAAGTTCTTCCTCAGGTTGTGGTAGAGTAGTAGAAGGGTACAAACACCAAAATATGCAGGACAAAGCACTTAGGTTGAAAATCACAGGCGACAAAGAGGTACATGTAATAACTATTCGGGTTCCTAATTCAGCAAATTGCATTGGTCCAGTGTGTGTGACATTCAAACACAATTTGAGGTGAGCGTTTAAATAATCTGCAAATTAGATGAGACTAATAGCCATGTGTAAACATGAAGCTGAAGTACATTCATGTATTTGGCACAAGAACCTTGTACAAGGCAAATCCCTCAACACAGGTTAACTACAATATAGGCATGGATCAGTCACATTTATAGGTCACTTTTCTGTGGTGGAAAGGTCATCTTTCATCAAGGTCATAATCAGAACACATGTACATGGCATGGTGGTTTTCTACTCAAATTTCTGTGTTTTCATTTCGTGTATTTCCCACCAGCCAACAATGCGCCATCAGTGGTGGACTGACATCTAACTCACATGCATTAATGTTGCAGGCCTTCCTCTCACCCTCTTTATTATGAAGTTTTCCTGAGGCAGACACAATGCAACTAAAGAGACTCAGATAACACACTGCTGTTCCTTTTCTGACTTTACTATGTCATATTGTCATTATACACAACAGTAATTAGTGCATCTAAAAACTGTCTGATTATTCATTTAGTTATTATTATTATTATTATTAGTTATTATTATTATTATTATTATTATTAATATTATTAATATCATTAATAATACTAATGATACACATATATTATATTATATTGTATTATATTATATTATATTATATTATATTATATTATATTATATTATATATAATTAAATTATTAATTTAAGATTTTGAATTTCTGATTTTCATGAGCAATAGGCCAAAGAGATCAACAGTAAAACAAAAGGGAATGAAATGTCACTTTACATATAATGAAAATAAAACCTGACACGTTAACTTTTTGCATGAATTTATGAACACAACACAATACAAACACAAATGCTTTTTTCACAATTAAGATTTTTTGAGATGCACTAGTACATTAAGTGGTACTCTACACATGACATCATTTTTGATTGCAATCACTTGTAGTGTGAATGTAAGCCTCATAATCTATGATCTATTATTAATTCAGTCAGATTGGAGGAAATCTTTACACAGAAACAGAGCATCTGTTAAATGACGTGATATAAGCTGTTGTAAGGTGTTTATTGTATAGTGAGTATTGTAAGTATACTGTATTTTGTATTTTCAGGTTTTTCTCTTGAAGTCATCTCATCATCTTGCTTATAAAATGCATCATTGTATTAATGCATAATGTATTTTATTCCTCACCCTAGCCGTGATGGGAAAGCATGTAAGTACTGCTTCCACAGATGCATGCGCACCCCTGAGATTTGCAGTACCTCACACTTCCCAACATGTGCCTTACACGTTTTGAGTGAGTGAATGATTAGACTGGCCTTGAGCTATAGATCCCATTTAACACAGAGGTGGAGAGTTTGATTTGGTGCGATACACAAGAACACACATTTGAGATTCTGGTGAGGTGTTTCTAGGCTCTCAACTTTTAATTTCCCATTGGCCCCTTGGTTTATTTAATGTTCCTGTAGATACATGACCATCAAGTACCCAGTGCGCACATCTCAGCAGTCCATAATGAAAATATCACATCTCACTGTTAATTGGATGAGAAAACGACACTGATCTGCTAAATGTGACAAGCTTGTTTTTTTATCGCTTCTCACATGAAAGAGCAGAGAAGAGGGAAAAATTTAACTCCTCATCTGTCAATTCTGAAGTCATAATTAAAGTTGAGTTTGTGTGTACTTGGGGATGTGATGTTAGTGGAGCTTCACAGGAAACAGACAGAGCTTGGAGCCATACATAGCATTACTCAGCCTCAGATTTAATCACTTTATATTCCAGCACACACTACGTGATCCATCCATCCACTAAACTTTTAAATTACCAAGGTGTCTTGGATCCGTGCCTTTATGAAAGGTTTTGTATAAAAGGCTTTGTTTGATTGACACAATGGGAACGTCCAAGGAGCTCAGTGCTGATCTGAGATGGATGTTCTTGTCAGGAATGTCTTTTGGAGACATTTCCATCAACTGCAGATTTTAAAACAGTATGCAAGGATACATAAGAAGAAGTAACTGGAAGATTAAAAATGATCAGAAACAACCCAAGAAACACCTAGGAACATTGCCTGTGATGATCTGGAAGCTACTGGAAGGCCAATGTCATTGACTACAGTCAAGCCAGTTTTATATAACCATTGACCAAGGGCCTGCTGTTCAAAAAAGTGGGAAAGACCTTGAACCTGACTTTATGTCCTGATAGCAAAAATATGTAGACTATGCTTAACAAATTGGCCCAAATTGGCTACCAAAAGCATCTGATGAAGATGCAACTTGCTAAGGGACTATCCAAAAACTAGGAGAAGATTATGTATATTTTCACCCTGTATGTGTAATCGATTTCAGAAAACATACAAAACTTCTATGTTTTCCACTTATTCTCTCACAATGCAGAACAAAGACCTCAGAGAAGGGTTGTTTCTCAGTATGAGTCTGTGTGAGCTGCATCCTCATGTTTTGTGTGATGGCATCTTCAACTTCCCAAGTGGCTTTCCATTACTCAAGAACACAGTTACCATAGATGGTTAAAGTTCCTGTATGTTTTCTTGATCAACTTTCATAACCAAGGATGCCTCAGTTGGTCACTTGCTGGCAAAAGCGAATAGCATTCACCTGTTTCTACTTTTAAAAAAAATAAGGCAAAAAATGGCTAATAAAGTTGTTAAATCTTGCTAGCCTTAACTAAAGTGGCACACAGAACATCTCAACAGTCATCCACTCTTGTGATCTAACGCACCCCATTCAACTAATTAAGGACCTCTGAAGGCAGTAATTAGAAGGTGAGGGGGATCTGTTTTGGATGGCTGCAGGAAGATAGTTCTCCAGTGGCAGGGATGAAGAGCATTGATCTAAGAACTGGATGAACACCGTAGGAATTAGTCTCTGGAGGCAAGACATTGCTAGTAAAGTTGTTAACGTAGCTAAACTGGCTCACAGCACATCTCAACACTCCTCCACTCTTGTGTTCTTATGAGTTTGTTTTTGCAAAGCAACTTGTCAAGAACATCCTTCACAAGAACAAAACACGTTTTACATGTTCTTGGTATTGTGAAACTCCCAATGTCTTCTCCAAGATGTTTTCAAAAATTGCATCCAACTTCTGAAACGGTGGCTGTAATTAGAAGATGAGAAGGATTAGTTTCAGACGCAAAGTCTACGTGAAGGTAATTCTCCAGTGGCAGGGTTGAAGACAGATGATGTCAAAAGTAGACGAACACGGGAGGAAAGAATTAGTCACTGGAAGAATGAATTATACTGCTTCATTCACATTCCTTTGAGTGCAGGATATGTAATGCATGTGCAGACACATATGTACTGACTGTATTTCCCCTAAACTGACTGTTGACTGACCTTAGCAGCCACCTACTGACTTCTGTTCTCAATGTAAGTCTTCAGCTTTTCTTTTTTAAACACAGGGAAACACTGATACTATTGGAAATCGAAAACACAAAGCTTATGCAGCAGACATAGATAAAGTTGAAAAACACTGACTTATCCTCTCTCTCTCTCTCTCTCTCTCTCTCTCTCTCTCTCTCTCTCTCTCTCTCTCTCTCTGTTGTTTAATGCTTCTCTCTCTCTCTTCTCTCATCCTAGCCGTAAAAGCAGAAAGGCATTTAACAACATAATGAGGGCAGTGCTCAGCTCTACTCTCATCAGCGCTACTTTAATACTCGGTTTGTGAGTGGGCTTCTGTATGTGTGTGTGTGCACATTAAAGAACTCATAAAATGTGAAGTGTCAGCATGAAAAATCTTTTCCTTCAAACACTTTGGAAACAACAATGATGGTAAATGTTGTTAAGCTGAGTTTGTAGTTTTTAAACGGCATCATTATTCAAATGTGCTTCATGTTGGTACAGATTGCTCTTAATTCAGGCTGCTAATACAGTCTTGTCTGTAGCTTCCCTCTGAGGGAACTGGGATAGAAGACCGTTTCTGCGTGTGCTGTCTGCAGTTAGCCACTAATCTTTTAGAGCAGTGGATCCCTGGAAGACCCCCTGCACTTCACATGTTAATGTTAACCATGTTTACAACTGATCCGATCCAGCTAATGAGCTAATTAATAAATCTGCTCCGAGTTGAAGGTTAAAGCAGGAAACCACTACAGTATGCAGGGCAGGTGGTCCTCCAAGACCATTTAGAGGACATGTGATATATTGGCGTGTTGGAGTCTTGGGTGATTCTCTCAAAAGATCTGCAGGATAATGGGGTGTAGTGAGGTTCCTCAGGGCTTTCTGATGAATGAGGAAAATTTGAGCTGCTGTTTGGTTTGGTAATGGCTGGTGTATCTGAGCTTTATTTGGAGCATCTGGTTTTGGTAGAGCTGAGGGGAGTGTGAGGGAAAATGGATCCAACAGAGATTTTGAGGAGTTAATGATAGCTTCCGCAAAGATTGCTGAAGCTTAGTCTCTCGCTTAGCGAGAGAAAGGGTGTGAGAGGGAGTGAGAGAGTGCTAATGGGTAGTGAATTCATTTGTTAGGGCACATTTGCAAGAGTGGGAATATGATGAGGGTCTCAAATAGGGTTGCAGTTGAGTTGCCATGGGTTGGTTGTGGATCCCAAAAATTGTCATTATTAAAAATGCTCCTGAATGTTTGTTTTGGTTGTGTTTGGTTATGTTCTATGCTGTGAGTATTATAGGACAGTAGACTGGACATTATTCAGTAATAAATATTGATGTAATTCATTATGAATTATTCACAACCTCCTGTTCGAATGCACAGCTTCATGTTGCACACTCATTTTTGTACATTATACCTCCAAGTTAACCATGTCATAAAAGTCTATTTATGTTTTGATATATTAGAATTTCTTATGTTTATATTAATGTGTAGCTGCTGGCAGCATTTGAGGTGGCACCCAGGTATTAGAGTGGGTTAAGGGCCCTGCTCAAGGGTCCAACAGTGCCATCAATAACCCAGTGCTCTATCTTTGCCTCCACTGCTCCTGTGTAATAGTGTGGGGGATGTTTTTATGACACACCAGTACCATTATTATCAATAACTGCTTGAATGCCACAGTGACCATTTGCATCTCTTCATATCCATTTACCACATTCTAATGGCTATGTCCAAAATACTAATGCACTATGTCACTATATAGCACCTTTAGAAAATGGAAGAACAGGAACCTTGCCGCATGAATGTGCTCCTGAATAATCAACATGAACTGTGTGATGCAGTTGTAAACCAGAAACTCAAAATCCTCTTGAAGAAAGTTCCATGCAGAGTTAATGTAGAGTAATAAATAGCTCAGTGAGTATATATTGACAGAGTGGCCATCCATAACTAATAGCTAGCTTGGTAGTCATGGTAAGAATATATTGTGACTGTAAGAATAACAGTGTTAACCCTTTCATGCCTGAATTATGACAACATGAATGAGGATTTTTTTCCCCCTTTGTTATTCTCCTTTCAGGCTGATAAAACTATTGAAGTATGTATCTGTTGGTTGTTTTTGTAAAGGTGTTCACCTACGAGAGATATTACAGTAACAGCCCAATGAACGGGACAAGTTTATTACAATTAATTGAAGGAAAAAGTCATTTTTATTATAAATAAATATGCTTCAATGTATCCACTGCCCTGTGCTTTCAAATTAATAAATAATCGAGTGAATGAGTCTCTAGAAACATGTCAGACTAAAGAAAAAACAATGGCCATAGAATGACTTTATAAAATGACTGACTTTATGAATGACTTTATAAAATCTGTCCACTGTAGTTACCACTATGCATGAAAGGTTTAAACAAACACTACAAGCCAGTTAATGGTTCATAAAGACATTTAAGCTGTTCATCTGCTCATACTGGTTGACTAGTTTGGTCAAGCTGGTTCATTGATTTGGTTATGCTAATTATGTTGATTTATGCTGGTCATATTGATTGAATAAAATGGTCATAATGGTCATACTGGTTGACTTGCTTGTTCAAGTTGATCCTGCTGGTAGACCAGCTAAACCGTCAAACTCATGAAAACATACTCTGTTCTGGTCCAGAGTTAAGGTACTCAACCAGTTTAACCAGCTTTATCAGGTCTGAATGCTGACAGCTGTGGATATCACAAGAAAAGAGATCAAATGGGGTTTTGATTTTAATTATAGGACAGCAATATATTGTAGTACAGTCAGAAATATGTTTACATTATGTACTTTTCTTGAAAACGTGCCCAATTGGCCTTGAATATGTTTCCTTATAACAGCCAGTCAAAGAAAACATTTACATCAAAGACACAAAACATGTCTAATGTTTAGCAGGCAGGGTATTCGGTGTTTCATATTTCTGTTAGGACTGTGGTTCTGAAGTGTTTTACGATATTACCACAGGCATATTGTCACCCTTGTTTTATGAGCAGGTGTCGCTCATTAGATCAACCTTCTGAAATAATTAGTGTTTGGCAAAGAACTGCATTTCTGGAGTCCCACACCCACACTTACACATGCTTGGCTTCATCCGAGCTTCATTTCACATTTCAGATACTCCAGACATGATGCATATACTGTATATGAATTCATATATTCTCACATAGTTTTGCATTCATTAACTCTGCAGGTGTCATCCACCCTGGCTACTGTGCCACATCCACTGATTTTCTGTGCAGCAATGGTGACTGTATCGACTCCAGTCTGGTGTGTGACTGTAAGGCCGATTGCACCGACAAGTCTGATGAATTGGACTGCAGTAAGTAGCGACGTTTCCATTTCAAAGGAAGTTTTGACACCTGATTGTCTAGAGCAGGGGTCACCAACCCTTCTCCTAGAGAGTTACCTTCCTGCACCCCACTTGATCCAACTAATTACAGCCTTCAAAGGTCTTGATGGATGAATGCATGTTAGATCTGGTTGGGCATTGAAACCTGGACGGTAGCTGTCCAGGAGCAGGGTTGGTCACCCCAGGTTGTTACACAGTTACATAATTAGTTACACAAATAATCAGAGCACTTACCTTTTTTGTCCACTTTAATTCAGTGTTAAATAGGAACAGCATTTCAATGGGAATTAAGCTGAAGTCAGCAGAAAAGGCTGGATCAGATATCAAACAAATCTAACCTGAAACAGCTACACACTTACACTGTGATGTTGTAATGTGTAGTTGTTCTTTAGTGAAATAATAAATAAAAAAAAAAATACAGCTCAGCAATCTGAACCAGCAATCTAACCAGTCTAAACCAGATAAACCAATTGTTTCTCATCCCTGGTCCAGGAAACTTCTGCCATGCACGTTAGTGTATTTAACACATCCCCTAAAACTTTGAAAGGGCTTGTTGTTAAGCCGATTAACTGAATCAGGTGTGTTGAGAACAAGGAAAGCACTAAAGCGTGCAAACAATTATATTAAATCTGAAACTATTTGAGGAAACAATTGTTTTTTTATTCCACAACTCTAATCTATTTGCAATCTGATATTGTAAAAAAACAGCTAGTTATTAATGGGGTCTTGAAGCTATTGGGGATGTCTATTAGCTAGGATCTTCTCAAGGTTAGTCTACATTAATTTTAAACATTCTACATTAATTAAAAAAAAAAGACGTTTGTAGTTTGTAAATCAATGCAAGACAAATAGAAGTTGCTTTGACCTCATCACAAAATAGAGTTCTGGCATCTATACCACATTACTTTTGGTGTGAAATGGGCTTTATAGGACAGTTTCTACTTATTTAACCATTTGGGGTATAATGACACCCAATGTGAAATGTGCCACATTTTACATTTTCACTCAGCATTACAGATAATTAACAATAAATGTGCAGTAAATCGTGTATTGGGGTGTTCTTTTTAGAAGATTTGACCAGGGATGACTAAATCTTTTATATATGACACCTCTTCTTGTTCAGAATATCTACATTACATAATTTTGTAAAAATATTACATTATTCCTAAAGTTGTGCTTTAAGAGCACTTTAAACCTCTGTCTGCCAGTGGAAAACTGAACCCTGTGTAGAAACTGAACTGTATTGACAACCTTATTCTGTGACTTTTAGATTTGATCAGTATATACAGTGCCCTCCATAATTATTGGCACCCCCTGGTTAAGATGTGTTCCTTACCTTCTAATAAATTGAGTATTTTTCTAAACTATATAGGACCACAATGGAAAAAAGAGTAAAATCCAACCTTTAACTCAAGTGAATTTTAAGGGGGAAAAATCCCTGAATAAGAAATAAATATTCTTCATAAAATCACCTGTTCCACAATTATTGGCACCCCTAACAATTCTTAGGAAATAAATGTAATTAAACACCACGCACAGTGAGGAGGATGATAAGAGAAATAAAAAGTTCTCCAAAGCTCACTGTTACAGAATTGCAACAAATGGTAGCGTCTTGGGTTCACAAAGTCTCCAAAACAACCATCAGGCGTTGTGTACGTGCCAACAAGCTGTTTGTGAGGCATGCACGGAAAAAACCTTTTCTCACTCACAATCATAAACACAAACATTTGGAGTTTGCTAAGCAGTACTGGAACTTCAACTGGGACCGTGTGCTTTGGTCAGATGAAACAAATGCTCTAAGTGGGTCTGGAGTAACACAAGAGCTGAGTATGCAGAAAAGCACCTCATGCCTACTGTGAAATATGGGGGAGGTTCATTGATGCTGTGGGCCTGTTTCTCTTCCAAAGGCCCTGAGAACCTTGTTAGGGTGCATGGCATCAAGAATGCTTTGAAATACCAGGACATTTTAAAACAAAATCTGGGGCTTCTGCCCGAAAGCCGAAGATGGGTCATCACTGGGTCTTTCAGCAAGATAATGACCCTAAATATATGGCCAAATCTACACAGAAATAGTTCACCACACACAGAATTAAGCTCCTCCCATTGGCCATCTCAGTCCCCAGACCTCAACCCCATTGAAAACCAGTGGGGTGAGCTGAAGAGGAGAGTGCAGAGGAGAGGACCCTGGTCGCTGAATGATTTAGAGAGCTTGTGCAAAGAGGAATGGTCGAAGATCCCTCTTTCTGTATTCTCCGATCTTGTGAAACATTATAAGAGAGGATTTGGTGCTGTTTTGTTGGCAAAAGGGGGTTGTACAAATTATTAACATCAGGGGTGCTAATAATGATTTGATGTTAAACAATTATTTCTTAATGTGGGGTTTTTTTCCTGCTGAATAAATGCACTTGAGTTAAAGGTTGGATTTGACTCTTTTTTCCATCGTGGTTCTATATTATTTAGAAAAAAACTCAATTTATTAGAAGCTAAAGAACACATCTTAACCAGGGGTACCAATAATTATGGAGGGCAGTGTAAGTAATAATTACTGAGTCACAAAATTGTCTGAGTGGTTTAAGATTGAATTCATGTATGATGAGGCAATATAAGTAAAATACTGTGTTCAAATCTGAATGGCATTTGCTTACAGAACAGAAACCGTGCTGTTTTTGTCTGAGTAAGAAATCGATCATCTCCTCTTTGTGTGTCCTCCAGCTGGCCAGGCAGGAGCCTGCAATTTTAACATGCCGAAGGACCAGTGGGAGTTGGAGTGTCAGCTGCAGCAGGACCAGAATGATGATTTTGACTGGCAGATCGGTCAAGGTCGGATGCATCAAGGGACTGGACCCTCTCGTGACCACAGCCCTGGTAGGTGCTGTGTAGAGCAGCAGTCTTAAAAAGTGACCCCTACTCGTTATGACATTTTCTTTTTCTATAGATTATAGAATGGGTAATGTATGTATGGTAATTAGCATGAAATAGGTCAGTGTTATGGCAAGCTCCATCTAATGGTCCTCTGTCCAAGATCTGAAACTGATGTCATTCTAATCAGTGGCTGATTAGATGACTTCCCGGGTTTGAATGGCACTGAATTATTGCAGAACTCTAGTATCAATATGGGAATTTCTAGAGAGGAAATTGAGCCATTCATCCATTTATTGAACTCCTTGGGGGATTATCAAGTCTGCAGTGAGAAAGAACAGAGTGCTATAATAGGTGTGTGTGTGTGTCTGTGTGTGTGTGTGTGTGTGTGTGTGTGTGTGTGTGTGTGTCTGTGTCTGTGTCTGTGTATAAAAGAAATACTGTGAATTGTAAGTAAGACATTTTCCGATCCATACTTCAATTCTCCAGTGTCACAATTTCAATATTAATTCTGAACTAGTTATTAAATCATTTGCAGTAGTTATATGATGCTATTATACTTATGATATTATGTGCTGCTCTCATAGTAAGTATAGTTAAACAGCAAAACATTATAGACCCAAGCAAAATTAAAAGTTTATCCTGCTTGTGTTGAAGAAACTCTCTATTCTCCTGGAAGGCTTTGAATTTGGATTTGAATATTGAATTCAACAATAGCATTAGTGAGATCAGGATGTTGGATGCCACACCTCATTTCCAATTTGTCCCATCATTCCATTTATACCCCTCTTGCATGGCATTAGGCATGTTGCCTAAAGATCCATGTTTATTTGCTCCACAGAGTTCTATTCTATTGGCAGTTCTTCTTCACAGAAACTAGACAAGCTGTCTGTGCATTTGCACATCTATGTCAGCTATGGGTGCTATTGGGTATAAATGCTAATTCTAAGCAGTGAGCTGTCAATATCATGGCAACATCAGGGAGCATTGTTGCTTTCATGATCAAGAGACCTTCATCCTGCTTTGTGTAACAGCATGGGCAGCAAGGCATCAAGTCAGCAAGCTATTTCCAGTTTCAGACACAGTGATTCTTAATCCCAGTCCTGGAGTACCACTGCCCTGCTTAAGAGATTTCTATCGGTAACTCTCCCAGTTTGGCTCAGCAAGGTTACTTGAATCCCTTAGCTGTTCAATAGTCAGTTTGTTCATTAGTTGGAATTCGGGGGAAACAGACAAGGCAGTGGTATTTCAGTATCAAGACTGAGATCCACTGGTGTTAAAAAAAAAAGACATTTTCAAATTGTGTAAAATAAACATTAAAAAAAAATATCAAAACAAGGATCATAACAAAACAACTCAATGTTCATGTACAGAAGTTTTGAATCTGTGATATATTTAGTCATTCAAGTTAACCACATTCACATTCTTCTTCTTCTTCCAATGTTTATGTAAATTAATCTGTCAGTTTGTTTCCTTCAATGGTTGCTCATGGATGACGCATAAGTAGCTTAAATGTGCTTACGTTTTCAGACAGTGTTCCAATAAAGGGGCCTGTTCTGCATCTACAGCTGTGTAGGTCTTCCCATACCCTAAATATCCACCTGTGAATCAGACATTCAGCTGTGGATTTTGCTAATTGCATAATATTCAGATGTTGTACATGTACTCTCACATATATAAGAGTTTACACTACAAACATTTTTACACTGATCAGATTTGTAGCGTCTGTAATGTGTGAGGAACGCTCGGTTGAATGGATCTTTTGTGTTTGTGCTCGTTAACCATGTTAGATGGGTCGGGGGGATACCTGTATGTGAACTCGGCCGTGCAGCAAGAGGGGGATGTTGCCAGGGTAACCACCCAGCTGGAGTTTCCGGCCAGTGTTGGTGTGTGCCATCTGCGTTTCTGGTTCCACATGTACGGTTCCAAGCGCATGGGGACACTGAAGGTGAGCAAGAGAAAGACTGAGGGGGAAAAATAAGTCGACCTTTGAGTCTGCTTACTGTTGCCATTATTCTATTTTTATATAATTACATAATTACCAGTGTTGAATCATAACTTTTAAAGCTGGCCTTTCAATTTGAGCACAGATTTATAAAGGCAGTAAAATAACAGCTGAGAATTATTATTATTATTATTTAACCTTAAAAATCTGACATTTACCATAAATATTTCACTGCTGTTGAATTTGGCATTCAATGCATTTGTTTTGATGTGTGAAGAATATTAGGTTGTGCCATCTGTCTATATGGAATTTTGATTATGACCTCAAACCAACCTGCAATTCAGTGTGAGGACAGAATTTAATATAAATATAAAATAGAATGTTGACGTAATTCAAATGTATAACAATTACTAAGAACATTATTAAGAGTTAGAGAGTGTTTTTATCAATACTTTAAATTGCTGTATGTTAACAATTCAGTTAGATAAACTGTTGGTTTGAGCGACTCAATATATTGACCACCCCCTGGCTCTTCCCCTGGCGACATCACAGTTTGAACGCACTCATACGGCAAATCCTGCCACTGATTCTCCAGCTCCTTACACAGACCAACACATAAACGCCCCAGTTTCCCACTCACCACATTATTTGTCCATTTGTCTTATTACCAACCTCACAAGTCTCAGCTCAGACAACAGCTCAGTGGCACTTAAAGTTTATTTATTCGCCCATACAAACAGACAATCCACAAACACGAAAGCAACACTTCCCTGAGCCATACTGAGCCCTAACCAGTTCGTCTGCTTCCCCAGTATAATCTGCGCCCGTATGGCTCCCGCTGAGCCAGCAAGGGTTGAGTAGAAACCGTTGTGTGATTCCTCCTAAGCTGCCTGCAGCTGGCAAATAATCAGGGCCACAAAAAACTGTTACTATAGGTGTTACTTAGCAGTGTTGTTCAAACCAAAACATGGTATGACTGCTTCTCAACCACTTCTCATCAGATTCCACAAGAGAATAAAACCTGAACACTACCTGGGAATTTCCAGGAAAGAAAATTGTAAACAAATTGAACTAATCAGTATTTGCATCAGTGATTATATTCCACTAGTTCTTGAAGACAATCTTGCATCACACAGCACAAAACAAGATATGAAGAGATGATAATCCCTTCCTCAATCCCCAAGCCATTCCCTCTCTCAGTGAAAGTTTCAAAGTGAACACATGACAGTATCATAGATTTGGTTGTTGTTGTTGTTGTTGTTGTTGTTTTTTGACAAAGACAACACATGGATAGAAAGGTCTCCACACTGTAGCATCTTTATATTGTTACCCTGATTAAACCGATCAATCATTAGAGCTTAACAATATCGGCAGCATGTATTTTACTGCACTTTAACTGAGCATCCTCTCCTGTTTGCATTTAAGTCTCTTGGATTCTCACAAATTTAGTGACACCCATTGGATATCAAAGCAAGATTCCTCTGTCCCTTCATAGTTATGCTTAATTAGATCTGAACAGTCTTCTGCCCAGCTCACAAAGTCTTAACCAATGAGCTTATTTGGCTGTATCTAGCTAGACACAGTAGACCATTTCCATATTTGTAATCCTCGTGTCCCCACTCATAACTGTACACTGAATTAAGAGTACTCAAATAATTGTTAAATACAAGCATGACGATTCTGTCAGCCATTTTCAGACATTTCCTTGATATTTCTTCATCTTTGAAGGCCTAGAATAGCCTAAGAGTTCCCCACTGGTAATAATTACATACTGACTTGTGTAATCACACATTTGCATCATGTATCAACAGCTTTGAGTCTACACTTATGACCTTTGCCGTTTGTTTCACTGTCAAGAAATACAAAAGCTGTGCCTCAACAGGCCTTATTTGGCTGATTTCTTTTTTTACAGGTATACACAGTAGGCAGGAGTGGCGTACCCTTGGTGATGTGGGCAGCCAGTGGAAGCCATGGACAAAGCTGGCACTACAGTAATGTAATCTTGTCCAACACTGTGCCCTTCAGAGTGACCTTTGAGGCTGAGGTGGGAGGGGACCAGTGGACAAACATTGCCATAGATGACCTCTCCTTCACTCCAGAGTGTGTTATAGGGGGTACTGGACCTTTCTCATTCCCTGCCTTTCTGTTTCATCTCATCTTTTTACTTTCCTCCGGCAGTCCATCCGCCAACATATGTTTGGTGTAACATCTGTAACATCTGTGTTTTTGCGTTGCAGATCTACGAACATCGAAATGCTGGTTAATTATCATTAATTTAGTTGCTAGTTAGGTGGTGCTTGGTTGGAAGCTAGCTGTAGATAATGTTCGGTGATTCAGCTTTGGCTCACTAGTTTGATGGTGTTTGGTAGCTTGCCATTGTAGATTGATTCCCATTTAGCTCGGGTTGTGCTTGGTAGCTTGCTAGTTTCTGGTAAGGCTGGTTGGTTTAGCTGTAGCTCATTAGTTAGGTTTATCTTTGTTAGTTTTCTGGACTGTAACAGCATGACGTTTGTTGTTAAAGCTGTGTATGTGATGCAAAACACATCAGCCTTGTGACTGGAAAGGGATCCACTGTCACAACCAATACCCAACACCCTTTTACATTTGAAAAGTGTCAATTATGGTAAAATAGGGCAAATAACAATTTAGCATATCATAGGAAATTGTATGATGATTTCAATCAGTGTGTGGGATTCTAATTGGTATAAATAAGCAAATAACCCACTTTGAGCTGCCACTAAAGGGAAAGCTTTTCACATGCGTTTTACAAGCTGAAAGATACAGAACTGGAATCTGAATGATCATAGGATTTTACATCAATATGACATGTTATGCAGTTCTTGCAAGCGTTATTGCCTGTCTCACCAAAATGCAATACTGTAATCTGGGGAACAATGATAGAAACCCTATTGTTCATATTACAGTCAGTGGAGCATCAACAATTATGAAGCTGTTATTTTAAGGATCTTAAGAAGCAAACATCAGACACCAAATTTGTCCTGCGTGATTGTTTGTAAATAACTCTGGGTAAGAAACTCTGCCAAATGTGTAAATCTGTTTGTTAGACATATCTCTAATTACAAACACATTTAAATGCCTTTTCTCTTTTGTAGCCCCCGTCACCTCCACCCCACCTACATGTGACCCAGGATACTTCCAATGTGCGTACCTCCTGGAGTGTGTGCCACTGAGCTGGCAGTGTGATGGTGAGGCAGACTGTGTGGACCATTCAGATGAGGAGGAATGTGTGACTGTGGTGCCGGGTACTGTGCCCCCACAGACCGGCTGTAAGGAGAGACATTTCCGCTGCAATAATGGAACCTGTATCCCTGCACTGCTGCGCTGTGACCGTGTACCAGACTGCCCTGATGGAGAGGATGAATTTGGATGCCGTAAGACACACATACATGCATGCATATATTATATTCATATAAAAACCAATAGATCATACTAAACAGGCCACATCATTTATTGAGTATTTTGAGTTCTCCTTTGACGTATAAAGAGTACATATGTCACTTGAATTGAATGGAAAATGCTCAGTTGTGGTTTTAGAACCCTGTTTACAAGGGAACAGTTTTCCAAGTAAGTAGAGCTGGTGCCCCTTTTCTGAGGACACTGGCACAGACCAAGGCCTGGTTTATGCAGCAAACCATATTCCCATAAACAGTAGGGTATAGAGATGTTGTGAAACACCATATCTCCTGAATTGCCCATTTCATTTTCCTGGCTGCTGGCTGGACTTATCCAAACAGCACCGCAACAACCTATGGTTAACTTTTAACCTACCAACCACTAGCTTCTCCAGCCTGGCTCACTGAATTGGGCTCTTCTTCTATGGACACTGGCACAAGCAAAGCCACAGTCATGATGGTGCGAGTCTAGTGGTGATGTGGATGATGTGGGACTTGAGGAAACAATGTCTGAGAAAACTATCTGCAAATATGAACACCACCATCTCATCCTGAAGTGAGCACTGCTGCTTTACTTCTCAGGTTGTGGGGTGTCTGTACTGAGTCAATACTTTTATACGTAATAGTTTGGGAGTTTTGCAAGGGACTAGTTTTTCATCTCTGTTTTGGTTTTGCTGGATTTTCTTTTCATAGAGGACACAACACGGTTTGAGATTCATTGTTAACACTTTGCAATAAGAATATATGAATTACCAATTAATGTCTCAATTAATTGACACTACATAGGACATTTTTAGCATTACAAACTTTTTGAGTAATAAAATAAATAAAGTGCCAGCCAACTGCAAACAGCAAACTTTCTACCTGTAACAAACAATACACTATACACCATATGGACAAAAATATTTGGACGCCTGCTCTTTCACTGATTGTAAAGTGTCTTTGGGTATCTTGAAAGGCACTTTGTAACTTTGCCATCATTAACTAATTAATTAAAGGATAGTCACTTAGTTAATTAGTTTAGTGTTTAGATTTTTGAGGAACAGAAAATATAAATATTACAAATTTATTTAAACATTTCCCAGTAAGCCCAGTATTGTCACCTAGTACCTACAGTATTTCGGTTGCTTGTGGAACTGAACAAATGTATGTAATGACCAAATTACATTCTTTTTCTAAAAGCAAGAAACTGTACTTCTTTTTACTGTATGTTCATTTACATCTTTTCCAATGTAAGACAGTGCTATTAATGCATACATGTCCCTGCCTCTCTCTCTCTCTCTAGCTTTTGTACAGTGTGAGGATGGAGAGTTGGTGTGTGAGAGTACCGGTAGCTGTCTACCTCACTCCAAGCGATGTGATCATACTCTGGACTGCCCTCCCTTTAACCCTGATGAATCCAAATGCTATGGTATCAAGCACACAATAAATCAGAATCATTCAGTCACATTTGCTTTACATTTCTTTGAAACCCGCTGACCATGCTTTTCCTGTTGTTTTTTTCTTTGTTCTGAATAATGTGAATTGCTGTCATTTTGAAAACTTTGTGTTGTAAAGAATGACATACGCTGTGAACACAACAGACTAGCTCAGTTTAAAATCATACCAGTAAGGGACGTGTGCATGCATTACCAGTAGAACATCTAATGACTTATGCTTTAGTACTAAACTGGCACATGTCCATGAAGTAGTTATGGCTATTGATATGTAATGCTCACACAGTTTGAGTGATCTATGTATAATTGACAAAGGAATCTTATCTATGCAAGATCACCACACACAAAAAAAACATTTCCCATTTTTAATGTTCATTCCTTTAATCTCAGCTATTGTGCTACCTTCATACATCAGTTTTGATTGGCTTGATATGGACCATGTACAGTCAAATTCAATAGTCAGACATAACTTTAAACCACCGAATATTGTGTAGGTTCCTCCTATTGCAGCTCTGACCTGTTGATGCATGAACTCCACAAGATAGTTCCAGCATTAACCTTTTCAGCAATTTGTGCTTTAGTAGCTTTAGCTATGTTATATTAAACTAGATGGGCTGGCCCTTATTCCCCACACACCTGTTTATATAAAGTCAGATGGTGGACGGTGCATGTCAGAGCACAAGTCAAGCCATGGTGTCTAAGGAATTGTCAGTCTGACAGAGCTTCAACATTGCTCTGTGGAGGTAGGAGAACCTTCCAGAAGAACAACCATTTCTGCAGCTCTCCACCAATGAGGCCTGTCTGGTAGAGTAGCCAGACTGAAGCCTTTACTTTATAAAAGGCACATGACAGTCCACTTGGAGTTTGCCAAAAGGCACCTAAAGGACTGTCCAACCATGAAAAACAAAAACAATGAACTTTTTGGACTGAGTGCCAATCATGTCTGGAGGAAACCAGGCACTGCGAATCACCTAGCCAAATACCATTCCTATAGTGAAGCATGGTGGTGGCAGCATCATGCTGTGGGGATGTTTTTCTGCAGCAGGAACTGAGAGACTAGTCATGGTTGAGGGAAAGATGACTGCAGCAAAATACATCCTTGAGACATCCTTGATGATAACCTGCTCCAGAGCGCTCTGGATCTCAGACTGGGATGAAGGATTGTCTCCCAGCAGGACAAGGACCAAAATGTAGCTGAGGATCTCCTTGAAAATAATATCTTGCATGTGTCTCCTATATTTATTTTTATTTTTTGTTATGATGGGTGCCATGATTCAAGTAATAGTAAACTGAATCAATAACAAATACTCATATAATTAATTACATATAGTTCCTTGGTAGGTCTTTTTCCCCAATTTCGTACTTTCCTACAAAATGTAGGTATCTGATGCCCTTGAATACTGTAAAGATGAAGTGAGTCAGACTGTGTAGGAGTTTTAGCTTTAGGAGAAAATGACAAAGCCTTGGTAGAACAGGAGAGAGAATAAACACGACATGGATACAGGTTAAATTAAATGTGAAATAATCTTCATATGAAATAAGGTAGATATATGCAAAACCTCCTTTTTTCTACTGGATTTGTCTGCATTGAATTTTAATCTTAGTGCCACAACAGATTCCTGGTGGCTGACATTGACAAGACGTGAAAACTGACTTAATGAATCTGTAAATGAAGTGTTTAAATTTATGTGCAATCAGAAATCAACAGCAGCCTGTATTTCACACACTGGTAAACATTGCATCTGCTTCAGGAATAATGGGGGATGTGGTAGTCTCCAGTAATTGATTAGCTTTAGAAGTGATTTGTAAGTGGTTTGTGTGTGTGTGTGTGTGTGTGTGTGTGTGTGTGTCTTTACAGTGTGCCCCTTTGGTTACTGCCTTAATGGTGGAATTTGTTTTGTGGGAAAACATGGAGGACCTGTATGCATGTAAGTACAGCACATACACACGCACACACACATCAAACAACACATTGTCATGGACAGAAGTGATCATATGAACTTCCAGATGTTTTCTGGCGTCTGGTGGGCAGTTAAGAGCCCTACAGCTTTATTCAGGATAGGATAGGATAGAACTTTATTGATCCCTTGGGAGGGTTCCCTCGGGGAAATTAAGGTATTATTATTCACAGATACCTGTAAAATATTTGAGAGAGTTATATACAACATATCTTAACAGACTTTCTGTTTTTCCCAAGACCTCAGAGAAACATTTTGACCATGGACCATTGTCCATGGTAACTGACCATTCCTTACAGTTGCAGCAGATAGAGATTAGGTTAGAGTATAGGGAAAACCCTGAGGTATTCTTTTAGGCTCCTCAACACTCGAAGATACTCAAAAGCTGGTCACTGTGACACAGTCATGCTTTGTAGAGCATGTGAGGCTGTCAGAGTGCATAAGGCTTGGAATATACTGACAGTTATGACAGGGATATTCCACCAGGAGTAGGCCCTCTGTGCAACCCTGTATTCTTCAGTATCGGTAAATTACAGTAAATTGTGTCTAATGCAAAAGAAAAACATGAAAATTTCACCTGATACCTGAAATGATGCACCATTTGTTATTTTTGAGTGTAAAATTTGGCAGTACTATTCAGGCCTGTTCGGATCAGGTCTCGTATGGGTTTCAGATTTAGCAGTATGAGTCAGGCCTGTTTGCCTCGAGCCTCAGATTTTCATGCACATGGACACACCTGAATCCTCAAACACTTGACTCAAACCACATTATCTAGTCTGCTAGTTTACTTTTTAACTATGCAACATACTTTCTGCCATTTCAAAAAGAAGCTTCTATTATTTGTTGTTCTAAGATATGATAAGATAAGATTATCCTTTGGTCCCACAATGGGGAAATTCACATTCGTACAGCAGCAAAGGGACAGCAAGGCACTCAGTACAAAACTTAGATAAATAAACAGTGCAATATATACAAACCGGATTCCAAAAAAGTTGGGACACTAAAGAAATTGTGAATAAAAACTGAATGCAATGATGTGGAGGTGCCAACATCTAATATTTTATTCAGAATAGAACACAAATCACAGATCAAAAGTTTAAACTGAGAGAATGTATCATTTTAAGGGAAAAATATGTTGTTTCAAAATTTCATGGCGCCAACTAATCCCAAAAAAGTTGGGACAAGGCCATTTTTACCAGTGTGTGGCATCCCCCCTTCTTCTTACAACACTCAACACACGTCTGGGGACAGAGGAGACCAGTTTCTGAAATTTAGAAATAGGAACGCTCTCCCATTCATGTCTAATACAGGCCTCTAACTGTTCAATCGTCTTGGGCCTTCTTTGTCGCACCTTCGTCTTTATGATGCACCAAATGTTCTCTGTGAAAGATCTGGACTGCAGGCTGGACATTTCAGTACCCGGATCCTTCTCCTACGTAGCCATGTTGTTGTGATTGCTGCAGAATGTGGTCTGGCATTATCTTGTTGAAAAATGCAGGGTCTTCCCTGAAAGAGATGATGTCTAGGTGCAACTCATGCAACCCCATACCATCAGTGATGCAGGCTTCTGAACGGAGCATTGATAACTTGGGTTATCCTTGTCCTCTCTGGTCTGGATGACATGGCGTCCCGGTGTTCCATAAAGAACTTCAAATCGTGACTCATCTGACCACAGAACAGTCTTCCATTTTGCCACACTCCATTTTAAATGACCCCTGGCCCAGTGCAAATGTCTGAGCTTGTGAGGCTTGCTTAGAAATGGCTTCCTCTTTGCCCTGTAAAGTTTCAGCTGGCAACGGCGGATGGCACGGTGGATTGTGTTCACTGACGATGCTTTCTGGAAGTATTCCTGAGCCCATTCTGTTATTTCTTTGACAGTGACATTCCTGTTTGAGGTGCAGTGACATTTAAGGGCCCGGAGATCACGAGAATCCAGTAGAGTTTTAGGGCCTTGACCCTTACGCACAGCGATTGTTCCAGATTCTCTGAATCTTCTGATGATGTTATGCACGGTTGATGATGATAACTTAAGTCTTTGCTATTTTACGCTGAGTAACACCATTCTGGTATTGCTGCACTATCTTTCTGCGCAACAATGGTGGAATTGGTGATCCTCTTACCATCTTGGCTTCAGAGAGACACCAACACTCTGAGAAGCTCTTTTTATACCCAATCATGTTGTCAATTGACCTAATTAGTGTTAATTGGTCTTCCAGCTGTTCGTTACATGCTCAATTTCCTTTTTCCAGACACTTATTGCTACTTGGCTTGATTTGTTGACACTGTGAAATTTTGAATCAACATATTTTTCCTTTAAAATGTTACATTAACTTTTGATCTGTCATCTATGTTCTATTATGAATACATTATTGACATTTGTCATCTCCACATCATTGCATTCAGCTTTTATTCACAATTTGTTTAGTGTCCCAATTTTTTTGGAATCCGGTTTGTACAATATACAGTATTAACATTTCAATAATAAAAGTCAAAAACTCTGAAGGACATTATATACAGATTGATTTACAGATAATTGCACACGGGGAGTCCAATAATGTGTCCGTGGTCTGCTGAGAGCAGCAGCAGGAAGGAAGGACCTGCAATACCACTCCTTCACACACACAGGGTGGAGCAGCCTGTCACTGAAGGACCCAGTGCTGCCAGAATCTTATGCATGGGGTGGGAGTCACTCTCCAGCATGGATGCCAGTTTGGCAACCATCTCTCTGTCTCCCACCACCTGCACTGGGTCTAAGGGGCTTCCCAGGACAGACTTGCCCTCTTTATGAGTTTTTTCAGTCTCTTCCTGTCTGCTGCCTAAATACGGCTGCCCCAGCAGACCATTCCAAAAAAGACCACTCTCAGTGTCCATTCCCTAGATATTCAGTGATGGAGGGGTGTGTCAGATAAACACAAACCTATTGCCATAATCCCTAATGGTGCAACATGAAGTACTTTTGGGATAAGATGGGAAGTTTGAAATGAAGTGGGGTGGTCATTATCCAATATCCTGACCTCACTTGCATTCTTGTTGCTCAATGCAATCAAATCCTAACAGCTATGCTCCAAATATTAGTCTACAAAAAGTAGAGACAGTTATTCCAACAAAATAAACTCTTAATACCTTAATGCCTTAGATTTAATAAGACACAGATTTTGTCAAAATGATTCTGTCCACACAGAGTAGATTGTCTTCAGGTTTTTTTGAGGTTTTTTTGAGAGCAAATCATACACGATGTTAAGACTACAAATGAGTTAATCAGGCAAGGACACATCAAAGGAAGTGTCTTGTTTTCTGAGTTGTGGTTCGATACAGAAGAATTATATTACTAAATTTAAGGAACCCTGTTTTTCTAGTGTTGCTACAATAGTCTCAGCTCTGGTGCAAGACTAACAAGACATCAAACATGTCCAGCTGACCAGCTGCATTTGGGTTGGGCACAAAACTAAGTAAATAAGATCTTTGGATGAACTATTGCTTGAAGGCTGTCTGGGTCATTTTTCAGAGTGTGAAGTTTTACCCTGAATTACTGTATTTATGCTTTCCCGCAATGCCAAGAGAATGTCATATTGAATTACAAGTGGAGCATGGGGCACAAGCTCAGAGTTTAAACATGAGATTTCAGACCACTGCCAAAGCTCTGAATCTGAGATTACACCACTGCTACTGCCAAGAAACTGACTCTCTATTCTTCTCTCTCTCTCATCTTTCCATCTCTTCGTCTGTCTCATGATACCATGGTGGCATTGTCAGTCAGCCAAGCAGACACAAACAGTGCTTATTGATAAACCATAAGAGCTACTTATGCCTCATGGCAAGGTCATAAGGGTGTGTGTGTGTGTGTGTGTGTGTGTGTGTGTGTGTGTGTGTGTGTGTGTGTGTGTGTGTGTGTGTGTGTGTGTGTGTGTGTGTGTGAGAGAGATGCAGAGGTACACTTTGCAACCTACAATAGAATAACAAATGTACCTTTAGTCTGATCTGCATTCTGCTCAGTGAATGAGTGTGTCAGCTTAGTGCTCATTATGGACCACACAAACAAACAGGATCAATTTTATTCATCAGTGAGAAAAGGAGCCTTCTAAGTTTTCATGGAAGGCCTCATGATATCTCACCCTCCAAATCTAACATCTAAATTCCATCTATCCTAGTGCAAAAAAGGTAAAGGTAAACTGTCATATTATTTCATCCTAAAGTTATCATCAGCATTGCACCCGGAAGGAAGTGTCAGACTGTGATGCTATTCAGAAGGGAGATAAAGCTCATTAGGAACAATAAACAGTAAAAAATTTATTCTGATAAGGACAATATTTATGGAGTTACACACACAGAGGTAGTGTCTCTCAGTATGACATTGGGCATAGCACAACGTGCACAGCCTCTCAGAACGCAGTTGAAGAGGTTCCTAATCCTGGGATAGTTTTGGGTGGAAAGACTAACTTTTCCAATCTAAAGTTTATCTAAAGTTGCTGTGGCTGTTTCTGATCCGCTCAACAATATTCTTGTTATAATTGTGTTTTGTAAATGTATATTGTCTTTGAACAATACTACAAATTATCAGTTTAACCAACGCAGTCTCATAACTCAGTTGATCACAATTTGATTTCCAGTGCGTAGAACCAGTTTCATCTTAAAAGATGTCACTCTAGGCATTCTGTATGTCTCAGATACTGGGAAAATAAATGACAGTTTAATCAGGTTTCAGTCAGTTGTAGAAAAAGAGCAGTGGCAGCTCTGTTTCAGGACTCTTTACTGATAGTCACCATTAAACTATTTAATAGATTATTCATCCATCCATCCATCCATCTTCTTCCGCTTTATCCGGGGCCGGGTCGCGGGGGCAGCAGTCTAAGCAGGGAAGCCCAGACTTCCCTCTCCCCCGACACCTCAGCCAGCTCCGCAGGAGGGACCCCGAGGCGTTCCCAGGCCAGCCGAGAGACATAGTCCCTCCAGCGTGTCCTGGGTCTACCCCGCGGTCTCCTCCCGGTAGGACGTGCCTGGAACACCCCCCCAGGGAGACGCCCAGGGGGCATCCGAAACAGATGCCCGAGCCACCTCAACTGGTTCCTCTCGATGTAGAGGAGCAGTGGCTCTACTCCGAGTTCCTCCCGGGTAGCCGAGGATCTCACCCTATCTCTAAGGGAGCGCCCGGCCACCCTGCGGAGGAAACTCATTTCGGCCGCTTGTATCCGCGATCTTGTCCTTTCGGTCATTACCCACAGTTCATGGCCATAGGTGAGGGTGGGAACGTAGACTGACCAGTAAATGGAGAGCTTCGCCTTTCGGCTCAGCTCCTTCTTCACCACAACGGACCGGTACACCGACCGCATGACTGCGGCGGCAGCACCGATCCGTCTGTCAATCTCACGCTCCTTCTCACCCCCACTCGTGAACAAGACCCCGAGATACTTGAACTCCTCCACTTGGGGCAGGACAATTCCACCGATCTGGAGAGGGCAAGCCACCCTTTTCCGGTCGAGAACCATGGCCTCAGATTTGGAGGTGCTGATTCGCATCCCAGCCGCTTCACACTCAGCTACGAACCGCTCCAATGCCTGCTGAAGGTCCTGGCCTGAAGAAGCCATCAGGACAACATCATCTGCAAAAAGCAGAGATGATATCCTGTGGTTCCCAAACTGGACCCCCTCCGGCCCCTGGCTGCGCCTAGAAATTCTGTCCATAAAGGTTATGAACAGAACCGGTGACAAAGGGCAGCCCTGCCGGAGTCCAACATGCACCGGGAACAGGCCCGATTTACTGCCGGCAATGCGCACCAGGCTCCTGCTCCGGTCGTACAAGGACCTGACAGCCCTTAACAGAGTGCCTCGGACCCCATATTCCCGGAGCACCCCCCACAGAGTACCCCGAGGGACACGGTCGAATGCCTTCTCCAAATCCACAAAACACATGTGGACTGGTTGGGCAAACTCCCATGAACCCTCGAGCACCCTCCGGAGGGTATAGAGCTGGTCCAGTGTTCCGCGGCCAGGACGAAAACCGCATTGTTCCTCCTGAATCCGAGGTTCGACTAACAGCCGAATTCGTCTCTCCAGTACCCTGGCGTAGACTTTCCCGGGGAGGCTGAGAAGAGTGATCCCCCTATAATTGGAACACACTCTCCGGTCCCCCTTTTTAAACAGGGGAACCACCACCCCGGTTTGCCACTCCAGGGGCACTGTCCCCGTCCGCCACGCGATGCTGCAGAGGCGCGTCAGCCAGGACAGCCCAACAGCATCTAGAGACTTGAGATACTCTGGGCGGAACTCATCCACCCCCGGAGCCCCACCACTGAGGAGCTTACAGACCACCTCCGCCCGGGTGATGGGCGAGTCCTCCTCAGAGTCCTCAGCCTCACCTTCTACATTAGAAGACGTGATGGAGGGGTTAAGGAGGTCCTCGAAGTATTCCTTCCACCGCCCAACGATATCCCCGGACGAGGTCAGCAGCTCCCCGCCCGCACTGTAAACAGTGTCGGCAGGGTACTGCTTCCCCCTCCTGAGGCGCCGGACGGTTTGCCAGAATCGCTTCGGGGCCAACCGATAGTCCTTCTCCAGGGCCTCCCCGAACTCCTCCCAGCTCCTGGTTTTTGCCTCCTTGACCGCCCTAGCAGCAGCACGCTTAGCCTCTCGGTACCTGTCGGCTGCGTCGGAAGACCCAGAGGCCAACATGGCCCGATAGGTCATCTTCTTCCGCTTGACGGCATCCCTTACTTCCGGTGTCCACCACCGGGTTCGGGGATTGCCGCCACGGCAGGCACCAGTGACCTTGCGCCCGCAGCTCCGGATGGCCGCGTCAACAATGGAGGTTGAGAACCTGGTCCACTCAGACTCAATGTCCCCCGCCTCCCCAGGTAGCTGTGAGAAGCTCTCCCGGAGGTGGGAGTTGAAAGTTTCCCTGACAGGGGGCTCAGCCAGACGTTCCCAGCAGACCCGCAGGATACGTTTCGGCCTGCCAGGTCTCTCCTGCCTGCCCCTCCGCCAGTGGATCCAACTCACCACCAGGTAGTGATCGGTTGACAACTCTGCCCCTCTCTTCACCCGAGTGTCCAAGACATAGGGCCGGAGCTCAGATGAGACAATAACAAAGTCTATCATTGATCTCCGGCCTAGGGCGTCCTGGTGCCATGTGCACTTATGGACGCCCCTATGCTCGAACATGGTGTTCGTTATGGACAATCTGTAACTGGTGCAGAAGTCCAACAACAGAACTCCGCTCGGGTTCTGATTGGGGAGGCCGTTCCTCCCAATCACCCCTCTCCAGGTGTCACTGTCGTCGCCCACGTGGGGATTATTCAATTTAATAGAATTTTAAAAACTTCAGATATCTGTGTTAAAAAATATCCAGAAAATGTTTGCTTACATACTCACATAGGAGTAATGGAATTCCATAAATACTGGCAGAAATGCAGAAATGAATGTAATCACACCAGTGTTATTGATTTTATGAGGGCTTCAAACTGTGTGTGTTTCTATATGGCAGTGTACATTGATGTAAATACAATTGTTAAGGTGTCCACAACAAGTGTTTAATGGGTCATCTCTTTTCTGCTCAGCTGTAAATCAGGGTGGACTGGCAACCGTTGTCATGCACAGCAAAAACCAGTGACGCCCACTCCTTCTGATGTGATTCCTGACACTGAACTAGGTAAATACCTGTGTGTGTGTGTGTGGGGGGGGGGGGGGGGGGTGCAGAAGTTGTGGAGGTTCAGAATGCCCAGAAGACTGGGCAGGACTGACCTCAATTAAAGCTGTTAGTTGGATGATGATAATGATGATGATAATGATGATGATGATGATGATGATGATGATGATAGTTTACCCTTTGTAAATGTGTTTCTTTAGTAACATGCCTTTTTGTTACACAAACTGTGTATTTGTGTTTCAGTGGCAGTGTACGCTGGTGTATGTGTATCAGTGGTGATACTGGCTATTGCAGTTGGTGCCACCGTGCTCTTCTTCATGCAACGAAAACACTCAGCTAAGTAGGTTGTTATATGACTACTACTACTATTACAACTACTATTACTACTACTACAATTACTACTTTTACTACAACCAACTACTATTACTACTATAACTATTACTACAAGTACTGTTACTACTACTACTATAACAGACTACTGCTAATATGATGACTACTACTACTATTACTACTTTTACTGTTACTACTACTATTACTACTACTATGACTACTAATAGAACTGACTACTTCTACTACTACTATTATTACTTCTACTGCTACTATTACTATTACAACTACTTCTAATTCTAGTGATAATAATAATAATAATAATAATAATAATAATAATAATAATAATAGTATATTGTTGTTATTTACTGTTTTTTGGTTGCCCAGAGATTCCAGCTTAATTGCCAATGAGGAAACAGACCATTCTGTGGGTATCTGGAAAGGAGAGGTCAGTTAAAAATTACTTTTGAAAAGTGTACAAGAGTGGATATGATATACACTATATGTAGATAAATATTAGGATACCTGTGCATTCATTATTTTTTTTCCTAAACAAAGGATAATAAAAAAGTTTTGTCTTCCTTTCATACTGTCCATGAAAGACTTTCTACTACAGTTTGGAGCATTGCTGTGAGGTTGTGATTGTATTCAGTGACAAGCATGTTAATGAGATCAGGATCATGAATCATCACCACCCAGCTCCCCAACTGGCATTTGGCATCATGCCAATGGGTTCATAGGGCTCCAGAGAGTCCTATTCCATTGGCAGTGCTTATCTACAGGGACGAGACAAGCTGTTTGTGTGTGCATTTGCACATATGTGTCAACAGTGTATCCATTTTGTAGTTCTATAATTACAGACTGTAGTTCATTTGTTTGTCTGTATGTTAGCCTGGGCCACCACAGAGCTGGCTTTATGTGGGTGGTGGGTCATTCTAAGCTGTTACGCTGGTACAAATGAATCAGTCACAGCAATGCTGCTGGAGTGTTTAAACAAAGTGTCCACTCACTGTCCACTTCATTAGATACTCCTACCTAGCTGGTCCAGCTTGTAGATCTAAAGTCAGACACAGACGCATATCTGTATCTGCAGTTTGTGTTGGTCATCAGTGCTCACAGGATGCAGCCCACAGGACATTGCTGGTGGACAAATCTCAGACCAGCATTGACACTGTGGGGTTTAAAAACTCCAGCAGCACTGTTGTGTCTAATCCACTCATACCAGTGCATCACACACTAACACACCACCACTGTATCAATGTCACTGCAGTGCTGTGAATGACCCTGATTATCTGATACCTGCTCCGTTGGTCCTGTACGGTCCTGACCATTGAAGATCAGGAAGGCTAACAAAGTATTTAGAGAAACAGACAGACAACAGACTGTAATTTTAGAACTGTAGGGTAAGAGAAGCTAATACCCCAATAATGAGGTAAACATTGACCCCAAATATCCAGCTAGATAGTAACATAATATTTGTATCAATTATTATACATTAACTTGTCTTTAGCACTTCAACAGTTACTATGAAGAGTGAATTTCACTGGTAATGCTTTTCTGTGTATTCATTGCAATATGATGTGTGGTTCCTGCACATGGTCCATAGTAAAACATTATTATATTATTATGAGTTATTGGTGTCTGGTGTCTAACAGTGTAATGAATGGTTTAGTTTCCAGATGTAAGAGCCAGAGCCAAGCGCAGTTGGAGTACATTTCCCAAGCTTTCTATCAGTGTTTACCCATGGAAAGAAGAACTAGAGGTATTCAAACACACACACACACACACACACATACACACACACACACACACCTGACTATAGTAGTTGTAGCTGGGACAAAATCTCTCATATGGACACTCATTATTTAATAACATTATGTTAAGTTCAATGGCAGCTGGAATTTTTCCAGTATGAGCTACATATATATTGCTGTGTTGCAAAACCATGAATCTCCATTTTTGCAGCATTTAATTTCTTCCATAATGTGAATCTGGCAGTTCTTGATATTGTGTCCAAATGTCATGATGAATGATCCAATAGAACTTCAATGAACTTCAATACAATATTTTTACAGTAACTTCCAATAAAGTATCTGTTACTTTAAGATCACTATGAGAAACATACACAGATCCCTCATAGCAGTATGACCACCTCCTTTCCTATCCATGTCTCTGCTCCATTTACCCTACATGACAATTTTGTTGATCTAAAATCACAGACTATAGTTCATCTGCTTATATGTATACCTTGTTATCCTCCTTTCACCTTGATCTTCACTGAGCATTACCCCACAGGACCACCACAGAGCAGGTATTATCATGGTGTGCTAGTGTGTGTTGCATTAATACAAGTGGATCAGTGTGTAAACTCCTCACTGTCACTGATGGGCTGAGAATCGTCCAACAACCAGAAACATCCAGCCGTCAGCTACCAACACAAGCTGTGCAACAACAGATAAACTACTGTCTCTGACTTTACATAGAGTGGACAGTGAGTTTAAACACTGTCTGAACCACTCGTACCAGCACAATACACACTAACATGCTACCACCATGTCAGTGTCACTGCAGTGCAGAGGGTGACCCACCACCCACATAATACCTGTTCTCTGGTGCCCCGTGGGGTCCTGACCATTGAAGAACATCATGAAAGGATGCTAATAACATATGCAGGTGAAGTACAATCTGTAATAAGATCTATAAAGTGCTCCTCTATGGTTAGTGAAGCTGATAAAATGGACAATGAATGTAGAAACAAAGAGGTGGTCATAATAATATGGTTAATAAGTGGAATAAGGTTGAGAAACATTTGTACATATACAGTATACTCACCCATACATTTTCAAAACAAATGTTGTCAATGAGAAAGTCAAACAAGAAAACATACAGTGTAGAAAAGTATTAAAGATGAGATTAGGAGAAATATTTGTTGTGAGGAAGGCTTTAAATGAGAAAGAAGAGCTGTTTGAGGGTTAGATTTGAGTATGGAAATAGAAACTGTTGTGCTCATGTTTTATGCAGAACTGAGCCTAGATCTATAAAATATTTTCCATGTAGACATAAAAATGTAAAAGCCAGACGAAGCTTTATTGTTATTCTTTCTCAACACAGGCATGTTTACATAAGAGCAAGTATGGGTCCTCAGGAACAGTGTTACAGTTACTACAGAACACTAAAAGTTGTTTGTTTGTTTTTTGTTTGTTTGTTTATTTGTTTGTTTGTTTATTTGTTTGTTTGTTTTTGGGGTTTTTTTGGGGGGGGGGTCCAAAATATGAGTAAATGAGGTATGGAGATGTTTAGGAGAGAAGGCAGTGGATTTTTTGACCAGGTTGTTTAACACAATCCTAGAGAGTGATGCCTGATGAGTGGAGAAGTAATGTACTGGTCCGCATTTTTAAAAACAAGAGTGATGTGCAGTGCTGCAGTAACTACAGAGGTATAAGGTGGATAAGCTCCACCATGAAGGTATGGGAAAGATTTGTTGAAGCAAGGCTAAGGTGAGAGGTTCAGGTCATTGAACAGCAGTTTGGTTTCTTGCCCAGAGAGAGTACCACAGATGCAATTTTTGCATTGAGAATGTTGGTAGAGAAGTACAGAGAAGGTCAGAAGGAGCTACACTGTGTCTTAGTGGATCTAGAGAAGGCATATGACAGGGTGCCAAGAGAGGAACTGTTGAAGGACCTGTGGAATATAAGGAAGTCAAGTGTGGCTGAAAGGCATGTGAAGGTGGTGCAGGACATGAGGATTGTGAGACAGTGGTGAGGTGTTCAGGTGGAATGACAAATGGTTTCATGGTGAAGGTTGGGTTACATTAGGGATCAGCTTTGAGCCCCTTCTTGTTTGCAATGGTGATGGACAGGTTGAAGGATGAGGTCAGGCAGGAGGCTCCATGGACCATGATATTTGCAGATGACATTGTAATCTGTGGTGAGAGTAGAGAGCAGGTGGGAGAGAACCTGGAGAGAAGGAGGTTTGCACTGGAGAGGAAAGGAATGAAGGTCAGTAGAAACAAGACAGAATACATGTGTGTGAATGAGAGGGAGGCAGGTGGAAAGGTGAAGATGGAAGGAGTAGAGGTTGTAAAGGTGGATGACTTCAAATATCTTGGGTCAACCATCCAGAGCAATGGATGGTGCAGAAAATAGGTGAAGAAGAGGGTGCAGGCAGGATGGAGTGGGTGGAGACGGGTGTCAGGGCTGATGTGTGACAGAAGGATAGCAGCAAGAGTGAAAGGGAAGGTTTACAAGACACTAGTGAGACCTGCTATGATGTATGGTTTGGAGACTGTGGCTCTGTCTAAAAGACAGGAGGTTGAGCTGGAGTTGCCAGAGATGAAGATGTTGAGATTTTCTTTGGGAGTGACAAGGATGGACAAGATTAGAAATGTGGAGATCAGAGGGACAGTGAAGGTGGAGCAGTTTGGTGACAAAGCCAGAGAGGCCAGGTTGAGATAGTTTGGATATATGTTGAGGAGGATGTATGTAGTGAAGGTGGACATGGAGATGGTTGGTGTAACAGTAGAGGAGGCAGGGAATAGGGCAAGATGATCCACTGTGGTGACCCCTAAAGGGAGCAGCCGAAAGAAGAAAAAGTTAGACTGTAGTGCCACTCTAGAGCTATGAAAATATTCTAGAGTGGTGCAAGTGCCTGTTGGTTAAGAAACAGGTGATCTTACAGTTTGAATCCCTACAACCTGTGTTTTGGCCTCCTGTCCACATGAAAATTCCATATTTGACTGTGGAAAACAGGTCTTTTTGAAAACACTCCAAAGGGCTTCTTGACAAAATACATAAGAGAACCATAGAGCTGATGAGTAATGGAAGACGTGTGATATACTGTAGATGTTCATTATTTTTGCCTCATAGCTCCAGTGTCGATGTAAAGAAGCACACTCTGGCCTGACAGTTTAGCAGAGTAGAAAATTGTAAAAATCAAATTCAGATCTTCTATCAAGGCTTTTTTTTAACCTTCAGCTATTTTTACATCACTGTCAAGTGGTGACATAAAGCAGACGTTATCTGTAACCTGCAGCAGTGAGGAGGGTTTTCAGGAGGAAATAAGTGGTGTAAATGTCTGCAATGTGGCTCTGAGTAAATAGTGAGTACTTGTGAGAGCCAGTGTTTTTGGCATGGTTTGATCTCATTCCAGTAATGTAATGTATAAAGTTTCTATGTATGTACATTCATGTATTATGAATGTAGATTGTGTGGAATTTTGCATCTGACCTGAGTTCAGAATGGCAGCAGAGCTAACATCCTTGCAGAAGATTAGCCTATCTTACATCTGAATGAATTTTCCAGGGTGCAGAAACCATAGTGACTGACAGTGCGTCCTTATAATAAACTGCTTCAAACTGAGTTCACCTGCTTCTGCTGCTGGTGTCACTAACATTTTCAGAACATGGGTGCTTCTCACAACTCTCAAGATCTGTGCTGCAGCTGAAATGTAGGGAAGTCTTGTTGATGGCTAACCATGCATGATACTTGTTGAGTCAAGATGCTGTGCATTCTGTATTTCCAAACAAGGAGTGCAACAGTCTAAAGGAGACTGTGTGATGTAACACAAAGTAACGGTGCGTCAGAATGTTGTTCACTAGAAATGTTGTTATAAATGCTGTGGTTAATGTTTATCAATAAAAAAAAAAGTATATATTCCTCCATTTTCTTTAATTCTTCCAAATGCTCACATTGTCTGTTTTTCTGTGTTATTTTCAGTATCCTGGCAAACTGTCTTTCTCCAACCCACTCTATGAGGAAACCAGAAGCTATAAGGCCTGAGGATACAAACACACACAGTGACATTGCAGGCCCTTGCATGGATATACTTTCCGTGTAATTTGAACTTTCTTGGCTGCGTGACTGTACTTGCACAGGCTCCAAAACCTGTAAAAAAAAAATCTATGAAAATTTAATTTCTTTAACTGTCATGGGAAAACAGTGAGCGCAACTGCAAATTATCAGCTTATTACTCAACATATTACAGGCTGTGTTCAGAGTTTTTGGGGTGGAGAAAGGCGGCCATGTTAAGTACTAGGAAAAAACACTTATTATAAGTCCATAATTCTTCAATTAAGACTGTAAATCTAATGCTTATTTTCGTTTTTTTCAATGTGTGGTTTCCATTATTATTCATATAACAGACTCAGTTACGCTGTACTGTGAAAAATGGGGTTCAATTCAGATTTAAATCATGGAAAGTGTTTTTCTGTTGGACCGCAGTAAACTCCAATAAAAGTGGACATATTACCAAAACCAGTATTGCCTTTGACAGCATGACTTTTCAGAGCAGAAAAGTTCTTCTATTTATTTTCTCTCTCTCTCTCTCTCTCTCTCAGTCTCGGAACTACTAGCCATAAATCAACTACTCTCTGTGACGCTGCTTCCAACTCATCTCTTAAAACGATGCTTGTATTACATTTAGGAAATGACACACTTCCCCATCCACTTTGCCAGAAAGCTATACCCTGTATGTCCACAAACTACGTTCACATTAAAACTTCATTATATAAGAGAACAGTTAAAAAAACGGGACCACTGTCCTACAGGTATGATTTTGCTGGTGGAGCATTCTCTTAGCACTGCATTGATGCTGACATGGCAGTGTGTGTGTGTGGTATGAATGTGTCACTCAGCGCTGTGGTTCTAGAAGCTTTCTACACATCAGTGTCCCTTCTGGGTTGAGAGTTGCCCTTCAACTGAAAGAGTATCCAAAGAGGCCTATTGGGTGATAATGTGGATCCTTGTAGATCCTTTTATCTCAATGGTTTGTAGGACATCATTACTACATTGATCCGTTATCATAGAGATCATATACAGATATCTAGAAGATGTCTGTGAGATCTATATGCAATTTGTTAGAGAGCAATACAATATAGATTCATATACCATAGAGATTTATGGAAGATCAATGCGGTGTGAATCTATATACAAAATATATATGTGGAAATCAAAAATAAGAAATAATAAAGATAGATATGTTACAAAAGTCTATGGACAATCAATGCCATTTACAGTAGAGATACCATCTCAATTCATGTACTGTACTTACTGTATACTGTATGGATCTGTTGAAGGTCTATACCAGAATGCCATAAATACCAAATTAACCCCCCCAAGCTCACACACACACACACACACACACACACACACACACACACACTCTGCCACTGTAATACACTGTCAGCACTTCAGTATCATTTGTGTTGCTATTGAGTTAAAGTCTGAACACACACACACACACACACACACACACACACACACACACACACATTCTCTCCCGTCTCATTTTCCCGTCATTCACATGACTGTCAGCTGACTGAAAAAAAGTGCAGCCAGTGCAATTCAGTCCTTTCTCTGTTTCTTTTCTTTCACTGGATGTTTTCCCTCTTGCTCATTCAGTGGCAGCTCTGGAAGGCTCGTTTTTCACTGGGAGTGAATGAGGGAATGAGGGAGTGAGGAATATTGTGCAAAAAGGAGGGGGGATTACACCTGCAGCTTTGCAGTCCAAACATTTTATGTCCAGTTTTGCTGAAATGCTATTCAACTGCCTTTAGAAAGGTCCAGTGTGTGTGTCTGCCTGTCTGTGAGTTAGTCCTGTGTCTGTCAATGTCTGTCAAAGTCTGTCAAACCTATTAACAGCTTTGCTGTTGCACCAATATTGCACTATACAGAATGAAGTCAGTTCCAGCATGAATACTGCAAAGGATAAAACTACAAAGGATGAGATCTCGTTAATTGCCACTTAATCTGCAAATTAAGTTACAGCCATTACTATGAAATAAAAATTGCAGTGACAATGTAATAAAATGTCTTTAACAATCATACCGTGTCATGCAAAGGTGCTCAGATAACTTTGAGGCAGGTCTGATACCTTAATTAGCCTGTTAGGGTCACAGCTTTTCTCAATCTTCGTTAAGAAAAGGCCAGGTAATGCAAATTTCAAAGCTTTATAAATACCCAGATTCCTCTAACATTATCCCCAAAAACAACAATCATGGGTTCTGCTAATCAGCTGCCTAGCATTCACTAAATGAAAATGGAGTATAAGAATGAAGCAAAGCATTTTCAGTTGTTTTTTTTCTTGGAAGACCAAGAGAAATATCTGAGACAGCTGCCCAAAGAACTGTGTTATATTGTTTTATTTTTCAGCAACACCTGCACAAATATACCTTTCATAGAAGTCATCAGAAGAAAACCTCTCCTGCGTCCTCATTAAAAAAAAAAAAAAACAGCATGTTTGCCAAAGAACATTTAAACAAGCCTGCAGCTTTTTGGAAACAAGTCTTGGGGACTGATGAGGTTAAAATAGAATTCTTTGGCTGCAGTGAGCAGGTAAGGTATGTTTGGAGGAAAAAGGGCAAAAAAAAGGTTCATGAAAAGAACACCTCTCCAACCCTTAAGCACGGAGGTGGATCAATCATGCTTTGAGATTTGTTGCAGCCAATGGCACAGAGGAAGATTCCACCGTTTCGTTCTAAGGCTGTGAAAGCTGCAGACAAAGCAAAGTTAAGACAAAGAAGGTCCTACATTCCTGTTAAAGGAGTCTCATTATCTCAGCAATTATCAGTCTATTCATCATTAATGAGCAACAGTTACCTTCTGCACTATTATTACTACTCATTACAAATGGAATTTACATATTAGTGAATAAATTACATCACATTTTGGATCAACAGCTTCTGAGAAAGGCAGGACCTGAAGGATGGCTTCACTGCAGACACCTGTAACTTTTCAGAAATTTCCAACCTCTTTAAAATATCTCCACTACTGATGTGTGAACTTACTACACCTTTGACAGAAATGCTCAGTTACACTCCAGCTTAACTGGTTTAAAGAAGTCTATGTAAAGATTGTTTACCATTTTAAATGTTCTTTACACGCACAGTGTGGACCAGAAACACACTTCACACAAGTGCAAAAACCCAGTCATTTCAAGCTGCAAAAGCACAGTGTCATGTACGTGGTGCATTCTGAGGATTGCAGCAAGGGAGTGCTATATACACAGGCTTGTATTTCCAACCTGCTTTGGTCCATTCTACTCTCATGGTAAACCAACAGTTTAACAAATATGCAGAACTGGTTCACTTCTGTAAACATACTGTATATGAGCGACATCATCACCTCTTTGTTCCAATAGAACAAAGTGGTTGCAATAGAACTGCACCAATTCCACACATCCACGTGTGTGAGAATGACAGTAGATCCCAATTACCTGAATGTTTCTGGCCTTCTAAGGTTAAATTACAGTACCTCTCCGGGTAAACTAATTGCTTAAAGTGCTTAAAGTGATTTGACAATGTTTCTCCAGCTCCACTTACCATACAGGATCATAATTCTATAATTCCAGGCACTTCCTCTGCATACTTTATAAACCTCTTTTCTTCAATGGTCAGGACCCTGCAGGACCATGAGAGAGCAGGATGTTTTTGGATGGTGGATCATTCTTACTCACGTGGTGGTTTTAGTGTGTGTTGCACTAGCATGAGTGGATCAGACACAGCCGTGTTGATGAGGTGTTTAAATCCCTCAGTGTCACTGCTGGACTGAGAACAGTCCACCAACCAGAAATATCCATCCAAAAGTTTCCTGTGGGCAGCATTCTGAGAGCACTGATGAAGGAACAGAGGATGACCAACACAAACTGTGCAGAAACAGATGAGCCTCTGTCTCTACAAGGTGGAGCATCTAGGTAGAAGTCTCTAACAGAGTGGACAGTGAGTGGACACAGTGTTTAAACACTCCAGCAGCACTGCTGTTTCTTATCCACATTTACCAACAGACACATTGACCCACCACTCACATAATACCTGCTCTCCTGACCATTGAAGAGGGTAATCATTTTGGTGGGGTGTCATTCTCAGCACTGCAGAGTATGGGATGGTGTTACTGTGTGTTCTGGTAAGAACGGATCAGACATTATGTTACGGGAGTGGCCAATTGGTGTAGCTGGTATATTTCTATGGTATATGAATTGGAATACATATGATTGGAGTAAGATACATGATCTGTTCTGACTGGCTATCCTGTACTCTTTTTCTGTGAATTGCAGTATGAATGTGCAGAGCTTAACTGTCATTGGCTGAATGGGCAGAGAACACTGTGCCTGTATCCTACGCTCATTTGCATTCTCTCATAATTCTTTCTTGCCCATACACAGCATGCTCACAGTACTAGCTATAGTTATTTATTATTTTACTTTTATTCCTTTTCGTGCTTTATGTCTGTGCTATCCAAAAAGGGTGGGTTGCCTATTTGAGCCTTGGTTCCTCACAAGGTTTCTTCCTCCTAGCTTAAGAGAGACTTTCCTTGCCAATGTCACCTGCTGGCTGCTCAATTGAGGCTTGGACCCATTTCTGTAAAGCTGCTTTGTGACAAATGCCTTTGTTGTACAAAAGTATAAATAAATATATAAATAAACTTTGAATTATCGGAACATAAAATGTTTTTCGTGACAACAGAAAAACAGTGATTTAAAAACAGGCTGTTTTGCAGCGTAGTTGCGGCAGTATTTACATATTACTGATAAAGCTTGGGAAAAATAAGTTTTCTATGTTAGAAGTGTATTTAGAGGACATTACAGGTTTTTTTTTTGCAGAAAAAAAAAAAAATAGTAATAAAATAGTGAATATGGTAGTTTTGGGTAGCAGGGACTTGATCACATGCTGTACTAAGGAGGCCCTGTTCAGGGAGGGAGGGGGGGGGGGGGGGAGAGAGAGAGAGAGAGAGGAGAGAGAGAGGAGAGAAGAGAGAGAGAGAGAGAGAGAGAGAGAGAGAGAGAGAGAGAGAGAGAGAGAGAGAGAGAGAGAGATCCAGCATGACATTAATTTTAAGTGTGTCTCTGCAGACCACATCCCCAGGTAGAGGACACCTCTCTAGACCTCACTGATATTCATGCACTGTGTTCAGAGTGGTTACCTGTCAGCCATTCTCACAGTGTGTGTCACATAATGAGCACTGGCTTTTTGCCTACTGTACCACGTTTCCCTCAATAACTCTCCACCAAAGTGACACAAAACGCCTTTAGGCTCGGCTGCACATCAGCCGGTGGAGTGTAAAGAGTTCCAATATTATGCAGTCCTGTACAGTTTATACTCTAGGTCAGGGGTGTGAAACAAACAGCCCAGGGACCAAAACTTGCCCCAAAAGGTTCTAATCTGGCCTGAAAAATACATTTTCAATCCATATTGCTATGAGCCACCAACATAAAACAAACTGTCCTTAAGCCTGACTAGCAAGGATCCCTAACCTAATGACAATATGGAAGGCTAAGGTGCTCCCACTATGATCCTGGGGTCACTGGTTCAAATCCAGGTTTATGCTGCTCACCATCGGCAGCCGGGGTCCAGAGGGAGAGAAATTGGCTTGCTCTCCCTTGAGGGGTGGGTAGATGGTGCTCCTCCCACATCTCACAAGTGCTGGTTGACACGGGTGTCTGCCGTCCATTGTGTCAGAACCGGGGATCCGGTGTTCTCCAATACAAATGGCGGCAGTTCGAAAAGAGGTGGTAGGCTATTGACACATGACTTGGAAGAAACATGCTCTCCCTAGTGTCGAGAGCAGGGCATGTAATGTGGGAGGCCACTACTCAATTATGCCCAGGGTAATTGGAATATCTAAATTAGTAGGGGTGGAAAAATGGAAAAAAAAGACAATATGGTAAACTGGGATGTTGGTGCTGCTCTCTGACTCATTCTCGTGATCACTCAGGTTTATGATGATGATGATGATTATGGTTGGATGCTCCTTTGTTTATATTCCTTCTGGTTTTCTCCTGTTATAGTCAGATCTGCCAGAGTCACTTGCCACACTCTGGTAATGTTTACATTCTCTGTTCTCCTTAAATCTAAACACCAAACTAATTATATATCTACCTTTTCCAAGTCAATGTTGACCCACTGGCCCTGGATGATGAAATGCTAACCCTGAGCTCCTCTGTCCTATCTGAGAAGGACCCTGAGCTCCCCTGCCATGACTTCATATTGGCTGCTCACCTTCTGGCTACTGGACTTGAACTATGTCTTTATCCTTCAACCCATGTCAGCCTTCCTGTCTGAAGATTCTCAAAGATCCCAAGCATTGACTCTATAGTTGAACTGTCCAATTGCAGGGATAAAGTCCAAATGGGGGTAGCTAGAAAATACAACCCGAGTTTGCGACCAGTTCCAGTTTGCTGGGAGGGGATCCAAAAGCTCTGCAGCCAAATGACATTGAGGATGACTAGTAATTGCATAAACATTATGCTGTCAGGACTGGACAGACTGGAGGCACACACAGAACATAATCTAACACAGTCTTTAATACAACACAAGGAAGAAGATACACCAACGTAGACTCATATGCTAGCAAATACTAGAAGAAACAAAGGTGCAAACCAACAGACGTAGTCAAAGAACCAGACAGAGGTCCAAACCAATCAATAAAAAGAGGGCTAATCCTAAAATGAAGTCTAAAGCCTGAACAAGGGTCAAAAAACATGATGAACACAATTCAGAGAATAATGCTGAGTAAGGCTGAAAATACAGGCACAGATATGGGCTAACTGGCTAATGTCCCATGAACTGTTCTTGGAGCCAGACTGGGTACAGTTCGACACAGAGGGAAACAGTCTTTCCAACGACCTTGTGGACTGGACCGCGGTACTGCGCCAACACTAAAACATTTGCGGTTCTTCCCCTGATGCTGGAACACTGACAGCGAGTTCGACCTCTATCGATGAAGGTGAGGTGGCCTCTGTTGCTGAGGTGACGGGCACTGTCATTCAAGCAGATGCAGCCAATGCATCTGGTATTGCTGACACTGCATACATAGTTCAAAAAGCTCCACACGTCCTCCATATCCTTAGGCCAAAACCCACATTAACTGCATCCCAGCAAGTCTTGTCTCTCCCCATAAGAGGAGCCTTCCCTTAGCCCCCCCCTCAAAATTTTCCCCACCTTTTACGGTGCTGTCCACCAGCGAGGGGGAGGGCTGAGCATGCTTTCTCTGGTGCTTCTTCTGGCCACAGGTCTTGGATGCGCCCCACCTTCTTCAGCAAACCCATGCTGAAGGGCTGACGGCGGATGGCAAAATGAGTTACCTCCAAAACAGAGAACCCCACTACATCCATATTTTGGTTAGTCTTTCTGTCATGGTTGCACACGCTGTAACTAACAAACAAAAGGACTAACAAAGACTGACTGAAACAGAGGACCTTAAATACTAGGAGGACATTACAAACACCTAGGACTAGATAACGAATGGGCAGGGTTACAAATGAAACACAGATGGGAATGGTTGGAGCAAGGGTGGAAACAACCAAATGATGAGGAGATAGGAAGACAGGGGAGCTAAACAGGACAGATACATGACATATGCAGATAACAGTAGTAATATTACAGTACAAATGAAGGCTCAGTAAGGCTGTCTGTTGTGTACAGGTAAAGTGTCTGTGCAAAGCTATGAACAGAGGATCTGAATGATGTGTGTGCAAAGAAACATCAATAGAAGAGCAGTAATGTCCATCCATTCAGTGGGTCTGTCAGTCACACTCAAGTATAGATAAAGTATCAAAGAAAATGATTGGATAGAAGGAGTTAATGTCCAGCCATATTCAGTAAGCATGTTCCGACACAGTGAAGAGGAGTTTCACAGTGTGATCGCTGTTGGTATAAACAATCTCCTCAAACGCTCCTGTCTGTTGCTGAAAGTGCTCCGCTGTCTGACCAGTAAGTCATGGAGGGGGTGGGATCTGTTGTCCAGGATAGTATAAGAGTCAAAAGGTAATAAAAAAACTCAATGTCAGAGATTTTTCCAAAACCAGTGAAACCACTGCAACTTGCACCACTGAAACCAGTGCAAGTTCTGATTCAGCAAGAGAACCATTACAATTAACAAATGCAGCTGTTTTTATTGTGATGCACAAACTAACATTCTTATCCCGCACAGTGTGAACTTTACTAAATGTCAGTCACAGTATTTTTCATAGTACTATCTCACTAAGATTGGACCTGATGTTCTTCAGGGATATTAGCTAGAGAAAGTTAGAGCACTGTGTGAAACTATAGGGTTAGAACCAGTTAACAGATTAATTGAGGCATGCTGTTATATTATACAGGACATCTGGAAAGTATTCACAGCGCTTCACTTTTTGCACATTTTATGTTACAACCTTATTCCAAAATGGTTTTAATTCATGTTTTCTGTAAAAAATAAAATAATAAAATAATACCCCACAATGCCAAAATGAGAAAGGTTTTTTGAGATTTTTGCTAATTTATTAAAAATATAACACAAAAATATAAGATATACAAGTATTCACAACCCTTGCCATGACACTCGAAATTGTACTCAGGTGCATCTTGTTTCCACTGATCATTCTTCAGATGTTTCTACAGCTTGATCGGACACCTGTGGTGTAATGCAATTGAATGGACATGATCTGGTCCCATATTAGACAGTGCACGTCAGAGCACAAACCAAACCATGTTTAAGGAATTGTCTCTCAACATTGAGGTTAGCTTTTGGCTACCTTTACAACTTCACATTGTGTTCAGTTATGCTTAAGGTTAGGCTTAGAAAAAGGCTTAGGTTTAGGTTTTAAGGTTAAGGGTTGCTCTATAATATTCTTTGTTCAAATTGTTTCATTTGTACAGGTCTGCAAGGTCACAAATTTGGCGTATATTTAATACACATTGTACAATTTCTGAAATAGCATTTTAGTCACATATGTATGAATTGCTCTTCAGTCCAGGCTGCAAAAGAAGCATTAGTCCTGAACATAGTGATGGAAATTAAGCACCAGTCACCAATTTCAACAACAATGTCAGGGCCATCCGTTTGGTCAAACGGTGAATATTTAGAGATGAACATGGTCTTTTTCTTGTTAAGGAAAAATAAAATAGCATTATCCACCCAGAACTATGTTCTATTAATTTATTTGTATAGTACTGATGTGTACTGTTTAGCAGCTTCTTATTCAAATTTCCCACTCCAGCTTAAATGGTGCAGCAGTTCAGACAGTTCTGACACCTCTAACCGTTTTGCAAACATGGTTCCACTATAGAGATTTGCTGTAGATGGTCCCTGGTGAGTACAGTGCCACCCTTGGGACTGGAACATTCAGCATAGAACCTTCATCTTTGAAGGTGGGGAACAATCAGCTTTAATTTCACTGGTTCATCTAATCTATCTGCTTCCCCCAGCACACAGTATGTCTCTGAACTCATGTCATGTTTTTTCTTCATTATTTACTAGAACACCACAAACATTTTTTTTCCTTTGTTGGATATGATTACTCAAATTGAACCCCTCCATCACATAATCTCAGTATGATATTTCTGCCATCAAATTCAGAACAAGCTGATTTATGACACCGCAAACAAACACAACATCACCCATTAGGCTGAAGTTATTCAATAGGATTTAAATGGAATTTTCTATTCCACCTTAAATGGTGCAGAAGCTGCATGTGCCAGAATGTGACTGTAGTACTCTTTTAACATGGAACTTGGGGTAACTACACTGCAAACATGTTGTGTTAGTTATTTCATTAAAATCCTTTCATTTCAGTCACATCTAGTGAATATAAGAATCATAAAGTCATGGAAAGTTATCGCTGTATTAAACTTGCAAAAAAAAAAAAAACTCACTCAAAGCCCAAGAGTTAAAAGGTCATGTTAGACCGATTATATAATATATTATGGGGTAAATGAGTGAGGCAGGGGGCTAGCTGACATTTTAATGGACATTTATTGCTGAGCTGTGCTTGAGTTTTAGCCAGACCACCTGGAAACCTCCCAGTATTCTAAATGAGCAGTAGTGCAGGTCTCAAGGGGATCAATAATGATTTTAGAGAGCTCTGCCATTGACAGGAATAATGATGGGCAAATGAGGTCAAGCCACTCTTTCTGACTTAATGGATCATCAAATGTAAAGGCCTCCCCGATTGTGACATCATATTCATGATAAATTTGAAACAACCATTGTAAAATATGGATATCCTACTTATTTATTTTCAAAAATAGGCCTTTAACCTTTTAACAGACATTGTTACCAAGGGGCAGACCGTTCTTAATATCAAAACCCATCTTGAACAAGGTGAGAAATCCTTTAAAAAATTGTTGCCAAAAAATTGTTGGACGGCCATGAAGCACGCAATAACGAACGGTTCAGCAAATGAAGATCAGTGGGTTCACACCAACTGTAGAGTAAATGAAGAACAGATTGAAGTTTTGAATTCAACGTATTACAAAGTGGTTCTGATTCTTTTACATTTGTTTTCTACAAAATTATGAACAAATTCATGGGAGACTGACCCCTTACTAAAATAGATGAACAGATGAACAGCATGGATGTTGGGTTTGCTGACCAGGGGTAGAGCCAGTCATTTTGAACTCTTTTTCAAGCCATTTGTTTTTTAACATTGAAAAAATGGTTAACATTGTATCATTTAGCACAGTAACTTTGCAATCTTTAACTTATTGTCAAATATATTACATTAAAATGTTGTAAATAAATCTGTGAAATGTTGTTCACTGTTTTGACACTTTGTTATAAACATCTAAAGATGCACAAGTCTGGCATTTCTCCTGTTTTAATGAGTTGCCAGATCTAATGTTTCTCAGAACTCCAGCAACAACAACCAGCTAAAAGAACTTCCACTACTGTTTTTAAATCATTTGTTAATATTACTCAGGTGATCATTTATTTACCCAGAGTTTTTTTTAAGAATGTTTATTTATTTATGTAACACCCTGCCTGAATACTTCATAAATAACTGGCAGGGCCCTGGCTCCCATAGACAAGGTAATGAATATTATTTTTTGGTGTTTTGTCTTAGTGTTAAAAATACATTCTAATAAAATAAAACTAGTAGAATACACTTCACTATGCTAAATGGTGTGCTGGACATAAACCAGTACTTAGTCAAATAAAAGAAATGCTGTTGAAGAGAATACATTTTAAACCTTCATAAATGTACTTCAATTGTGGCCATAATTAAAAGAAATTACCATCAGAAATAAGAAATATGCACTTGGCTGATTCATATGTGGACGACTGGCAATATAGTGTAGATTTATCAGATGTAATACTTTTACACAAACAGTTTTGGATGGTTTAAGCTGCTTTAATGGTCAAGGCAGATGAAAAGCTGGTCATCTAGACAAAACATAACCTACTTACCCTACTGACTATGTTTTGTCTAGACCAAGGTGTTTATATGAACTCTACGCAACAATCTGATGAAAATCACACTCGGAGTAATCCGATCCAATCTGACACACCCTTCTCAAGCCTGTGACGGCTGACCATCATATGCTTGTGATTTGAATTTACTATCAGAATGAAATTAATTGGATTGGGAAAAATCTTTACATGTAAACATAACCAGTATGACCAAAGAATTGAATTGTTTTTACAAATGTATTTCTAAGTGTTTAAAGGTAAAGTGCAGAACGTGTGCATTAATGTGAAACTCACTGGCACAACAAAGATAACACATAGTGCATGTTTTTCTCTAAGTATTAATATAAATATAAATATAAATACAGAATATTATCTTTAATAATCTTTTCACTTTTTTCCCTAAATAGATGCTACCAAAATGTGCTGATGCTGTCTTACCTTTTCCATCTGGGCCTCATTAAAAGAAATGATTGACTCGTCAGACAGGTCCATGCTGTGAGTTTGAACTTCAGAGTGAATCTCTGAGAACTTTATGTGGAAGTAGCTCAGAGAGGCACGCCGCCGTCTCGCCACAGAAAATCCCTATCAAAGGGCTCCAGTCGTAAAAGCTAACACCAGAATCCAAATTCAATTTATCCAAGACCAGCGCTTTCACTCAGCATTTTAATGTGGCCTGGCCTTTTCCACAGCTACATCATAAAGGGTGTTTGAACTGGACTGCTTTCCAGTGGCCTCGTCGCTAAACAATTTTCCCAGGCAGCTTGTCCTGGCCTGCAGGGGTGATGGGGGCTGGTTAGTGCTCGGGTGGCTCACTGCCTCTCAGAACCCCCAAAGGGTTCACGCTGGCAAGCAAAAAGCACAGGTCCTACTGCCAACCACTAATGACCCCCCTCTCCCCTTCTCTCATCTGCCTGAGGAGCAGAGGAGCAGGCTACCGTTCATCTCCACTCACTTAGACACCTAGCACTTAGGAAACAGAAGCGCTTGAAGCAGTATCTCAGCCAAAAACACCATGTACATCAGTTTACTATGAATTAAGTCAATCAGTTAAGACATGTTTACTGTGGTAATTTTGAGCTACACGCCTAAAGTTGCTAACAAGTTTGGATAGCTATTAAGCAAACTGCTCAAATAAATCTTTACACACCTGCCTTAAACTGAATCTCAGGGTGATATGTGTATCTATGAACTAGTCTATGAATTAACAGCCATTTATACATTCCCCCTTATTTATATGTTTAGAAATGGCTACAGGACACATTGCTGACTTGTGCAAATATGATCATCCTTCTCAGATCTCCACTGAGCTTCTTAGACTTTCCAACTATACTAGTCCAGCGAATGCTATCAGAAAATCTTTTGCATCAGAACAGAGAAGCCACCAGTTGAAGCCAGTCATGATCACTAACTGGCGGTTATGACTTTTTCTGATTTTCTGATTTTGTTTTACATTCAAGACCACTGAATTAATACTCTGTTGTGGTGTTTGTATATTTTGACATTGTAAAAAAACTCTGTGTTGATTCCAAATATATTTTACACAAATATATTTCTACACAGTCGGGGTGGCGCGGTGGCGCAGTGGATCGCGCTGTTGCCTCGCTCAAGGAGGACCTAAGTTCAATCCCCAGGTGGGGCGACCTGGGAAGTTTCTGTGGAGTTTGCATGTTCTCTCCCGTGTTTGCATGGGTTTCCTCCGGGTACTCCAGTTTCCCCCAAAGGCATGCATGGTAGGTGAATTGGTGACTCTATAGTGTCCCTTAGTGTATGTGTGCGCCCTACGGGGTTGTTTCCCGCCCTTGCGCTCAGAGTTGCCGGCTGGGCACTGGCTCACCCGTGACCCTATTCAGGAATAAGCGGTTCAGAAAATGGATGAATGAATCCTACACAGTATAGCCCAGAAATGAGTACCCCCATTGTTAGGATACACAAATCTTGTGACTTGAAACTAGTATTTGGTGTGTGCATCTTGGCTATCCAAAACAGCTTTGGCTCTCCTAGGTATAGATTTGACACTTTTGTGCTGTCAATATTGCTCCACTCTTGTTGGATGACTTCCTTCAGTGCTTGAATGTTCAGTGGCCTGCTGGCTTCGACTTTTCCTTTAAAAACTCCCCAAAGATGCTCAATGGGATTTAAATCAGGCAACATACTTGGCCACTCCAAGACTTTCACTCTTCGGTGTTGTAAGAAGGCACTTGTGGCCTGGGCTGTGTGTTTGGAGTCATAGTCAAGCTGAAAAACTGCTTGTGGAGCCAAGGCTCTCAGAGAGGGTAATGTGCTCTTCCAGAATTTCACAGTATTTCTCTGCTTTCATGATGCCATCAATAAAACACGGTTGCCCTACTCCCTTGGTACTCATACATCCCCAAACAAGCACATTTCGACCATTTCTTTATAGTCTTCTCTCTGCCAGTGCCGCAACTTTTGGATACCATCTGATCCATCTCATCTGACCAAAGAATGCAATCTCAAAAGTGCTGGTGTCTTTCAGTAACATGTCTTTCAGCAAAAGCCATTCAGTCTTTTTTGTGCCTGTGTAACAGTTTCCTACATGGTCTGCATCCACTGAATCCTCTCCTATGCAAGATGAAACTTTCACCCCAGTCTGCTGCTGTATGGAGCTGGCCAATTCTGAAGCACTTGTTCTTCAATTTCCTTCCAAAACTTGTAGTACATGGCACTCTGAATGACCTTGGCCATGAAATTCTTGCTGACATGTAATGAGGAACTTACTTGTTTGTATCCACATCCTTTACTATGCAGCAAAATTCTGCATAAGTTCTTTGCCATTTTGTGCCATTTTAAATACTTTAAAGAATGGAATGGTTTAATATGGATTGTGCTTGCTCTATTTATATTCAACCAGTGATCAGGACCAATTGGCTTCACCAGTTTCAGCTTTTACAATGGAATGTTTTAATTGGATTAGTTATAAGGGGTACTCATTTTTGAACTATCAGGTTTCACGCAATTACACCTTGACTTGCAACATACAGCTTGGAAGTGGATGTTGTATTTTTGAATATTAGGAATATAAGGAATCACTTTTGCCTAATTTAGAAATTAGTTGAGCAATTGTGAAATGTGTGATGATTTCTTAGGGGTGTACTCATTTCTGGGCTATACTGTACTTGTTTTCTTTTGTTTTGCATTTTCATTCACTCTGCCCCAGAAATCACAGAAAGCCCAGTACTGCCATGACTTTCAAATCACAACTGTATGTAAACCTCTGGCTGAATGAGACACAATACAGGGCAGCCTTCAGAACAGAGCTCATTTACATATATCAGTCTTATCTATGGGATAAAAAGAGAATGAATAATGGTCATGTATAAATTCTTTGGTACACAAATGTCATAACTGAACTTCAGAGAATGAAAAAAAATAAATAAAGCAATAATAAACATCAAAATAAACAAATGAACCACTGAACATCAGAAAAGAAAAAATGTAACCAGGAACAAATTAGTAAGGATTAAATGGATTTAAAAATAGACTGCTGAAAAAATGGAACATTGGATGTAGATTCATGCTAAAAATCTTTACTTACATAAATTGTGTAAATAGAAAAAACGACAGAGGATACCAAAATCATCAACCCATGGACTTAAATTAATGCCGAAGGAAAATACTGAAATCAGAGACCTTGATTTAGAGAAGTGTAAAGAACCTAAAAGTTCTAAATGTTTTAAAGCTTGATGTGAAGCTCTTTAGTGGTTTAAAGGTTCTTCACAAACTAAAATATCTGGTAACATAAACATGAGAGGACCTCAAAACCTTGGAGTCAAAATGTCCAAGAAGCAAGCCACTTTAAGTAACTACTTTGGAGTTCCGCCACCTTCGAAGAAACCCCAGACTGAACCTGAACGTAAAAAACAAGCATTTTCGGAAAGATGGCTCCAGGAGGTAGCATGGCTCCAGGCAGATGAACCACACCGAAATGTGGTGCAAAATATGCCATGAAAATCCCGGCCTCGTGGATAAAAGCAGTGCTGAGAGCAGCCAGGAGGATAGTGAAGATGAGCGCTTGTAGGATATTTGTATGTTGTAAAAGGTGAGTACCAAACAAAATCTTCAGGTGCTCCTTTGAGAACTAGACCAAAAATGTTCATACCTGTCTATGTCCATGAACGTCTACATCTCCAGCCTTTAACTTTAAAGGTGAGACATTAATTACCAAAAGCTACACTGAACAATTAACAAAACACTATCTGGAAGGTTATTCTAGAGTTTGGGGACTTTGTAAGAAAGGCTCTTCCTGCTGAAGTCTTCTGAATTCTGGAAACTAGTACAAAGCTAGCACCCTGAAAGAGTTAAAGGGCAGAAGAGAGAGAGGAAGTTCAAGGGAAGGAGGAGGCCTTGCCCTGGTGTCCGAGGGGTGGCGCTTGATGTGCCCAACCCAGTCACATGATCCCACCGGGCCATTCTTCCGGGCCATAACCCTCAAGTCCACAGGATACTGGACCCTGCAACGTACCCACCATACGTCAAGCAGGCACCTGGATGTGAAGACTGGTGCACCATTAATGGTATGTGGGCCTGGCTGGGTAGCAGGTCCCACCCGAGCATAAAACGGGCCTGGAGTTGACAAGCATTGATGGTGGCAGGTTGAGGCAGTATGTCTCTGGCAAAGTACCTTAAAGGGCCCGAGGTACCAACTTATTGGGGTGCACCACAAAGGAATGTCCTTTACTGAGAACCACACCCATTGCCCTTGACGGAAGGTCCACATTTTGCTTTTGGGCCAGGTCTTGCAACAGCAGCAAACCAGTTGTTCAGTAGACTGGACACCAGTCCTCATCTCCTGGCTGGGGTACACAGGTGGAGCAGAACCAGCTGGAGAACCGGTAGGTAGCCTGCGATAATGAACTACCTGACTTAGCATCAGCTTTGCTGTTTTCCTTGCAGATGGCAGCTTGGACAGGGTGATGAAGTGGACAGTCTTGGAGAACCTGTCCACTACAACTAGAATCACCCGTGTTACCCTGAGATGGGGGCAGCCCAGTGAGGGACAGGCAGGACCATGTAATATTGAAATATTACTGGTTAATTTTGATGGAATCTGAGGTTTAGAGATAGCACTCTAAACTTAGAGTACTCTGGGATTGTTTTTGTTTTTGTCAATCATCGAGGACAAATAATCTGAGCAAGCTCAGTGAGAGCCCTTCTACACTCTGTCCTTCCAAACTGAGTGGAATACTTCCAGCTTGGTCGCTCGCCATTTCTGATCTAATCTTCATGCTGTTTGTTTTAAGGTACGAGTCTGATCATTACACCATGGGGTGATCAAAAAATTTTAATACTTTGCTGGTGCTACACTTTCTACTACACAAATCATTTTTTTGTAAGCTGTACAGCTATGGTACTTAACTCTAATTTGTTGTATGTTAATATTCCCAGTTGGAGAGTTCAGTGAATAGGCTTAGTAAAACTCAGATAGCTCCAATGACACAAACAGATTGACCTAATCCATATTATTTTATAATATGACCAAACTTCTGTGTGTGTAATATTGCTGTAATCATTTTTTACATTTACGTGTTTTCACTGTACCATTGCATTGTTGGACTGTAACAATGCTGTAAAATGCTGTAGCAATTGGTGAAAGTGAACAACCTGTTTAGATTTCCTGGCATCAAGAATGAAGGTTTACCAATAGAGGGCACTCTTCTTGACAAGAGACTCCTAAACATGCAGAGCGCCAACCTGTATGACATTACAGTCACGTATGTCCGAGCTGAGAAAAAAATACATGATGAACAACTCACTTCAGAATATCAGCCTGTGAAGCTTATAATCATCTACCAGTAAAACTGTCACACACCAGAGTAGAAAGGCCACTGGTCCTGCTGCTTGGCCACATGAGAGGTCACTTTGTTTACAAACTGGAGTAATTGAATGGGGTGCAGGAATGCAGTATGTGTTTGTTATATTCTATCTTAGTGTTCTTCATTTTACATCACAGGACTTTCTGCAGAACTCCTATAAGACTGATAAGGCTTAGAATATTACACATCCTAGCTTATTACTGGAGAGTGCTGCAGGGTTAACATAGTGTGATTTCTATAAAAAAGATATAATAGATAATTGTACACATTAAATTACTAGAATTTAAAGATTCCTATAAAAACACTGTCCATTTTATTTGCTCAAATCACCATACAGAAGAACTTTGTAGGTCTATAGTTACAGATAAAGTGGCTTGATCATCCTTTCACCCTGTTCTTCAATGGTCAGCACCCCAAAGGGCAACCACAGGGCAGCTATCATTTGGGTGGTTGGTCATTCTCAGCACTGCAGTAACACTGACATGGTGTGCGCTGCTGTGAGTGGATTAGACACAACAGTGCTGGTGGAGTGGTAAAACACTATGTCCACTCCATTAGACACACCTACCTAGTTGGTCCACCATGAAAAAGTAGTCAGAGCCAGAAGTATTGAACTTATCATTAGTTGTTTCATAGGATATTTACATCAAACCAGTTATTCTTCTGCTGGATTG
>CM067524.1:12283655-12703655 GCA_034509495.1 Acestrorhynchus altus | reverse complement strand
AAAGGAACACTGTATCTGCAATGTTATACTGCTCTTTACCCTTCAAGCTGAGTACATGTATGTGAAGACATGGGAGTAGTTCTGTTGGTGATCTGAATTCTGGTAGCTTACATGAAGAAGTCAAAGGACTGTTGCGTGTAATAGGAGTCTGGACAACTGATCATTGATCATTGATCATTGACCATAATCTAGATTGTAATGTAATGATTAATATCTGTTTAATAGGTGTAGTGTCATCACTAGATGTGGCATATTGGCCTTGATAGGAATCAGTTTTGGGCGAAACTGCTGGAGTCAGTTTAGTCCTGTAACAAATCCATCCTAATACAACACACTCTCACACTGCATTAAGGAATTTGTGTGTCTTCTTTCTTGTAGTGTAGTGTTTGAGTAGTTTGAGCATGATAGCCTGCTTTAAGACGATCAAATTGATTGAAGTACTGTAATTAAAACTAATTTTACGACATAGGTATGAGATCAGTGTCAGACCATACTCAAAATTTCAACACCAGTACTGGAAAACAAAAAGATGTAAAAGAGGTGTCATCTCTTCTACTCACAATTTAGTGATAAACAATTCGCCATGCCCCTGACACAACTAGCTTCACTGTACACTGCAAGTCTACTGATTGACCTCTGCAGTAGGGCTGGGTGATATGGACAAAAAACCAAATGGGGTGGACCAGAGTAGTGTTTAGAGTCCTACCCATGGACTCTTATTGTTTATTCTGACATCCCAGTTCAAATGGAATGTTGCATTAGTTAAGCATAGCTTCACACCCATTCAACCATAGCGATTGTACAGTGTTTTGCAGTGAGTTGACAAGACTGTGCTCTCACCTGTATCCTCATACAGAAAGCAAATATATTGGCATGTACAACAATTGCGGTACTTGGTACAGTGACGTAATGTGTGCTCCAGGGGCCTTGGGTTGTGGTTTCAATCCCTGCACAGGTCACTGTCTATGAGGAGCTTGGTGTGTTTTCTCTGTGTCTTCCTCCTGGTTCTCCAGTTTCCCCCTGCTTTCCAAAAATGCATGTGGTGGGTGAACTGGCCATGCTTACTTGCCCCTAGGTGTGAGTGAGTGGTACCCTGCAATTAACTGGCACCCTGTGCACCCAGTGACTCCAGGTAAGCTCTGGACCATGTGCAACCCTGAACAGGATCGAAGCAGACAAGAAGATGACTGTTTTCATATTCAAATGTATTATATATATATCTGCCTTTTCCAAGAGTGTTTTAAAGCACATTTTAAAAATGTGTATAATAGCAGTGGATGGAACTGCTAACTGCTAACTGTCCGCAGGAACATGTAACATTCTGGTGATAGTTTGCTGATTATACAAGACAAAAAAAAAAAAAATCCAAAGTGTATGAACGTAGGCGGTGTTATACCTTCCAGACATTTTTTCATATGTTCTCTTCTTCTACTGCTCTCTCCTCCTCTTCTCACTCTCTCCATCATGAATAGCCTTGCTATTATCTCTAAAGTGAGATAACTGTTCCACCTCTGACACTGTACGCAGCTTTTTCCACAAATAGTGACACTTTATTAAGAGCATCATCTATCAGATCAATATATTTCTGCTTACTTTAAAATACAAAAGTACAGATTTGACATAGGTGTGCGAATCCTCACACAGCATGTTCATCACATGAAGAGAAGTATTGCCAATAGAATTGGATGCTCTGGAGCAGATAAACATGAACCAGCTGGCACCATGCCTAGAGGGATAAAAAGCTCCCAGGACTGAGCTGTGGAGCAGTGGAACTGTATTCTCTGGAATGATGGGTCTCCATCCAATACTTTGGAATGAGGTTTAGGATAAGGTATGGTGGTGAACACTCTTGGCACTGAATACAATCAGATTCTCACTGCCAGGGCCGCCTGAGGGTGAGAGGCTGTTGAACGAATAGTTTGATTATGGGGAAACCTATGAACGAACAAAAAGGGGGCCCCCTAGATAATGCCCCTGTAACCATCTGCACCATAGGCTTACAAATCAGTCTTCGGGACCCCCCAGATAGTCCACATTTTTAAAGTGTAGACGATGTGGGGGGCCCCGAGGACTGCTACACTATACAATGTTGCTCTTATCTAAGCCTCCAGCAATCTAAATTATAATTACATACTATATCTCTTCCATTAAGGCACTCTGGAGTTTCTTGCCCACATCGAAATTATGTAGCTTCACTCACTTTTGATTTTTTTCTTTTGGTGTTTGGCTCTAAATCATTGGCAGGTCTGTGTGCTTGACCATGGCTCATGTGGACAGTCTATGAGTCAGGCGTCTCCTCCCTGTAGTCACACTTTGGGCTGAGTTGTGGTGTTGTGCTTCTCGTGTTCATGGAGTTTTGAATTGGCTGTCTCACTGCTCATGGCCCAGATAGAGCAGTATTTATAGAGCACTCACTGCATGTGCTGCTTCTGCTGCATAGGTCTGGAGTGTCCCTCTCCTCATGCGCACTGCATTATTAATAGGGTCATGCGAAAATCTGATGGGTGTGGAGGACTTCCCCAATGGTCAGGCACGTGGAGTGGATCTTGCCTGGGAAAAAAACAGTACAGAGTCCATGAAATGAAAGATAGACACCTTAATAATAGATCGGACACACATAAGTGTGCAGATGTATGTGCTACCCCTCAGAGGTTTGGGGACTTAAAATTGAAATGTTTTGTTTTCATTCTATTATATATAATCAAGCTATTTAATATGTGGTCAATCGTGGTGAGTCCAGTCTTTGAGTGTTGAGGAGTGTGTGAGTCCTTTATGCTGTTGCAAGGTAAGTCACAAGTCTCAGAGGAGCAAGTCTGAGTCCAGTCTCAAGTCTCTGGTTCTTAGTCGGAGTCTTTGGAGTGTTGTTATGAGTCTGAGTTACATTTGATACTCTAGGGTTCAAATCTGACTCTTAAATCTTTGGAGTAAGAGTTCCAGTTAAGTATCAAGTCTCTGGGATTAAAGTCCAAACTGAGTCTCAGTTCTCTGGGATTAGAGTCTGTCTCAGGTCTTGCATCTCTGGGGTGAGATTCCAAGTTGAATTCCAAGTCTGATCTAGTTTTTTTATTTCATTTAAATACAGGTTGTAATGTAACAAAATATGTATAAAGCCAAGGGGGATGAATATGTTCGCAAGGCACTGTAACTAGGCTTGTTCCATCTGGTCATCATTAGTGCAATACATCCTCCTCTACTCCTCCTCTACTGCTAAGTGTTATGCCAAACAAGAATGTCTGCAGCTTTGTACAGGCCGTGTGATGTGTGTGTGTGTGTGTGCATGCGTGTGTTTGGAAAGAGAGAGAAAGCAGTACTTGGTCGTGAGTCATCTCTACTTGTGAGCCTTTAGTTGTTTGGTATGAGACACACACACAGAGCAGGTCTCTGGGTTGACAGCAAGTTAACCAGCAGTGGCCATGATACACAGCCTGACTGTAGGGGGGAGCTTCTCATTCATCATAATGCCACCAGACGCACACACACACACACACACACACACACACACACACACACACACACACACACACACACACACACTATAGCAGAAGCAACCAGTGGAACTGCCACTGACCTTCATGTCTCACGGAAGTGACTGGAGGCCTTTAGCTTACACTCCTGCTGATGACAGAGACAGAGTATTATTAGTAGTAGTAGTTTTAACTAATTATTAACTAAATATTAGTATTGGGGCTGGACAATATAGGCAAAAAATCATATCCTGATATATTTGAGCTAAATGGCGATGTACGATATATGGTTCAATATATGATGTGAAAAATGTGAAAAAGTAAGGACACTCCATTAAATCCAATAATTAAACATGTTGAAATTTCATCGACATTTCTTCTTTATACACACTAGGATGTATTCATGCCAGAGCTCTGTCTAACACCCCCTCCATGGAGTGGGGACAGAGGGGAGCAGAGTAGAGGAGGAGCTGAGAGCAGGTGGCTGAGCTGTGTGAGGGAGCAGAAAAAGAAGTGCAAATGATATCGTCCATATAAATGGTATTGTCCATAATCCGCTCTGTTTATATCCCAATGTAGACATTAATATCGATACATCGCGTAGCCCCAATATGGATTCAGATGTCCTGAACGGATCAAAGAAATATCCGATCACGACACAGAGGAATATAACATTGACTGTACTTCTGTAAGGCTACAAATGCTGTAAAATGAATGAAATGAAATGAAGTTCAATATATACATCATATATGAAACTAAACCTCAAGCTGATTTTGAAATCACTTAGTCAGGAATCTGCCTAATACCTAAACAAATTCTCCAGAGATGAGCTTCTCAGCCACTTGAATTGTAGTAATGACCGGAAAAATGAACAAAGGGGAGAGCATATTAAGGAAGACAGAAAGAGGAAGTGGTTTTTAAGGGAATCCTGCCTTTGGGCTATTATTTTTGCTTTTTTTTCCTCTCTGTTCCCCAGTGCTGGAGGAACTGAAAGCTCCAGGCTTTATCTGTTGACCAATGACTTCCTGTGAGCAATGAGCAATGAAGGAGACATGGGGTCTTTTTAGTCTGTGTGTCTGTGTGTGTGAATGTGTGTGGGGTGCCCTTTCATGCCACTTTGTGTCACAGCAGATTGAATTGGAGCTCTCTGATTGGATGGTCACTGTAAAAGCCCCAGAATGTTCTTTATCTGTTCCAGATCTTTACCTCGGTCCTGTGGTGCAAAATGGTCAAATATTGTGATGCAAGACAATAGTAAAAAAAATACCATCAACACTGAATATATTGAGTTTTAGTCAACATTTCACACACAATGCAACTGTAAATCCAGTGAAACAGGACGTATTCTGTTCTCTTCGTTATGAGATGCAGGAGGTCAGTGTCTAAATATATACAGTCTGTAATTGTGTCACATATACTGATGAATAACTGACACTGAAACCACCTATACTTGATTTAATAGGATTCTTTAGGGAATGATTCAATGTGTTCATAAATCTCAGATACCAACAAAACTCATATAACATAAGACTCACATATGATTCAACATGATTTAAGAAATGAGTCAAATCCATTAAGTAGATTAATACTCAAATACCACCAACATTTGATTCAGTTCCATGAGATTCTATAGAAAATTATTCAAGTACATTGTTCGTCTCAGAAACCGCCAAACTTGATTCGAATTGTTAAAATTCTTTAGGAAATGATTCAGTACATTATTAAACCTGAGCTACACCAATATGATTTTACAGGAAATGATTCTGTGCACTAATACAATTTAGCATCCACCACATCTTGACTCTAATAAATCTCAGAAAGACCACAACATGACTCTTTGAGGCTCTTTAGAAATGATTTAGTTCATTATTAAATCTCAGACACCACCAAATTCAATTTGGGAAGATTTCTTTTAATTATTCAATACATTACTAAACCACCAATTTTTGATTTAATTCAGTGAGATTTTACAGGAAATGATTCTGTAATCCCAGGAACCACCACAACTCAATTCACTAATATTCATTAGGAAATGATTCAGTGCGTTATTCATTTTTAAAAACCATCACTCAATTTAATTCAATCCAATTCTCTAGTTAACGTTTTGTGGCATTGTTAAGTCTCAGGATTTCTTGAAATTAAGTTTGATTCAACAATCACACTGTTTTGATTCGTTATGATTCATTTCTTTTGGTAAGATTCAGAACTTCTGTTAAAAATACACTTAATATATGAAAGTCGCAGCTGTCGTCAGTAAAGATGATAAAAAACATCTTGAACACAGCCTAAGAATACTCTGCATGTTGAAATGCTTTGTAGAGTTGATTCAACAGGTGAAAGCGTTCAGATATGGTACGTTTGTAAAATCCTAGAAGCTACCGATGGCCAGAAATGTAGCTCCTCAGGGGTTAAAGGTCAGTACATAGTTTCCCTAACAACTAGAACAATGAACGATCCAGTGAAAAGAAGAAGGAGGAGAGAGACTGGGTTACTTCATGAAAGTCAGAGCTCAGAGGACGTCTTTGAGCTCTGGGCATGCTTTGTGTTTGTCACATGCTTAAAATACTCTTTCTGTCCCCAGCAGTGCTTTTGTTTTTCTCTCTCTCTCTCTTTCTCTGTCTCATTCTGGCTCTCGGTCTTCTCCTCTCCTTCACGGCAGGGTTGCAGTAATACGGCCCACTATGTGGTCTTTGACCTGATAGTTGAGGGGATTATTGTTCAGCCACTGTTAATTACACAGCAATTAAGTCTATTACCCTAATAAACATATTCACTTCATTATTTAGGCTGGACGTTATTGCATGTGTGGGTTGTTCTGGTGTTTTGTTATGGCTGTTATCTGTGTGGGATACTGCCAGTGTTGGAACGGCCAGTTTGAAATATTCAGCTACTAGTCAGGCCTACTATACCGCAAGCTGCATGGTGAAGGTAGCTCCATTTTTGTCCGTTTTTAATTTTCTTCATGGTTCCCATCCTGTAGCTGCTCTGTAAATTGTGTAAATAGTTCTGGATGAATACAATATTAATTAATTACTCTTACTTTACATGAATGTCCATTTAAAGTTAAGAACATTTCTGCCTTCTCCTGCAAAGTCTCCACTTTGGAGATACTTGTTGTTCATCTACTCAGCAGGTCAGCCACAGCACCGCTGTTCTTTTTCCATCCATCCACATGCGGCTCATCGTGACAAGGCTTTTCAGTGAAATGTAGGAATTTGCCACTGTCTTTATCCTATTAGTGCTGTTAGCCTGCCGAGAGATGGTGTTCTGTATGTAGCAGTGAGGAACCCTCAGGACCTTCAAGACCATAATGATTTCTGGGAACGTGCCTGTAGATTTACCCAGTAAAAATTCATAAAACTCAATATGTTAAGTGGAATTCAGACAGATACAGCCAAGGTGCCTCTTCTCTTTATTAATATTTCAGGAGCGAAACTGAAGGCGTGCCATGTCAGATAAACCAGCAACGTGATTAGGAAGTGACAGTGGCGTCAAATGAGACTGTTTTGATGTTTTGGAGCCTGTTTAGACAGAGAGGAATCACACTAGGCCTGTGAAAAAGGGCTGCAGTCAAAAAAGCAGCTTCTGTCAGTTTTTAGAAATGGAAAACAGCAGCAGAAGCTCGGTGCCAGGAATCTTTACTGAAAGAGAAACTGCTAAACTGCTGCATCAAAGCTTAAAAAATGTGTGTAATGTCTTTACTGGTGCTTCAACTTCTGTTTAATCTAGAACCAGTGTTAGATCAGTGCTAAGTAGGCCTGGGCAATATATTGGTATTTATATCTATATCGGGATATAAACAGAGCAAGATATCAATATCGTTTCTATCCCCTCTGCCCCCACACCGAGCTCTGGCTCGAAGACAATGTACTAAAATTAGATTTTTATTTCTTCTTTGTACACACTAGCTTTAAATATAGTAAAGACAAAGGATTTCATGGGGTGTCCATTTTTACATCATATTTTTCCACACATTTTTCATATCATATTTTGAATCATGAATCCTATGTCCCTATTCAGCTAAAATATATGGTATGATTTTTTTGACCAGCCCAAGGGCAGAAGCTCCTAGGTTAGAACCTATGGGTGCTAACAGTAATGTGTTATTGCAGAGGATATTTCGGCGATTATGGCCCGACTGAAATTTTGCACTTTTAAAAATGAACATGCTATAAAAGGATGGACTGTTTTGGTTCCATAAAGAATCTCTTGTAAAAGGTTAACAAGGTGGTTCCATGGTCACTGTTTCCCTCTGCTGTATAGCCTTCAGATAGGTACCAGATACTTTTTGTCTCCTTAATGCAATAAAGTGTGTTGATTTAGAAATAACTAAGAATACCAAAAGCAATACTGCCTACCTTTACCACACAGCATTGGTATACCACAGTGACATACCAGACTTAATGGCTTTCAGACATAGGAGCAATAGTCTTGGGTTGAGGCTTTAGTAAAAGAGAATACAGCTGAATAGACCAGTTTGAGGAGAACGTCACGCCTATGTGACTGGGAGCTACGCTGGTATTGTGGTGGCAGAAAACTTGAAGAAATAAGTGGAGTGAAATGGGAGAGATGTGGGAGTAATGACAAAAATGAAAAAACAATTTGCTTCATTTTTATTGGAATACCATTGTTGAAGCACTTTGTGGCAAAACACAGATGTTTATGATGTTTAAGAGCTTACGAGCAGAGTGCACTGATGAAATGGACCTTAATGCTCATCTCTGAAGTGCTCAATTCATATCAGCTAGAGGGGTATTGGCTTCATATGAGCCGTACATCAGCCTTAAAGCATGTAATAACGTTTACACCATAACTATACATATCATACACACACTTAGTCTGTAGCATCCGCAGTAGCTGTGGTGATTTACACTCTTCTAATATTAAACAATAAAAAAGAGAATACTTACCAATCATGCACATACAGTTTAATGTCAGTATATACCTGTTTGACTTAAAAACAGCACACATCGTGTATAGCTGTGTTGCACTGTAGGTTCTTGTCGCTGGCTAAGCAGTACTTTGGCTGTCTTATTATTCAAGGTTCTGCACATGAAAAGTATAATAGAAGACACTGAGAGAGCTGTGTGATTTGAGTGTATGGCTGCACAAAATTGGAAAAAAGGTTCTCATTGCAATATTTTTTTGTTCTGCAATATATACTACGATATTAAAATATAACGTAATATGGATTTATCCGGAAGCCAATGATCCAATTTGTCATGATATTAATAATGCCCTCTGTGAATTAAAGATTGGAGTAAACTAAGTGATATTGGGCAGGTATAATCTGCCTCTGATAATAATAACTAATTGAAAACAGTGTGATTTTTTTATATTAATGTATTGATATACAGTGTATATATATATATACAATGTGAATGATTGAATTTGTCTTACGAGATATTCCTGCAATGTGACTCAGTGCTCACATTGCACTGCATGCTCAAGTGATATAATGTTCAGCCCTACATGTATCTAGATGTCCAGCCACTATAACTGTAACTAATCCTGTGAGTACAGGTCAGGGAACCTCACACCATTGCAAAGAGTTGTTAGTGTAGCACAACCTGTCTTTTGACTAAACTGGAAAAGTTGTCCGGACGATCCATATTCCCATTTCTCTATTTACAAGCACAGAAAAGATCGATACACTGGTGGAAAACTAAATTCACTACAGCAGAGCTGTGCGATCAGGAATGCAGTGCTCCTCCGTGCCTCTGGAAATCGTTTCTATCTGTAGAGACGCTGGTGCTCAAAGCTGGATTCTGCTGCTGATTGTTCTACCAGAGGCTCTGCGGCAGCCGAGACTCAGTCTCAGGTCAGCTGGGGGATCACTCCCACCTGTTGAAGTGCACTGACCCCAGAGTAACCACTGAGGTTACGCCAGCCAGTAACCTTACAGCTAGAGCCAGCATGAGACAGAGGGAGGAGGAGGGAGGAGGAGGAGGGGGTGTGTGTTTGTGTGTGTATGTGTGTGTGTGTGTGTGTGTGTGTGGGCGGGCGTGTGAAGACTGTCTGTCAAGGGATAGTAAAGGTTAGCACTTGGGAGAGTGAAGGGGTTTTTCAGTCCACTCAAGCATTTTCAATAGAGGACAAAAGATCAGCAGGAGTCTCTCTCTCTCACTCACTCTCTCTCTCTCTCTCTCTCTCTCTCTTTCCTTTTCTCCTTTTCTTTTTGTTCATTCTCATTTTCTTTTTCTCCCTTCTATCCTTATTCCCTTGTTCTATTCCTCATTTCTTTCTTCTGTCCCTTTTCTTTCTTTCTTCTGCACCTTATCATACTCTCCCAATTCTCTCTCTCTCTCTCTCTCTCTCTCTCTCTCTCTCTCTCTCTCTCTCCCCTGTTTTTCTTCTTCAGTTTCTCTTTATCACTCTATCACTTTTCTCTTTATCATTCTATTCTTCGTTGTCCTTAAAAAGTTATTATATAATTGAAAGAGTGATAGAGATCTGTGTGTGTGTGTGTGTGTGTGTGTGTGTGTGTGTGTGTGTGTGTGTGTGTGCATGCGCAATGATTATGCTGCCACGCTGCAGTTCCAACATCTTGCAACATTAAAACAAACACTGTTGACCAGTTGACCTGTTCTGTTAAATGGCTAAAGATGGACCAGTGTTAAGTGCTCTGACCAGACTGGAGCATTGAGTGGTTGGGATGCTCTCAGTGAACAGTAAATAAGACTGTGATTGGTTAGAGTTCTTGTTTATCTACTGCCTTCTGAGATATAAGGTCACAGATCGCCAGGCCAGTATGACTACAGTGATTAAGAAATGATACACAGGTTGTACAGCTCTAGTGGACACCTTTCCCTGCTCATAATCACTCATGCAGATTTTCATTCTGCATAGTGTGTGATAATAAAGTGCCCTGCTCTTAAATTCACCACGCCATCCCCTTTTAGTTTTATTAGACCTCTACATCAAAACCGTCCTACAATCAATGAGGATCTCTCTATCTGCCGGCGCTTCTGAACATTTGCAATGAACCCAGTGACCTCTCCAGGAGATCTTCAGTCTTGGCCTAATGTTAACACATACCTTTGATACACGGTATGTCATAGTTTATCTGTGAGTAATCACAGATGTTGGGTGTATTGTATCCTATACCTCAGTGACACGGTGAAAGGCTTGACATGGACCAGCTCAGTGCAGATGTGCTGGGATGGACAAGATGCAGACTGTAGGTGGAGAAGATATGAGAATCATGCCGTAAACAAAGAAGTGCTTTGTTGTGTAGTGTTTTTCTTGCATTATAAATGTAAAGTCTTTGATGAGATGCGTTAAGCACAAAAATGTGCTTTTTAAAAAGCTTTTAATCCATATATCATTTTATATCTTGTTAAAATGATAATTGAGGACACACTATTATAGAGTATCATGTTGTTTTGTCCAACAAAAATCCTTTTTCGAACATCATTTATACTTGTCTACTGACTTGTGCGCCCCCAAGAGGTTGAAAATCCCGTTCAGCTGTGTCAATAACTCCTTCATAGGACTTTGTGGTGACATCGTGGTGACATCTGAAGCAGAAAAGCATCTGATTGGGTGACTCCTCCCTAATTAAGCCCTGCTTTTGTATGCTCGTTCTCAACCCTGTAACGGTACTAGACCAGTTGCCATTTCGCCTCGCCACATACTATTGATGTGAGCTGTGCATGATGGGTTGCTGAGCATTCAGAGAAGTTTCACCCTCCAGCGATGTAGAGATAAGTAGAGTTCACGTCTATGAAAAACCATTGCTCTGCATGTAGCCAATCAGGCAGGAGCAAGATGGCACGTCATGATGTGATACTTTGAATAGGCGATTTTCGAACATTGCGATTCGGAGCATGGCAGTTTCTGAATTTCCAGAACTAAAATAACATTGACTGACATTAATTCAACATAAAATTCTTTATTCTTTATTTCTTTACTTCCAGAAAATGAGTTTCTGTTCTTTTGCTGAATTTGCATGAAAAAACGGCCACACTTACACACACACACACTCAGCAAGCAGACAGATCTGGCACAGGGGAATGTATCGAAATTAAGTGCAAATGGACTCAACATTTTTTAAATGTGCTGAGAGGGCAGGATGTTACTTTAGCCTTTGGAATGTTCGTTTACAGGTGTTTACGGGTAGATAGGTAGAGTTTTCATTAGATTCTTCTACTATTAATGCTAAGAGATCATTTGAATTGATCAAAATGTGCGCTAGGTCAGGAAATTGACGCCATGAAGGCGTCTGAGGCAATTTTTGGATGAAATAAATGTACCAGCCCTTGTTTTATTTTGAATATGGCTCCCATGTGTGAAGAAACAGCATAATATTAATAAGGGTTTTATGCCCAAAGGGTTTATGAAGATTAATATATCTTTTATGTTGTGGGTTTAAAAATGTGCTCTTGGTGAAAATGTGTTTCTTTTTCTTAAAATGATTGTTGTACATGTTTAGATAAGATCATAAATGTAAAGATGAACTGCTTTTTGCATCTTGTCTTGTCAGGTATACACTGAAGAAAAGGCCAGGAGGTGGACGTACTCACAGGGTTAGAATATTTATTAACAAAACAAACCAGAAGACACGAAAAAAAATGGGAGCAAAGCTCCCAGACTGAAACAAAAGACCGTATATTCACAGACAAGACTAAAAACTGATTTACAAATGGGCAGGGTTACAAAGGAGACACAGGTGGGAACTGGGCGGAGCTAGAGACAAGACCAAAACAAAACTGACGTGCTGAAACACACATGGGGAACCAACACAAAGGAGACAGGAGAGTCAAACATGACATATATATGACATATCTGAGCTTAACAAGTCAAATGTTTTCATTTTCAGACCAAATCTGGCATTTATCCATGCAATTTCGTATACACAGTCACACTGATTGTATTGTCAGCTGCCTGCAAGTCTTAGCAAGACCCTGCAGGCCCTTACCAACTCACAGTTCAACAATAGAGCTTTGTGTTCTGCATCCCCAACTCCAAACTCTGTCTCTCTCTCTCTCTCTCTCTCTCTCTCTCTCTCTCTCTCTCTCTCTCTCTCTCTCTCTCTTTGTTTGTGTGTGTGTGTGGGTGTGTGTTGAACAGCCTACTCACTAGATTTTCACACTCCGAACCAAAAAGACTGCATTCAGTCCCATTCAAAGTCACTGTATTTTCATGGTCCTCATATGACCAAGAACCTCCAGACATCTGAGGAATTGATATGTAGAGCTATTTATCTGTAGGACTGAGTTTATTTGTTCAAAATTATTAATAAAATCAGTGAATAATAAATGGACTTGTTTCAAACACTAAGATTAAGTCTAGTCTAATAACAATTCTCACTGCATTTTAGTCCCAGACTAGGCTTAATCAATGTCTGGGAAAGTGGCACCATGTTAGAGCTGCACAATATATCATTTCATTATCATCCTCGTGCGCATGTGCATAATCACATTCTCCAGCACTGGAGACACATAGTACTATATTAATCTCATGAAAGGTTGGATAATTGACATCCTGTTTCTTGTGAGAACTCATGTTTTGTATTAATATTGCAATAAATAACACAGAAAAAGATCTTTACTGCAATGTGTGTAAATGTGTGAACTTCTCCTGAGGAAATCACAGTATGTAGAGTTCCCGTCCTACACCTAGTTTATCCAATCAGTCCCTCATACAGGAACTCAGCTGAGCTGCTGGTGGAACAATCCATGCAGTGCCTGGAGAAACCAAAACTGAGTTCTTCCAACGGTATCGTTGAAACTAATATATCTATCACGTTATTCAGGCTTCCCCTGAGTCCGGAAGATCTGGAAAACCTGAAAATTTAGAGGCTTGTTTTTGCAGTCATGGACACACCTGAAAAATGAGAAAAATGAGAAAAATGTCTTGGAAATATTTCCTGGAAAGGTTGAACTATTGAGCCCCTGAGAACGTTAGCCATATGTGCGAGCTTTGGCTGTGTTCATAACTTTCAATCTAACTTGCAAATTGATTTCCTTTCTGCTAGTGCATCTCAATAAATGGAGTATTGTGAAAAGGTTCATTTGTGTTCATCAGATCATTCCAGAAGGTAAACTCACATGTAGTCATTTCATTACAGGTAAGTGAATTAATTATAACACTATACTGTAATATAATAATGTAAATATAATATTATATAATCATATAAAGACAATAATTAGACTTTTTGTCTTTACATCAGTGTGTCCTACAGCGCATATTAATCAGAAATAGAATAAATTACTAATCAGACAGTCAACAGTTCAATTCAGTAACTGATTATAAAGTTAGAAATAAGGAGTTTAAATTTAAATTATTTTAGAAATGATCATTGTTTACTTCTCTGTCAGAATCACACCCAATTGTCCATTTCCAAGGGCTACCCTGATAGGTTATCCAGTAAATGTGCATAAAACAAAGTTATATTGAAAGGCTTTGAATCTGCTTATTGTATATATGTTAACATGTACGGAAGATACCTCATTGTAGATCTACCTTAGACATTCGGACTGTACATGCAAAGTGCAGATGTGTTTCCTTTTGGATCTCACATCTGCATGTGAGATATACACACACAGACACACATGTAGGAGACAATGTAATTGATATATACACTGATCAACCATAACATTAAAACCGCCTTATTTTCTTGGCCCCCTGTCATGTTGTGAAAAGACCTCTGATCCTTTTCAGTTCTGACTAGACCTCTGAAGGTGTCCTGTGGTATCTGGCACCAAGACATTGACATTAATTATCCTTTAAATCTTGTAAGCTGTGAGGTGGAACCTCCATGTCTCACATCAATCATCCTTGCATGCTGTCACTGGTTCACAGGTTGTCCTTCATTTGAGCACTTTCAATCAATCAAATTTATTTTATAGCGATTTTTACAACAAAGGTGTTGTCACAAAGCACCTTTACAGAAATACGGGTCCAAGCGGGTGACAGTGGCAAGAAAATACTCCCTCAGGCTATGAAGAAGAAACTGTGAGAGGAACTAAGTCTCAAGAGAGGAACCCATCCTCCTCTGGTTGAGAATAACCACTACATACTGGCAGCTCCCCAAAGATCTGCACTTTTGGACATACCCTGACCCAGTTAGCAGAGGTGGGTATTTCAGGTCCCTCATGCTGGATCTGAAAGACCCACCTTTGCCAGTTATTTTTGCCCTTGTCAAGAACTGACTGTTCACTTGTTGCCTAATATAAATATATCTCACCAGTGACAGGTGCCTTTATTAGATTAGATTAGATTAGATTAGATATACTTTATTGATCCCTTACAATCCCAAAGGAAAAGGGAAATTCATTAGAAAAACAAAGGTAATACACATGAGGTAAGGAAGGAAGAAAAAAAATACACCCAGACTATGTTCCAAAAGGAACATGATTTAGGTAGATAAGGTAGATAAAAAAGATTATTCACAGATAACCCATGTTATTCACCTGAGTGGTGTATAAACCATTTGAGTTACATAATAATAATAATAATAATAATAATTAATAACAATTATTATTATTATTATCATTATTATTATTATTATTGTTATTATTATTATTATTATTATTATTATTATTATTATTATTATTATAACATAGCAGTTAGTGTTATTCACTTCACATGCCTGTGGTTGTAATGTTATGGCTGATTGGTGTATATATCTCTTGTTTTATTACTAACTCTTTTGTTACAGAATGTTTTGAGTGTAAATGAAATGTCGAGCCACTGAAATGGGCTCTATAAAACAAAATGAAAACAAAAATTTAAAACTACCAATCTATATAAATGCATACAAGCCTTTTGCTTAGAGTGTAGCTGCAGCATTTTATTTAGTGGTTCATTAATGTCAGCTGTTGCTATGTAGTTATATATGTAACTTATTATGTTATTGTTGTTCCAGTGTGTTCAGTACCAGTGGTGCTAATATTAGAGACAGAATGACCTCAGCTTGACCAGGGTTTCTCGTGGTTGTGTGGGTCAAAATATACTTTTTCCGCCATGTCCTGTCATTGTTCTTTAGACAATATTAATAGGTTCCTGCACTTGAAGTAGACTGTGGTCTATTAAACACAATGAATAATGCACTGGCAGTCAGAAAGAGGTGCTCAGATGTACACGTGTCACATATCAATGTTTAACAACTGCTCTGGGTGTGTTTAAAGGAATCAGTCTCTTCTGTTTTTGGCAGATAATCACAAAAAATACATGAATCTGCCAACAAGATGAGGCAAGATGCCACACTGCGCATCAAGTGATGGAGTGGGCTGATGAGTGAGGACGTTCAGCTGATGACAGGGCCAGATTTAAACAGCATTTTGAGAACTTGTGGTGGGATGGGGGATATATAGCGATGAGAAATCTCACTGCTGTTGGAAGTGCGGAGAGCAGTGAAGAATGTGTGGGACACACTTCATTTAGACCATTCTGGTCATGCTGGTCAACCAGCTTGGTCATGCTTGTCAGCCAGTATGGTCATGTTGGTCATTTGGGTTGACCAGCATGTTCATGTTGGTCTTAATGGTTAACCAGCTTGGTCATATTTGTCATCCTGGCCAATGAGGTTGGCGATTGTGGTTGACCAGCATGGATAGACTTTTGTCGTACTTGTTGCTAAGCCTGGTCGGGTTGATTATGCTTATAAACCAGCTAAACCACCAAACTCATAAACATAGCCTATGATAGGGTCCCTTTCCTAGTGAAGAAATAAGATGGTCAACCAGCTTAACCAGTTTGACCAACTTGAGATGGCCAGACTTTTTTTTCAACAGGGACTATACAAAATTGCTGCTTAGAGTTGTATTATTGATCAATACAATCAAGGACACACAGTGTCACTGATGTAAAGTACCACAAGCTATTTGCATACTTGCGTCCCCCTGTGGGGTATCTTCAGACTGCTAAATGTGAGTGAGCAAATGAGTTTCAAGCCAGGTCCAAGAGGTGCTTCACATCTAATCAAAACATGTGAGCACTTCTTTTTGACTGCCACTGTCATTATCGTGCACTAGCTGAATGAGGGTGATCAAGAAGTGAAAGGTCGTTACATGTATTTTGTGATCAGTTTAAGTTTCTACAGAGATCAATTTAAGCTTTATACAGTAGTACTGTATTATATGCTTCATACAGTGCAGTCAGTCTTCAAAATTGCCGTCAAGTCGATTCCGACTCCTGGCGACCATATGGATAGCGTTCCTCCAGAACGTCCTTTCGTTTGTTTGGGCCTTCAGGCATCTGACTGCTTGTTCTTGTCCACTTCCTCCTTTCCCGTCAACTCTTCCAAGCATGATGATCTTTTCAAATGAATCAGTTCTTCTCATAATGTGTCCAAATTAAGCTTCAGCCTGGCCATCTGGGCTTCCAGTAAGAGGTTAGGCTTGATTTGGTCCAGGATCCATTTGTTTGTCTTCTTTGCTGTCCAGGGAACTCTCAGAAGTCTTTGCCAACACCAAAGTTCAAAGGCGTCTATATTTCTCCTGTCTTGCTTGTTTGTTGTCCAGCTTTTGCAACCATTTTTATTTCTTTGTTTGTAGAATAAAACACAGATTTTCCTTTAGTGGTGGGATCGTGAATAATTTGGATTACAGCTCACAGTGAAGGCACATTGTGTCACGTGTTGTGTCCTGTCTTCCTTCTGTCTTCCCATCTTGTCTTTGTTTTGTCTTTTCCCCCATGTGCTTCTGAGCACATGGGTTATGTTTTTGTTTTGGACCTGTCCCCTCCCTTGCTCCGTCCATTTCCAGCTGTGTCTCCTTTGTAACCCTGCCTTGTCATCATTGTGTCCCAACTGTGTGTATTTCTGTGCATGTATTTAAGACCCTTTGTTTCAGTCAGTCTTTGTTAGTCCTTTTGTTTCTATAGTTATTGTCTTGATTAGTCCGTGTTTGTTATCATGCGTTGTGTTGTTACTGTTTTGATTTCTGTCAGTGTTTCTATCCGTTTGTTCTGGATCCCTATCGGTGTGTTATTAAATCCTAAACCCCTGCAAGTACTATCACCTCCCTTGTCTGTCTTTGTCTGCTCAGCAGTGCACAAATCATTACACATTGCATAGTATATCTTAGTGCAGCTTTTTTTTTTATCACTGTAACAAGAATACTGGCTGATACTGGTCCTCCCCCGCTACTCATCCACTTCTGAGAACCAACTGCTAGATTAGACTACATAACCTGCATGGACTTCATTATCCACTCATACTTGTATCACAGTTAATGCAAGCATTTCATTTCCTCTCTTATTTCATTTCTTTTCTATTATATATCTTTTTTCCCATGTATGTGCCTTTGTCTTTGTGTCGACCAGAGGAGGATGGGTTCCTCTCTTGAGCCTTGGTTCCTCTCAAGGTTTCTTCCTCCTACTCTGAGGGAGTTTTTCCTTGCCACTGTTGCCGCTGGCTGCTCATTTGAGGCTCAGACCCAGATTTCTGTAAAGCCGCTTTGTGACAACTTCTTGTTGTAAAAAGTGCTATAAAAAACTTTGATTGATTGAATACTGTAATTATTTTTGTAGTATTTCTGAGCCTTACTAGCTGTGCTGATATTCTGTCCCATGATGTGTGGATAGCAAACTGAAAAAATAAGACTAAGTTGCCTAGGGTTAACTCTTAGCATGCACCTGTTCGCTTCCCCAGCCTCCCAAACCGGGGAGTTTGAGCTCCCCTTGTGAGGACACTGGTACAGGCCAGCAAGTCACTTTCTGAGATTTTGCATGTTGATGCAGCGATGTGCTCTTGTCCAACACCATATTCACTCTCGAGTGCCTTTGACAGTTTACCATGTTGCAACTTTAGATGTCAAAATGCTTTCTCTAGTGGGTGGGTGTGAATTTTGTGGGAATGAATATAATGAGTTAGTGATATTTTCCGATTTTGCAAATGGCCCGTTTTACAGTTCTGTCTAGGTCAGATTTTTATTTGAATGAAGACAGAACAGCATTTGCAGTTGATGGTTTGTCACTTCCATGTCAAATCCCATTATTATTGTTGCACCCAGAAGGAATCTTCCGATAAGAATGAAACTTGATGGCTAGGTTTAAATGTAAACAAGGACTGGTCATATCTCTGTACCATACTGACTATATAAGGTCATCCCACTGCATGTGCTTTCTATTCTGACTTGTGCTGTTATGTTGATAGCAAAGAATGCCTCAGAGTAGAATTCAAAGCAATTTGAGCCGTTGGTAGAGTCTGAGATGGGTCGCATTGTAGGGCTATGTGAAGCGAGATGGTCTTATTGACATACTGCACGCCATAGTGGTCATATTGCGTATTGCGTATGTTACATATAACGGATATGAGACGTACACAGGCTGATGTCAGCAATGGATAGAAGGCAGCACACATCAGAAACATGAAGGACCAGGGAAAGCTACATGAAGCATGGATGGACAGAGCACTAATGAAATGGCCTTCATGCATGGAGTGACCCATCAGCCATGCTTGTGGAAATTCGGGGAGCAGTGATGCCCTCCGTGAGTCATCCTGTGCCAGCACCATTGACAGGTGGTTGCATGACACATGACTACATGCACACAGACGATGTCTGCCCTTAACACCACATAACTGTCAAAGACTGTAATAGTGTTTAGCCAGACTTGAAGAGACTGCTCTTGTCTTGGCGACAGATCTGCGTGTTACTCCAGCTGCACCACCAGACCTATCCGCGATTGGAAAGATCTGAATAGCATTGCAACCCAACAATCACAACTATTTTTCTGATGGTGAGTGTAATTAAAATGACAATAGAACAGTGATGTGGAGGCCCAGCTTCACATTTTTGTGTGTGTTTTAGTTTAGCGTGCACTGTAGCAGAGAAAACCTTACAAAAATGTAAGATGTTTTTGAAGCCAGCAGCTCAACAGCCCATGCGAGAGAGAAAGTGAGAGAGAGGTTTATGCTTTACCTTAGAGGACCAGCTCCAGTGTTTGTGTTGGTTTTATCAGACACAGCAGTGTTTGGCCTGTTGGAGCAAGTCTTTTTGCAAGTCATTCTTCACTTGTGCATATTTCTCTCGGGACCTCTCATGACTGTAAACAGCAAACACACATTGGCTCGGTACAATTAGCACATCGTTCTGCCAGACTGCAAATACATCATGACAATTGAATCATTTACTAAATATTTATTTATGTAAGTAAATTGTCACAGCATTCATTGAATTACCACTTTATTTCAGTTTATTGCAGTGTTTGGGTTTGTCTGGCTGTTTGATGGTCTTAATTGGACTTGTGAAAACTACAGAGTCTGGCTTGAAAATTCCCACTAAGAAGTTCATATGTTTTCACAAAGCTATTTAGAGCAGTTCATGATTAGAAAAGTAACATTTGTGGATATGACTGTCAATCTGCAAAATGCCACGCTGTTCACTTATTTCACTCAAAAAATCAAGATGTCATTTGAGCAGAAATGTATAAACTATAACAAAACTGTTGGGTTGTCTCTGAAACTTAAAGGTGCTTACAGGTTGCACAATATTAACTACTGTCTTTATTAAATATAAAGATTTGTGGGGAATCTTTGTTTTCTTTGGATTTAACTTGAGGCTGGCAGATGATGGCAGCAACCGCAGAAGCAATGTTCTCCCATCCTCCTCTTCCCACAGCAGTCCATACTGCAGCCCTTATCTGATTTTCAGCAGAGCATGCCATGTTTCTATCTCTGGGAGAGGGGTGTGTGTGTGTGTGTGTGTGTGTGTGTGTGTGTGTGTGTGTGTGTGTAAGAGAGGGAGAGAGACAGATAGTGACCTCAATCCAAAAACATCGCTCTGGTATCAGCAAACTGCTCACCGGGTCATCTCTAAGTACCTGACCATTTCAGTTCCAGTGCAGTGTTGCTGTCTATCTGCAGTATAGTAATGTTGTGAATGTGTTTGTGTATTCAGCTGTGGAGGCTCTACAACCACAAAATCTACTCATTCAGAGTCAGACTGCACTCCTTTTTGGGAGCGCACCATTATAGGAAGTCAAAATATAAACCACATTTTACCAGGATATTTTAATGTTCTTGTGAATGTGTATTGCATGCATCCAGCACTGCCCATAATGGTTTACTCAGTTATTTAAATGCAAATCTTTATGCTTTATACATGTCTGATTTTATATGTGCGTCAAATTTCATTTCTTTTTTCATGTTTCATACAAGCAGCACTGCTTAGGTGCCATTATTTTGTCTAATATGTGAGATTCAGTTTAAAACTTTTTTTTTTTTTTTTTTTACATTCTCTGTGGTTTTAACTTTAAAAAAACTTGCTTCATTATTTTCTATTACAATCCAAATGTGCAACTTTCCAAAGGAACATACATTTAAACAAGAGTGAGGCTTGTTTATTTAAACAATTCTTAGGACAAAGCGATGATGCATTGGGCATGAGGGTCCCAGATTTTTAAGCTCTGTGGACTGAATAGGTTCAAATAGTATTTTAAGGTCAATGCTCAAGGTATGTCTGGAAAAGTATAAGTTGCATTATATTAATGATGATGAATTATATTAAAAGAACACCTCTCCAACTGTTAAGCGTGGGGTGAATTGACCTTGGCTTGGGATTGTTTTGCAGCCAGTGGCACGGGGATCATTTCATTGGTAGATGGACAAATGGATTCACTTAAATGCGAGCAAATAGGGATGGGCAATATGACAATATTTTATTATATTGTGATTCATAAATATCATGAAAATGTGTTTAGTAAAAAAAAGTGTTGTTGTTTTTTACCATATTGTCCACACCTTCTAGCAAATTTTGGAAGCAAACATCATACAGTCTGTAAAAAGCTGAAGTTGAAATGAGAATGGTCTCTTCAGCAGGGTAGTGATTCTAAATGCACCTCAAAATGCAATGGCCAGTGGGCTACCTCAAGAAGTGCTACTTCTCAAAGGGTATGTTATTTTTGTACTGATCATGCAGTGTGCTTAAATGTTTGCTTCGAACCCTTTTCCTTCGGGCCCTTTTACTTTGAACTGTAAAATACAGAACTATAAAGCAAGGTTGTTAGAATACTTCAGAACTGTATAATCTTTAAATGTATACCTTTTGGAAAGACGAACATCTCTTACTTGCTCAACTATTCACTGTGACCTTTTGTCAAACGTCAAAAAGCAGTGATATATGACCTGTAATAAGGCAACTTGTTTTTTTTGAAAAACAAACACGCATGGATGAATTATCCAGTTATACTCATTTCTGTGTGCTACCTCTCCATCAATCTTGCATTATCGGTTTCTTTAGATCCTCAGTTTTCCTGGTTGAAACCTGAAACGGATTTCTCAAATGAGTTACAGATTTCTCAGCAATTCTAACTAATCCTGCGTAGGTATGGAATGTGTTATGGCAGCTAGAGGTGGAGGTCAGTGAATTGGGATCATGCCTTTCTTTTCTGCACTAGAGGAGCAGAGCTGGAGTTTCTTTCCAATCAGATATCATGACCATTCTCATGAAAGCCCACGTGACTAGAAGCTGCTCAAAACCACAGACAAAAAAATAGATCGGAAACCGGCAGTCACACACAGTTAATCAAAAATATTCTTTTTAATGATCACTGATACACACAACAAAGCAGTCCCACAAGATTACCCACTTTGTTATCTTCCACTAGAGCTGGGCGATATATCGATATTCATATCGATATTGGTATATGAACATGATATGTGCTGAGGAAATAATGCTTATATTGACTTTATAAATGACATTTTGTTTCAATCTTACAGACAGAGCTGTTAGATTTACTCTTCATTTCTTCTTTATACACAACAAGTTTAACTATAGGATGTCATGGGGTGTCCTAATATTTTCACTTTGTACATTACATCATATATCGCCATTCCCATAAAATATATCAAGATATGATGTTTTGTCCATATCAGCCAGCCCTACCTTAAACTGCATTACTGTGTGTTTGTATTTATTCTAATGGTAAATAGAACAAGCAAACCATCTTATAGTCTTATTGCAAAGGTCTGAAACACCCTGCTTAAACTTGCCTGATATTTCAGACACTAATGCACATACAGTGTATCTGGATCTATAATGTTGCTAAGTACTGTTTCACTGTCAGTGCAGCCTCCCTCAACTTTAATGGGTATTGCTATTCTAATGCATATAAAATTGTAGTTCTAGAGCATTATTTCCACCGAATTCTTCATATTTCCAACACTGTATACAAATAAATATGCATTTATGTGGGTTTTATCGCTCACTCACAGAATTTGGCAACAGTCTGTGTCCCATTCTGTGCATCAGTGGGTTGTTTCTATGCTAATTTAATCACCAAAATGTAATTGACTGTAATGAACAGGCTTTTGTGTGCTATACCCCGGCTGACTCTAATGAGATGTGCTGGGAATTAAGTCTGACAGGCTAATAATTAATAAATTATGCATTTTATTACCCAGCAGGCTTTCTTACTCCACGTCCTTGATGGAAGGGTCAGGAGTTCTTGCAAGTGGGAAGTGAAGACAGAAATAATGTGCAACAAGTGGGGCTCAAACTTTTCAGCCTGCTGTCCAAGACTTAGGAGCCCCACACTTTATAAACCAATCAAGAAATCCTTATGTGATTGTGTTTTTATGTATCTTCACCAGTTTCAGCTTCATTCATTGTCTCACATCCCTCGAGTAATGTTAAATAATTAGCTGGCTTTACTGCTCTTGTTCCACTTGATCTATGAATCCTTTCATAAGCAGCTAATTTGCCACAGCTTCTGAGTAAGAAGAAAAACTCGACTTCAACTTGCTGATGTTGATTTTCTGCTGGAAGCCGACTTCTGTGCTTCCACTGGCTTTATTTTCTAATAATTATAATTATATTATGGTGATTATAATTGCTTTTTTCATTTTTGTTAAGAAAGCAAAGGTATGCTACTGGGATGGTCTGACGTTTTAAAATTCCTGTTTCCTGAATAAATTACATAAATAACATTATGACAGATCACAGTGTACAGCAGCAAGTGATATATGATGTGACGAACTGTTAAAAAGTAGAATTGTTCACATACTTTGCGGCAACAGTGTGAATAGAAGCATTGCTAGTGGACATTTTTAAGTAGAATTGCTATAGAATTTAATGAGTAGTTTTTCATAAATAGTGGTATTAATAGTATTGCTTATTTTATCGCCCAGACTTTGGCAACTGTAAAATATGGAGACTGTGGCAATGACATCATTAAAAACCTCTGTTAGAACTGTATTTATCACCCAATTTAAAAACCTTAACTGCAGGCATTCGTCTTTATAACAGACATGAATTACACAAGAACATGCTTGACAAGCCATATGTACTACACTGACAAAGTAATTCATTGAATGTACTTGGTGCAAATATCAGTATACAGTAAGCATACTGAAAGTTGTGAAATTATGTGGTTGTGTTTAGAGAAAACAGCTCATGGGTGGCACAACTGTCTAAGTGCCACTGTCACTGGGCATGTCTGTGAGCTGTCAGCAGCTAGTCTTCTCCACCAATCACGTTCAACTATCCAAGGCTAATTAAATTAAATTCATCTTCTCTGAAGCATATTAAATTGTCTTTTAATATGCGAAAACGATTGCGAGTACATAACCTGCCTTGCAAAAGTATACACCCCTTGGCATTTTTTGTGATTGGCTACCTCACAACGTGAAATTTAAACCCTCACAAAGACTCAAAAACTGTGACCCTGACTTGTTTGGAGGTCTTCGCGGTGATGTTTGGTTAGTGGTGCCGCTTGCTCGCTGGTGTTGCAGCCTTTGAGGCCTCTCAGAAAAGGTGTGCGTAATGACAGATCATGTGACACTTAGATTGCAAACAGGTGGACTTCATTTCACTAAGCATGTGACTTCTGAAGGTAATTGCTTGCACCAGAAATATTCAGGGGCTTCATAACAACGGCAGTGAATACATATGCACATGCCAATTTTCAGTTTATATTATATTCAGTTTATATATACAAAGCATGTTCATTTGTCCAGAACACTCAGAGGAAACATGTGCTAGCCTTCAACCTTCCAGTGCCGATAAAGGGAGAATTTTGGAAAAACGTAACAAGAGAAAAGAGCGGCTCAGATTTGTATTAAATGTGCGTGTGATGAGTGGAAGTGTGCAATCGCACTGATTTGCCTCATGGTTTCGTTTAGCTGTCATGTGCACTCTCAGGCAGTACCAGGTGTATGATAAGTCTGTGTGTATTGATTATGTGTCGAGGTGATGGTGTTAGTAAAGAGGGATTTGCTCTATCGATCGTGGCACACAGGAACTGCTGCCAATGTGATGTGCATCTGAAAGAGCTTTCTCTCTTGGCGTGTGTGTGTGTGTGTGTGTGTGTGTGTGTGTGTGTGTTCTAATGACTTCTTTTATTTGTCCATAAACAGATGATGTAGGCACCCCTACCCTGCATATTTGGAGCGAACCCTGCTCTCAACACACTAACAACGATTCAAGTAATCCTCTCATTAACAAGCCTTTCATACTTGCAGGGGGTGGGTTACAGCTAAAATGTGCAGGGCAGGGGTGCCTCCAGGACCAGGGTTGAGAAACACTACTCTGATATGCAGTAATACACTAATTCACTAAGAAACAGCAACAACGTGTTTCTACTCGGTGAAAGTCCACAAAAAATGTCTTAGAAATGTATTTGGAAATGTATATATGTTTGATTTGCAATGATGATACACTTTTATTTAAAAATATTTATATAACTAACTAAATGTTTTTGTGACTTTAGCAGACAGCATGGTTTTGAAAAGCATGGTCGGGTCAGCTGGTCACCCTGTACTCCCTGCTTCAGACCAGACCACACCGCTGTTCTCAGAGATTCATGTTTTCTTCTCTACTCCCACACGCTCTGCAGGAGACTGATGTACTGTGCATACTCAGTTATGGAGTGTGGTCCACGTTGACCTCTGACCTCAGCCAGCTGTAATGGAAGACTCCAATACCGCTCCCTGACAGCACGACATCTTGGGAACATTTATCTCCCAAAGAGCAAAACAAATAGTAACACAGCAGAGAGGACAGGGGCAGGAGAATGAGCCAAGCTCATTTATGACTTGTTTTGAGGCAAGGGAGCTGTATGTGGAGAGAGCATTACAGCCAACTGGAGACAAATATTCTTCCTGAGAATGAGAGAATGCTTCTACTAACTACCTGAAAACTACAGCTTCTCTCTAATTGAATTTCAGTGTGTGTGCTCGTAAGGTGTTCTGAATAACCTCCTTACTCTCCTTGCCTCCTTACGCATTTACACCTTTCAATGTACTTTTCTTTACACATAATGAGACACTTCACTGAAGTTTCTGCATTTATGTTCATGATATGTAATAAATGTGATCTAACAACAGCCTTTTTTTAAGCCAGATGTTTGCCATCGGCAACTGGAGTTTGAGAGAGCAAATCTGGACATGCGCTCTATGTGTGGGTAGATGGCGCTCTCTCCCCATATTACACCCATGCGATGGTGGCCGGCACATGCATCTGTTAGCTGCTGTATCGGAACTGGGGACCGGGCACTTTCCTCAGCATTTCGAAAGGAGGCAGTGGCAGATTTCACATGTATCTGAGGAAGCATGTGCTTGACTTCACCCTCCTGGTGTCGGGAACATTGTATGTGCTGGGGGGAGAGTCCTAGTTGGGTTGGACAATTGGCACGTTTAAATTTGGAGGAAAGTGTGACAAAAATGTAAAAAAAAAAAAAAAAAAAAAAAAAAAAAGAAACCATTTTGAACAAGAAAATAAGTCACATATAAGTTGCATTGTATTTTTACTTGATTACATTTTTATATATTGATAGAAGACAGTAGCTTCGGGCAGCACGGTGGCGCAGTGGATAGTGCTGTTGCCTCACAGCAAGAAGGACCTGGGTTTGATCTCTGGGTGGGGCGATCTGGGAAGATTCTGTGTGGAGTTTGCATGTTTTCCCTGTGATCGTGTGGGATTCCTCCGGGTACTGGAGTTACCGGGTAACCCCACAGTCCAAAGACATGCAAGATAGGTGAATTGGTGACTCTAAAGTGGCCCTTAGTGTGTGCATGTGTGTGCCCTACTATGGATTATCGCCCTGTCTAGGGTTGTTTCCCGGCTGGGCACCGGCTCACCCGTGACCCTATTCAGGAATAAGCGGTTCAGAAAATGGATGGATGGATAGATGGACAGTAGCACCAATTCCACAAACTGATCTGTTCCACTCCATGCAGTGTGAACATACACTCAGCTTTGAACCAGTAAAAAAAATCAACCAGTCAATTTCGAGTCTGTTAGTGAAATAGCCACTGGGGGGCCTGTGAAAAAAAAAAGGCCATTAAGTGCTTGATCGGCTCCAGCGTGTAGCTGTTAAGGGTCAGAGAGAGCACCCTTCGAACAGGATGGGTTAAGGGCCTTACTTAAGGGCCCAAGAGCAGCAGAGTAACCCAGAACCCTGTGAACAAGACAAGCCTGAACATCTAGGTTAATTACTCCAGAGTTTATGAAGTTTATGAATATCTGAGACCAGGAAGTGTATATTGAAGATGGAAGGCACATTGTCTCTCAAAAGTGAAGCCACCTCTGCTGGCTTTCCATTCATTTCAATGGCAAAACTGGCCATATTCAATCTCATTCATCTTTTCTATGCTGTATTTCCATTCTCACGCTCTAATTCCAATTTCCCGGTGCTAATATTGGGACAGTTATTCTAAAAGTTATTCAGCTTTATTCATTAAAGGCTTACTCTTAGAAATGAAGTGATTGACAGCCTTGGCAATCACAGACAGTATGATTTGAGAGGGTGGTCCCAGGTTTCCGCAGTGTACTGGTGGGATTAACCAAATGAGACAAAGGCCTCTGGCCTGTACTGTGGCATCATATTTATAGAACAGAAGGGAAAGGAACCACATTGTCCATTTTTAGTATACAGTCGTTGTCTGAGACTAAGAGTTGAATGGACTTATGGTCCATAACAAGTTTCCAGAATGGTGGCAAAATCCCATTCAACGAAACAGGAAACTTACCTGATCAATTCTAACTTATTGTGTTTATGTGAAAAATCACTCTGGCTGTATTTTGTCATTGTGGAATCGGACTAATATTAGTGCAGTGGCAAATCTGTTATTGTTTCCAACCAGCCCACTGTTTCAACTTCAAAGCAACACAGTCCCACTTGATGGAGTCGCATTTTAAAGTGGGAATTCAATCTGAATTCATTAGGTTGAACTGGATTTTTGCCAGCAATACTTGTTACTAAAAATGCTTTAGTAGATAGATCAATAATATATCAATCCATCCTTCATTTCTGAAGACTGAATTGATATGAAGTGGATCTGGGTATGATGGTGGCTGTGGAGACCCTTGCTGTGTTTAAGGCTATAAACATTATTTAACTTTTATTTGGAGACACCTTAAAGATACCCTGTACTTCTGGGTTCCCTTCCAGGGAATAGAAAGAGAGTATTCTCTGTAGTCAGTGTACAAATGAATGAATGAACGAACCAAAAGGCAAAATAAATATAAAGACTGCAGACAGCCTGAGAACTAGACAAATGAACTAACCCTTATTGTGCATTTATGATTTTATGGCTTAAGTTGGCTTCCACTCACTGACTGAAGAGAGGGAAACAAATACTTCTGTTAAAGATTAGAAACTCTGCTTACATGCAGAGAGGGAGAAAAAATGGAGAGCATTTATTGGTATTTGCAGATCAATAAGGCAAGCTTTGTTTGTGTACAAGAACAATATTTTAAAAGATGCCTTTAGGTCATTTTCTAGGATATTTTCTTAGTTTGACGTACTTTTATTCTCCAAAAACATAGACAAGTATTTATAGAAGAGTCACACAGGCCAGATATTATTTTCATAATTATCTTTTTATTTGTTTTTTTTTTTCTTATACGAACTAAACAACTTTTGGAAATTGATCATCCTGAGCATTTTCAAATTGCAAATGCAAGAATATTCCATTAATTATTTGTAATGATTAGATTGACAAGGATATTTATAATAATATGTTCTTCAGAATACTAGACAGGTCCAGATCAAATAAAAAAACTAGTTGAATACCCTTTATTATGTGTGTTGTATTATGTACGTATCAGTATTTTCCCTTCTCAGGACTTGTATTCTGAAATTTGTGAGCCTCTCTCTTCTCATTGTCCTCTATAACCCAGTACCTGAATCAGTGACATCATTAGTTCCAGCTGCTCTCGCTGAGTCTGCATGCAAGTCAAGCATATACAAGAACAATTTAGCTGCTTTCCGAGCTGGATTACTCATGGATAATTCATCACACAATGAAATTAGATGAGAAAACAGATTCTGTATTTTGAAATGATATGTGTATCATGTCTGTAGGTTACCGTGACCCTGAGATATGAAGGTTAGGAAAACACCATTTAACTGCCTGCAAAGTGCAGATCTCATGTTATAAGAGTCAACATGTAGCAGCTGTTAACACTGATAAATGATCCTAAAAATTTTATTCTATTAAATCTAAGTGACTGTAAAATAAACTGGAGCATCTTGTGTGTTGCCACATGTTCTGTGCTGTATATGCGAGCCAGGACCACATGTTTGGCTCTGTTGTAGTATCCCATGTGTCTCAGAGGCATTTAATCCTAACATAAAATCACAACTACTTAGCACAGATTTAGAGCTCAGGTGAAAAGTCTGACTTGCTATCTGGCTTGAACATGCACCGGGACTTTGTGTTTGGCCACATTCATTAAAAGACATTGACAGTAATTACTAAATCCCTTTCATATGCTCTCCTACGTTTTAAAAACATAATGTAAGACGTGCACTAATGTAAGTGAGCCTCCCTCAGGAAATCAACCAACAACTGCTGTGTCATGAGAAACCTGCATATAACTTTGCTCCTAATTATCTCTCCTTCAGCAGCAGCAGGGTTGCAAAATTACCTTTGATAAACATTGGCTTGACAGCCTTACAAATTAAAGACTTAATGTCCATTTAATAGCAGGAGGAGGGCAATTCATTGCTAGCCAGTGGTCAGCCAAGAAATATGTCACAGTACAATTAAGGAAAACTAAAGGTTGACAACCACAGAATGAAGGGTTCTATATAGAACTTAAATGGGATCTTCTGCTTATATCAATAGTGTAGAACCACTTTAGGGCAATTCTAATGTTTGTATTATGTAGAACCATCTAAAAACATTCCACCAATCCATAGAAAGCATCCAGTAAGCATGGGCATGTGTTTCAGATGGATATGTGTTGTTATGGGAATATTGATACCGGAACCCAGTTGGGCCCATGTCCTCCCATATCCTCCCATTTGGTTTCCCATATTGTCATTGCCCAGCTTAATCTCACATGGGTCTCATCTAGGTCCCAGCTCTGTGTACAGCGCCGATGGGCCCATGTTTAACCCCTATCGGTACATCACAGACCCTGATGGGCATCTATATGTGGGCTCAACATGAAATGCATGGACAAAATGTTCTGGTCCCCATTTGGGCAGCCCATAGAGGCCCTACTTGAAACATGTTATCTGAAATCTAAGCATCCGAACAATTTCCGTGGTTCCATGTTGAACTGGTGTCTTTACTGTAAAAAAATACCCTTAAATTCCAGAGATTGATCTCAACTATGACTCTGTTTTCTTGAAAGCAATGGTGGAAACTCTGATCACAGAATTAGATGTCATATCTGGACGTCATTTTCTTTGGATTTTGACCACATTGATACTGTCAGAATATGGAGTTGAGACATTTCCAGATATGATGAATGCCACATTTTGAGGGCATATTTGGATACTTTATTTTAGAGGTAGGCAAATCCAGTCCCGGAGTGCCAGGTTCCTGCTCAAGCACACCTTGTTCACTTGCTCACTCGTTCATTTCCAGGCTTAGTGGGTCTGTTAGATCAGGAAAATCAACAAACTGTGCAGGAATCTGACACTCAAGGGCTGGAATTGTCTACCCTGATAAAAACTATCCAAATATGCCCTCAAAGTATGGCATATTTGAGTCATACAGTATGTAGAAAATGTTTGAACTGAAAATAGAGTATGTGAAGAGTTAGTTAGTACATACTAAATTATAGCTAAATGATGCAGATTATTTTTCTTTTATTAAATCTAAATGTATTGACATTTTTCTTGCTAGTATGTGCTGTAGTCTAACTCTGCTACCCAGAACCGGAGACCCTCAGCTGATGTAACCCAGAGCTTCTCCTGTTTTTGGTAGCCTTTACACGACTTTACACGACTGCAGGACTGGATTTCCCAGAAACATTTCAGCAAAATTCTTTAAAGGTAGAATGAACATCACAGTGAATCCTCTCTACAGGTTAGACAGATTGACCCTTAGAACTGCATTCTGAGCAGTTTTGAAGCCTTAAAGTCTTTAAAGTGACATTGACACATAAGGAGATTGGAGAAATTGGAGTACAGAGTTCAGACATGTCATGGTTCTTCAGCATGAGAGCTAACTGATTCTGAACTGCTCTGATTCTGAGCTAACTGGACTGAGATTTGCCAGTCAACATATTCAAGGTGGGCACAGGTGGGCATGTGCTCTAAGGGAGTGTGCATTGTTTTGTTTACTGCGACCCAGATGGGCCTCCCAAATGTGCCCATTGTTACACAGCCCAAATTAATGTCACATAGGTCCCATCTAGGACCCGTTGTGCAGTTGACAACCCAGATGAGTTTAACCCCTCCTGGTCACCTCACTGACTCTGGTGGACATCCATCTGGGGTTCCATACCTGAGGATAAAACATTCTGGTCACAGTTGGGCTGCCCATACAGGTCCCACATGGTTATCTGGTTTAGTTGTAATCACTTTGATGTCCTTAGTTTTTGAAAATAATAATGCAGATAAAACGCATGAGCCTATATACAGAGCTCATATATACATTTGCACATTTAAATGGTCTCAAGTGGTCATATTTTTGTGGTGACATTTTTGAGCAGTTTATCCACTTGTTCAGTCGTAACAGTAATCCATGTCTGCTTACTGGAGACCAGTTGCTGGTTCGATTGCACATATGTCAAGAGTTCCAAGCCACACATTTTAGTTTGTGTTTCAGCACAACTTTCAGCCACAGCTGCCAAGACTGTGGCGCACAGCAAATGTAAGTCATTGCCCAAACGCCTGCACTGACCACAAAGAAATCACGTGTGTGTGTGTGTGTGTGTGTGTGTGTGTGTGTGTGTGTGTGTGTGTGTGTGTGTGTGTGTGTGTGTGTGTGTGTAAAAGAGAGAGAGAGAGAGAGAGAGAGAGAGAAGGGTGGGGGTTTAGAGTCGCATTTAACAGTACATTATATATGGGGTTAAGAAATATGGTTAGAGATTAAAACAGTATACATTGTTTTTGTCCCAGTAAGTGTGTGTATATGTATGTATGTACAAGTGTGTGTGTGTGTTTACTTTGTACAGTATGTTAATTCTACACTATCTCCAATTGTGTGTGGACACCCCTTCTAATCAGTGCATTGACTTTGTGCAGTCCTTGTACAGAAGTTCATTCAAAATGAACATATTGACACCATACCTAATGCGAGGTATGGGCTAGAAGAGTATAAATCCCTCCCAGCATTGAGATGTGTTGCAGTTGAACTATGTTTTTGCTCCATCCAGTATTTTTGGAACAGTTGGAGAGTTGGGGTGGGGATCATCCACCATCCTGACCTCACTAACACTCACTGAATGCAATCAAATCCTCACAGCAATGCTTTATAATATAGTAATAAGCCTACCCTGGTCAATACAGACATTTACCCCAACAAAAGCAGAATGAACTCTTTTTTTCTACCTTCAATTTCAGAAGAAGCAATGAATGAGCAGCTGTTCCAATTCTTTTGTCCACATATTATAGTTTTAAAGGGGGTGGGCTGATTAAAAAATCATGTCGATAAAATTGTTTCCCAATGAATTATTAATTGTAAATATCATTGCAACACACACACACACACACACACACACACACACACACACACACACTGATAATGCCCAGAGTTGGTACTTCAGCACAATTTGTTTATATTTATGGCCTTGCCATTGTGTGTGTGTGTGTGTGTGTGTGTGTGTGTGTGTGTGTGTGTGTGTGCACGTGTGTGCACGTGTGTGTGCGTGCAAGTGGTCAGTTACCACTTATGTGAATATTGTTAGCTGCGCAGACGCTCTTCTGTTTTTCATTAGTCAGCAGGATTCCTTCTTTGCGCTCTTTGTCTTTTTTCCCCTTATTTCTCTCACCCTCCCTTGCTCTCTGTGCTTCTGTTCATTTCTCTCCTCTGAGTTCTCCTGTAGTTTTACTTCCATTTTCCATATGTTTGCATGAAGGTTTGGGGGCTGGTGGGGGAAGTGTGTGCTGTTTTTCTGACCCAGTTCTGCGTTTGTTCTGCTTTCTGCAGATGACCTGATATTGCAGAAGAGTGTAAAGAAGCCAAGAACAAAACACATCTGAAAGCTGAAAGCTATTTCTGAAATGATCAGAATCAGAATCAGAATTGCTTTATTAATCCCAGAGGGAAATTGCAAAAATGATGTGATTATGTATGTGTATCACTTGAATAAACGGTGTGAAAGAATGCACAAGCTGTAACTATTTTCCATGGTATTCTAGCAGTGATTCTGTGGTTCACTTGAGTTCAGTAATGGCTGCTGCAGGCTGCTAATGTTAACAACTGTTGTGGAAGACTCAGTTTTTCTGATTTCTGCCCTCACTTTCTTACTCTTGAACTGAAGCTTGACACTGATTGATTTGATGTGAATTAGTAGTACCAACGTAATGTGAATGGTACCATTAAAAGCACCGATTTCGGTACCCAAACCCAAACCCAAATGGTGATGTATGATGGGATGACTGGGCTATAAATACCTGTGGGGTGTGTGACCGGATTCATAGATTGAGAAGAGGTGGTGCAGTGCAGTGAATATTTCGTCCACTGTGTGGAAAAGTGGTCACAAACAGATGATTGCAGTTTTGCATACCAACGGCCATGAAGTGAAGGAAGTAGTTGATGTTGCAGGTCAAAGCGTATATCCATATGGATCTACCAGCAATGGCAAAAATCCCAGTCTACAGGAAATGCACAAAATGAGTAGAAGTGAGCAAAGGTCTCTAGCATTGCATACACTTCCCTATGAGGTGCTTTTTCAGAAAGTGGTTGTCAGTGTATTGAGAAAAACAAAAATACGATTTCACAATTCACACCCATTTTCTTCACATTGACCCGAGACATTCACTGCACCACCTCTTCTCAATTAATGAATTCTGTCACACACCTCACAGCTGTTTATCCTGATCATTCACTACAGTAGCAGCCTCTGCTTTTGAGCAGTATCACACTAGATGTTGGAAGATGTTGCTGTAAGGATTTGACTGCAAAATAGCCACAGAAACATAAGTGATGTCATGCACTGAATACTACCGTAATTTCCAGACTATAAGCCGCTACTTTTTTCCCACGCTTTAAACCATGCGGTATAATGAGGTGCAGCTTTTTCTTCTTATATATGTTATTTTCCAGGATTTTTTTTTTTTACTTTGCGGGTGCGTCTTATATTCCGGTGCGTTTTATAGTCCAGAAATTACGGTAATCCCAGAAATGCTGGATGGAGAGAACGCAGTTCTGGCTTTATAGCTTTACAGCTTTATATAAACACCTCCAGCTGGTGTTTGACATTGGGCAGGGTGAACTGAGGCCCATGTTCAGCTCCTTCAGAGCATCTTGTTCTGTTGGCAGGGATCATATGAAAGGTGTGTATAACTGTCTGCAATCACTTATTACAAGAGGTGTCTGGATAATTTTACACATAAAGACGAACGTTGCCATGGCTTCTGTCTCCATTGCTGTGCTTGTTTACTGGAGCTTTCAGGAGCACACAATGAGTGATTTATTCATGAAGTTATCCTGTCAGAGAGGAAGCCATGAAGAATTCATACTGGCTGAAGGATGTACCCGAGACCAGTGCATGCCCATTTGTACCATTTGGTTATGAGGTTAACCCCTGCCCCTCTTCTGTGTGAGTGTGTTTGTGTATGTGTGTGATAGCAAAACACTTCACATTCATCACACACGCCAGCATGTGGGTTTATTACAGTCTATGACAGATGGTAAACAAGTGGCTTGTGGCCTGCAGTGTGTGCTTATACAGCAGGGGGTTAAACATATGAGGCAGGGGTAACAATACATACACACACACACACCCACACACACACACAATGCCACCCAAGGCAGTCTTTTCTTCTGTCATGACACAGCAAGTATGTGAGTAATTATGAGGGTTACCAACTGAGAGAAAGATGGACAGACAGATATACAGAGAGGGAGAGAGAGAGAAAGAGAGAGAGAGAGAGAGAAGGTCAGTAGAAGGACCCATTTTATAGTTCTGGGAACACCCACAGTAACATTTATCTGGGTCTGTGATTGGTTGGAATGCTGATAGCATATGGTATAGAGACCTTACATGGTCACACAGAAATGGAATGCTGTATCCATCTGACACCCACTTTTAACCTTTGCTCAAACTCCAATAATTCACATTGCTTTGCAATGAGCACACTTGCGAGTGTTCAACCTTACTCACAAAATACCGTATTTATTCCCAAGCCATTCCCAGAGGTAACACCACTTCCTAATCAGTGTAGATATCATGTGATTTTGGGCATGACGGTGTATGTACATTCATTGTCAATAAATAGTTGCACCCAGAAGGAATCAACTGTTTGCAATGCTTGAATGCGTTGGTGTAGTGCCAGACTGTTGCAGATTCACTCAGAATAGCAGCAGGTCATCTTCAGTGAGTCCCTCTTTTGTCTTGAGGGAGACGACTGACACAGTCTGTGTGTGGAGGCAATTTCTTATAATGCCAAATCGCCTTTGGTCTTTATTACAGGTACTTTGACATCTCAATGTTGCATTAATATGGTCCTCCAACCTTTTGTATACACATTCCGGTACACTATTTTAATAGGACTACGCTCCTTCCCACACACACACATTATATATATACACACACACACACACACACACACACACACACACACACACACACACACACACACACACACACACACACACATACAAATGGAATGTTCCCTTAACAATATAGGCTTGTAAATGGTGTATGGTTTGCAGTTGTTCTCAATACTGAGATACTGTGACCTATGCACTACTGAAGTGTATATTTAGGACACTTAAGGCTTTGTTTATGAATGGGCATGGCCCCCATTAGTGTCCTCTGCAGCCTGTCTTTGTAGCTGAAGATATAAGCTCTCAGATAAAAGCAAAAGCAGTTGTAGCTTTCACTGAACAGGGCAAATTTAATATCCCTAAACTGGCTAAACTCCTGTGAGTCATTTAACGTTACTTTAAATATTTGATCTAAGATCAACAATTACCTTTGTCTGCTGTACATAAGGACATTTATAGTATTTGAATTATATGAATTATTCAGTCTTGGGACTGGCGGTAGCCTGATTACACATCTGAGCACCACTAAAGTTTAATTTGAATGAATGAATGAATGAATGAATGAATGAATGTAATGTAATGTTGCTGGAGTTCTTTGCTCGTATTTGAGCTTTTAATTCTTAAGAAGTGTTTCTGTCACAGGTTTTGCTTATGATGAAAGTAAACAGTCTGTTCCTCCCTAGAACATAATTTGGATGCTACTGTTGATGATGATGTGGTTTTATGATGCTGAGTGTGAGTGTAATTCTGCACTTTACGTAAACTTGTCAACTGTTTACAGTTGGAAATGGAATCTATTTTCATAAACCCTGCAGTACACACACACACACACACACACACACACACACACACACACACACACACACACACACACACACACAAGAATGTATGAACACAGGTTGACCCAGTTTCCGACCCATCAGAGACACACACAGGATGAAGTTTTGGCATCGTTTTTAAAGAGGTCTAATGAAAGTGTGTGTGTTTATTGATAATGTGTGTGTGTGTGTGTGTGAGTCATGTGTGTGTACATGTAATATTGTGTGGGTGTGGAGTGCATAGACCAAATCACCCCCTGTGTTTTAACCGGAAATGACCAAATTTTGGACATCAGGATAGATTCCCTAGACATAATGTCCTTCATCTGAACTTAATCTCTCTCTCTCTCTCTCTCTCTCTCTCTCTCTCTCTCTCTCTCTCTCTCTCTCTCTCTCTCTCTCTCCTCTCTCTCTCTCTCTCTCACTCACTCCCAGGTGTCTGAGGCTAAAAAGGCATCAGCAGTCTGGCATTCACACTACACACTCACCCACACATTCTCACACCTCCACACTCTCCATGATGAGCTACTAAATACCTCTCACCTTCCCGCCAGATAAGCAGGCATCAGGCTAAGAAGAGCCTGTACTAATGAGCCTTTATTTATAAAAGAGCAAGACCAGCAAGTGTATTATCTGTGAGAGGAAGCAAGAGGTGTGTGTGAGAAGGTAAGAGAGAGAGAGAGAGGCAGGAGCACTCTCGCTCACTAGGGAGAGACTCAGCCCCTCACTTCACCAGTATGTGAAAGCATGTCAGAGCCTGAGAGACAGTGGTGCTACGCCACCTCCTCTTCACTGTTTACAGTAGCACTTATTGTTACTTTAAGTATTTTGTAGTTATTATTGCAAATAATAATTACATTATATTAATGTACTATAATTTACCTATACATTGTGTTACTAATATTGTTATTATTGTGTTGGTGTTTGTTAATTTATCAGTTATAATCAATTTTCTCTAAATGTCTCTTTGTAAAGCTTTGGCAATACAATTGTACATCTATCTGTCATGCCAATAAAGCACCCTGAATTGAATTGAATTGCCTGTATTGTAATTGTTGTAGTTGTTGTTGTTATTGTTGTTGTTGTAATGCTTTGGCAATATTGTACTTCATTACAGTCATGCTCATAAAGCATACTTTGAGAGAGAGAGAGAGAGAGAGAGAGAGAGATCGTGTTGGTGATGTTGGTTTCTTATTATTGCTTGTTGGTATACGCTGTGGTATTGGAGAAATGCTTGATGATAACACACAATAACCAAACATTGTACTAATGCTCTGGTGCTCATTTTAATATCACCACTTTCTGTAATTGTCAGTGTTACATTAAAGCCAGTATTGAACTAACCGCTCAATTAGCAAACACCATATTGTGTAGCTCTGTTGTGAAGTAACCGAGACATTTTAAACCAGCTATACAGAAATGCTAGGACTCTCCTGCAAGCCCGATGAATGGTGCATCAAAATGTTCATCTTTAATTGGTCAGCAGAACAAAAATGTTTATGTAAATGCTGTGTATTATTAATGATAAACCAGGCAAACAATCTGTGCTTTACTTCACTCCAGTATGTAATACAGTCAACGTTTAAACACACACACACACACACACACACACACACACACAGACATGTACACTTGCAGACACACAGTTAATGTGGGTTTAGTTAAATCCCTGAATGCAGGCCAGGCTTGTAGACACTCTGACACAGCTCCAGCGAGACACAGAAAAAAATGACACAGCAAATTAGAAATGTAAGAGAGTTAGAAATGGTCTACTGTAAGATCTGTAATTAGAAATCTGCAAAGACAAGCATTCACACACACACACACACACACACACACACACACACACACACACACACACACACACACACTTTCATACCCTATTGGTCCTCTGCCAAAAGGGTTTAATTAATCCTCCTATGTATTGTTGAATTCAGTCATGTAGCCACAGCAAAACCAAAGTGAACTTCAGATTCCAACATCCCTCAACTCTTCAACCACCCCTGAGGTGAGAGGAGTTCTGACCACCGCATACGCAAGACCTGACGCAATTTGGCCATTCTCAAGGTATTGACATTTAGCTGACACTCTTACCCAGAGCAACTTACCGATTACTCATATTACAGAGGAGGACAAGAGTAGTGTTAGTAGTGCCCATGGACTCTTATTGCTATATAGTTGCTGTACATGGTCCGGTGGCTCACTGGTGGTGTTATCTCTCTTTCACCACACCATCCACCAGGAACAATGTGCTCACTGGGGTTTAGGCAGCCCTGCTGCAGTGCCCAGGCAGGAGTTGCAGTAGGAGTGTGAAATATAGTACACATTTCCATGAGACATAATATTTATTGCAATATTTTAACAGACAAAATTCATCAGTAGCTGCAGATTCTGCTAAACTGATAATAATGTTCTGCACTTCATACAATTAAAGAAGACTAAACTAAACTACAGTTTGCAATGAAATATGCAGTTGGTCAGTGTTTGTTAAGCACTGTTGAATCCACAATATGCTCAAAAAGGTATATTGTGTTTTACAATAACACAGCTTATCAGGATATGATGAAATATTGTCATATTTCCATTACTAAGTCAGGGGTTTAGTGCCTTAGTTGCAAGGCCACTTCTCTAGCCTTCAGGTTGCATCTGCTCTCATTCATGGTATTTAATTGGCACTTTTCACAAGTTGGAAGCACGTGGGCAGCTGTGGCCTGGTGGTTAAGGAACCAGCCTTGTGACTTGAAGGTTGTTGGATCAATTTCCTGAACTGGCAGGATGTGAATGAAGTGTCCTTAAGCAAGGCACTTGACTGCCCCCTGCTTTATGAACATGGATCTATTTGCACATTTATGTTAGCACTTCAGTGAACAGTATTGTCTTTAAGATAAAAATCTACATATATAAAGAATATTTATGGAGCAAATTGAAAAGAGGAGCTTTATCTGAGGTACTTAAAAGCTCTAAAGGTCTTACTCTACAGCAGTGTTTCTCATCCCTCGGCCTGGAGGCACCAATTCCCTGCATGCTTTAGCTTTAACATTCCCTACAACTCTAAAGGGCTTGTTAATGATTTGATTAGATGTGTGGGAGCCAGGAAAGTTGTAAAATATGCAGGGTAGCGACCAGGACCAGGGTTGAGAGACATTGCTCTACACCTTCAGAAATAAAAAAAAAACTGTTTATACCTCCTGTACAACTAGGTTCTTCAATGTGTGCTAGATATCATTCCTGTTGAAAAAAGCTAAACAAAATTAGTACACATATGTTTCATTCTTGAACACAGCTGGAGTCTCGGGAAAAACACTGTAATGGCTTTGGCAGAATTAAATGGTAAAGTTTCCAAAACATTCACACATTTCTTTCTTCACCGGTTTATGAGCAAATTAAAGACAACTGTACTACAAGCCCAACTTCCACTGAACACTGCTTTTGTAACATTGCTTTAGCGTTAGAGAGTCTAATAAAATTACGGCTTGAATTATTGGGGGTTTTAGACTTTTGCCAATGCAGGGTAACTTCAGTGAGGTTTACATCATCCTTTCACACAATATGAAATATCACTGTGGTGTATTACAGTGAAGCAGGCTATTCTATCAGATAGTGATCCTAATCTATAAAGGCACATTATCAGGTTTATTGCTTTGTATGCTTGATTATTTTGCTAATGATATCATTCTTTCACTCTCATTTCTCATGTTACTCATTATCATGCTGTGCTGGAATGTCAAGTGCGAGCAGACCGAACAAGGACGAGGGCGTGGAGGCAAATGCAGGGGTAGATGATTTAATTAAATAAAGAAAAACAAAGCTTGGACACAAACAAAACCAGGGAACATAAACTAACACTAAATAAAACAAAACAAGCTACAAACAAAACAGGAGGTAACAATACTAACATCCAGGGAAGGGAACAAACTTCACCAGCAACAAACTGGCAGAAACACAAGGACTGACAAAGACAGACTGAGACAAAGGGACTTAAATACAACATGACATAGACAACACCTGGGACATGATAACGAGGGGGCAGGGTTACAAATCAGACACAGATGGGAATGGGCGGAGCAAGGGAGGAAACAAGGACAAAAACAAACAACCCATGTGGAGGAAACAAGAAGAAGAAGACAGGAAGACAGAGGTAAACTGGACTGACAAAGGGCAGACATGACATGGAACTTCACCCTGTGGATCTTCAAGCTCTTTTAGCAGTTTGGTTTCTCACGTCTAAATTCTCATCATGATGGAAACCAGAATGTGTTTAATGTGTTGAGTTAAATGTTAACGTAAGCGTATTCTTTTAGGATAAACAACAGAAGTTTCAGGTGTTTACGTGTCAGTTTGGCACAATATCATTTCCATGATTTTTACCATGATTTTTATTTTTTCAAATCTCTGTCTGTACTGACATATTTATGCTCAATATTATGCTCTTCCGTATTTGTGCACATTCTCTGGAAGCGTATGGATACAGATGGAACAGAGCAGTACCATTGCAAATCATGCAAACAGTGTAGCTAATAATTTAAGTGACCACTATGTAGTAAATACTATCACAATATTTCATGAAATTTTCATGACACAAAATTTATCACAAAATTTTGAGATGCAGACCAAATGCTTTAGTAGAATCAGATTGTTAAAAAACTGCGAGACAAACTCCGTCACACAATCAGTACAGTGAATTTTATTTAAAAAATGCTGCAGTTCATACAATTAAACAGGACTAATTATATAATTTATAATGAAATATATTTAAAGTACACTGACCATATGCACAATATAGAGGTATACCACCCTTTACCCCACTTTACTAACACTTTTGTGAAGTTAGTACTGTATATCACAACCTCCTCTACCATCAATGTAAAATGGGTCTAATAGTCCTCAGAAGTTATATATATTCAGAACAGCTATGTGTATTCATTTTGATATATGTGTTGTACATGTTGTATTTATGGAAGGTGGCTTGATACAGTAGTTAGCATGTTGACCTCCCAGAGCTGTGGTCTTGAGTTCAAGGCCATATTTGGGCAGAGCTCTCCTTACCAAAAGCTTGAAAATCAGGGGAATTGGCTACTCTTAATTGCCCCGTGTGAGTAAATGTATGTCTGTATGCCCAGTTATGGATTGGCACTCTGTCCTGGGTAACTGGCTGCCACTTTTTGTTGAAGTGTGTTGATTGAGTAGAGTGCTCAATTGTAAAATGTCTTTGGGTATTTAGAATGGCACCATATAAGTGTGACTTCTTTCATTTTTTCTTATAATTGTAAGTTCAAACATTTGACTCTACCCTTAGTGGATGTATTGCTTAACATTCATGCCAACGTATAGGACGCATAGGGGTTTCGGGGCAGTGACGGTTCCATCATTTGATACAGTGTGTAATTAAAGCACACCGTGGCTGCATTGAACAGATTTAATGCAATGCTACACTCATCTAACCCAGTGGTCCCCAACCCCCGGGCCACAGACTGGTACCGGTATGTGGAGCAATTAGTTCTGGGCCGCATAATAAATAAGCCCCCCCCCCATTGCGTGGTTGAGAGGAGAGGAGTAAAGCTTGGAAGTAATACCGGCGCCACCAACCCCCGGTTGCGTGTTGGAGAGGAGAGGAGAGGAGAGGAGAGGAGAGGAGAGGAGAGGGGTAGAGCACTGATCTAACCTATCTTACACTATGCGCGAGGTGCAGGGAAAACTGTTCATCTTAGTCTTAACTATTGTTTTGATGAGAAGTGGAAGTGTGTAGCGTGGGAACATTCTTCCAACCCACCACAACATTTGGGCCTTGGTCCAAAAACATGAGATAAATGGACTTTTCACATTTGAGAACCTAAGAAAGAGAGCATGCCTGAAGATGTGTTAAGCCTCTCACTTTCTGTTTGTTCAGAAGAAGCTCATTATCCCATTTTGTCCACAGTCAGGAATATTAGGTCAGTGTATAGGATTCTGGAGGCAGAAAGAGGAGCTGATGGAGGAGCCGTGAGGCTTGGATGAAAAACAGGGAATGGCTGGAAAAGCCAGATGAAGACCAGATGAATGTGTTCATTTAATGTTTGCGATAGATTAAACACTATGAGTGCAAACAGATGGAAAGAGAATTGAATAAGTCTGGAACGGGTTGTTTTGTGTCTTATCCCACTTATTTAATGAAATATGTGTTGAAAGTGCCTGTGTGTGTAGGAAAGGACAGCATGAGACATAATGTTGCATAGATGGATGCGTACTTGTGAATATACATATTATTCATATACGTTATGGACAAAAGGGACAAATTGGGGCACCTACATATTTTACCCACAGGAGGATTTTTTGCTGTGTCCCATTCAAAAATGTATAGGTATTAATGTGTTATTTTAAGCTTATTTTTTATTATAAGTCGTTACCCCCTTTGCCCCCTGCTTCCAATCTTCAGGGAAGGGTTTCTACAAACATGTTTTATGGGGCTGTGGTCATGTCTCTATGCAAGCCAGTCAAGTTCTTCCACATCAGATTCACTCATGTATTTATGGACCTTGTGTTGTGCACTGGGGGACAGTCATTGTGGAACAGAAAAGGGTCTTCACCAAAATTCGTTTTTGTTCACACAGTTGGACAATGTCCAAAATGTTGCATGTGTGCAGCTACTTGCCCCAGGAAACCCATTCTGTGAAGCTCCCAGCACACAGCTTTTGTGATGATGTTAATACCTGAGGAGGTTTGCTAATAATACAGGAAAATGGCAATATCCTGCAATCTGGTGCATAGGATCCACCCCCTTTCCCTTCTCACTTTTTCTAAAAACACCACAACTTCAGGTGGGCACCTCCCTTCATCTCAATTTGCTGTGGCCCTTACACCTAACCACGAAACGTCTTCAGCCATTTATGATCCAATCAGCCAAGATGCTACATCTAACACATTTGACCCTGCCCACTCACTTTACTTATGCTCCCGTCACTACCTCGCAAGGTCTTCACAGGGGTCTTCAGGCCTTCCTTCATCAGTATTTCACTGACCTAACACCTCCAGAAGGCACAACAGTGAAGACTAGCATCCCAGACCCACTCCTCTCCAATCTTACGTCGTGAGATTTCACAGGATTTTACTCACAACCACAAACCACAATAAACCCCAATGCTGCACCTTCAATTGTACACTGCTCTACCCCTCCCAACCTCAGCCCTTCTTATCCACAACCGCTGACTATCTCTTTCAGCAACTTCTGATAATTCCTTCATAACTGCCCTCAGTACATGACCTCTGAACCCAAATTCACCAAGCAATGCTGTAGTAGACTTCCCTACAAAACCTCTATCCCCTATCTGTACTGATCTATCAAACGCCTGCCACCCACACTATCTCACCTCAGCCACCAACTCTGCATATCGCAGCCTTTTCCTTTCATAAGCTACCTCAACCTCATCTTCAAGTGCAACCATAAACTCGATAAAATAAACGATTACTTTGCCCTCTGAGTTTAACACAATATCAGGCCTCTGTGTAGTAACTTCAATGCAGTTGCTTAGTTATTTAGTCTGAGCTTTGGTGAGTTTTATGCACTGTGTGCCTCAGCACTTTAGGAATTTTAGATGGTTTCTAGCAGTATAATTTAGCCTTTTTCTGCAATCATCTACTTTGGTTATCTTCCCGGGCCTTAATCACATTTTCAAATACATTTAGAAAGTGGAAAATTACTGTAGGCTTCCCTGTAGTGGAGTGTGATATTCAGCAGGAGGCTACACTTTAGCAATGTAAGAGTATTTTATAAGAGCCCACTTGCACTGGGACAGATCCCCCACCCCCCTGCCCCTCCATCCGTTTCGCATCAGTGACTCAGGATGTCTGAGGATGACTCAGCATGTGGGGAACTTCTCTCTGTATCACTGCAGTCAATTAAAAAGAATCAATCAGTCACTTTGACTTGTTGCGATGTGTGACCAGAACAGAGCTCATTTGTGTATAACATATGCATGCGCATGTAAACACACACACACACACATACACACACACACACACAAAGTAGGCCAGGATAAAAAGAAAGTCTTCAGCGTTTTTGTTTAGTCTCTTAGTCAAATCTTGGCATCTGTGTTTCTTCTGAAATCCTTTCACACTCAGAACCCAGTAGATTCCCAAGATACTTTTCCAGTAGTGTTCAGATTTTGCCTCATTTATACACACTCTTTAAAAGCCTTGAAAAGCCATGGAGTTTCAGTTTTGCTCTCCATTACTCATGATGATGAGGGAATTATGATTTGAGTAATTTATGTCATTAACCCCTAGCAGTCTCGGGCTCAAATCTCTGGAAAACTCCTTAAAGTGCAATATCTCTGTCACACATTTCTTCACCCCATACATTCAATGCAGCCCAACGGAATCAGCAGATTCTAAATTTTTCCATGTTTTCATATGTCAAGAATAATGAAGATATAAAGATAAATGGAACACCAGCCCCCATTCCATTCGTCCATTCGGGGTTACTTCTGTGTGTGTGTGTGTGTGTGTGTGTGTGTGTGTGTGTGCGTGTGTGTGTGCGCGTGTGTGTGCTCACACATACATATGAACATTAACACGAACATGAACATGAACTAGCATGACATAACAAGTCAACACATTGCATGACATTTGCTGTGTTTTTTTGCTGGAACCCGCCCTGGTTTGATCACACCAGCAGGGTCAGCCATTCCTGAGGCCTACCTCTATGTTATAATGTTTGTTTTCTTGAGTAACATGCACAATTACTCAAATCGTTTTAATGAGATGTGAAGCAGTATTGTATATGTACACATTGCTGAGTGAGAGAGTGGCTTTAGATCTAACCTTCAAAATCATGCATGGCTTGTAAGATGTGATATTAAGAAAGTGTCCGATCTGAATACCACAAACCTGCCACCAGTTTGCCCAGGGAAGGAAAACAAAACTGCTTTTTTCCCCTGTTATAGTGGAATAAGGAGTCTATTACATGGACGTGACAAACCATGAACCTCAATCCCTTTTGTGTCCTCTTTCAGAACGTAATCCAGGACAGCCAAAAACAGTAAAACCCTAAAACATGTAACAGTCTGGACACATTATAGTAATACTCAGCTGTGGTGCTGGGCAATATGCCAATGTTTTACTGTGTCATGATCAATTCTGATACAAAATATACCTTTCTGAGCAATACTGTAGATATTGTCAGTATTTAAAAAACACTGCACATTTCTTTACAATGGTTTAACCTGGTTTAACTGGATGAAGTGCAGAATATCCTGACTATAAATCGCTGGGAAATTTTTACATTTAGAAAACAAAAGAAGTGACGACTGTGTACGTTCTGGCTGGGAGCAATATACATAATGCATCGGAAGAGGGAAAGTACATGAGTCCTTAGACAAAGTGACAAGTAGACATCAAAACAGGAAACCACGTATCAATCTTCAATGTACATCCATCCATGCGATGCAGCTGTATAATCATAATCTGTAAGATGAGGGAGAGTCATCTCACCTTACTCCTTTAAGAGTTGTAATGTTTTGATTCTGATCCTGGCTCTCTTCCCCTGCCATATAAATCCAGCTGTCATTTTGTTTCATTGTGAAAATTTGGATATTATTTCTACTAGAAGAGCCTGGAATAAAAAGAGGAATGGAATCTGTTCTATGACTAAAATTTAAGACAGTGATAGAGTTCCATCCCTGACTGTATGCTTTCAGTTTTGTTTGGAGGGGGCCATAATTGATCTCTGCCAATTTAGAAATGCCTCTTGGTAAATTTACTCTGAGACATTTTAATGAATTCTGGCTCCAGTTCAGATTGATTCTGTCCATTATCTTTTGGGGGTGTATAATTAAAAGCCAGTTTATATCCATCATATTTCCTAAAACAGTCCAAAGGTTCCATCAGTTCAAGAAAAGAATTTCAGGGTTCTGCTAAATACATCAAAACATCATCTGCATACCGTGTTTAGTATGGTAGTGAGAGATACTTGTTTATCTTTATTTGTGATTTTGGATAATCATATAGAGTCTACATTTTTTAATGAATTGTTCATGAAATCCAAATCCTTTAAGAACTCTATTTAAAAAAAACTTTTCAGCATCCAAACTCACTAAACAAGCTTCCAAATTGCATCGTTGAATATGATTTAATATATGTAGAACACGTCTAATATAAAATAGCTGTGTACATCTTATAATCTCTACGTTTTAAAATGAAATCAGTCTATATGATGTCTATATCCTGTGTTTTATCATTTCCTTCCTTAGGTATGACAGAAATGATAGCCTCCCTCCATGAAGGTGGTATTCTAACCTTCAAAAGTTACTTGAAGCAGAGTTGATATTAACTCAGATCTAAAAGTCCTACACCATTCTGTAGGAAAACCATCCGGACCCGGGGAATTATTCGCCTTCAGCCTTGAAATGACCTCATTCGACTCTCCTTCTGTTAATTCCATCATCAATTCTTAATTTTGCTCTTCTGAAAGGGTAGGCAAATGAAGAGATCCCAAAAAACGATCAATTTCTTCTAAGTAGGGCCAAGAGTAGAAATATTTAGAGTCTTTTTAAAGCCTGTTGTATTCCATCCCTATCGCGTATCACAGCCTGTATCTGTAATTTTGTAAATCATATTTTCTGTTTGCTATTTTTGTAATCTTCTTGCCAATAGTTTGAGCTTTGGTACCCTGACTCATAGTATTTTTTGTATTTTAGTTTAGTAAATATCCTTTTAGTTTTTCAATTTCTTGTGTTCTTGTATATTATATCTATTTCAGTCCTAATCGATTTATATTTGAAATGAGATTCAGATTTTGTTTTGTTTTGGATTCTGATTCAAGCTCCTTTAATTCTTTATTCAATATTGTCTCGTTTTCTTTTGAAAAGCACAATGGGCTTATTTTCCCACTTATAACTACTTTTAAAGTGTCCCACACAGTCTCTGCACCCACTACCCCAGTGTCACTCTGTTGCAAAATTATTTGTATTTCTTCAGCCGTTTGTGATGTAACTTGTGGGTTATTTAAAAGGCTTAGATTAAGCCTCCACAATGTCCTTCTGATAGTTTTATTAATTTGAATAACTAATGAAAGAGGTGGAATGATCAAACAAGTAAATTACATCTATATCATTACAGCATATTCTATATTAATCTCTTTTAAATATAAAAAAAATCAATCTTTGAGTTTGCACTGTGGGGTACAGTTGCGTCCTGTTGGATTCAAATCTCTCCAGTGACCTATTATGCCCAACTTCATCATAAGTACCTTTTTTTTCACAGGATTTCCTTTAGTAAAGTCCAATTTTGGGTTAAGATGTATATTCCAATCTCCCCCACAAATTAATATACCTTCTCCTTTTGCCATCAAATCAAACATTTTCCACTTGACAAAGTCACTACCAGGTAAAGGATAGACATTCAATACTGATATTGATCCGTCCTCCATACAAAGATGTATCTTCCCTCCTTATCTTTAATGAATAATGTGTGAAAAAAGTGTGCATAATATTGCAACCCCTCTCCAGTGACCTGGTTTATAAGATGAATATAGTAATATACATAATACATACATAATATGTTATGTACGTCGTGTAACACACATAATATCAAAAACACATACAAGCTCAATGAAGGGAGAGCATTTAAATAGCAGTTTTTCAAACTCCTCCACTAGTGGTGCATTTTATCTCTCTGCCAAAATATCATAATATATATATTTATTTTTCATATTGCTTCATATATAGTGTTTTTCATTCTGAGATAAAATAATAGGATTGCAAACAGCCTTGTGAAACCACATCTGAGCAGTTTTCACCCCAGCCAAAGTCACTTATTATTAATACACCAAAAAACAACTTATCCAATAAATGCTTTCTTTGAACTTTACCTTCTTTTTCACCTGCAGCCATCATTTGTAAATCCCTGTTAATTTGAAGTGAATACCTCTGTTCGTTCCAAATGTTGCTGGTTTGAAGTTCTGTCTGTCTTTGTGCCTTAAAATACTTTCTCCCTAAAAGGAAACAGCAGCGGAGTGATAAATGGTGTAATATAGGCTGGTGTATTTGCTTTCTTCTTTAAATAAAAGCAGTTTGGAAGCCCTATTATATGTGCAGTCTTTGTATGAATATGACAGATGTTTGTACAGATTGTTAATAATGACTAAAAGCATTAGAGTTGTTAGAGATTATGGAGTGTAGAAGTGATTTTTGGGGGCTGTTTTGTTCTTTTGTAGGGTTTTGAGAAATGAGAGAATGAATAAAGAAGGACAGAGGAAGAAAGGTAGCACACTGTTCCAGTCTGGTGGCATCTCCTCTCGCTGTAGCCTGACACACTCATTCACAAGTCCTTTATCTCACTGTCATACATGTATGCTTGTACACACATGCACACAGACACAGACACACACACAGACACACACACACACACACACACACACACACACACACATACACACATACTTTTGTTGGCTGTGTGCTGTCGGTGGCACTGAGTCTGGCTGTCAGCCAGAGATAAAATACACAGCAGGCTTCTGAGAACTACAGACGTGAAAAAAATCCCTCTCTACCTTCCTGACCTTCTTCCTTCTTGTCTCTCCTGCAGTATTAATTTCCTCTGACTAACATTTTTGTACCAGCTGTTTACAGCATCATGATGTTGTTGACCACGGGGTTTAAGACTAGTTTCAGAGTGTTTTTCTATAGTTTTTATCTGATTTTTTGATCTGTTTTGTCAATTATTTTCATTATTTACACTCCATAGTTTGGCTTATATCTACATCTATTTCTTTGATGACTGTATTGAAAATAAATATAGATTCGGGTACATGATGGGATGCATCACAGTTAAGTGACGTTTGTAAGCATATCACGTTGTTAATGTCAGCATTTAAGGTAAGGGTCACCCACCCTGCTCCTGGAGAGCTACTTCCCTGCAGATTTAAGATTCAAACCTAATCCACCTCTCTGATCTTAACTGACTGAATGGTGCATTAAAATTCGGTTGGACTTGCAAGACAGTAGCTCTCCAGGAGAAGGGTTGGTCACCCCTGATTTAAGACCATTTCAGAAGAGTTCCTATGAAGTACCTCAAATGCCTCTCCTTACATTTTGTTTGTAATTATTAGTCAGCTTACAGGGTTTTACTCGGAGACAACAGAGACGATGAAAACAAAATATGATTAGTGTGGAATTTTCTCAAAAAGTAAATGAGAATCTAATACTTGTAAATTACTACAGATCCAGTCAATCAGCCAAGTCATGCTTTAATGTTTAAATAAGGTCAGTACGTATTGTTTTACTATATCGTTTATGAAAACAAATAAAATAAAATAACCACACTTGATATGGAAAAATAAAGTATGTGTTACTGAAATCAGTTGGGTGATTAGTGGTATTAACCAAGCATCTCCAATTGCAAACCAAAGAGAGACATCAAACAAGTCTTGGTGATCAGCTGCCCATAAAAATACTGCCTTAAAAACACAGTGGATTACAAATATGTCAGAAAAAAATCAATAAATCAAATCATTTAGGCTACTGTTAAAATAGGTATATACATATACTTACTGTCGTATACTGTAAGTATACTGTCGTAATTACAATTATGTACATTTGGGACATTTGTGTGACACTCTTATCCAGAGTGAGTTACACTGGAATCATCTTACTCATAAATTTGGAGTCTTGCCCAAGTGCTCTTATTGCTGTAGTGTGGTTTAAACACCCCTGCTGTTCATTACTCCTTTTTTCATTCTTTTACATGAACATAAATAGAAGAAAGTCAGGTACAATGTACCGTAACTGTGATTCAATACTTAACTAATTTCATAAGGATGTATTGTAATGTAATGCAGATGAAATGTAGAGCTCAACAATAGGTCTAGACTTGTAAGAATGCAAGCATTTTCCCAGCTTTAGTCATCATCCGCACAGGTTGACTGGAATTAGTGGAACCGAGAGGCTTTCAGGGGTCAGGAGAAGAAGGCATGCCATCCATTGAAGGAGTGAGAGAATTAACAAAACAAAAGAGGAAAGGAAAGGGCTTAGTTTCATATGAAAGGAGAGAAAGAGCGAGGGCAAGAGGGACAGAGAGAGAGAGAGAGAGAGTGAGAATGTATGGTAGGAAATGAGAGTGCATCTCCGTTCCTGCTGTGGAGGTCTTTCACAGCATGCCATGCTGAGGCAGGGCCTGTCGCCGGGCTTCAATTGCTGCGTCTGACAGTAACTCCTATTTCACCTTCAGCTCTGCTTTTATATATAATAGGCTTTATATAAAGCCTTTGGCACTGAGAAGACTTACTCACATACTTACTCCGTCAAGACTTTAAAAGAGCAACCTGGAGCCATGGAGCTGTGAAAAAAAGCGCACTCTGTGAAATGAGACTCGCAAGAGTCTCATCCCCCCCTTCTTCTTCTCTTCCGAGAGCACTTTTGTTCCGTGCTGAGGTGCTTTAGCGGAGTCATGGCAAGATTAGGCCACCCCACAGATGAATGGAGGGATGGAGGGATGAATGGAGTGGGAAAAATGAGATTTGGCCTTTGAAGAAGGATTGCACCTTTCTTTTTGTTTCTTTTCCTCAGTTTAAAAGAAGTCATTGCACTCGGCGAGAGCGGGGTGGATGAAGAAAACGAGCTGTTATGTATTTCATGTAAGATTAGCAGCTAAAATCAATTACGCTGAACTATAGGAACTCCAGATTTAGACCTTCTGGTTTGGAAGTTAAAGGAGATGGTGGGAGATTGATTTTTACAACAAATGTTTAATCTACAGCTAAAAATAAAGGTTCTATAAAGGGTTCTTTGGGCCATAGAAGAACTGTTAGCTTGAAAAAGAGATGTGTAAAGAACTTTTTAAAGGTTTAAAAAGTAGACATTAAAGTTTGGTTCTTCTGTGTCATCCTTCATTTACAACAGCACTCACATGACCAGCATCTTGCTGGGTAAGGCCAAAAATTCCCAACCTGAAATTGTGTTATTTATTACAACTAGGGTTGTTTATTTTACTCATTTAAATTAAATGTTATTTTAACACATTTCTAAATTAATCTCATTTAATGCTTTTTTGATACAAATATTTACAAAACTACTCACATGGCTTCAGTGTCATTTCTGCCTCACAGTAATGCACAAGTCAGCTGTTGTTCATGTCATTGGTTGCTTCACAAATATTTAAGATGTGTTTACTACTTACCTATGTATGGATTATTCAGCTGTTTTCTTTTGGGTTAATAATATATGGTAATTACTGCATGATTATTATCATTGTTTATGGACTATTTATAAATTTGCAGAATTCTTTTGTACGTATAGTGTTTTATGAAACATTTTGTTTCTGAACCCTGTAGACTGTCTGTATGATTGCATAAATTTGACAATTTTTCCATTTTTTTGCAAAGTATCAAGTTTATGCAAATGTATTCATGAATATGGTAAATTCTAAAGTGTTCACAAAGTGCCACTGTATGTGTTGTCCTGCTTCTCTGCTCACAGGATTGGTTAACCACTGGCTGCGGTGCATGACACTGATATTTGGTCCTGCACCACAAGATATTGTGAAGGAACCCAGGAATGCAGGCTTGTTTCGGAATGATAGATCATGAGTCTGCACTCTAAGCAGCTGTTGTCAATAGATTAGAGAAGTGGACTATAAGGACTTATGGTCCTTCAGTACACAGGTTCTATGACATTGCTTAGAGAATCCTTTGTCGCCCCTTTTTGTGTGTAGAAAGCTTTCATTCTACTGAATCACACCTGCATCAATTATGGTATTTGATGTAAATTATATGCGTATGAGGGTGTCCCTTATTACCTCACTTTTACAAAGTCTGCATGAATTAACATAAATTAAATGAAGTGTATTTGATGGTAAATCAAGGCATCTTGTTTGTAAAAAAATATATATATATATAGAACTGAATGTTTAGTTGTGGGATCTTGTAGGAATCGGAAGTGATTTCAAAGGGATTGAATGTGGAATAGCTTAAGCTGATGAGTACAACATAAAACTGCAGTCAAATTACTTCGGATATTCTTTGGACATCATAAATCGCCATGGCAACTTTACAGAAGAAGGAAAAAAAAAAATTCTTAACTTTAAATGGAAGTCATGATAAAAAGATTTCATTTCTTTTGGGAGCATTTATAATAAATTTATAATAAATAATTAAATTACATACTTTGCCTCAAATAGACTTGCTTATATGGCTGGATAATGGCTGACATATCTGGCATAAACTGCATAAATCTGTCTAGGTTTTTTCCAAACAATGCTTATAGAAAATAGTTTCTTATCTTGATCTACACAGAAATAAGGCAAATCTTAATATTGCTTCACTGGTCTTAGAACCCTTTCTACCTAAACCCCTTCTTAGGTGAAGAAAGGGCATCATCACCAGCATTTCACTGTAGGGGGTTCTGCACAATAATGAGGAAAGCGGGATTTCTTACACTTGTCTTGCGTGAATATTATTCAGCTGAGGCTGAAGTGAAATCACTCTGACTTAAGCCACCTGTGAGACAACGGTTTTGATGAAAGAATTTCAGAGCAGGGTTTCAAACAGGGCTTAAACATGTCTAGGAGAAGTGAATGAGACTAACGGGAGCTGTTCATTTTAATATTTCCTACCTCCCGGCTGAAGACAGCGGACATATGTTTGAGTTTGAGGAGAGCATAATATGCGAACGTGGACTGCTCTTGAAAAAAAAAAAAGGCTTGAGAAAGTAACTGGCCAGATTCCTTCTTGGTATAGAAAGAGAGGGTCTGAAAGCTTGGCGTCAGACAGTGTTTCAGACACATGGAAACAACAGAGAGAGCTGTGCTGCACATGCAAATACAGTACGTGCTCTGATTACGCAGTGAGGCCTGTAAGACTCACAGGATATTGTGTTTTGGAGGAGTCTGAACTTTATACACAGAGAGCCTGCAGTAGACGAGCTCAGGTGGTTTGGTGTGACATGGATTATGAAGCATTCTATTTAACGGAATGTTTTCCAAGTAGAAATGCACGAAAAAAAAAAAAAAAGTGCTGTTAAATCAAACTGTCCAGAAAGCAGCTTTGAGCATCGGTGAGTTTTTTGTAATGCTGTGGCAGAGGAGGGGACTTTAGGGTGTAATAAAATATTTTAATGTTGCTGCATCATTTTCTGATTTATTACATAAAATCAAATGAGCCTATTGATACCAGGATAACAGAACACAACACAACATGGAACAGTAGTTCCAGGACCTTTAACTAAGTCTTTTTCTCTCTTTCACACCTCTAATGCACATAATGGAAGTCAGCAGCTACTTTGGCTTTGGTTTCATTTTAACACACACACACACACACACACACACACACACACACACACACACACACACACACATATACACACACACAAGAACATACACTTACAAACCCTCTTCTCTCCAAATTAGCTAGACATTAATGGACATTCCAGAACGAGGGAAAGTGAAGGAGAGGGAAAAGCTAAAGACATCTTGTTAATTAAAGCTGGGCCATGTGACTGGTGAGGGGAAGCAGTGTGTTTTTGTTTATGGAGTGCCACTATTAGCATAAGTGTCTGGCCTGGAGCGGAAAAGAAGGGAGGCTTCAGAGAGTAACGGAGACAGACAACGGAGAGAGAAGAGAGGAGTGAAAGCAGTTAATGAAAGAGTGAGAAGTGGATTCAGTGGGAAGACAGACACAGATCAGCCAAGAAAACAAGTCCGAAATATTGAGAAGGAGAAAATATGCTTCGGAATGAGAAACAAAATGTTTTTGTATCTCCATTCTTCAGCTGGAAAAGTCTCATTTAATCCAGAAAGAAAAAGAACGTACAGTGTCACACCAGTAGAAGTCTAGAATGACTCAGACCCTCGTTCTCCCTTCGTAAACCGATTGGAGGAAGTCCAAAGGAATTCCCAATTTACTCAAATCGATTGGGGGCTAGGTGTTCTTCCCAAGTGGCCAAAACTGGGGATTTTTTTGGACAAGCCGATGATGGGTGCCGTTATGCCAGCTAGCTAGATACTTGAAAGGCCCTAACATCATGATGAATGCTGCGTAAAAAAGTATTTATTAGAAGGGCTCCGCCTACAGTCAGGTGGAATTCATGCTTGGAGACATCACCAAAAGACATACGTGCATTCTTGGACAAGCTGAAAGTGCAAGAAGCATGCTGACTGACGTGCTAGAATACAGTTACAGGATTTTGCACAAATATGACTTGGATTACATAGCATTACACAGTGTGGTCCTGTTTGCTTCACTGAAGTTACGTAGTGCAGTCAGCAGTGTGCCAAGCACAGAGTGGCAATGATAGAGACATTGTTCTCTGTATTACAATCCATAGCACAAAATGATTTTGAAGCTGTTGTTTGAAAGTACAATTGCTACATAATGTGTGTGTGTGTGTGTGTGTGTGTGTGTGGTTGGGGGCGGTGTAATACAGTGTCTCTGAAAAAAGGATTATTGGACTAATACCACTGTGTAAACTAACATTGTTTGTCTTGAAGTCAGACTTTGTTAACAGGACCAGAGAATGTATGAGTGAGTTCACACTTATTAACACAGCAAACACTGCAGAACTAGTGTTCTGTCAGGCCTGAATAATGTTAATCCTGATGGACAAAGAAAATAAAGTGTCCTGTGTATATTTATGTTTTATATTTATATAAAAGATAAATATTATATATTTGTTTAAAAGACTTACTGGATGTATCTCTCTTGCATTTTCAGGGCTTACATACTCAACACTTCAGGGAAGGCTGACACAGGCTGATGATGTGACTGTGGAAGTGCTGAGGAGGAGGCGGTGGCTTCTGTCAGAAACCCGCCCGATGACCAACAACAGAGCCAGCCAAGAGAGTGCAGAGGATTTACCCAGAGTGCTGGAGGACAGTGAATTAGACAACAACTCCCAGATAGAGGTGATCTTTCACCTGTTATTGTTGTAATGTCATAGTTCTGATCAGTGGTGGCATCAGAGTTGTGGCGGAAACATTTATTGATTCTAAAACCATGGCAGAATTGAACAAATGACAACATATTTGAACTGCAGTATAACATCAAAGTATGCTTTTTCACAAACAGGGTCAGTGTTGTCTGTTTTAACCGTGGTGGGTTTTCTGGGTTCTTCTCAGGTAGCTAACTTCACATCTTTGAAGAAAGTCAAGTTCTAGCTTAAGGAACCTATAATGAAGGAACATAAAACAGTGACCAAGTCCATTTGTTTGTCACTGCAGTAAAAGCATTTACCAGATTAATATATTGCTGCTGTCTCTCTCCCTGAACATCCTCAATCCTCAATGTGAAACTGGGATTCTGATTGTCTGTCTTTTGTCCCACTTCCAGCTGAAACTTCTTCTTGATTGGCGTTTCCACTAACTTTCACTTGCCCAATCTAAATTTCCAGTCTCCAGTCTCACAGACTTATGTTGGGCTATGCTTCCAGTGTCTACATGGGTTTCATCCATCTTCTCTGGTTTCCTTCACCCTTCCAAAAAAACACACTCTTAAAAGTAAAGCTGCAACAAATGATTATCTGAGAGACGCCCTAGAAACAACGCCTTTTTGTTTCTGCACGTCATATACATTTTAGTAAACTCCATACAGGAGTACTTAGTAGTTCTATAAATACAGACTGCAGTTTCTCTGCATGCTTTGTTAGCCTCATTTCACCCTGTCGCATAGGCCCACCACAGAACAGGCATTATTTGGGTGGTGACACTGACATGGCGGAGGTTTGTTAATGTGTGTTGCTCTGGTATGAGTGGATCAGACACAGTAGTGCTGCTGGAGTGTTTAAACACTGTGTCCACTCATTTGTCCACTCTGTTGATACACCATGTACATGTAAAGTCAGATACAGAAGCTCATGTGTTGCTGCACAGTGTGTGTTGGTCATCCCTAGTTTGTCCTCTAGTGCTCACAGGACACTGCCCACAGGATGCTGTTGTCCGGATATTTAAAGGTGTAACACCCCAGCAGCACTGGTATGTCTGATCCACTCATACAGCGCAACACACACTCCCACACCACCACCACACATATCACATGTGGGGTGATCACAAATAAAGAACAGAGTGACAAAGTGCAGAATTGTTTGTAATAGAGATGTGTCAGTGCGAATAGGTTCTTTATCTTACTTCACACTCACTCACCTCTATTACAAATATAGTTCTTTATGCAACCAAACGTGGTTCTTTTAGAGCATCTCTCAAAGAAACATTTGTAAAAGTCCTAGTGTCTGGAAGGTGATTCTGGGTAGGCTTTCAACTGCCCGTGCACTTGACCAGGAATGAGCAGTTCTCTCCAGACTTTTGTCGTGTACTGTTAAGTGTGAAGGCAGACCTATTTCTGTTTTTTCATGATGTCGAAATTGTCCCATTATTCAAATGAGCTGTGTTATAAAGGGAAAGACAAGACTGCAGCCTTCCAGGACTGGAATTGTCTGCCCTGCTTTAGTCACTGTGAGGAAACCCAGCCCAGAGTCAGATTAGCAGGATGTTCTAGTCCACTGATTAAAGAAATGAATGGTGAATGGAAAAGGCTCATTTGGTTTGATTTGCTGTGAATGTTTGAAGCCTGGCTGCATTAGTTGTGTGTTCTCACCCTGGGGTGATGAGCTGTTGGGTGGTGGAACAGCAGGGGAAGGAGAGAAAGTGAGACAGTGAGGAGGAGATGAGCAGAGAGAGAGAGATAGAGAGAGGCTGGTGGGAAATGAGAGGAGAAGCAGCATATTAGCTACTTTCACAGTGTGTGTGTGTGTGTGTGTGTGTGTGTGTGTGTGTGTGTGTGTGTGTGTGTGTGTGTGTGTGTGTGTGTGTCAGGTTTGATGAGATCAATGCAGGGTAGGGGGCACAGATATGACAGAGGAGAGGGGGGGTATCAGCTATTGTCTCCTAATAGCAAATAAAAACAGCACTGCAAATTTCTAGCACATCACTTCTTGATATTGAATCACGGGTGGTCTGAGTCTGTGCACAGCATGTGGTGGTATTTTGAGTGTTTGTATAGAGGTGTGTGCCTGAGCAGGAGGTAAATTTGGCAGTGTATGTATGTGTGTGACAGTGTGACACGGAGATGTGAAGGTGAAATGAGTGCAATGGGTGAATGTGTGTGTGTGTGTGTGCGTGTGCGTGTGTGTGTGTGTGTGTTTTGTTTGTAAAAGGGACACACACACACACACACACACACCCTTTCTTTGTATTTGATGTTTCTGCTATGCGTTCACGACTCAGCTGTTCACTGCTTGATTGAACAATCAAGTGCCCACCACTGTGTTGGGTGTACAAAAGAAGCCATAGAACTATAGAACATGTGAAGAAGCTGCAACAATTAAACATAGTGGTGGTTTTAACACACTCTCTCACAGTGACAGGCCAGGGTGCATGATAAACCCACAAGTAATCAGTATTAATATCAGCTGATGCCATCAACAAAACCAATATATGAATATATCAGTATATATTAGTCTGGGCCTAAAATCTGTTAGATGTGACACAACAGTAAACGGACTGTAATACATTCTGTATACAGAATATAGAATATTCTGTAATCTGTATAACCATAAACCTGGACCTAGCTGGTTAGACTCAAAGTCATAAAAACACACACAATGACATTTGTATTAATGCAGCGAGTTCATCAAACCTATTATGCTGTTCATGCCATAACATTTGACAGCAATGTTGTGCTGCAACTATGCCTACTGTTAGAGAACTACATTGTTTAGCAGAAGAGTAGTAAAAATAAAATTTGTAGTTTATAATGTGTGTCACCTGAGGCCCAAGGTACAGTGATTTAGGTTTAGTAGTATTTCATTGGATGAAACACAGAACCACATAGCATTCTATGTTCTGTTATAAGCAGTTTGGGCTAAATTTGACTAATGCAGTGGTTCTCAATCCCAGCCCAGGAGTACAATATCCCTGTTTGTTTCAGAGTTGTGCTTCTGTAACACACCCAGTTCAGCTCAGCAAGGGCTCATTATTATTATTATTATTATTATTATTATTATTATTATTATTATTATTATTATAAAATACATTGTTATGCATTATTGTCGCACAATCTAAAAAATGTCTGAAGCTTTGAAATTTTTTTAAGTAAATGTAAATTGAAATGAATTTGTCTTGTCTTCTTTTAATAATAAAGTCTAAAATAAGCCTTATTTGTTTTATTTTATTTTTGATATTCTTTTACAATTACAAATGTAATACAGTTCATCAGAGCACACAGCGGACTGTACCATTTCATAACTGTTATGTCACAAGGTTTACTCCCATATTACAAATGTATTCACTGGGGGGGGTGGGGCTATGTTACAGATTGTAAGGTAATCGTGTAGTCACATCTTCATATATCATCATATATGGAGCTGTTGACATACATATTTAGTTCAGTGTATCGATTATTGATGCCGTCTATCTGCTAGCTTTCCTCCAAAATGACCATTTCCTCCAAACGCCCAGTATTTCAGAATGCCCTTATATATGCAATACTGAATGGGCACTGACTTTCGATGTGGCTCTTCAAGGACACTGTGGTTTGCTTGTAGTGTTTTGATTTCCTCTCAGCTCTTGGGAGGAAATGACAGGTCAACTGGGGTGGGCTGTGCAATGTTTGGTAAAGAAAAAGAGTGGCAGTAGGCCTTGCTGAGAGAATAAGAGGTCTGCAGTAAAGCATCTCCATTTGAAGACAGTAAAACCACCCTCAAAATGTGCTGACTGTAAATGAATGATAGCATTTTAGAAAGTAAACTAGCCGTGCTTTGAGGAGGTGAATTGTAAAACACCATATTTAAAGATGACTTTCTTACGCAAAATATGGCTCAGCTGTGGTTCCACTTTTCACATTGTTCTTGATTTTAATATTCACATTTTAAACTGGAAATAAACTGAATTTGTGCATCCCAATCATGTTTTATAGTTGTTGTTTAAAAAGGAAGCACACATAAGAGAGACTGTGAAAGCCTAACACGGAGAGCTGCTTGCTTCCCTGTTTTTAGTTTCCTCGCTCACCAAGTGTGAGCCTCATTTCTGTGGACACAGGTACATGAAAAGCAAACCAAAATCCTGTAACTAGAAGAGTCTGGAGGTCATGTGCTGCTTGTTGCAGAAAACTGACTAAAAGTATTAGTCATCACACAACATATCCTCCCAAAGTGGCTGTTGCTCTTGACCACATAGTAGCTTCAGGTGTCAAAAAACTGTACATAAGACAAGTGAACATGTTTCAGTGAAGAGACAGTGTTTCAGTTTACAAACTGTTACTTCCATGAGATGGTGTGCATGTGGTTGACAGGGATATGAGATGGGGAAAGAAGTGACCCGGTCAATATTTAGAACTAATGTGAGAGAGAGAGAGAGAGAGAGAGAGAGAAAGAAAGAGAGAGAGAGAGAGTGAGTGAGGGAGAGAGAGAGAGAGAGAGAGAGGGGAGAAAGAGAGTGAGAGAGAGAGAAAGAGAGAGGAGAAAAGAAAGGAAGTGAGAGAGAGAGAGAGAGAGAGAGAAAGAGAGAGAGAGATAAGCATGAAAAAATGCTTCAGAATAAACTCCAGTATGCATCATCACAGTCTTAGAAAAATATAGTATTTCTTTATACAAAAAGGAAAAAAAATGAGAAGAAAATGTTATTCCATGTCATTTTGGCTAACTGCTTCACGTTTATCTGCCCCAGGATCCTATTCTATGTGATACTTCTCTTTAGGAGGCTAGACTGTGTGTGCCTTTTCAAGGCTATTATTGGCAATGGCTGCGGCTTAAAGAGTAGCTGAATGTAATCATCTACAAAGGGGTGGCAGTACAAATGTACAATTTAAATTCCCCCTGAAATCCAGGGTCAAATTTCAATATTCTCTCCATCAAAACCAACTTTTTGATTACTAACTAACTCCTGACCATAATTTCATCTTCAACACATGAAGAGCTCATGTGTGAGTTAGACAACAGTATGTTTTGCTATGAATCATAGATCATCTTTGGGCTGCCCCAGGCAGTAGCTGTTTACCACACTAGACAGTGTAGATCTAGGTGTTCTCTATGTCCTGTCAGGCGTGTTGAGTCTGTTCTCTATCACTCTGTGCTAAAGTCTACTGCTATTAGACACTGTTGGTCTGCTGAGCTGCATGTTTGATCCCAGGTTTGGACATGTTTTTTTTTTTCCTCATATTCTTCTCCCACCATGTTCCTGGTTTTATTGCTTTTTTTTTTTCATCCCGTCTGCTTCGACAGACAGCTTGGCGCTGCCTTGCCTTTTAATCTCGGACAGACCGGGCCGAAGCACACACTCGCACTCACACACATACTGGAACACTCACTAAAAACAAAGCCCTCTTGCTGCTAATGAGCCGTCCTGCTGGTCAACAGTGAGCAGAAGATTACATAATGTACCACAGAATCCCTCAAATCTCTCATCGCTACTTCAACCTGCCAAAGGAGAAAAAGAGAGGGAGATTATCTACCACTCTCTTCTTTTGGGCTTTTTAATATATCCTCCCGTACCCTTTTTGTAAATCTCATTACAGCAACACCCTCCTCTCTTGTCCTCAGTTTCATTAGTGATGTCCCGATCCAGCTTTTTCTCCCTGTCCATCATCCAGGTGATTTCATATGGAGTGACTAGCAAAACTGACACAATAAACCTCTTTCTATTTTCATGAAGAGTACAGCTGAGGTTGTGCGTAAAGAAGTTTACAGTAAGAGTGTAAAAGTAAATCAGGTTCAGTTGTTTGTGTCATTCTTTTAAGTATATGGGCTTGGTTGGTGTATTTAATATTCCAGTGCTATATTGGAAAGAGTAAAAAGCGATTGATCCACTACAAACAAATCTAACAGTGTAACTGCTATAGCACAGTATACTTAATCTAGTCTTAGGTTTTCAGATTCAACAATGCTATCAGTAGCAATAGATTGCAATGGGCTAATACGTTTAAACAACAAGAAAAAAGTTCATAAAGGCTATGTTCACACAGCTGGAAAAAGTGACCTAATTCTGTCTGAGCAAACACATTAGATCTGACATTTTCAGTACCAATATGAGCCACTTTTATGTGGTATTTTAAGTCTGATACATACCCGATTTGCTACTGTGCAGTCTGAATAATCAGATCAGAATGCTTGCAACTTCTACATCAACCTAACTGAACATTTCCCATATGTGTGTGCCAGGGAGAAGCAATAATGGACAGCTATAAGGGAGGTTTAGGGAAATAAAAAGCTTAAAAGCAGAGTTTAAAGGAACCAAGAGCACAAACCAAAATGTGTGTCTGGCTTTAACCTTTTTCTGGCAAGATTAAGCACATTTTTGATTATAAGCCCAGATGTCAGCCACAGGGGATCTTTACATGCACATCAGTTTTAAGTTAAGGTCTTCTCAGACAAATGCCGATATGAATTCACCTTAGAAGTGTGAACAGCCGCACTTTTAACTATTTTTATGGCGGATGCACTGAAAAACGAACACCACGTTTTTTTCACATTTTCAAAAAATCTGCCACTTTTTTCACTGTTATAGAAATTCGATAGCCTACATGCATCGTTGCCTTGCTTTTTACACACCGTCGGAGTGTTTGCTGCATTTACAAAAAGCATCTCTCTCCACCCTGGTTATGATTTGATCGTAAACATCATTATTCGATATGATTCTTCCGATCGTTCTTATTCCATCCAAAACCAAAAGTACTTTTTCCTCCATCTTCAGCAGAATCATTTCAGTTGCCAAATATTTGGTGCATCTGGAGTTTTTACTGTCTTAATAGTTCTTCTCTTTACCAGTCTTGGTGAGCAGTAGGAATGAATCCAGTTCCTCCAAATGTTCAATTCTGTTCCAAACAGAACAAGTGTAATGAATAAATGGATGTCTTAGTCCACATTGGTGAGGGGAGCATTTGGTGACATAATTGACAATTGTAGAAGATTTGGATAGTCCAGGAACCAGTTCTCTGTTTTCAGTTTCAACAAACCACTCCAAAATGAGTAAAGGCTCAAATGCAACATTTAAATGTCATAAATATAGTATATATGTAGATATTTTGTATCTTCAGGTCAGTGTAGATTACAAGCTCCAGTATGAGAATGTATGAGCAAAGCCTTGATGTCTGACTGTATGTGAATGTAACTTTTCCAGCCTTTCATAGAATTTTACCTGAGCTGGTATCAATTATTGGATCCATTAACTAGTCGCTCTACCAATTTGCAGCCATGAACTACAGATCAGGGCAGAATCAAGCAAAAGTGAACTGTGTCGTCAGTGGACACAGACGCCAATGTGAACAGGATGAAAACCAGGATGCAGAGTTTATTTTACTGAGTTTATGGTAAGTCACCAGGTCTTGGTTATTGTGGAGTGGATTTCAAACAGTGGCAATCTGTTTCCAATCAAAACCAAAAATCTTACACATCCTATTTGGATTTGGTTTTGTATCTATTTAGAATAACCTGTTTATTCTCTAATGCACTGTGTGACACTCTGAACAGATACATTTTAGTATTCTGGGCTCCCTTTTTAACATTCTATCACGGTTTTCCCCGTGTTTTGCAGCTGGCTGAAATAGTAGAATAAACCAGAAGGATTTTCACAAGTCACTACACTGAATTGCCATTCTGCTCATATGCATGAACCAACTTTTAAGTGTGACTAATTGAATTTTTTGGTGAGTGCGTTAATCACATAGCCAAACACTGGCTCTTCAGATATCAGTAGTATTCACTATCTGCTTAGTTCCATGCTGCAGGCACTTACACCACTTATTCCCGTCTGAAAACCCTCTGCTGCAGGTTACAGATAATGTCTGCTTTATGTCACCACTTGACAGTGATGTAAAAATAGCAGAAGGTTAAAAAAAAGCCTTGATAGAAGATCTGAATTTGATTTTGGTGAATCATGCAGTTTTCTCTGTGAAGCAGTCAGTCAGAGTGCGCTTCTTTACATTGGCGCAAAGACTATAGTAACTGCAAATAATAAAAATCGGTATGTATCACACATCTTCAGGTCAATTCTTTAGCTCGTCATCCTTTAAAGTACAAAAGCAAAGCTCAGACTAAACGACTTGCGATTTTTGATGAACCATTCCTTTAATGTAATTCAATCTGTTAGATCAGTTGAGGCACCACTGTTCAGTTTGTCATCCTTCTGCTCCATGTGGCCAACCTGTTTTCTGTGCTCTGTGGTCTCTTCGTCTTCCATCGAAGCATGGGGATGAGGTGTGAGGAGGTTTGAGGTTGAAGCTGTATGGCCAGCAGGGACATACACAAATCTGTATTCACGGTGGACCAGTGGGGTAATGGACGATTCGATCTGTTTGGGCAAAGCAAAAAAAAATCCACTGAGGGTCACAATACAGCAGTAGTGTGGTATTTTCAATATTTAGTATTAATGCTGAATGGCCTGCTCTGTGTAAATCTAATAATGAATACAACAAAAATATCAACAGAAAGTGAGTCAGTTATATTTGTAATGAACATTTAATCAATGTCTTTTGAAGTACTAACCAATGCTCAACAACACATACACAGATCATTGCTATTTATATTGAAATATTAGTAAAATAACTTTATTATATATTAGGCAGCAAGTGAACATGATTTGAAATGATTGTTAAGGTTGAAGTGTACTAAATTGTAATGGTTAGGCAGGTCTTGTGGGATGTTCATGGTGTGTGGTTGGACAACTTGTGAGCTTGCATCAGGCACACAAATGCAATTCATGGAGGCCCCACTTCGTAAAGACATTAAGGACCTGCTGCAACATGAAAGAACCTTTATTAACAATTGTTTAAAATATTATGGCTGATCAGTGTACATTTACTATATATATATATATATATATATATATATATATATATATATATATATATATATATATATATATATATATTTTATATATATATACACACACACACACACACACACACACACACACACATATATATATATATATATATATATATATATATATATATATATATATATATAGAGAGAGAGAGAAAGAGAGAGAGAGAGATGCTTGAATGCAGATGTTTCAATGCTTGAGATCCTTCATATATAATGAAAATCTCAGTATTTTCTTTTTATATTAGAAATAAGAAAAAGTTCCTTATGAATATTTTCTCTGCCTTCTCTGTCCACCTTATGTTCCATGACAACACCGTCTTTGTTCATTTAGTAGACATTATGGTACGACAGTGAATCCATTCATATAGATTACAACCACAGTGATAGTAAACATAAAGAATGAGCAGTATAATGTGCTCAGTTAGAGGGTGTTACGATAATAGGAAGAAGAGGAGTGCAGCAGCTTCATCTGTGAAGAGTGCAGGTTTCTATTCTGGTACTACGGCTTCCTTTCATATCCCAAACAGGGACATGGTAGGCAAATTGGCTATGCTAAATTGCCCCCGGGTATGAGTGTGTGTAGAAACCTTTGATGGCCTGTTGCCCTGTCCAAGGGGTGTTCCTGCCTTGCCCCCAATGATTCCAGGCACCAGACCAAGCGTGACCCTGAACAGCAGATGAATTAATGAATGTCTTGGAAAAAAGCAGGTGGCTTTGATTTGATATGTGGCTCTTTTCTGCTCATGCTTTTGTCACTTTGCCAGTCACTTTGAGAGGCTGTGCATTTATAGGTGTAAATAAAATTGATGGAATAAATGATTCCATAGTTTTGAACTGTAAGGCATGCACCTTCACACAATGTGTCAGTCATTTACAATACATTGAGCAACTCTTAAAAGTTTCTGTTTTGATTTAGAGAGGGTTTTAGGGTACGATTTAGAAACACAGATGGCTGGAAGCATGCCTGAGACTTGCTCGGAAGTATGGCTGAGATCAACAGATTATTACAGATCCTCAGAACCATTAGAAGTCAGTCAACAGAGGATCTTAGTGGGTAGAAGTCGTGGAGGTACAAAGAATATATACACTTACATTAGACTAGATTAGATTCAAACTTATTGTAATGGAGAAAGTACAAGTAAAAAAACAATGAAATGCAGTAACCAGAAGTGGAAAATGGAGGTGCAAACTGAGCATAATGGGAATGAAAATAAAGAATTACAAGGTGCAGGTAATGGATCAGAGCAAAAGGCAACATTGATGTGAATGTTCATTAAAAGTAAGCAGATGGACTGAATCTAAAGTGAATATTTGCTAATTAGGCAGGATTGAAGTGATTATAAAGTATACAATGAATGCACTGTGTAATATTATGATGACAGAGTGCAGTAATGCAGCGGCTTTTCACGCTTGCTGGCCAATGTCTGCTCTTTAGGTCCACCTTATGTGGCTAAGGATAAGTGTTCTGTAACAGATCCACAACAAACCTCATCCAGCTACCAACCATTGTCTATGTAAATAAAGGTTGGTGCACAAACTGTGTTATGAGAAACAGCTATTGCTCCAAGCCTGTACCCCGCAATTTTACATCAGTGTTTGTCATTCCTGTTTATATACCGCCAAATGCTAAAGCTAATGATGCACTGAAAGAGCTACATGATAACATCAGCTTGCTTCAGAGCAAGCATTCTGAGGCTTTCTATGTGGTGGCTGGGGATTTTAACCCCATAAACTTTGTTTTATCAGCATGTCATCATACCAACACAGGGAAATAACACACTGAACTATGTTTACACCAACATATGAGATGCATGCAGAGCTGTCTCCTGCCCCCACCTCGGCCTCTCTGATTACATCTCCATCATGCTGGTCCCTGCCTACCCCTGCTGAGATGCTTCAGATCTACACAGAAGACCATCACTGCGTTGCCCAGTGAGAGTGACTCTGTAATGCCGGACTGCTTTGAACGCACAGACTGGCAGGTCTTCAGGGATGTTGCTTTGAATGAGGGGGAATTGAATCTGGAGGATTACATATTTGTTGTCTTCAGATACATCAGCAAGTGCTACCCGAACCAGAAACCTTGGCTGAATTCAGAGCTCTGTACTCTGTTGGAAGCAAGGGATGCTGCCTTCAGGTCTGGCGATTCACAGGAACTAAGGAGAGAAGAGAGCTAGTAGAAGACAGCTGTTAAGTGCATCACAGACTATAACATAAGAGATTCACAATGCCCTAGGGACCCCTTGCTGCCTGATGCTCTCAACAGGTTCTACACTCCATTTTGAAGACAAAAACACACACCCCAGCACCAGACTTACACCCACCACTTGGAGAGACATCCCTCAGCATAACTCCAGAAGAAGGAGGATTAATCACTACCAAGCTACCAGCACAGACAACATTCCTGGGAGGGTGCTGAGGGACTGTGCTGACCAGCTCTGTGAGGTGTTGGTTGATATTTTAAACTCCTCCCACATCCAGGCAACTGTCCCCACCTGCCTGACGACTGACACCATTATCCCTGAGCTCTGTAGTGACTGGTCTTAATGACTTCTGGCCAGTAGCATTCACAAAATGCTTTGAAAAACTGGTTATCACCAATGTCAAAGCCACCATTGATGTCACCATTGATGGGACACCACACCAGTATGCATACTGCAAGAACCGATTCATAGAGGATGCCATCTCCTATGTGGTCCACACTGCCCTCATCCAAATGCAGCATAAGGATTCCTATATCTGTATGCTTTTTGAGGGCACGTCCACTTTTAACACCTCAATTGAAGAGCTGGAGAATTTGTTATCCACAGCTTCTGATTGCAGAATGCTCTTGCACATGCAGGATTTTGACTCTGTCCATGCATCTTTTTTCTCCAGAGCAGAATTAACAGAATTACTGTATGTGTGTGTGTTTATGGTCTGAGATGAGAACTGCATACATGCTGCCTGTAGTTGATTTTGTAAGAAAGCTCCTATCCCCTACAGCCACATTTTACTATCCTCACAATGGGTTTCATGTAACAGAATGAAACACTGGAAACGTGATCTAATTCCCCAGTTAGGTCTCCATTAGGAGAAAACCTTTGCAATCCATGAGCATTTTCTGAGAACTGTAGTTTGTCAGTCATATATGCCAGTGACCTTATCCTACGTTACTTAAAACATCTGTGTTTTCAATTACAGTGACTGCAATGATTACTTACAGTGAAGTTCTCAAATGATAGTAGAAACAAAAGATGGTCCAAAGTTTCTATAAAGTTTCTTACTAAATCATCATCATTCCAAAAGACACTAAAATTGAAATGGTACAAATTGCTATTCCATGAAAGCTGGGGAGAATAAGCTGCTCTACCTGACATTAAAATGTCCCCTTGTTAGTGTGTAAACTTTACCATCTGAAGATGAAGTGCATAGACCATAAGCTATCCTTTATGATGTAACAAGTAATAGAATGTTGTAAAATATTTACTGGTTTATCTATATATTGGATGACAAATTTTCATGAAGGAACATGCCCTGTGAAATATGGCTTGAATAGCTGAATTCAGCCCCACAAGTCTTTGAGAATGGAAAATAAAAGCAGATAGCCATGTGAACTATCCAAAAAAAGTTCTGAATTAATCATGAAGTTAACATAGTTCAGCTTCCACGTCTGGCCCCCACATTCATCAGAACTGAAGGCCCATGTGCGTTCAATTACACTTGAACTTGCTCAGAGCATCCAACTAAAGAGCCTGAGAAACTGCTTCACATTAAACACAGTCCACACAGATCTAGCTCATCTTTCAAGCCTGGTGTGTGTTTTAGCTGTCAGTCCACCCGTCAGAACAGAATATCAGTGATCTTGCCTTTTCTTGCACTAAATAATTCTCTTTTATGATTCGCACACCATCACCTTCTGGAGGAGAGCCAAGGTATTTATGATGGACAGAACTTCATAATCCACTTGTAGCCAGAATCTTAATGCATGATACCAGGAGCCTTCGTTAAGTACAAGCACCAGTACATAACCAGAATCAGAATCAGAAGCCAAGTATGTTACACAAACAAGGAATTTCTCTTGGTGAGAGCAACACATGTATGGCATGTAACGAGTGCACAGACTATTTACAAACATTACACTAGGAAGGAGGTACAATAAACAATAAATAGAATAAGGGTATAAGTTAAAAAGTAAAAAGTACTGAAGAGCAGAGGAGCTGAGAGATGAATAAAAATTGAATTGAATAAAAAAATGAATAAAAAATCCAATGTTTCTGAGGTAGGTTTATATTAAATGTTGTTTGTAGGGTTGCAGATGTTGACAGAAGAGAACTGTACAATAGATCTGTACAATTGTGCAAAGAGCAAATGTGTACTGTGCAGTACTATTTAAACCAGTCAGGTCACTTCAGTGAGATTTGGAGACTCAGAGGAGTCCACTGCTGTTGTGGAGCGCTACAGCTCTGGGAAAGAAGCTGTTAGCATGTCATGTTGTGCTGGTTTTGATAGTCCGAAGCCTTCTACCAGAGGGGAGAGTCTGGAAGAGGTGATGTCCAGGATGTGAGGGGTCAGTTGTAATTTTGCCAGCATGCTTCCTCACCCTGCTGGTGTAGATCTCCTGAAGCGTTGGCAGGTTACATCCAATGATCCTCTCAGCTGACCTGATGACGTGCTGGAGTTTGGCTCGCTCTTGTGAGGTGGAGGAACCAAACCAGATGGTTATGGATGAGGTCAGGATGGACTCGATGTGTAGAACTGGATCGTCAGGGTCTGCAGCAGGTTGAATTTCTTGAGCTGTCTCAAGAAGAACATTCTCTGCTGTGCTTTTTTGATGACAGTGAGATGGTGTTCCTCTCCCACTTCAGGTTCCTGGATATGGTGGTGCCCAGGAACTTGAGTGACTCCACAGTGGAAACTGCAGATCCGTTGATGTACAGGGTTGCGTCTGAAATCCACCACCATCTCTACAGTCTTTTCTGTGTTAAGCAGCAGATGGTTGTTGCTGCACCAGGACACCAGCTGCTGGATCTCCTTTCTGTAAGCAGACTCATCACCTTTGGCTATGAGGCCCACCAGAGTGGAATCATCCACAAATTTCAGGAGTTTTACAGCTGGTTCCCTGCAGACACCATCACTTTTAATTAATAAGCTATTTATCATTTTTATATCAAGTTTGAGCTTAAATGTGTATATTGTTGACAGCTGGCATTAGTTTTAAGCTCACTGACTACAGTTGGGAATTGTCAATAGAATGGCATTTTTCATGATTACCAGACAGTCAGATGATTAAACCAAGAAATAAAGTAAATATATAATAACACATAGTCTTGTCCTAATGTCTAATTACTGTACTGTAACTAAAAGCAGTATATAAATAAGAACAAAATTAGCTTCCAGGGTTTATTTGTTGATTTTTTGTAGATTGAGTTATAAAACCTGATATATAAAACCAGTCTCGGTGCCAAAACAACTGTCTGATTGTTTGTGTGTGTGTGTGTGTGTGTGTGTGTGTGTGTGTGTGTGTGTGTGTGTGTGTGTGCGCGTTTGTTATGACAAACCTGCTTCCATTTTATATGCTCAGTGTTTTTCTGGCGGGCAGCATTTAAATCTTACGGTGAAAGTGCTCTCTGCAGTTTGTGTTTGCCTTTATCATTCAGTGACTGTAGAAAACATGGACTGCAAAACATCTGTCAGAGGTGTAGCCACCACAGGTCTAATGCCACTCCTCTTTGCTTGCAATGTGATGTGTAGCTCCACCCATCCATGTTTCAACAATGAAATAACCCGTTTTCCATCTCCAGTGTCCCAATTCCAATTGTGCTCGTGCTGATATTAGGTCATTTTCTGTTGTCTCTCAGAAATCGTTTTTTTAAAACATTATTCTGGTATAAGAAGTTAAGGTTACACTTTGGGATGGAGTGGCTGACAGCCTTGGCTGGAAGAGACCAGAAGAGAAAGAGTCCTGGAAGAGAAACGAAGGGAATGGGGCAACATTAACTGTTCCCCAACAGTGTTGCACAGAGAAAAGAGAGCCTCTCGTGAGTCAGTATATCCAAAGCAATGCAAATTTGCAAAGTTATAAAAGTGGGGGATTCTGGTGAGTTTAAGAGGTTAACAGCTAAATTAAAAAGTTGGTCAGATTTAGCATTCCCATCACGGAAAAATAAAATGCTGTCTCTCGATGCATGTGAAATGATAGGTGTCACAGGCGCATTCTGGTGCACCACAAGTGCCATGTTACTTCTGGTGTGAAGAAAAATAGGGCAGCCATGTAGTTAGGAAACTGGTGGTTAGGGAACCAGTCTTGTGACTGGAAGGTTGCCAGTTTGAATTGGTAGGGTATGCCTGAAGTGCCCTTGAGCAAGGCACTTAACTCCCCACCATGTATAGGGTGCCATGGATAGGGTGGCCCACCCTATCCTGAAGTAAGGGAACTTGATGAACGAGCATGAGAGGGATGAGATACCTGTCTAGCCTAACAGAGCTAACCCACTAAATGAAATGAGGCTTGTACTTATTGAAGACCAAAGTCATGTTGTTTGTAGAACATGCTACATGGACTGTAGCGTATCTTGCAGAGGGAAAACATAACAAATCTGCTACGCATGACTCTCACTCAAGTAATACATAAATAAACCCAATTTATAGACCCTTTTGAGTTTTCATTATATAATGCAGGGATGTTCACAGAATTTCAATTCACTAAACAAAGCAATTGTTTGATTTGTGGGGGTGGAATTTCCAAGTGTTGACAGGTATGCATATACAGCTGCAAGTATAAGATAGCTCCTACTGTAAGCCCTCGTCCAAACATAGTGCTGTAGATTAGGACGCATGGTTTCGCGTCCTCAGTGTGCTGTGCTGTTTTTCATGCTGTTTCATTTTTTAAGTAAATACAGTCCCGTGAAAATGCACTCTTTCAGTTTAGTTACTGCCTCGTACAACACCGTTAGCAAACTCCTGATGAATCTTTGCACATTTTTGGCTACTTAGCTTGTGCTTTTAATTAAAATATGTATCCGAGTGAATAGAAACCATTATCTGAAAGGCTGGGGGTCTTCTCAGCATGGGCTAAGCTTGTCCATACCTCCCTTGTGCTGGGCCTGATACAAACATGGTTACACTTTCAAAACATTAATTTACATTGTCCAATTTATACATTATACATGTTTAAATTTAGTAGCAAAAACAACTCGTTTTGAATTCATTGTATTTGTGGTGTCACAAAAACATAAAATACTTTCATATCATACTTTCTAGTAATTAGTTAGTAATTATACTTTTTTTAACCTGTTGTGTTGTGCACACACGGGAATTAGTCCTCCGCATTTAACCCATCCACACACAGTGATACACACTAGTGAATTCACACACCAAGGGGCAGTGAGCCCTATCCTCAGTGCCCAGGGAGCAGATGGGGAGTTCAGTGCCTTGCCCAAGGGCACATCAGTCATGTCCTGCCAGTTCAGGGATTCAAGCTGGCGACCTTCCAATCACAAGGCTGGTTCCCTAACCACCAGACCACGGCTACTCCTAGGTTTCTATTAAGTCTACTGCAGTGTAGCCATGCCCATCCATGTTATGAATTGTTTCAGCTTGAACTGTTTTTAAATGAGTCATTATACAGGCCAACCAATTGGGATCAAGGACAGTTAAATGTTTCGGCTTGTTAAACATAAATCGCCCATAAATCAGAACCCTTGAGGTTGCCAAAAGTTATGCTGAAATGTATATTAAATCCTTCATAATTGTTTCTGTATAAGGATCAATAACTGAATAAATAACATAGGATTTTAAAGGTAAAGGTGCTTTTTAATCAGATGTTAGAAAAATTGTTATGTATCTATCTGGGTGGAGTTTTCATGTTCTCCCCATGTCTGCATGGGTTTCCTCCGAGGACTTCCTCCCACATTCCAAAATCATGGATATCAAGTGTACGTGTATGAATGAATATATGTCTGTATGCCAAGATACGGATTGGCATTCTGTCCAGGATCAATCCCCCGTAGTGCTTGGTGCAGTTCTCCAGGTAGACGGTCATTTCCAGTAAAGAGTATGCTGTGTGTGATTGGCTGCAGCTTCGTAGCAGTGTGTTGGTTGAGTGATTGTGAAGACTGTTGATTGTAAAGCATACATGTGTTATGCTTTACAATCAACAATGCTAGATTCATTCTTTCATTCATTCATTCATTCATTCATTCATTCATCCATTCATTCATTCATTCACATTCATTTATTCATTCACACAAGCGGTATATGAGAACTTAATTGTAAAAACAAAATATCGTAAGGAATGTTTAGAATATTGCCCCTTTATTATGTTACATAACTGAAAGATACATGATGGGTGTGTGATCATTTCATGCCACTCTCCAGGAGTGATGCATTTCAGAATATCTGCTCAATGCAACTGCGCCTCACATTGTTCTATACTTTAACATCCGCACAAAAACACAGACCTTTTGCTTATTGTAGCGTCTTAGCTGATACTGTCAGCATGTTCTGTTCCTCAGAAACACAAAGAAGGTAGAAAAGCCCAGACAGAGAGGAGAGATAAAAAAAACATGCATCTAACCCCTGTAATGCAATATTGATGCTGCTGCCACAGACAATCTCTCATATACAAATTGAACCTGTGAATATAGAGCTTTTTCCCTCGGCACAGAACTCCAGACTCCGATTACAGACTGGATTTTCATTAGTATTTTTCACCTCTTTTCCCCAAGACGTTCCAATGCTTTCTGCTGTAGATATGTCTTGCGTTTGAGTTGAGGGATGTCTCTGAAGACATTCAATCATACGTCCATTTCCCTTTATTCAGCCTTTCATGTTGTTGAATTGAGTTGAAGCAATGTTAGTGGAAGACATTATGGGTGTGTGATGAAGTGTCTGCTGTTTAGGCCTCACATACTTCTTCTGTACACACACACACACACACACACACACACACACACACACACACACACACATACACACACACACACAAATTCTCTCTCTCTCTCTCTCTCTCTCTCTCTCTCTCTCTCTCTCTCCCTCTGTCTCTCTCAACACAAACTAGCATTACATGTACCCTAGAATGTCAAATTCTTATGTAATATCTTTGTTGGAGTGGTTGAATAATGAGAGTTCAACCAAACAGCAGAAACAAAACAGTCCAATTCCAAATCTCTGAAACTGTTACATAACAGTCTTGACTTTATGTGATGAGAAATTCCTGTTTCTCAAGGCTGAAATTAGAGACAGCCAAAAATCTTCTAGGTACGTCTGTGTACTCAGCAGTCATCAGGCAGTTATTTCACAAAACACAAGACCAGGCTCCTGTCTGGATGATTATGGAGAGACCAAAATACTCAAAATGAAGGTCAAGTTAGTGTTTTAGAAACATATTTTAAATAACTGATGAAATATCATGAATATTTTTGTAGCGTTACAAATCCATAAACAAATGCCAAAAGGGGCATTATGAGAACTCCCATTTCTATTCTAATTGGTGATCACTCTTCACATTTATAATGTCTTTGCAGAAACACAGTATTCACCTCAGAACAATATGATGCTGCTGCTTTTAGTCAGTTTTTTTGAGACAAGCATATCACCAGAAATGGTCCAGACTTCCCTGGGCTTTAAGTAATTTTAAATGGTGTCTCAGTTTCATCCAGGCTGTTTTAACAGCTTTTCTGTTTAAAGGGTAACTAGAATGTCAAATAAGCATGATTGTGAGTATAGTGTCAGGATTTAAGGTGAATCTGAAATTACAAAGAACTGAACTTAGCTCTTGTAGTGAACTTTTTAATGTGGAATGGAACTGTAAGGACCTTTCAGAGTGTTCTGGTGTATTTTGGGCAGTTTAAATTATAGACAGTATAAAGGTGTTCACTTTTCACTTTTTAGCTTCAAAGTTTGGATCACGCACATTTACTGTGGTGCTGCACATTTGCAGAGTCCAAAACCCTGCAACCTCTTTGCACATCCCCACCTCTGTCCTCATGTGGCTATGGTTGCTAGACTATTATTTATTAACAAGTAAACCTCGAGAAAACGATCACAAGTTCACCTGACTGCTGTTCCTGCACTTCACACTCATCAAGTCTTTTTTCCACTTCTCGCTTTCTGAAGGACAGTGTCTTCATAGTAATATGAACATCTGATTGATGTTGTGATTTTTGTCATATTAGTGTGTCACAGTGATGATTACTTTTAAAAAATCACTAAAATTCAAATAAAACAAATTTTACCAAAATAAAAGTTATAGTATGTTTATCAGGTGTGTTTATCTTGCTCACATGTAGTCTATAAGCTCCACCATCTTTCATTTTCTGATGCTGGGCAATGCCCGTTGTTGATGACGTATTCTGAGATGTTTCTTTGATTTCACTAAAACTGGTAGAAACATGAGCTGGTTAATTAATAAACATCAAGGCTGAATGGAACCAGTTCAAGAACAAGAGTTCTTCTGGTGGAAAAGGCCTACAAGAGGACTAGGCTGGGATGTACTATGTGGAGCCACCACTTTGCCGTAAACCAGCCATTAAAGGCAGAGCTCATGTTTTTATACAATAAAAGGAAAATATTCTGAGGCAAAATAACGGATGTGTCTATAAAACATACTGACTTTATAAGCATTAAAGAACATCTTAAAATACTGAATTCTGGCTTCTTTAAAAGAATAGTTTGAAGAATAAGATGTACAGGTATAAGCTTTGGCATTAAGGTAACTAATATGTAACGGAAGTGTATGTCATTAGTTAGTATGTGTATTTACGCCGAGCCCTGCTTCTGAAAAGGCTTTTTAATGAACTGATTAGTGGAATCAGGTGTGTTGGGAGCAGGGACTACACTAAATGTGCAGGGCATGGGCATCCCAGGCCCAGGTTTGAGAAACACCCATGTAAACTGCATGACTAATTCACCACACACCTGCCTCAAACAGGTTGCCAGGTTTAAAGTTTTGGACCAGACAGGGCAGTTTTGTTCTGTTCTCTGTTATCCAGTGTTGCGTTGTTCCTCACTCTAAATGCATTCCATTTGCTGAAGCAGATAAAATACTTTTCATAGCTTTGTTCTTATGCTTTATTCTCCCTCTTTGACACACTATCTGCTTAAAGAGTATAATCTATAAATCACAAATATGCTACAAAAAACTTTCAAAAGTAAAACTGAATGTGGATCATAAGATGCACAGGCTGCTACATCTCCTCCAGTGTGTAAATCTGGCAACTGTTGTCTCAAACTGTGCTTAGTAGTTTAGTAATGTCTAATAGACTTGTTTGTATGATTGCTGACACCATATGCAAAATCTATAAAAGTGAGCAAAAATAAAATTCAGCTTTGAGATGTTTCTATCATTTGTTGTTATAGATCAGGCTCTAGATTTAATGCAGTCAAGAATTCCTTTGTGTTTAATAAAAAATATATAAAATGCCCACAGATATTTTTACACAGTCTAATTTTAGTGGCTGTTTGGAACTCACAGGCATGAGCTCCTCTCCTGTGATGTGAGGTTTTTTGGCTTTTAGAGACCTGCCAAGTTAATAACAGTGTCCAGATTCACTATTCTTTTATTCTGATGTTGGTTCTCCTTTTTATTTTGTTTGATATGATCACTGAGTCCTTTGTTACCATATCTAGCATAACCAGTTACATGTCCTCATTTGATAGAACCTTGAGAAAGATTACGTTTTGTTCCACTGACACTGTTCTCCTCAATTCTCATCTTCAGAATAAAAGAATAGGTAGTTGTCATTTTGCTTGAAATTGAATTGTGTTGATTGTGTTAAGTATGGTCATGTGGTATATTTCATATCTTGTTGCCTTTGGCTCTTGTCAAGCTACATACAGGGGTTGGACAATGAAAATGAAACACCTGATTTTAGACCACAATAATTTATTAGTATGGTGTATTAGGGCCTCCTTTTGCAGCCAATACAGCGTCAATTCGTCTTGGGAATGATATTTTTTGGATACCATCCGGGTTAGCACCTGAACATCCCTTTCAGACAGCTTCCTTTTGCGTCCACAGTTAATCCAGTTGGATGTGGTTGGTCCTTCTTGGTGGTGCTGACATTATCCTTGAAACCGTGGCTCTTGATACATCACAAAGACTTGCTGTCTTGGTCACAGATGAACCATCAATTTGTCCTCTTTTGAACATGTTGTGTGCATTGCAATATTTTGAGCAAAACTGTGCTCTTACCTGCTAATTGAACCTTCACACACTGCTCTTACTGGTGCAATGTGCAATTAATGGAGATTGGCCACCAGGCTGCTCCAATTTAGCCATGAAACCTCCCACACTAAAATGACAGGTGTTTCAGTTTCATTGTCCAACCCCTGTATTTGCTCATAAACATATAATACAATCACAGAATCCATTTTATTGACCCCTTGGGACCCCTGGATTCCAGTTTTGCTCTGAGAACCATGGTTATTGATAACACTGTGATAAAATACAATGTGTCAGAAACCACATAAACAATGTATTAATCTTAATCTAACCAAGCTTCTTGCTGTCAATCTTTTCAGAGATTTTGACTTTGTACCCTGTAAATCTGACACACTGGAGTTATGGTGCTTGGAAACGGTGTGTGAAACTGAAGCTTTTTTTGTTTGCCAGAATCTCCATTTTTGCTCTTTTTGACTTTTTGACATAATTTAAAACAAGCCTGCCAAGCCTTTTTGATAAATGAAGTAACAGAAATGCTTCAGAATGGTTTGGAAGAAAATCTTTTTATATATACTGTTGTTTTCTTAGTGAGTGAAGAAACTTATTTATAATGCAGATTTGTTCAGTAAGCACATATTATTGGCTTATTTAGTGTGGAAAAAAAACAGACGTGTTTCCAGCCATGTGTGTTTCATATGCATGCGATTCCTTGTGTAAAAAGGAAGTGACACAAACAAAATAAAACCAAATAAATGGACCAACAACTGTGAGATCACATAAAGAAGAGTGGATTAAACTGCAGAAACTGGCATGTTTTTACATGAGCATTGGAGCGACCATCAAACTCCCATTTCTGATGGGTGGGAAGGTGTAGCACATTTTGGCTGCACAATACAACATGTACTGTGAATTTGTAAATCTTTAGAATTCAGCTCATAATACTTGAGTAATGGGGTGTTCACAAGAAGAGTAATTGGGAGGTGGGGGGCATTAATGACTTGAGGTAGAGGTGGTGGGGTGGAAAATAGGGTGCAGAGGAGATGAGGGGGATATTGGAGTGTGGAGGACATGAGGGTAGAGTAATGGGATAGTAAAGAGATGGGGTGAAATAATGGGGCAGTGAGGAGATGAGGTGGATAAATTGGGTGTACAGTAGATGCAGTGGAGTAATGGGGCATAGAGCAGATAGGGTGGCGTAATGAGGCACTGAGGAGATGAGGATGGAGTAATGAGATGGAGGTGGAGATGGAATAGATTAATGGGGCATTGAGGAGATGGGGTGGAGTTATAGGGTGTGGTAGAGATGGAGTGGAGTAATGGAATTCAGGAGATATGGTGGAATAATGAGAGTTGAGAAGCTGAGGGAGGAGTAATGGGATAGAGGGAGATGAAGGTAGAGTAATGAGATGGGGGGGTGGAGTAATGGGGCATTGAGGAGATGAGGATGGAATAATGGGACAGAGGGAGATGAAGTGGAGTAATGGGGCACTGATCAGATGGGGTGGATTAATTGGGTGTGAGGCAGGTGCAGTGAAGTAATGAGGCATTGAGGAGATGAGGGTTGAATAATGGGATAGAGAGAGATAAAGGTGATTTAATGGGACAGTGGGTGGATGGGGTGGAGTAATGGGGCAATGAAATGCAGGTGGAGCAATGTGGAGTTGAGGGGTGTCTCATACAGTGACTGGCAGTAGGTCATTGTTAGTGAAGACAGGGTTGAGGGCGGGGCTTTTTTAAAATAAGGCACTAAATGCACATGTGCTGGTGATAAATACATGTGCTGATACATATTTCACAGGTTGAATTAGTAAGAAAATCATCCGAAAATCGACTAACTCACTTTAAAAGGCAAAAACAAACATATCTAAGATTTGAGCCTGCATTGCTTGTTGTTAGCCACATGGATCCAGAGTTAAACTAAAGAAGCAAAGTTCAGATACCAAACATACCTTGGCTGGTTGACCGTATTTGTGTAACGTGAGATTTGTTTCAATTTGATTTTCTGCTGAACTGCTGTAATATTTCTTCTCAGATTCTCTGTTTCTTCACTTCTTAGTGCTCTGTCTCTCGCTTTATCCCACCGCCCTGTCCTTCATTTGCTCTGAGAGGTTTTCTCTGGCTCTGTATTGTAGAGGGGATTCAGAGTTTAGATGGTCCAACTGGCCTCATCTGTGCTCTGAGCTTTTTTCAAACATTCAGACAGAGTGCACAGTGCCCACACACAGCTGCTGCTGATCAATGCAAAAGTCATTTCCCTTCACACGGAGCCCTGCTAAACATATGGCTAACCTTCTGAATGTCCAGACAACACTCAGACTGGACAGAGCGAGCCTGAATTTGCGCCCTGAAAGTGTGCAAACCAGGGAGTGTATGTGTCTGTGTCACACTGGGCCTGACCGGCCTGGACATCCTTATATTTAATAACTGCTGTTTATAGGAGATTATAGTTTTATTTATTTTTCATTTAAAATCGGTTACTGATCATACAGATGTAATCAGATCTTTGTTTTCACATGTTGAAAACTCAAATAAACAGTTTTTTTTTTTAATTAATTCTCTCCATGAGAACAGTTTTAAGTCATGGCCCAAGCAAACTGTCACCGGGGTAAAGTCTGACACAAATAAACATCACATGTGAAACTTGAGTTCAACTTCAGTAAAATGTGACTTTTGGGTGTAGCTGCTCTGGCTACGCTCTGCAGCAGCAGCCCAGTTCTGAAGACCCAGAGCTGGGGAAATTCTGATTCGAACGTTATTGTCCTCTAATCATCACTGTTTCTTCCCAACTGACTGCACACACGTTCAATCTGGAAGCTGTTTATTGTAGGCAAGGACTGTATATTAAAGATGGACAACGTGATTCCCTTCCATTCCACATAAATGAAGCCAAAATCGTCTGCATTGTTGTGAAATCTGCAACCAGAGTCTGCACAGTAGAGCAGAGGTGGAGGCAGACTCACCTCCTCATTTGGTTAATCCTGCCCGCAGACTGTGGAACCCTTGGACCACCCCCTCCAATCTTATCTGCCTTTTATGAATAAAGCTGAAGAACTGTAAGAATAATAGTTTTTGGAGGAAAAACAGAGAAAATGAACTGGTGGGATTAGATTGTGGGGATGGAAATACAGTATATAGGAGAAAAGATTTAATATGGGTAGTTTTGTCATTGAAATGAATGGAAATGGGCAGAGCTAACCATCATACTGCAACCAGCAGAAGTGCTAGATCTGTGGTGGTTTCACTTTTGAGAGATGTGCCATCTTTAATATACCATCACTGATTGGAGGTAAGTTAACCAGCATGCTAGGTGAACAGTTAGCTCCTCAGCGGAGTGGATGTGTTGTAGAACTCATCCATATCTCCCAACAAAGGCTGTTATATATTATCTACACTTTACACTTTATACAAACCTTTACATGAACTCCAGGACCAGGATTGCCTACCACTGTAGTAGAGTTTAAAGCTTTGTTGTGAGGATTTTATTGCATCCAGCTACAACCATGTTAGTGTGCTTTTGCAGATCTGTGTCAGCCATTGGTGCAACTTAAAGTTGCCAAATTCGTTCAATAGAAGGGGTATCCACAAATGTTTGGTCGACCAGTCATGTCCTATGTTATATAGAGCCAATGGTCACATATTTATTTAATAAATAAGGCAGAAACATATATTGTTTGCGTTTGCCTTTCTGTTGTTGTTTTTGTTATTTCATTCAAATAAGCGATTCCCATTTAGCAGAGACCCCAATGATGACCTCAATCAGGCAATAAGGAACAAACACTCTGTAGTTATAGAAACACTGCTTGTGTTGATGAAGTGTGTTTCTCTCTGTCTCTCTCTCTCTCTCTCTCTCTCTCACAGGAGGACACAGATCACAACTACTACACGTCAAAAACCTTTGGCCCTAATGACCCTTTGAGTAAAGAACTGTGGGTAAACATCGATCAGATGGACAAGGAGAAAGTGAAAATTCATGGAATCCTGTCCAACACACACAGACAAGCAGCAGTAAGTACACACCCACACACAGCAAAGGAAAAGCACAGGGAACCCAGTGAGAAGCGACTTTAATTTCGGTATTGTTTTTTCAGAGCCTAAACGTGACCAAACTACACACAGCCATAACACAAAACTACTTAAATGTGAAGTAAATAGTATTAATTTTCTGATTAGAGTGACACCCATAGGGTGGGATATACATATCAGGCAATAAATGAAGACAGCTGGGTCAATTGACTCTTTTTACATGCACTATTTATCTATTTTGTATATTGTAATATAGTCTCTATATTATATATTCTTTATATTTATATGGTGTTTCTTTACTAAATTATTATCTCTTTCCACCTGGAACCTTAATGTCCCTGAGGGAAACCTTCCAAAGGGATCAATAAATTCTATCCTATCCTATCCAGGGCATCTTCAAAATATCAGGCAAGTCCTGCAGGGTTCCCATTATGCAGTGGTAAGTCCCTAGCAAAAGTGGTCCAAGGAAAGCCAACCATGGGGTCGTTGGTGCCCAAGGCCCAACCTCACATGTTTCAGGACTTAAAGGATCTGCCATTAACATCTCAACATCAGATACCACAGGAAATCTTCTGTGGTCTTGTGGAGTCTATGACTCAATGGGTAAGAGTTCCTTTGGTGACAGTAGAGGGACCTACACAACATTAGTCATGTGGTTTTGATGTTATGGCTGATCTGATCTACTTTACTGTTTTTCCACTCTTAGGAGTGTTTGCGTACAGCATTCACAGAATACCAAAACTTCTAACAAATCAATTTTGGCATAACCTGTCTGCTTCAGTATTCTCAGGTTGCGCTCTGTGTTTATAACCCTGCACTGTGGCAGAGTGTCTGTTTATTTTAGTAGGAAAAGAAGCTGGATCACTGCAGTGATTATAGCAGTGTATTGCCATATCCAGCCAGCATGCCAAGCACATTATCTCCAGTAAACTAGAGAGCCCACAGTGGACAGACTCACCTCAGCTAAAGAGCAAAGTCAGATGTGCTCATTTACTCTGAATTAGAGTGAAGTTTGAGTTGGCTGACTCCAGAATTGGTCCACTGGGTAGACATGAAGGTTTATCCTTCATTTACAATTAGTTGGTCTGTCAGTTTTCCTTTGTCACTCTGTCTTTCTCACTGTCTCTGTCTATCTGCTTAGGTATCCATGGCTTCATAAAATGACTCCAATCTTAATATTCTGACCAAGTTGCATATTTTTGTCTCTACAGAGGGTCAACCTCTCCTTTGACTTCCCCTTTTATGGACATTTTCTGAGGGAGATCACTGTGGCAACAGGCGGTAAGTGCACCAGACTTATCCATGTGTTTCTATAGAGGTCTGTGTGTATATGTTCATGCTTAAGAGTGTTTTGCAGAACCCCTAGCTGACCTGATAGACTGTAATAGCATATAAATTCAAGGCGTTGTTTGCTCCAGATTACCAGATCTTGAATCTGATTTATAAACTCAATGTTCATGTCCTCTCAGTGTCCAGTTGACACAATGAGCTGCTCACCTTTGTAGGGGAGTTTTGGTAGGCTTAGATTTTAGTACAGCAGCTGGCTGGCACCATTTTGCTTTTCCTTCTTTGACTCTTCACCAAGTATCACCACACTTTTCTGATCAGCTCTTCTCCAATCAGTACTTCACCTGGTTGGCCAGCATTAGCTTTTGGCCTTTTTAGCCTTACATTTTTTTTTTTATAGTGGGTGCTATATGTAATTTTTAATGGACGTAAATATAATGAGTGAAGACAATTACATAATAGTTGTAATATTTATGGTTTTGAAATTATCTTGTTTTCTTAATCTGTGTTGGTTGTGCCAGATTTTATTTTCATTGAAGAGATAATAGTGTTTTGTCACTACCATCTGAACTTTTTATTTTTATCAACTATGCTGAGATTCTAGGGTGCTTTTAAAGGTACATGTGCCTGTAGTTTAGTTGCATTAGCTCAGGGTTCAGGAAACTAATGTTGATACAGACATTATATATATCTATTTATTATTATATATAGATACACCTATATATATATATATAGGGTGTGTGGGGGGTCAAGTTGGTAAGTAGACAATTCTGGGGTAAGCTGGGGTAAGCTCTTACAAATTGCATGCTTTTTCATGGTAATTGGCTCGAGGGACATGTTGATAGTATATGTAGCAAAGTGTTTGTGCTTGAGTGTGTTTAATTACCAGCTTTATACCACCTCTGCTAACAAAAGTGAGGCAGTGTGTCTGCCTCTACCCGTCTGGGTTGTCTTGCTCTGCACTCAGACTCTTGCAATTCTTATTCTTAATGATTAGGCCTGCAATAAACAAGGATTATAAATGGCACAAGGAACAGAAACCTTCTGTTCGACCTTAAATGGTGCTGCCATTACATTCTGCCAGCTGTGTAATATTTTAGATAACTACTGCATCATTTAAGGTGGAATGTTAAATCTGTTCAAGAAGCCAACTGTAGCCTTTAATTCCTCCAGAATTAAAATGTTACATTGATCTGGTTCATTTGTTACTTGATTCATGTTCTAAGACATATGACTACAGTAATGATTTCTCAGTACATTGCTCTGAGATTCCCTGGTCCTCTATCTGTCCAAGCTGTTTTCATCAGCTCATTATGTGTAATGAGCTCTCTGGTGATAGGATGTTTAATCTATCAGACAATAAATTCAACTGTAATCATGTCATGCTAACTGATAATGCTTGCTGTAATCCTTTCACATCCATGTCACTACAATCTGTAGCAGCAAAAAAGGTCAGTTATGTTTAGGAGGATTTAAAGGAATAGTTCAGTGAAGATCAGATTAGCAGGATTTATTGTGCTTTACGGATGCAGTCAGTCAGCTTTGAGACAGGTTTGGTATGTGTCATTTCTTAGCTCACATCCATATGTTCACACATCCACACAGCTGAAAGGTGGGGCAGCCATTTGGAGAACCTGCAGATAATTTTTATAACAAATTTGGCAAGCAGTTACTATGTATATTATATAGTATTTTATTATATATATATATATATATATATATATATATATATATATATATATATATATATATATATATATATATATATATATATATGAATGAATATATATATATATATATATATATATATATATATATAGAAGGATATATATATATATATATATATATATATATATATATATATATATATATATATATATAATAAAATACTTATAAATATTTAAAATGCATTAGTATATTTATATATTTACCGATATATTTTCTCCCAAGTTCTCCCATTAATGTCCACTGTATTTCCGACATGGACAGTGGACATCCCAGTGCTGTCGTGGAGTCAAGACTTGAAATGCAGTGTGACTGGCAAAATAAGGTGCATTTCCAGAAATCTGAAAATAGGAATAATGTTTGACACCACATTCAAATGTGTCCAGAATCTGATTGGATATTATTAAGCCTCTGTATACGATACACATCATATGTATCCTGCTGATACGACACATATCATGATGCAGAATATTTGATATACTGTGATATTGTAAGCAACACAATATTCTAATTTTTTTAATGAAATGATTGGAAAACTGCCTCGGTATAAAAAACACTTCATCGTTTTCATAATATCTGAGTAAAAGAAAAGTAAAACACTGTTTATATGGTGTTTAAACCCCACATAAAATGAACCACTGTCTACCATGATGTTACTATTAATTAAGAATAAATATTTTGTTTTTTTAAATATTTGAGGATTGGTACAGTATTGCAAAGCACAATATCCCCATAGTTTGATATAGCGATATATTCTTACATCCCTAGATGTGATTCTTGGAATGTAGACTGCACAAATTCTGTCTAATCCAAACTGGATATATTGCTACACTGAATTTACCCAAATCAGATGTGTGTTCTTGTCATTTCTAAATTAATAAAACATATTACTTCAGCACAGTCTTTTCTTTCAGGTCACTTTTGGAAGCAATTCTGTTGATGTAATATATATTATTGATATGTAAATGATTTAGACTTATTTAAATAAGATTTTGTGGAGTGAATGGTATGTGTGGGGAATACAGTGTCTGCTGTGAATGTGCGTCTTTGAGGATTTGTTGGGTGTATTGTGTGCTGTGGTAGAGGTGGCCTATTTCTTTGTGATTGGAGTTAATAAGCTAAGCTTCAGCATCTTTTTGGGAACAGCATTTGTCCCACTTTTGTGTTCTGTATTCTGTGTGAGGAAGGAAGAGCAATGCATAATTGATTACTTCTTGTTTGAGCGTGAATAAGCAGATGGGTGTGAATAGTTTATGGTCTAAAATTTTGGAGACTGCAGTGCCAATCGTTAGCACTGTAGACTTAAATCTGTGTGAGTGTGTGTATGTGTGTGTGTGTGTGTGTGTGTGTGTGTGTGTGTGTGTGTGTGTGTGTGTCCAATTTATTTTATTGAGTATTTGATGAAAGGAGGCTTGAATTCTTGATTGCTCATTTGACTCTTTCATTGATGTGTTGTTGTTGTTTTAGGCAGGGCAGCAATCTTAGCTGGACGTTATAACCACTGAGCGTACTGCTGACAGAGTATTCCGAAACAGAAGTTCTGTGGAGTTCAAGGGCTCCACTCTGAAGAGCTTGGTTAAATCCAGCTTAGACCTCAGAGGTTTATGGACCCAGTGCTGGTGGCATGCTTCTAGCACCATCCCTCTTCCTTTAACTCAGTAGGAGCTAGACACTTCACAAGCCAGTGCCACAGGCCTGCTGTAACACTGTTTACTAGTTGCCAGTTTTTAGATTAAAGTATCAGTATTCAGCATGTTTGCGCAACATTTGTGTGGATTTGCTGACTTACAGTCATAATTGTATAGAATTTTAGATTATAAAACTGCATTTCATAAGGCATCATTTCTGATTGGCTCTCTTATCTTCAAAAAGCAGACCAGGATGAGATGATCTAATATCATCTTCAGACTGAATTTACTTTGTTCAGACATCTGGATCCTTTAAAAACTGTAACCACTCCGCACACAGAGGTAGGAGGCGGAAGTACTTGCAGGGTTGAATTTATTAACATATAACTCACGAATGGTAGCAGACACGAAAACACGACACGAGTAACCAACTAGTCACACATACAAACGAGAAGAACGACTCGGACTAACTGAGACAAGGGAGTTATATACACACCATAACGAGACACGGCTGGGACATGATAACCATGGGGCAGGGTTACAGGTGGAACACAGCTGGGAATGGGAGGAGACATGACCTGCTCAAAAGCACATGGAACAGTAAACACAGAGATCAGCGGGACGTGACAAAAACACATTGTTCCCTGAAATCCAGAAGCAGAACAACATTTTAATGTGTCATAGAATGAAATTAGTTAGCCTTTATCGTTGTTCTTTGATGTATACATAATACGTTTGTGACTCTGATTGGTCTGGAACATGCTCAGATGCAGTTTTACAGGCCTATGCACGTTCCTGCTATGAAAGAATGAAACACATAGAGGTTTCTTTAATGATGGGCTCGTGAAAACAATTGCTGTGCTTTTTACATCAACATCAACAAGACAAACCAGTCTATTTAGATTAGCCTGGTTTGCTGTAATAAAACAGCCTACAGCTGCTTAGCAACAAGAATGAATCATTTATAAGTCAAATGTTACAGGTTAACATTAGGGTTAGTGTTGAGGTTAGGTTCAGCTCAAGATCTAGGCTCATATAATTGCACTCCTTATTTTCCAATCGTTTCAGTTTCAGTTCAGAAATTTCCATTTCTGTGACATGGATGCTTTAAAATAAAGCTTTGGAAGGTGCCTTTTCAGCTAAGTCTAAGGCTTACCTGCTGAGCAAGCCAACTTCACATCACTCACAGCTTCTCTGACAGTTGCTGTCAGCTTTTCATCTCTGTTGGTTGGTTGCTGGTGGGTTCAGGTTGGGGTTATTAAACAGCAGCAACCTGTCACCTCTCCAACACCGCTTTTTCCCCTCTTCCTGTGCCAGCTCTTTCTGTCAATACAGTGCTGTTGTTTTTATCGATTGGCCTACAGTATTTTCCAGCTGATCAGCCTTTATGCTTGCACCACCATTCTGATCAGCATTGGTGTATTTCCTGAACATTCCCAAATGTTCATCCAGACCTTATGCCTGACCTGCAGAAACGTTGTTGTTTTTCTATTTTTGACATAATCTGAAACTGGCAGTTCTTCTTTACATGTCGGAATTTTGTGATGAATGGACCAACAGACATTCTCCAGAATGACTTGGAATAAAATATTTTTTTCCATTTTGGAGACTGAGTGTGTTTGTTTGACAGTGAGGATACACTGACTTGCCAAAAAGCATGGGATAGCAGTATGTCAACAGACATAATATGACGCTACCTCAAGCCTTGTGTACGTCGCACAACTTTTATAGAGTTTTGATTTTTATGGTGAATGAAAAAATGTCCATCGCACATTAAACGACTAGGGATCAAACACTACATGACCGCAACCTGTTGCTGAACTGAACCACACTACATAATCAGAAGACTACGCCCCCTTTTTTCCATCAATCACCTGTCATTAAGAGATCTCTTCTCACACAGCCCTTTTGCTCCCACATCACATCTTTCCCACAGCCACCAGTTTGAATCCACTGGCGTTATGCTAAGGTTAAGAAAACAACCACACAAGCCACCTTTACCATGCCTGTATGTCTCCAATGCCAGATCCCTGGTGTACAAAATGGATGACTTGGAATTACAACTTGCTGGAAATCACTATGTTTGTGACTGCTGTATTTTGTTTATTTCTGAAACCTTCACCACGGGATGCCCAATAGTAGAATGCAGGTAACAGGCTGCACTCTGTTATGCTGGGACACGACTAAGGACTCTGGTAAGAGCAAAGGAGGGGGGCTCTGTATTTACGTGCATGAGAACTGGTGTAACAACGGGACAATTAAAGATAAATATTGTTCCCCAGACCTCAAGTACATGTCTGTAAGATGCCTTTCGTCCTACTGATAGAGCTAATGATAATGATCATAACGGTTGTATATATTCCACCCCATCCCAATGTAAATAGAGTGCTCGCTCTCCTGCTGAACACCATAACAAACAGCAGTGGGCCCACCCCTATGGTGTTCACATAATTGTAGGAGACTTTAATAAGGCCAACTTGAAGACTGTACTCCCCAATTTTCATCAACATGTCAAGTGTTCTATTAGAGGGGAGAACATTCTGGATCATGTTTACTCCAACATCAAGCACACATTCAAAGCCAAAGCCCTCCCTCATCTCGGACGGTCAGATCATCTTTCCCTCCTGCTCTCCCCAGCATACTGCCCCCTCAGATATAGTGCCAGGTCCATCATAAAGACTCTTACAACCTGACCAGGAAATGCACTTTTCAAAGTACAGGATTGCTTTGAACAGACTGACTGGAACATCTTTAAACACCAGGAGGAAACATTCACAGGAATGGTACTGGACAATATCAAGTTCTGTATCTGAAATGTGAGTGTGGACAAAAACATTTGGGTTTTCCCAAACCAGAAACCATGGATGACCAGCCAGGTCTGCACACTCCTCAGAGCCTGCAATGCTGCCTTCAGGTCAGGTGACAGAGTGCTGTACAGGGCTGTTTGAGAAGAAGAAAAGAAGAATTAAAACTGCAAAGGAGGGCCATTAAAGGAGAATAGTGTCCCATCTCTCCAGCAACAATAGGAGGTAGGAAGTAGGAGGTGTCACAGGTCATACAAGACATCACAAACTACAAACACTGATGTGACAACAGAAGACGTAAGTGCACTGCTGGCAGAGGAGCTAAGATGCTTCTTTGCACGCTTTGAAACATGACAACAGCACTAACCTGCTCCAGCCCTGCCCCTGCCCCCACCCCTCCTGATTCCTACACCACTTCACTCACTGTATGGGAGCATGATGTCAGATGGATGCTCCTGGCAGTGAACCCCAAGAAGGCTACCATCCCAAACGGAGGTCCTGGCTAGGTGCATAGAGCGTGTGCCCACCAGCTTACCCTCACCTTTACCTGAATCTTCAACCTCTCCCAGGCCCAGACAGTCATCCTGCCCTGCTTAAAATCAGCCATAATCATCCAAGTGCCAAAGAAGGCTCCCATTACAAACCTAAACAATTATCATCCTGTGGCCCTCACTCCAATAATCCTAAAGTGCTTTGAGAGACTGGTTCTTCAGCACATCAAGGAATATCTCCCTCCAGTTTTTGACCCCCAGCAGTTTGCATATTGTGCAAAAAGGTCTACAGAGAATGCCATCGCCATAGCTCTCCACACTGCACTGAGCCACATGGAGAAGCAGCAGAGCTATGTCCAGATGCTCTTTGTGGATTGCAGCTCAGCTTTTAATACAATCATTCTGGACATTCTCATTATCAAACTGGACACCCTTGACTTGGCCCCCACCTCTCCTCCACTTTCACGCTGAGCACCGGCTCCCCACAGGGCTTTGTGCTGAGCCCCTGGTCTACACCCACAACTGTAGTATGGCCCACAACAACAACCTCATTATCAAGTTTGCTGGCAACACCACAGTGGTCAGACTCATCTCAAAGGGAGACGAAGTAGTCTACAGACAGGAGGTCCTTAATCTGGCAGCCTGGTGTTCAGTGCCAGGTTATTCTCTGAACAGTCTTCTTGGAAGAAAACCAAGAAGATCATTATTAATTTCAGGAAGCACAGCACCAACCTAGCCCCCCTCTACATCAGGGGTGAGTGTGTGGAGAGGGTCCACACCTTCTGGTTTCTCTGCGCCCTTATTTCTGCTGGAAAGAGAACTGGAAAGAGAACACCACAGCTGTCATCAAGAAGGCTCAGTAATGGCTACATTTCCTGAGAATCCATAGGAAGCCCAACTCCAACTTGCTGCTGACCTTAAACCACTCATACATTGAGAGCCTGCTGATGCACTGTATCACAGTATGGTACGGCAGATGCAACATGGCAGCCAGGGACAGGCTTCAGAGAGTAGTAAAGGCAGCACAGAAAGTCTTTGGCTGCCCTCTCCCCTCCCTCGTGGGCATTTACATCTCACACTGCCACATCAGAGCAAAAAACATCATCAGTGACAGCTCCCACCCTGCCTTTGAACTCTTTGGCTTGTTGTCCTCAGGGAAATGTTACAGGTGCATCAGATCAAGGACAAACAGATTCAAGAACAGTTTTTTCCCGAAAGCCATAACCACTCTGAACTCACACGTGCTTTGATTTATAGTCTAACCTCCCAAACCCCTGGACTTCTTACCCATCTACTGTGCAAGATTTAATATAATTGACAACACTGTTAATGCCACTGTGCAATATCTGTATATTGTGAGATACCAATGTATCTACTCTCACTGTATAATACCCACTGCTGTGTAAATGTATGTAATGCGATATCTATTTAATTGTCTATAGAGACTCAAATCCATGTATCATTTATTTTATTTTATGGTACATGTTTGCCTTTTTAACTCATTGTACATGTGTTTTATCTCATATATACATGTGACAATAAAGGCATTCTATTCTATATACTCAGTAGGATATGCAAAGTCCCAACTTTCAAATCCAACTAGCACAGAATTGGAGCGACTGAGAATCGGAGCTAAAATTGTGGTAAAGGTCCAAGGGTGTAGATTTGCTTTTAACACTGGTGGGGACCAATGAATCTCAATGCATAATTAAATTTTTGAATTATATAATGTTAAAGTGATGGCTGACAAAGAAGTAGTTTAGACTTCAGCCATAGTGCAAATGAAACTCACACATCAGCAATAATAAAAGTAATAATACTAATCAAACAAATTAATTAATGAACTTGACAAATAATTTACAGGTTTCTTTGAAAAATAGCTCCTTATTTTCCACCTTCTTTTGATACCCATGTAACTGCCATTGCACCTGAATCTTGCACAGAAAGTCTTGCATATGACAGATGGTCAGGGTTGCCAGGTGCAGTAAGAATAAGTCCAAAGTGTAGAAAGCCCTCTCTACAGAAGCTGAAGCCCAAAATCTAAGGTGTTGCAGATGTCTGAAGAAACCATTCAAGCTATACATTTCACCTTAAATCTGCCGATCTTACTTTGTTTTTATTTTTATAATCTAATTCATACTTCTTTTTAGCATTTTATTTACAGTTTTATTATGTTTTATCATCATTATGTTTTATATTATAATTGCAGTAAAATCCCAGTAAAATCATTTAAAAGTAACACAATTAACACTAAAAACTGAGTTTTACTTGTTTCTGTTCTTTACTCTCCTATACTCTCTTCTATACTCCAATCCTCCCAATTTCCATTGTTCAAGTTCAAGCTCACTGCTAACAACCAAACAGAACTACAGGGTATCACTGACAGCAGGGAAAGGCCCAGCCAATCACACAGAACTTATGTGTTACGTGGAGGCAGGACTCGAGTATAGAACGGGATTTAACTGTTTCTGCAAATCTGTTTGTTTAGTTTTGTTTTGTTTTTTTTTAAGAGGGGAGCAAATTACCGGTGGGGACAATTCAGTAATCACTCAATATTAGTGGGAACACATCACTTCTGTCCATGCAAATTCTACGACCTTGTAAAGGTCATAATGCCATATAGGTTGTGAGGTGCTATCTTGTTAGTAAGGTTGAACGCTGGCCACCGTGCTCATGGCAATGTGACATGAACTACTGAAGTTCAAGCAAGACATGGTGGTGGGTGCAGGATGGAAGGGACATTGTATTTTTGAAGATGTATGGGCATTTAGCATTTCTAGCAATGATCAGTCTCACATGGTAACCATGATGACAGCAATTACAGTTCTACCACACCTAGTGCTTGTCCAGTGTGGATTGTACTACTATAGTGCCATCATATTAAGGTTCTTTAGACCTTTAAAAGGTTCTCCACACTCACTCATCCCTATACAAACATGATTAATGGAAGGTAAAGGTGTTCTCAAAGAACCACGCGTAGCACCATTTAGGTGTAATTTCTTCTCAGTGTTCATTGTTATATTTACCTTGTGGTTTTGTGCCCGTCATGCATTGTCACAGTGCCTGACAGCAGGAGGCTGCTCAGTTGGGCTTGTGTATTGAACCGTATTGAAGTGACAGGTGTGATAAAACGATCACTGGCTTCAGCCAAACGTAGATATCAGATTTTCCTGAGCGTCAGAAAGCAGATTTCTCCAGCAGTTTCTCTTTGGGAAGCTACTGAGTTAGTGTTTGTCAACCTAATGTGTGATTTGATGGGATAATGATATTCAAAACGCAGCTAATTTTACTGTATAATCATCCCGTCATTGTTGACACCTTATGTCGGTAAAAGCATTTACCATTTGATTAAAAAACACTTGTTTTTGTTTGGTTTGGCTTGCATTCTTTTATCAGTCAGCTCGTTTTCAATAATAAATGACACAGCCAAACAATAAATGATGAATGAACCACATCCATAATGTTATTAAATGTGCTCAGTTTCAATTACATCCTCTCTACGTTTATCACCTCAGCTGTCACTCCAGTCCATCACTCCACATCAGTCTCTCTCTCGACTACCCAAGTATGAGCTGTTCTGATGTGTGGAGCTTTTAAATTACGGTGGTGTTTTGGGGGGAAAAAAATTATATATTAAATTATATGAAAAAAATCATAATATAATATGAATCATAATACAGAGGTTGCAGAATATTATATGCAAATTGCAATATTGTAGGCAAGATGATGTATTGCAGTTGTTTTAATTAATTTGAGGAAATCAAATCATCATGTTCATAAACTTAAAGACTTTTAAGACTAAAAGTTGAAGAAAGTTGACTTTTTATGTAATCAAAACAGTGGGCTTTGAAGACACAGAACAACACTCCTATCTAGTGGTTGTTCTTTAAACACAACACAAAATGAACCACTGTCTGCCACCAGCATTACATGTTAAACATTTATTATAAATCAATGCTTTTTTCCAGATTTGATACAGTACTATACAACATAATGTGATATTTTGATATATAGCATGTTCTAGTTTCAATATTAAAGTGATAGTTTAGCAAAAAATCTCAATTTTAATCTACATTTTACCCTTTACTCAGATTTGTTCGCAGTGGTTGATCAACCAGTACATGATTGGTATGTGAAATCTAATCTTAAGACTAATAATAAAAGACTAATAAAAAGATGATTTTTGTGCAGTAAATTACTGTAAAATTCCGGTTTCAAGATAACATCATTGTTTTCAACTATATAATGTTGTATTGTTCATTATTATTGTGTACAGGGGCTTTCAAATGTTTAACAACCCTGGTTAAAAAATATCTGTTATGGTAAATAGCTAAGAGAGTAAAATATGTCTTGATTTCCAAATGGCACTTTCTTTAATATTTTAATCAGAATTCTATCTTTTACAGTTTCAAAATAACAAAAAAGAAACGGGCCCAAAGCAAACGTTTGGGCATTGTGTATTTTGAGGTTGGTTTGCAATCTTTATCCTGCAATAGAAGTCATCCTCTTTTCATCTTAAGTATTTCAGTGTCAAGTTTTGTTTGCAGAATTAGCTTTTATTGAATTGAATCCGTTCCTCTCTCTATCATCATATGTATGATTTACAGGTTCTGTCTCCTCCTCATGTTCTCTCTAATCCCAGACCACATACCAGCACAATGTTTTGTATGCGTTTGCTGTTGTCTGTAAATTTGCATTTTTTTTCCCTTGTTCTCTAATTCTGTCTGTGTTTGTTTGTGGATTGGAGAGAAAGAGGAATCGTGCACAGAGAGAAAGATGAAACAGGAGAACAGAAGGAATAGTAAAGAAGAAGTGTGAGCAGTACAGAGAAAAGATGCTCAGCCCAGCGCTGGGTAAATAAAGCCATGTGGTGATAGGCTCTGAGAAGACAGCACTGAAGTATAAAAGGAAAAAGGCAAAATGCAACAGCCTTTACCTCTTTTATCTCTTCTTTCTTCCTCGGTTGCAACAGGGAGGGATCAATGGAATGTTGTCAGTTTTTCTCTGTCTATTCTAATCTAATGCTGTGAGTCATTCTCTTTTTATCTTCAGTTTTGAAAAAAAAAAAAACTGCTTCCCATTTGCTTCCATTTTTTGTGGCTTTAAAATGTAGTCAATTTTTGTTCCCTGTGCCACTGGCTGCAACACAAACCCAAAGCATCTGCATTAGGGCTAGACTATACAGTATATTGTAAATATTGATATATCGATTTGTACAAGATTGAAAAACTAGACATTTCATGATATTGTTATTTTTATGCAGGTTACAATGTGTGTATGATTTCATTTGTGTGGGAATAGTTTGGTTTCTGGAGGGATGACGCTCTACAGTGAACAGTCTTGTTCAGTTTATTGCATACATACATTGCAATTTTACTATATATGTATATTTAGCATTCTGAATTGTTGGCATTGAAGTTAAATGCTGATACTTAAACAATATACTTTGTTAAGGTATTGTTCTATTGTTTTTTATCATATATAGCACTGCTGTGGATACTGGAGCACAGGCAGCTGGCACCGCCATAGACACTGGAGCACTGGCAGCTAGCACCACTGTAGACACTGCAGCTGGCATTGCTGTACACATTGGCACATGGGCAGCTGGCACTGCCATAGACAATAGAGCAATGCACCAGCGAAAGGGTTAGTGGGTAGTGGAGGACTCTCTGTCCATCTACATATACCCCACGGGTGGACGAATCCAAGAGGCAATGGGGTGGATAGCTAAACGTGTCCCTACATAACTTGCTACATCCATTTTTATGTCTGTCTCTCTCACGGATGGCAGGGAGGTGAGAGCAGGAAGTCGACATAAGTGCAGGTAATATGATTTACTAGCAAAGCAAAAACCAAAAATACAAAGTAACAACAAAACTTAACAAACCAAACAGACAAGGATACATAAAAGCTAAAGAACAAAGCACACACGATGGCAGGGAACATAAACATGCACAACGACAGACCAAGACACACTGAAACAAAGGGCTACTATACAGAGACTACTCCTGGATGAAGGGGATTCAAAGGAGGCACAGGGGGTACCACTGATGACAGGGCGGAGCTAGGAGACAAGACAGAAAACACAACAGAGCCATGTGTTGGAAAAACACATGACAAAACAGAACTAGACCAAACAAGGACAGACAAGGAACAGAATGGAAACCAGACTGGACAGAAGTGTGACGTGCATTTTCAAATACAGAGTTTGTTTTCTGTGCAATTGGGACAGAGCTTTATTATTTTTGTCTCTTTTTTGGCAAAAGACAAATACCTCAGGGTGAAGATGTGTATCTCCTCACAGTTTGTCAGTTCTTCTTCTCCAGTACATTTTGGTACCAGAAGAGAAAGTAAAAGCAAAGATTTGCAGGTCCAGACAAAAGAAAATGTGCACGAATGTGATCACTTTCAAACAGTTTACCTCCCTGTCTTTACCACTGTCTGTTGTCAATCAGGTTCTGACCCTAGAACCACTGTAAAGGTACGTGTCATCATCAGCAGTGTCACTTTTGTAACAGGTATATGCCATAGAAGGCATTACCACCCACAGTGGACAGAGCAGAGTGTGGTAATAATCATAATCTGGCTGGAATCATTTGTGAGAACAGAAAATAAAGACTCTCATCTCTGTACAGAATTCTTTAGCTTCCATGGAACATTGCAAAATTCATAATAATACAACAATAAATGGTTTCTGTCACATGACTTGTGATTTTTTTACTGTTATGTCACATCTCCCAAGCCTGCAAGGTTGGCATTTCTCATAAGGTGGCCAGTGACTTTACACTGAGTAATACTTTCCAGAAAATAACTTTTGATGTATTCAGCAGTTCTCATTTATTCATAACTTAAGTTGTAGGTTCCTTAACGAAGAAATGCCCTCATAATCATTCTCTTATGAGCACATATCTCATATCTGTGGCCTCCTCTACTCTCTGTAGGACAATTAGTTGTACAGCAGAAGTGAGCAGATATGAAATAAATGCATTATATTATAAAGAACAGAGAGAAAATGTGTGTGTGTGTGTGTGTGTGTGTGTGTGTGTGTGTGTGTGTGTGTGTGTGTGTGTGTGTGTGTGTGTGTGTGTGTGTGTGCTGGAGGCTTAACAGAATACCTGAGTCAGCTATCTAGGGTTTTAATAGCTTCTTTGGTCTGACCACTGTAGTTATTCCCACACTTGTTGCTTAAATTCCTCAGCAAGTGTGATAACTATTATTGTACACACACACACACACACACACAGACACACACACACACACACACACACACATAAACACACACACACACACACACACACACACACACACACACACACACACACACACACATATATATGCACACCACACATATTCAGCACAATTCCCATCAGATGCATAATGTCCCTCATTCCATATTTATTTCTTGATGGGTCAGAATTCAATTTCAGTGAATGGTGTTTGGGAACGGCAGTGTGCTGCACAGTTTATGGCGAGTAATAGGACAATATTTCTTGTTCGACTACAGTACTAGATCACCTGCACCTAACAAACTGCAGTCTGTTTGCATGAGAGTGTTTTCGTATGTACTGGAGTGTGTATATTGCTTGGCAGAGCATCATGTTCATAAGATAGATGTTATTGTAAGACTGAATGCTTTATTGTATCCAGTATTGAGAGCCTACGTGTTTCATATCATAACTGAAGTTAATGGGTTATTAGGGTTGGGTACCTTTAACATTTGTATCAATTTAAGTAATACATGCAGGTTGTAATGTAACAAAATAGGTTACCAAAGCCAAAGTGGGTGAATACTTTCACAAGTCTGTCTATCAATCTATCTATCTATCTATCTATCTATCTATCTATCTATCTATCTATCTATCTATCTATCTATCTATCTATCTATCTATCTATCTGTCTGTCTGTCTGTCTGTCTGTATGTCTGTCTGTCTGTCTGTCTGTCTGTCCGTCTGTCCGTCCGTCCGTCTGAAAACAGTAAGACAACTCACTGTTAAATTACTACTTCAGTCAGTACTGGCAGGGTGGGCTTGCCAGACTATGCAGTTTCTAAAATTCCAGTAAACGGTTGTTGTTCACAGTCTCTCTATCATTGTTCTAAATCTCATATACGGTCCTTCGGTGTTCTAGATCATACCTGTGATATACTCGGGAGGATTGTAATCATCATTTCAGCTACTGTGTTTTTTCTTCCACTTAGCTTCAGATTGCTGACCTGACTGTCCATATTGACTGCACACATTTCACATTAATCTGATAACCCATCAATCCTCAAACTCCTACTCTGTTGTGTATTGTACAGATGGCTGAATAGGAAACTCATTTTCATTGCTCCCAATTTCAACACAATTAATTGGTGCTTGACAGGGTTTGATGGTTTCTAATGCCGTCATTCAAACATGAAAACCATTCAATGAAGGTCTTTAAAGACATTTGTGCTGTAAATGAATGTGGAGTGGTTGCAATAAGGTGATCCAATATGATGAGTGAAGAATTTACGTTGTTTGATGTATAAATGGTCTGTGTGTGACTTTGGCTGCAGGGTTAAATGCTCAGATGTCATTTAACAAGATGTCATTTACAGCCCTGTTATTGTACCTCAAAATGAAACCTGCTGTTTTACATTTTATAGTAAATTCAGAAATATGTACCTATTCATTTCCCTGTGATTCCTTTGTGAGATTGAAGTGTAGCCTTTCAGCTTTAATTCCAGATTTTAGTCACAGCCTCAACATAACTGAGAAAACTAACATAACTATAATGATTAAGAGCATTTTTCATAATTGACTCATGAATTCAAGAAATTATGGACATGCCTTTCCTCACTTGAGATGCTTTGACAGGTCTTTACTGCTGTTGGTTGCATCTTGTTTGAGTTCAGGTCAGTGATTTGTTTAGATATTTATGATTATTCAATTTATTTTTATTGAAAAACAAGGTTTATTATGAATTAATTAGTTTTCAGATAGTATAAATACAGTGACTAGTTCTGCACATGCAATCACAATCAGACTGCTGACCTGAGCATTGTCCAGAAGATGATCATCGGCACCTTCCATAAAGAGGGTAAACCACAGATAGTTACTGCTGGCTGTTCTCAGAGTGCTGCATAAAATCATATTAATGGGAAGTTGACTGGAAGGGGAAAATGTGGAGAAGGTGCAGAACCAATAGGGATGACCACAGCCTTAAGAGGATTGTCAAGAAAAGTTGATTCAGGAACTTGGGCTTTACAAGCAGTGGACTGAGGCTGGTGTCAGTGCATCAAGAACTACCACACTCAAACTATTCCAAGAAAGGGGCTACAACTGCAGCATTCCTTATATATAGCTGCTCCTGAAGCAGAAACAATATCTGAAGCATCTCAACTGGGCTAAGGAGTAAAAGAACTAGAACTAGACAGAAATGTCTTAGAGTCTCAACTGGAGCCTGGAGGAGTAGTGGAGAGACACAGAATCCAAGCTATCTAAAGCCCATTGTGAAGTTTATACAGTCTGGGATGGTTTAGGGTGTCATGTCATCTGCTGGTGTTGGTCCACTGTGTTCCAACTCCAGCGTTAGCGCAGCTTCTACAAGAAGATTTTAGAATATTTTATGCTTTCATCTGCTGACAAGCTTTATGGACAAGGTTTTCCAGCAGAACTCAGCACCCACAGTGCCAAAATGTTTAACATATTATGTAACATTCTAATAATTTGAAAAACTGGATTTCTGACTTTCATTGGCCATACAAAGTAAAAAATGTTGTGACGTGTAATGAATATGTGAATATATTACAGTTTATCTTTTGAATTAAATTGCACACAAAAATTAACTTCACAATATTATATATTTTTTACATGCACTAGTGTATAAATGTGTGTGTGTGTGTGTGTGTGTGTGTGTGTGTGTGTGTGTGTGTGTGTGTGTGTGTGTGTGTGTGTGTGTGCATTACCAAATGAGTCAGCTAAATGCACTGGAAGTGATGTGGGAGTTTATACGGTTAATTAGTTAATTAATCACGAGCAGCCAGGTCTTGGCTTTGTGCCAGTGTGGTGAGGAAAGTGAGGAGGAGCAGGTAGGAATTTTTTTTTTTGCTTTATTCCAGGAGCTGTAACTGTGGGACAGTTCCCACTAATCCTTAATCAGTGAGTGCCCCATAATTATAAAGATATTAATTGTTATTTTAAGTGGATTATCCGTGTCTTTGCTGTGACCTCAGAAGAGAATTCCTGGTTCATTGTAGATCATAGTTTCAGGTATAATGGGCTGCTGCTACTGGTGTTCTTGCTGAAACAGTAAAAGAGTGTGCAGTAAGAATGTGAAATATGATCAGTAATTCAGAAACACATATCTGTGCTGCATCTGTTGTTGGATTCATTGTGATTGACTAAAGAAGACCAAAGGCCAGGGGTCGACAACTTGTGGCTCTTCTATTTCCCTCTTGCAGCTCCATAGCAGTCTGTTTACAGCTGAAGTCCTTCAACAACAAGGGCCAATCAGCTTGTTGGTTTCAGATACAGTCCCGCCCTTCAACAAAAAGGGCCAATCAGCTTGTTGGTTTCAGATAAAGTCCCGCCCTTCAACAAAAAGGATCAATCAGCTTGTCGGTTACAGATGAAATCCCACTCTTCAACAAAACTGCCACCGAAGTTGCTAGTTACAGATAAATTCCAAGACCAATAGTAATAGTAATTAGTCTAATAATTATTTTGAATATCTTTGATTTATTTTTTATTTTTTTTCATTTTTGTAAGCAATTACTAAAATGATTTGTAGATACACATATTGGAATAATTATAGAAAGGCACCAATTCAGCAGCAGAATGTTGTGTCTGAAGTGTTGGATTTATGTTCACCTGAAAAGCAGTAGTGCGATCTGACCTTGTAACTTGTGTTTCTGTTTTGAAGGTTTCATCTACACTGGAGATGTTGTGCACAGAATGCTCACAGCCACGCAGTACATCGCCCCGCTCATGGCCAACTTTGATCCCAGTCTGTCCCGAAATTCCACTGTCATTTACTTCGACAATGGTAAGAGTCATATTCTAGAAAGAGAGAGAGAGAGAGAGAGAGAGAGAGAGAGAGAGAGAGATTGTATGTGAAAGAAGAGAGAGACAGGCAGGCATACAGGCTCATATAGAGAGACAGAGGTAGAATGGGTTCTTGTTTTGAGCCTTGGTTCCTCTCAAGGTTTCTTTGTTGTAGCCTGAGGGAGTTTTTCTTTGCCACTGTTGCCCAATGAGAGTGAGAGTGAGAGTGAGAGACTGAGGAAGAGAGACAGTATGATAGAGACAGAGACAAAAAGACAGAGAGAGACAAATTAAGAGATTGTGGGAAAAAGACAGTCACAGAGAGAAAACAGTTGGAGACTGAGGGAGAGATAAAGAGAGAGAAACACAGAGTTAGATACTGAAGAAAATATGCAGATAGAGTCAAAGACTGAGACGAGAGAGAGAGAGAGAGAGAGAGAGAGAGAGAGAAGTTAGAGACTGAGGGAGAGATAAAGAGTTAGATACTGAAGAAACTATGTAGATAGAGTCAAAGACTGAGACGAGAGGGAGAGAGAGAGAGAGAAAGAGAGAGAGAGAAGTTAGAGACTGAGGGAGAGATAAGGAGAGAGAGACACAGAGTTCGAGACTGAGGATAACAGACAGATGTAGTCAGAGACTGAGACAAGTGTTAGAGTTAGAGACAGAGTTACGGTGAGAGAGAAATACTGAAAGAGTGTGGGTGGGTGGGTGGGTGTGTGTGTGTGTGTGTGTGTGTGTGTAAGAGATACACACACACACACACACACACACACACACACACACACACACAGTGTTAGACAGACAATCGATCAGTCAGCTCTCACTGCCGCAAATAAAATAAATCAGTGGACAGATCGGGTTATGTCATTGATTATAGTCTCTGTACCTTGGCTTATTACATTGTAGGCCTTTCTGTGTAATCAACACTAATACTGATGCGTTTTTCTGTGTCATTTAACTGGATATGGCTGACATGACATCACCCGACAGTACACCTGTCACTGTGCAGAAATCTGATGAAGTCATTTGTCCCTAACGTAATGGCCGTAGACTAAATGGAGGAGTCCTGCTGGAGCACACTGGCAGAGTGAAGCTCTACACTGCAGCCTGCAGATTAAAGCCACTGATATCACGTTCCCTGTTACAGTCATTTTAAATGAAAATAAGATACATGAGAACGTGACCCGCTTAGTTGTTGTGTCCAACACTTCTGGGGTGCTTTACAGGATGGACAAGTGGTTGAAAGTGCAGTGTTTGGATAGATAAGGTATACACACTTATGGTTAAAGGTTTTAAAACACCCACATTTCTCTAAAAGTGCAGTGCACTAACTGTTATAATCTAATAATAATAATAATAATAATAATAATAATAATAATAATAATAATAATAATAATAATAATAATAATAATGTCTAGTGACATCATATAGTAAACAGTAATGGTAAACAGTAAACTGCCAGTGCTTTTGGGGAATAATTGCAATTTACTGGACAATAGTAATGAATTGCAATTAAAGGGTGTTTTAGGCCCCTTTTAGAAGTAATTGGTCTGCAGCAAATGAAGCAAATAAGGCTTGTTATTGCAAACAATGTACAATTAACAAAACCTTTGTCTGAAGAAAAGCAGTGGTGGAACAGATTGTTCTCTCTGCAGTATTTAGTCAATATTGCTTGTTCAGATTGTTCTCACAATGAGTAGAAAAAGGCAGAAGACAGATCATTGTATCTCTAAAAGTGAAGCACTTTCCTTAAACTAAATTAGAAGTAAAGACAGAGTGTAATAAGAAACAGTTTCCTACATCATTAAAAAGGCATCATCACAAGACAAGTTTCTGAGAGTCAACAGCTTGTGTGATATCTGGCCAATATCTGGACAACATGTCATAGCTCAGTTTAACACAGGAGTAGGCCTGCCACTAACTGTTTTCCTACACATTGATCTGCTGATTTCCCTCCTGTTTCCTGTCAAAAGCACATTGCATAATATGCACAGTAATATGGAAACAAAAATCTACATATTAAAGTGTAAAACTATAAGTTTAAATGAGTTTGACAAAAGCTTCAAATAGGGCATTTTTTTAAATCAATAGTTAAACTCAAGAACAAATCCTTCTATTTAAAAGTTGAATTAATCTCAGTTATTAAAACAAAACCTTTTTTATGACTTTCCATACACATAGAAAGTGCTTAAAATCACAGCTGAAATATAAATAAAATAAAATAAAATAAAATAAAATAAGGTCAAGCCAAGGGGCCTGGCACAGTACCTGGAATGATACTCTTTTCTGTATTTTACTATTTACTGTAAAATATCATTTTAGTTATTAAAAAGTCCAAAATTTGTTCTTTACTGCATTTATAAATACTGTAATGTAAATTTATATAAAAAATAATATATAAAAATATATATAAAGGCCAAATATGTTCTGAATGGGTTTATACACCATGCTTGCTGAATCCCCACATTCATATAAAAACAGACCAATGGGTTTCTGTGGAGTTAGGGGTGTTAGTAAGTTCTGCTGTGTTCTGATCCACACTGTGCTGGGCTGATGTTCTCTCAGTGTGGGTCATGTTAGTGTAACACCAGAGCAGTCTTTACTCTCTTCCCCAAGAGGCAGAATTAGTTTTACACATCTTATAGCAGCTTCAGTGAAGTTTGAGTCCTATATGATAAAAACTGACACAGCGACTGTTATGGGGGACTCATTTTTACTGATTTCTGCTCGCTGCTGTCCTCATTGTGTTATGCTTGTCCTGAAATTTGGCACCAATTAATTTGATGTGAATTGGTACTCTGTAGTAGTGATGTAATTCCGTCAGCACCATCACAAACTCAGCTTAATCGATTATGCTGACTAATCATGGCAAACTTACCATGAAGCATGTCTCAGTTTTGCTGTGAAGACAGGACTTGGAGCTGCAGATTTGATTGGTGGAGAGGCACTACGAAAGTCATTGCTACGATAATAAAATGAGTAAAGAAGGCTTCTCTGAGCCACGAAAAACTGCTACCAGGTTGCTTTATAGGACGTATAATGTATGTGTACTGTATGTATATTTGTTCTTATCAATTGTGTGTGTGTGTGTGTGTGTGTGTGTGTGTGTGTGTGTGTGTGTGTGTGTGTGTGTGTGTGTGTGTGTGTGTGTGTGTGTAAAGGGACTGCACTGGTGGTCCAATGGGATCATGTTCACCTCCAGGATTCGTACAATCTGGGAAGCTTCACCTTCCAGGCCACACTGCACAGTGATGGCAGAATCATCTTCGCATACAAGGAGGTAAGATTTCGTCTTTCCTTTTCTTTCCCCTTTTCATTTACTTTCCATTCATTTCCATTCCTTTCCTTTCCTTTCCTTTGAATATCTGAAGTATAATATTTGCATAAGTAAGTGGTTGAGAAACAGGAATTGTGAGTGGTTTGGGGTGAAATGGACCATTGATGAAAATCATTTGCTGAGTAATAGAAGAACAGACATGTGTTGGATCAGATTTTTGGAGCTTTTTAATGAATATACCTACCATGTATTACTCCCCTGTGCTGCTTAATCATAGTGTACACTGCCAGTCATAAGTTTTAGAACACCCAACATGTTTTCTGAATTGATTAACAACATGCTGCTGCATTATATATGTACACTACTGGACCAAAGTTTCAGAACCCATATTGGGCGCTCTAAAACTTTAAACTGGTCATGTTTAACTCAGTTGAACTGTGGACTGCCAATTGGAAATGATTTATTTTTGTTTTATAAATCAAATAAAAAAAATCTAATCGAGTCACATAATTATAAATGATTATGAATGTTCAAAGCATGCCGTTTAGTGTGCAGTGTAGGAGATAAGGATGAGGTGTTGAGAGTATAAAGTGAATGTGCTACACCAATTATGTGAAACTCAAGGTTGAATATTAAGGAGGAGCATTGAATAGTTTATTAATATTAAAAATATGTAAATATGTCCAGGGTGCAGAGCTGTATACACTATGTATGTGAAGGTAGGCCTAGTGTTTGTCCTGGTGGAGGGCTGAATAGCCTGCAGGAAGGAGCTTCTCATTCTCTCTGTGTTGGCCTTGAGGGAGTAAAAATGCTTTGTGAAGGCCAACACAGAGAGACTTCGTTTTACACTTCATCTCTGCAGAAATAAGAAATACTGCTGGGAATTACGTTCTTTGTCACATATCTCTCTGGGTGAGAAACTGTGGTGTGTGAACCATATCTGTGATCTGTGGTGTGATTCCTTATATCTCCAAAATGGGACATTTACAGGAGAAGGAAAAAAACCTTCTTAACTTTCAATGGAACTAAATGTAACAAGATTTGAGTCCAAGTCATTTTGGAGCATTTAAGTTGATCCATTTATTATGAAATTAGATTAAAATATTGAGATCAATAATAGCAACATAGCAACAACAACAATATGTGACAGAACAAAATGTAAACAGTAAAACAAATATTTAATTAATGGACTATTTGGCCTTAGAACAGAGTACATGTACCTCTCCACTATATCTAAAATACATTCTCAAAACGATCATAAAACAATGTTAGTGTATTTAAATATACAAAATTATGCAATATGATAATTAACATGTTGAACTCTTTCTATTAACACTGTGTTATGATGCGTTCAGAGAGTCTGAAGGACTGCTGTTATTTTCAGATGGTAGCTGTTCATTTACTGTAATTGGAGTAATGAGGTTTCGATATGACAATAATTATGCGTGCCATCTTGTATTAATAGTTTTTCAACTTATTGAGTCTCTAATGGATTTTGTTGACTTTTTGTATCACTTTTCATCTTTAATCTTTTCTCCTTATTAGATCTGAGTAATTACAGTGCAGATTCCTCTTAATCAGAGCACTGAGGTAATATAAGCGTTACATGACACTATAGTGAATGAAAATTTAATTTCCCTCCTGATTAACAAAGCTGCTGGAAATATGAGTGCATTGTCCTGTACCTAAACCTTACAGTGGATCAGTTTCAGCTGTACTATCAGAAACCCACATATTAGAGGCCAGAAAAGCAGAAAACATGGATTTCAGCTGTTTGGACCGATATCATTTAAAAGTTCAACTTCAGTGTACATCCAGACCTCACAAACAATAAAGAATCAATTAGAATGAAATCAACACTTCAAGGCTCAGTGTAATGCTCCTAAGCCTAAAGTGGAAAACCACTGATTTGTACAACTAGAAAATGCACAATGGAGACAAAAGTATTGGGACACCTGTTCATGCATTGTTTCTTTGAAATCAAGTGAACAAAAACGTTATTCAAACCAAAACACCTTTTTCTGTGCTTAACTGTCTCTACGGGGAAGACTTTCTAACATATTCTGGAACACTGCTGTGAGGATTTGATTGTAATCCTTGGCAAAAATGTTAGTGAGGTCAGGGTGTTGGATGATCACCACCCTACCTCATGCCCAACTCCTCAGATCATCCCAAAAGTATTAGATGGAGCATCATTATTCCAGAGCTCAGTGCTGCGGGCTTTATATAGCATTAGGTATCATGTCAATAGTCCCTCTCTTCATTAATTGCACCAGTAAGAGCAGAGTGTGAAGGTTCAATTAGCAGGTAAGAGCACAGTTTTGCTCAAAATATTGCAATGAACACAACATTATGGGGGACATACCAGAGTTCAAAAGAGGACAAACTGTCGGTGCATCTGTGACCAAGACAGCAAGTCTTTGTGATGTATCAAGAGCCCCGGGTATCCAGGGTAATGTCAGCAAACCACCAAGAAGGACCAACCACATCCAACAGGATTAACTGTGGACACAAGAGGAAGCTGACTGAAAGGGATGTTTGGATTGTATCCAAAAAATGTCATTCCCAAGACAAACTGATGCTGTACTGGCCGCAAAAGGAGGCCCTAATACATCATACTAATGAATTATTGTGGTCTAAAACCAGGTGTTTCAGTTTCATTGTCCAACCCCTGTGTGTGCATTTACACATCTGTGGGTGCAACTTAAAGTAGCTAAATTCATTCATTAGAAGAAATGTCCACAAATATTTGGACGTATAACAAAAAGAAAATAATCTTTTATTTTGAAAATGGCATAATAACAGATATAAAGCATCCTCCATTAGTTAGGCCTATTACTCACCTGCTTCTCATTCAGATTTTGCATTGTACCTTTAGGCTTACCTGACTATACATCCTCTACATCTTCTTCTTCTTTCGGCTGCTCCCTTTAGGGGTCGCCACAACGGATCATCTGCCTCCATCTTGCCCTATCCCCTACTTCCTCTACTGTTACATCAACCATCTCCATGTCCACCTTCACTACATCCATAAACCTCCTCTGAGGTCTTCCTCTTCTCCTTCTGCCCGGCAGCTCCATCTCCAACATTCTTTGTCCGATATATCCACTGTTCCTCCTCAACACATGTCCAAACCATCTCAACCTGGCCTCTCTAGTTTTACCTCCAAACTGCTCCACCTTCACTGTCCCTCTGATCTCCTCTAATCCTGTCCATCCTTGTCACGAAACCAACGAAAATCTCAACATCTTCATCTCTGCCACCTCCAGCTCAGCCTCCTGTCTATTAGACAGAGCCACAGTCTCCAAACCGTACATCATAGCAGCTCACATTACTGTCTTTTAACTATACCACCTCTTCATAAACTACAATATTTATCTACACATCCGTCTCGTATCATTGTGTAAAAATGAGTGATTACTCCAACAACAATAACAATGATCATTCATTACCAAAAATTGTGCTCCAAACCTGGCTAGTGGATTGAAAAGGTTGAAAATTCAGTTCTGCTGCATTCAGTGAAAATATTGAGCTTAATTCCTGTCTCTGATCACGTGTTTCGAACAATTTAATGTTAAACTAACCCTCTATCCAGAATAGCAATATATGACTAAAAGTAGACAAATGTTTGCAGACGTTTTCATTAAAAGTTTGTAAATAGGCCTAATAATGATTCGGTAGGATTGAAAAGCAGAGCCATAGCCACTGATGTTTATATTGATAAAGACATATCCACACTCTAAATACAGGCTATTGTTCATTGTTGTTGTTTATTGGACTTTATTGGATTATTAATTTTGGGCAGTCACTTTCTGTGTGATTCATTTGAAAATGCCGTAGTCAGTCAGAATGCTCATGCCTAGTCTTGCTAGCTGAGCAGAGGGAAACATCAAGGATGCCATGTTATCCGTGTAATACAGCCTGTAACATAATGAGGCTTTGTTGTGAAAACATTTACTGTAAGTTTAGCTATTTTAACTATAATCTAAGCTTGTGTGACATTACAGGCTGAGCTGCTCAGCACACCAAAGTAATACTCCATCTGAAATCAGAGAAGACCTGACATTGATTGGAGCCTTGAGTTAAATTGAGTTTATCTCTTAATATCTAAGATGTCTTTCTAAGTAAAGTTGAATTATTTGTCCATGAAAACCTAAAACGCCTTATGAAAGATTTGGGCTGCACAATTGTTTTATATATAACTGTATATCGAACATTGCGTCTTGCCCAGCCTTCTGAAGAGGTTCATTCCAGCCTTAAACTCATTTGGCACTGGAATGCCTGAGTGAGGTGTGTTAAATAAGTGATGGATGGCACTTATTCCTAGATAAAATGAAGGTCAGGTATAAAGGCCAGGTGAGATCTTTGAACCGTTCTGCAAGTTGTTATTATTGGCAAAAAGATTTGTTCTCCGTTCCACACTTTGGATTTAGCATTCCTACTTCTTTAACTTTCTTTACTTCTCTTCTCATCTTCTGTCTGCACATCTGTCTGTCCGTATTACACAACACAGAAGGAGCTCTGCTCCCTTTTAGCTTAGAAAATCAATAATGTCAGAAAGAAGTGTGAAGACTATGAAATTTATTCAGCTCTGCTCATGTAACTTCTTCGTTTACATATAAAAATCAGGCCAATAAAGCAACTGGTTCTGATCATTAAAAAGTAGAATTGTTCAGCTCATACCAGAATTTAATGCTTTTATTAGCTCCTTGTGGAAAATTATGAATATGCTGTCTGAATTTGCCGATTCCTGAGACATTGTTTTATTACAGTTTTCTGGTCAAATCTTGACATAAAGAGTCTTTACAAAATAGATATAAAATAATATAAAATGGCATAATTTCACTGTAACATTACAACCCCTGGTTTACTTCAGTGTTGTGCCCCTCTAAGACAGCACACTGTACCTAACTTATTCAGTAAAAATTACAAAAAAAATTGTTTAATTATTCCAAATTTTAAAACATTGATGGAATTCAACTGGAAGTAAAAAGAAGTTAAATTTACTGTTAGAATAATTTGCTTTCTTGGTTGTGAATTACAGCTTTGTTCACAAAGGAGGTTTAGACCAACACAGCTCATAAAAAAATACATATATGAATTTGTTTGGACAAAGTTCTCTGATAGTAGTTACTGAATTATTTAAAGTAGGTACCAAGTCATTTATAGCACTTTCTGTATGATCTATAGTAGTTACTGAAACATTTATGGTTGTTATTCATAATAGTTTAAATGTAGTATGTACAGTGCCCCTTTTTCACACATTCTGTCATGTTTTACCCACAAATCTAAATTAATTTTATTGAGATTTCATGTGATTGACCAACATGAAGTGTTGTGAAATGAAAATAAAGTGATGCATGGGTTTCAAAATGTTGAATAAATTAAAATCTGAAAAGTGTGGTGTGTGTTTGTATTCAGGCCCTGTACTCGGACACCCAAAATCATTTGCCATCTGTGTGTAATTTATTCCCAGTATGACTGCAGTGTTCTGTGAAGATCTATATATATACTCTATGTTGTTTTTCATACGAGCATTATCTTGTGTTTCGGTCTTAGGTTCCAATTCAGATTGCTAAGATCAGCTCTGTCAATCATCCAGTGAAAGTGGGGCTTTCTGATGCCTTTGTGGTGGTCCACAGGATCCAGCAGATCCCCAGTAAGTAATGCAGTATTATATAGTAAAAAAATAATAATAAACATATCTTCTGCAATATTAAAGACTTCTTCCCAGTTGAACATTTGATGTATATCAGTGATAGTCATGCACATTGAACTTTAAACATATTTGTTGAGCACAGAGGACATTAGTGATCTAGTTTTAAGAATTTTTACGTTATGAAGAGACTGTTTCAGAAGACAGATAATAGCTTTAAAACTTTACAAGAAAACAGACTGTCTATTCTATAAAAGGTGGGAATGTGGCTGTAAACTTATTTTAACAGCGAGATGAAATTGATGTAATTTACATTTACATTTATTGCATTTGGTATTGACTCTCTTATTCAGAGCAACTTACAAATGTTCTGTTCACTCAGAAGATTTCCATAGCTAGTTAGTAGAGGCTAGAATCCAAAGATTCCTCAAGCTTAGATGCTGCCATAAACAAATGTCAGATTGGGGACCAACATGATTCAGTATAAATATAAACCTTTAATGAGCCAAATGTTCGTGAAAGAGATGGCTCTTCAGTCTGCATTAAAAGACAGCAAGTGAATCCTCCAAGGGACGTTCATTCCACTATTTTGGTGCCAGGACTGAAGAGAGTCAGGATGCTTGTCTTCCTTGCATCTTGAGGGATGGTGGGTCTAGCAGAGCTGTACTTGATGCTCAAAGGGCTCTTGGTACAGATCAGGTTTTGACCATTGGCAAGTACGGCTGGTCCATGTTTGGCTTTGTAGGTCAGCATGAAGGTTTTGAATCTGATGCAGGCAGCTACAGGGAGCCAATGAAGGGACTGCAGCAGAGGCGGTATGTGACTGAACTTGGGATCACTGAAGAAGAGTCGTGCCGCTGCATTATCAGTTGCAAGGGACTGATGGTCCGTATAAGAAGGCCAGCTAGAAGGGAGTTGCAGTAGTGTAGTCTTAAAATGACAAGAGACTGAACAAGCACCTGAGTGGCCTCTCTAGACAGTAAAGGACAAATTCTCCTAGTGTTTTAGCTGCTGCTTCTGATTAAAATCTATTTATAGATTATCTTAAATGTACAGCATATCAGTCTCAAACTCCCCTGCGCTACACCACAGACTGCCAGAAGTCTGCATTCTTCATATTCTTCTTAATTACACACGTGGATTAGGAACTCAGACAGGGTTCTTAGTGGTCCAGACGTTCCACCCTGCCATTTTATTGTGTTATTGTTATTATTATTTACCTGATGCAGACATTTAAAATACACCTAATCCAGGTTAATGTAAGGTTACCAGCTCTTTTGAAGTCTTGAGATTACCAACAATTTACCATTGTCACTGTCAGGCAAAAACATACATTTAAGAAATAGTGGTGCTTAAAATTTTGTGAACCCCTTTTGTGAAGTTCTAAAAGTAGATATGGAAAACTAGATCAAACAAATGAGACTAAAATATTATACATACCTTTGGGTATGAATCTTGCATTCAGTATCTGGTGTGACTCCCTTGTGCAGGAATAACTGCAACAAAATATTTCCGGTATGTGTTGATTAGTCCTGCACATCGGCTTGGAGAAATTTTAGCCATTTTTCTTGTATAAAACAGCCTCAGCTCTGTTATGTTGGTGGGTTTCTTCCCATTATTTATAATAAAACATTGTACCAACAAACCTCAGGCTTGGCCGTGTGATCTGTAGAAAACTACAAATGGGCAGCAATGCCATGCAGACCATTGTTATTCAGAATTCTCCTGATGATGGACTCATGAACATTAGCCAATATGAGAAATCTGATCTTTGATGGTCGGACACTCCTGGGGAAGGTGATAGATGTGACTCTAATTTCACATACAAATCTGCTGATCCTAAAATTTCACATACTTCCTGTAATAAATAGATATTATCTAATCATAGATATTTAACATTGGATTGTTTTCTTTATGAAATACATGGCCAGATGTAATATTTTTATCATTTTTATTTTTATTCTCCTTATTTACTTAAAACAGTTTTAATAACAATATAAAAAGTAAGGGGTATATCTGTAAATAAAGGTTACAATTGTGCTAATTAAAAAGGTGCTAATTCCTATTGAGGATAAAGTTAGGAATAAACTCAATTAGACATTCTTTATTATTGTCTACCAGTCTCTTACTAGGAGAAAAAAATTCCACATTCCTCCATGCATTATTTTTGTGATGTTTAAAAGGTTTCTTGCATCCACCGCCCATTTTCAGTCATTCAGCATCATCTCTATGGGGTTAAAATGTCTCATTTATTATTAAAATAAACTAAATATAAATATGACTCAAAAACATGCTTCAGTATACGTTCATCCAGCACAAGTTTATTTTGGGTCCTTCTGGACCATTTGGTCTTTAAAAGTAAGCTGGGGATTCATGCAAGCCAGCAACCAAACCTGTGTTCTTCTAAGAGTTTCTTGTAGCCAATATCAGTAACTTTACTGTTCAAACATCATGTTCTCATGACCCACTATACTGGAGTCATGTTTATTTGTGTTTATTCTAGGGCCGGGCGATATATTGATATTTATATCTATATCTGGGTTTAAACAGAGCTGGATATGGGCTGAGGCGGTATATCGATATTTATATCTATATCTTATTGTTAATATTGTTTATATTAATTCTGCCCCCTGCTCTTAGCTCCTCCTCTACACTGTTCGTGTTCAAACACACACACACACACATATCATGGAGGGTCAAATAGCAGCTCTAGCATGAAGACGACTGTGTGTGTAAAGAAAAGATGAATAAATTGTTTAAATATTGTACAAATGACATATTGTATCATATATCACCATCAGCTAAAATATATTGGGATATATATATATATATATATATATATATATATATATATTAATTTTTTTTTTTTTTTTTTTTTTTTTTTTTTTTTTTGTCCATATCACCCAGCTCTAGTTTATTCTAATGCTGTATACAAATGTATGAGGCATTCCCTTAGGTTGCACCAAGCAGCACCAATCAGATGGTGCTCAGAAATCGCCCTGACTATTAAAAGCATAACGTTTATTGGATCTGATGGGGGATAGCTGGAGGAAATCTTACTCTTGTGTAAAGTACTTAAGTGGTGATTCAGATGTTACTTAACAAGCAAACTTGAACAGATTGCTTTAGAACATGGGTGGGGAACTCAGGTCCTGGAGGGCTGGATTCCTGCAGAGGTTTGTGTTTATCCTGATTAAGCACACCTGATTCGCCTCAGCAGTTAATTGCCCGGTTTAGTCAGTGTACAGGAGCAAGGAAATCCATAAACCGCACTGAACTCCAGCCTTCAGCTCCCCACCCCTGCTTTAGAACGTTACGATAAAGTAAATTCATCACATCTTTATAACTTACACTTTCATATGAAGCCTTATTTGCTGCTACTTTGTTCCCGAGCGGAAACTGCAGATGAGACATAATGTTCCGGTTCGTAGAGATGCTGTGGAAATGCTGAAGTCAGGATTGTCTAGCTCTGCCAGACACATGCTCCTTTGTTTTCCAAAAGACCATCTGGCAACTGTAATTGTCCACATTAACCATGCAGAGAAGAAGCACCAGAAGATAGAAACATAAAGTTAGTTTTAGACATCATTTGTAATAACGAAAGCATGGAGCACTGATCCAACCTTGCTCTGCTGAAAAAACGAATTCTGTCACAGCAACTGTTGCTGCGTTTGATAAGCTTTACACAGCACTGGCTAAAACCGGTGTCATTTAAATGTCATTTCAACTCCATTTTAGCCCAAAGTAGCTTTGATAGTGAGGAGGAGGCGAGTTATAAGAACAAAGGGGCTTTAATGCAGAAAACCCAAGATCCAAAGTCAGTGGATCTAAAACATGCTTGACAATACTCGGGATTCTGAAGGATCCAAACTAGACCCAAAAACAAAAAAGCTTGACGAGGCAGTGTGATGTGAGGTTAAGCCATTATGTGAGGAGCCCAAACAAACAACAGGGCATGTGGCCTGTCCAGACATAAACAAAAGACCACATGGTGTGCAGGTTTGTTTTAAAGAAAGAACATCCTCTGCATATTTGCCACTTCTTAATGCCAGTGTTTAGTATTCAAACCAATGCAAACCAGACTCTGTATATAAATCCAATATAATGATATTTTCATTTCATAACAACATTGTAATACGTGTAATACATGAGTTCTGTTTGACTTCATCAATCAACAGCATGACTCAACAACATCTCTGTGCAGGTTCTTTGTGTAGGGGTTGATTTTTTTTTTTTTTTTAGCACATGAGCAGTTCTCTGCAATAGTCCCTCCAGACCTCACATTTCCTCCACAGTTCACCCACAGCTACAGTTTCTTAATTACACATTGCACCATAGCCGGTGAGTGTTTGTACAGAATGTGTAAAACTTATAAAAGCATTATCTTTTGCTGATTTGTGGTTTATGTTGGAATATTCAGCCGAAAATTACAAATGACAAAAGGCCAAATAATTATTACGAAATAATGATGTTTTTACAGCTCAATCAAATCACAAGCAGTGAGACGCTGCTTGTAATGCAGTGAACATGTCGGCTGTGTGGAAGCATTTCAAAGAGCCAGAGGATGATCCTAAAGTGGCTGTTTGCAGACATTGTTCTGCTGAAATGTCAAGAGGCGGTACAAAAGTCATTTTGTGTCTGCCGGGATGCTGAAAATGTTCAGTGCACCATAAATATTTTTTCATTGGGAAAAACAAGACACAAACACGGGGCTATTTAATATATGAAGTTGTTAAGAAAGTGGCAAAATGAACAGAAACCTGCAAAAAAAAATGTGCTCAGTATTCAGCCTTTGGCCAAATCTTTCACTTTGTTCAGTTGTGGTTTAGGTTTTGACATGTCATTTGGCCAGAGGTGCCCAAACCTTCTATTTACTGGATTGCTGCTCTGTACTGTGCCTTATTGTGTTGGATTCATTTAATGGGACTTTATTTGGCTTGAATGTATGAAGGGTTTAAGAAAAGATCACTGCTCACGGCTGTGCTCATGACGGTGGAATTTATGACATGCAGGGCCCTAGAGAATGAGGCATACATGGGTAGCACATGGAGAATGCACTGATCTTATGTGTGGAACTTTTCAAGGATGTAACTTTTGTTAGTCACTCTGGGCACTAAGGGCGTCTGCAAAATTATTCAACCCCCAATGCTGTAAAGGGCTTTAGGGAATTCAATGTACATTTGTAATTGTGTTCATAATGAAATCCTACAAGGACTTGTTAATCAAACAACTGCAACTAAAATGACATCAATTGTTTTTGTAATATAGTATTAAATGTCTTTTTTTGATTTCTTCATTGACCCAATTATTCAACCCCTTAAAAACTATCCCTCTTAAGCACAGAGGTTCATTTAAATGTTTCCAATCAGGTATTGAAAACACTTGTGCATGTCAATGAGCAGCAAGCAAGCATAACAAGCACCAATCAAGCAGATTTAAAATGACAGTGATACTCAGCTCCATGTGGACATTTACTGGTGTGTTTCCAACATGGTGAAGTCAAGAGAAGGGTCCAAGAAGACAAGAGAAGAGGTGACTTCCCTTCACAAGAAAGGCAGTGGTTATAAAAAGATTGCAAAAATGTTAAACATCCCAAGAGACACCATTGGAAGAATAATTCGCAAATTCAAGGCAAAGGACACTGTGGAAACGCTACCTGGCCATGGCAGAAAGAAGATGCTGACAGCGACTGCTGTGAGCTACCTGAAGCGCAAGGTGGAGAAAAATTGCCGTGTAACTGCTGAGGAACTGAAAATAGATATGTCAGATGTATGTACTGAAGTTTCAGGTCAGACAGTAAGGCGCACACTGCGAAATGAAGGCCTCCATGCCAGAACTCCAAGGCGCACCCCCCTGCTGACTCCAAAGAATAAGAAGATTCGACTTCAGTTTGCAAAAAATCACGTGGACAAATCACACAATATTTAGGATACTGTTCTCTAACAAATTTGAATTCTTTGGGCCCATGGATCAACGCTATGTCTGGAGAAGGAAGAACAAGGCCTATGAAGAGAAGAACACCTTGCCTACTGTGAAGCGTGGTGGGGGGTCAATCATGCTTTGGGGCTGTTTTGCTTCTACATGTACAGGGAAGCTTCAGCGTGTGCAAGGTACCATGAATTCCATTCAGTACCAGGAGATCTTGGATGAAAATGTGATGCAGACTGTCACAGACCTGCGGCTTGGGAGAAGTTGGACCTTTCAACAGGACAATGATCCCAAGCATACTTCCAAATCCACCAGAGCTTGGTTGCAGAGGAAGGGCTGGAGCATTCTGGAGTGGCCATCACAGTCACCGGACTTAAATCCTATTGAGAACCTCTGGTGAGACTTGTAAAAGGCAGTTGCAGAGCACAAGCCCAAGAATGTGACTGAACTGGAGGCTTTTGCCCATGAAGAACGGGATAAGATACCCGTAGATCGCTGCAAGACATTTCTGTCAAGCTATTCTTCACTTTTGAAAAACGTTATAACTGCAAAGGGATGTTGTACTAAGAACTAAGATTGAATGTCACTTGAGGGTTGAATAAAATTGATGATGATGTGAGCACAGACAAAACGATTGTGGTTATTTCACCATAAATGTTAACTTGCATTTGTCTAATTTACAAGTGCCTCTTTGATTTCATTGTAAACAAGATCAATGAAATGATCAAAATAAAAGTCAAACTTGCTAAAACATTTTCAGTGGGGGTTGAATAATTTTGAACACAACTGTAAATGTAAAATGAAATAATATGGTATAAATACCATTTCAAAGCACTGTATATATAGTGAGCTATGTGCGTTTTCAAAATCCATGGATGGATGGATGGATGGATGGATGGAGGATGGATGGATGGATAGATGGATGGATGGATGGATGGATGGATGGATGGATGGATGGATGGATGGATGGATGGATGGATGGATACTTTATTAATCCCAAGGGAAAATGGGTATGAAGGAAACATTTGTATGATTCCTTCAACACATATGTATAACACTCCATATCTATACAACATTCCCACAGTGCCGGCTGTAAGGTTGTTATTTTGGCTGTAAGGTTGTTATTTTGTAGAGTCTCACAGATTGCACAAAGAATATTTCCTGACATTCCCAACCAGTTTCAGAAATGTATGGAATAGAAACTGAACCTCATTTAAAAAATATTAATGCAGTTTCACAATGTTCTTGGGACATGGTCCTAAAATCTTGCCAATAACATTATTTAGTGGACCAACCTTGTGTTGTGAGAACATTCCAGTTAAAAAGCATTATTGTGTAACCTGTGGATTGTAGCTTCATTCCAGCCCTGACCTACATGTGCTTCTGTCATGGGGATTGTGTGATTTTGTATGAAGGCTAACAGTTAGTGATGTGAACTTTGTGAAGCTCTCTCTGACAGGGTGTTTTCATCTGACGCTGCTGCTGGGGGCCTGGCGGATGTTAGAGTCCCTCCAGCCGTTAAGTCTTGTTGAACAGGAAAATCCTTTTATGGAGCAGGAACATTTAGCTCAGCAGGAGCCGAACCCAGCTCCACTGGAGAGAACACTGACAATAAACACGTCTGAGAAGACCAGTGCAGCAGAACTGTATCTGCTTCAGGATGAGCAATTGAAGTTTGATATTTACCAAAGTGACAGGTGTGTGTGTGTGTGTGTGTGTGTGTGTGTGTGTGTGTGTGTGTGTGTGTGTGTGTGTGTGTGTGTGTGTGTGTGTGTGAAAGAGAGTCAGGGTATGCAGAGAAAAGGGCAGAATTTGCATTTTCTGACCTAAAACCTGTCTGTCTCCTGGACTGACACAATAGCAGAAGATAGAATTAGAGAGAGAGAGAGAGAAAGAGAGAGAGAGAGAGAGAGAGAGAGAGAGAGAGAGAGAGAGAGAGAGATACAGTAGAAGAACAGTAGTGAGAGAGAGAGAGATTGTTAGTGAGTGTGAGAATTTGATGGAAAGACGGAGAGACACAGAGCTGTTATAGTCTGGCCTGCTGTTACCAATTAAACCTTGGAAACTCATTAAACCACAAACCGCTGTCAGGATTAAACACACACACACACACACACACACACACACACACACACACACACACACATCTGCAGGCAAAATGCCAGCACACTATAGCGGAGGCCGGTGACACCCCACAGGCTGGCCAGGTAATTACCTACAGGAAAAGGCTCTTAACCCTTTGAACATCCTCCACTGAACAGGCCACAATTTCCTGCCCTAGAGCTATCACAAACACACACACACACACACACACACACACACACACACACACACACACAAACTCATTCATGTGTGCTTGGCCTTGACTGAACTATTGATGAGGGTGTTTTTTCACTAGCTAAAGCAGAACATGTGAGGAGCATGCCCTTCATTAATTTCCACATATTTAGTCTGACCTTGTGTTCAGAGAAGGCCTCCATATTTCCATATGTATCTAATGTAAAGAGGCGACTCAGAGGATAAATCTACAGCCTGCTATTGAGATGCTACACAGAAGCCTGCATTAGAGATGCTGAAGCATGCTGTGAAGAATAGATGGAGTGATATATGGGCTTGAGAAGAAACAGAAAGAGCTGTCCCTTCTGTCGGCTGTGAGAGCTGTACCAATAGACAGCCTAATGCCTTTCTCGCCCTAGAACACATCCCACGGGTTCTCTCAGCATAAATCAGCTCATAAATCTCATAAAATGAGTAGCACACAGATCCAGAGCCAGCTATTGAACAATTCAGAGGTGCCAGTAGTTCACTCCAGACCACTTCATCAGTAACTCCTATCTTGTTTGTGTACAGTTTCGTTGCAGGATTTGTGTTAGCCATCCTCTAGCCCTTCGTTAATGATCAGTTTTGTGACCATAGTAATTTGCACTACCATTCCAAAGTTTAGTCTGTGTTTTCAGTAACAACATCAATTTGGTCACAGAAACATGTAATATTATACTGTGTAATACTTGTAGTATAACATGTACAATGAGTAGGACATTAAGAAGCTTTAAATATAAAAGAATACATATGAAGGTTCATTTATAAAATCACATTTTTGGATTACAACTAACAGAAAAGTGCCAAAAAAAAAAAAAAATGAACTTTTTGTTTTAAAAAATATTCTTGAAATGTTGGGTTAAACATCTACAAATAACTATTACAGTAATGCATTTAATGGCCTTGTATACATTATTACACTCATCGTCAAAGCCAGATTGCAATGCTGTTCAGAAGAAAGATAAAGGTTACTATGAACAATAAATGATTGATATGGGTAAGTAGTGTCTCTCAGTATGGCATCAGGTATAACACAACATGCCAGATATTGTGCCATGGATTTGTAGATGCTCTTAATGGTGATAATAATCCATCCCATGCTGCTTGAATATTGTCAGTAGATTTCGTGATAAGGATGGAAGTCAACAGCGTGTCCAATAGCCTAACTCATCAGGGATAGGTCTGACAATGCAACAGTGCAGGGCATTGTATCTGTGTCTTGATGGCAGCTGTATATGGATAAGCATTGTCCTTTTGGAACAGTGCATCAAAGCACCAGGGTGTGCATTCAGAAAGAGAAGAGTCACTGGTTACAGGACCTCTTTAACGTAAAGTTGGGTTGTTACAGTGCCTGTAATGATGTGTGACGCATGATAACAAATACTGATCTTGGAGCTGAACATGGTGCCTCCACACACAAGTTTGTAGTGTCCTCCAAGACAAAGGCAGGATGTGTCACGTAAGATGTCCCACTGCCATTCCAGGACAGTCTGGCACAACAACTTTGCAGTTGTGCATTGATGCTACGCCTCTGCTAGGCTTTCCAAGTGGTTGAAAGGATGTTGTCAGTGGGTTTCTATGTATGGTTGTTGAAAAATATTGCTTTGGTATTGCAGGTGGTTGCCAGGGTGTTAGCAGGTGGTTTCAATTGTGGTTTATGTGATGTCCAAGGTGTTTTCTAGGCCACTGCAGTGTGGTTACAGTTTTATCACTTTTTAGCACTCTAGTTGCTAGAGTGCTAATAAACAGTTAATCTGTTATTCTAGGGGGTTGCTAAATGAGTGCTGTGCATGAATAGTTGCTGGGGTGTTGCTAAGCAGTTGATATGGTATTACAGATGGTTTGCTTGGTTATTGCTAGGTGGCTGCTTTGGTATTGCTGGTGGTTTGTAAGGGTTTTTTGTTGGTGTCTATTATGCTTACTTGGCATACTACATAGTGTACAATGGTTATAAGGTTTATATGAGAAGAACGTTTCAGATTCATAAACCATATGTCCAATCAAGCTCAATGAAATTAATCAAAATGCTTTATGCTTTACATGATGCATCTGTGGAGCTATAATAAAGTGAACGGTGTTGGCTGGTTAAAGGAATTCTCAGAGACATTCAGACAACATTTCTGAAATTCTGATCTGTTGCTATATTGATCTGTTGCTCTGTATTCTCATGATTTTTAGGAGGCTTGCAAGCATGGAACTGCTATGTTGTATTGCCTCTGGTCAGTATACTGGAGCTTTCATTGACGGTGTCTGGTTTGAATTTTTTGAAGCAGAGATTCAGCTTCCAGTTCGGTGGTCTCAGCATGTGGTGAGGGTAGACATGTCTCTTTGGTAAATGATGACAAATCAGTCCATCTCTGCTAACTGTCAGATCAGTGTTCTGTTGCAAACTGTGAGGAGAGAGGGAATTACCACAGCAACCAGCATCATAGTGTCTTCATCTTAACACGAATGCAAATGTGTGATTAGGCTCGAATATGAATTATTTACTCCGGCCATTCACTTTATTAGAGCCCCCTAGCTTGTACTTTTGCTTTATGAGTTCCCTTTATAGGCATAAATGTGTACAATTACACTCTCATAAACAATTTGGTCAATTTCTGACTACTGGACCACTGCTCTTTACATATCATTTGAGGGACATTCTCAGCACAGTCTCTGCAACAAGATGAATGAAAAATAGCAGTGAGAATGAAGTTATGATAAGATGAATTTCCAGAGTGGTGGCCGTGAAATCATGAAGCTGATACTTTGACAAAACTGTAAAAGAAATAACTCGAGTATATTATGATATCACCTATTAAGCATGAAAGACAATATCACTTAATGCCGGCATCTCTTGATAATGGCACTCTGACTGAACTGTAATCTATCAAATGACTACAAAAGGCCAAAGAACTGTAACAAATTACAATATAGCAGCAAGTTACCCAGGTAAACAACTTATAAACACAAAGCATGTAAAACCAGTGCTTTTTTGTCCAGGTGCCCCATTTCTGTTGAGCTGCTGTGGTAAGCAATAGCAACCCATTACTGTTACTGTTGCTATTAGGAAAAAATACAGTGAACCTCTGCTAGCCCGTCTGTAGAATACCAGTAGTATGTGTGGTAAGCATGACCACGTTTCATGTTTAATTCAATGCTTCTGAAATACATTCTGTTTGATTTGATGTATCTGGATATTAGCAATTTGTAGATGCCACGACAAAAGCCTTGTAACTCCATTGTTGGTGTTTTCTCTTTCTTTCATGATGCCTAGAAAAATAGAAATTCTTTTTACATCCATTGAAAGCTAAGACATTTTTCTGTGTCCTGTAAAAATGCCATGCCTGTAAAAAATGTTTTTGTGTGACAGTAATGGTAGGTTTTATATTAGATTATGCTGTGTTAAGCTGCTATCACACTTATAAAATGAGGATTGTGCTTCACTCTGACACTGGCAAGATTTAACTAACTGCAAGAATTCAACCACACTGACTGAATCCTGGTAAGACTGTCAGTATACAATGTACAGAAGGTCCAGACTGGCGGTCTTTCTCCACAAAGCTTATCCCACCCATTGGAATTTGGAAACTGATGAGCTTAGTCCTCTTTAACTGAATTAGAGGTTCTTCTCTGCTTCTAACCAGTAGGAAAGAGAAAAAATCTTTTGTTTAAAGAATGTGTCCTTCTTGTTGTCAACCAAAAGGAACAATGAACTATTAGTACTGAAATATTTGCAATATTTAAAAACAAGCACGATTCTTTTGGATTCTGTTAGATTCCTCTGAAGGCCTTAGAGACTTAAGAGTTTTTGTACTTGTGTTGAGCCAGCAGACATCAAAACATGACTAAATTCACCAAAAACAGATGAGTAGATGAATCCATATGAATGAAGAATAGAGTTCTGTATTTACATGCTGTAGTACTTGGAGATTAAAGTTCTGTTCAGAGCTTCAATTAATTTTTTCTTAATAGTTTTGGTGTCTTGGGTCTCAATAGACTAATAGAACTAATATCAGTGATAAAACTGGAGTATGATCATAAATGCCTTCAGCCTCATGCCTACAACCACAAATATCAATGTAATATCAGTACAACACTCCCTCTCATCTATTATTGCAGAAATGACTTAATGTTGTTGTCAGAGTATTTCAATGAATTGAATAAAACGTCTGAAAACTGCATTTTGTAGCTTTGATAAGCAGATTTAATTTTAAGATGTTGTTATGGAATTTTAAATTCCATAAATAAAGTAAAAATGGGACATTTTAACAATAAAGTAACAGAAATGCAGGTGATTTAATCATTGGCGGGTGGGAGGCTTTGAGGAATGAGAGCACTGAGCTGCTACAAACACAATGTTACTTTGTCTCTTCACTGTACATTGTAATTCAATTTTCCACATCGCTGCTTGAGCTAATTCAACGACCAGTCCCATACACCCTCTGCATTACCAAATATCCATTTGTGCGAGTGAGAGCGAGAAAGAGAGTGTTCTGTACAACATATTAAATTACTTTTCAGCGAAGCTCGCATTATATTACCACTTTATAATGATCCCTGTCTATTTTGCTATAGTTGCATAGCAACATATCTACTCCAATCCATTTCCATACTCTTCACATTGTGTTGACAGGGCTGTGTCTGCACTGTTCACTTTGATGGCAAAAATGAAGGCCGTGGTGTTTAGCAGTCCGGACACTCCACCCTGTCACTTCATTACTGTTATTGTTGTTGTTGAAATTATTATTTACTTCACGCTTATGTATAAAATGCTGCTAATCCAAGTGTGACACACCAGTCATATCAGGAAGAACAAGGACATTGAAGGCAGTGTTGGAGACAGCAGGAGACAGTGCTCTGTTTTCAAATACACAAAGCTTCTACATTTCATCCCCACACCTCGCAAAACACAACATTTCAGTCCTGCATTCTTCTCCCAAGCTCTTTCTTTTCCCAACTCAGTTTCATCTTGATTTTGTCTGTCTAACGACAAATTGTCTTCCAGAACTGGTCAGGTGTTTTATTGCATGTTTTCTGTCAGTGTAATGTGACCTTTCTGTACTTGAGTGTTACCAGTGGTTTGCACCTTGAACACCCCCTATGATTTCCAATGATGGAACTGAGGCATGAAAACAGATTTCAGATAGAAAGACAGAAATGCGCAGAATGTGAATAAAAAACACCCAGAAATCAATATATTCTTTTAGCACCTAACCCTTAAACACATGCCAACGTGCTTTATGGGGTACTATGTTACTTAAGAGATCACGTCACAGCAGACTCTCTGAAATTGGGATGTTTTACTGGTTTACAATCAACCACGACATTTTGATCACCTCCTTGTTTCTACACTCACTGTTCAGTTTTAACAGCTTCACTTACCCCACAGGAGCACTTTGTAATTCTATAATTAGACTGCTGACCATCTGTTTCTCTGCATACCTCTTTAGCAGTCCACAATCCTTCCAATCCGCCAGTCCTCATTCATCAAGAGCAAGTTTAAGGAAACAGTCATCCCATTTGTCTTTCTATGTGCAGAGCGAGCGATGGAGCCCGACAAGTGAAATGATGCATTTTAAGAGAAGGAGAGTAGGAGTACAGGGGGATGTGCAAGGAAAACGTATTCAAAGCACTGAGCTAATAGGAGAGTACCGGACAGGGTGATGTGCATGACAGATAGTGACATAAAATGTCATAAAATTACAGTCATTAAAAAAATTGTGTAATATTCTACTGAGAAAAGGGCTGGGAGGAAAGGTGGAAATGAAAATTGGAAAAAAAGTACAAATGCTGTCCTTCCTAACCTTAATTTTTGCTCTCCCCCCAGCCCCTCCCAGACTTTCAGGGTTGTAAATTATTCTCATGACATTTGTGACGTGTGTGTGTGTGTGTGTGTGTGTGTGTGTGTGTGTGTGTGTGTGTGTGTGTGTGTGTGTGTGTGTCTGTTTCCAGATGTTCGGAGGAAGACTATCTATGAGTATCATCGTGTGGAGTTGCTCAAGACTAAAATCACAAACAGCACAGCTGTGGAGATGATGCCATTGCCTAGTAAGACAATACAGACAATGTTTATACAATGTTAAGATGAGGGTGATGAATATGTTCCATTTTTTATATACACCAATCAACCATAACATTATGACCACCTCCATGTTTCTGTATTGACTTTCCATTTTATCAGCTCCTCTTACCATGCAGGATCACTTTGTAGTCCTATAATTACAGACTGTAGTCAATCTGTTTCTCTGTGTACTTTTTTATCCTCCTTTCACCCTGTGTTTTAATGGTCAGGACTCCACAGGACCACCACAGAGCAGGTTTTTTGTGCGTGGTGGCTCTGTCTCAGCACTGCAGTAACGCTGACATGGTGATGAGGTTTTAGTGTGTTGTGCTGGTATGAGTGGATGACACACAGCTGTGTTGCTGGAGTGTTTAAACACTGTGTCCACTCACTGGCCACTTTATTAGATGCTTCTACCTAGTTGCTTTTTTTTTATTTAAAAGGAATCATGTACTCCACATGCAGTCAATCAGTCAAGGCAGTTTGGAATCTGAAGTTTGCTTCTATAGTCTACAATGTGATGCTAGACTAGCATTGCTGAAAAAGACTGAACCTAGACTATCAATTTTATATCTACATGTTTTTTGAAAATCTATCAAAAAACTCCATAAACAACATGCAGAGACCTTCTCTTTAAACATTTAAGCTAAAACAGATCTACATTTCATAGTGCTTTCTGCTTCAGACTGGACCTAGATACTGCGCTAAGGTAAAATTGCTTCTGGTTCCTCAGAATGGGTACTCCCTCATTCAGGATTTTAATAGTACAGTACAGAACAGCAAGTCGTACTGTGTTCTAAACCACACTGATTTGTCTGCTTTAAGCAAACAGCAGGATGTGAGATGCTTTTGGATGTGTATTTGTGGAGTTGAGATAGCAGCCATGTCTTAGTTAATTGACAGCATGTGGGGTAAGCAATAAATTAGATTTTTGATTAAATTTGTTTCAGAATTTTTAAGAATAGAGGAGCACCACTGTTTCCTCAAAGAGTTAAACGTATTGGAGGTTTTTTTTAATTTATATTATTACTTTTGTGCAAGTTTAAACTATTTTTTGTTTTGTTTTGACTACAAAACAAACACAATATTTGATCAAATATAGTGGAAATGTACACAGCATTCATGATATGAGTAAAATTAGAGAGAAGTAAATTCTTAACAAATTAAATGTAATAGAACACAACTGTTTGCAGAATTTTAATATAAATATAATGAAATATAAAATAATGTATGTTTTATTCAGTACAAGGGCAGCCTTGCTCCACCTGCTGATAGAAAAGAGAAAAGATTTGAAACACAGGAAGCAGAATGCAAGGCTGGTGGCAATTTAAAACAGGAGCAAAACATCCTTTTACTGGTGTGATTAAAAAATATGAGAGTATGCTAGGTATGCTCATAGGTCAAACAGACACCTCCAGATGTGTTCAGAAAAAATGCCAATGTACCATAGTTTTAGGACCCCATGTACATTTAATGGCACCTGAAAAGGGCTTTGGAAATATTTTTACACACTTTTGAACCTTTTCATGAACCAGTACATTTTAAGTGCTTTTCCACCAGAAAACCTTCTCATCTAGGTGAAACCTTTAAGGTCTTAGATGTTTTTCCACCCAAAGAACATTTTTATGAACCAGGAACCTTTAAGGCACTAAGGATATCTTTAATGTTTTTACACTGGAAGAACATGATTTTATTAACCATTTTTGAGGCTCACAAACATTTTCCATGTTTCCATTGAAACATTGTTGGTACTTTCACTGTTTTGTTTTTGTTTGTTTGTTTGTTTGTTTGTTTGTTCTTTATAGATACTGTGGTCATATGGTGTTTAGAATGATTAGGTATAAATAGATCACAGTTTAAACAGGCAAGAAACATCTTGTAAGTCACAGAGGCGTTGTCACAGTCAAATGACTCATCTGGTGGTAAAATATGTGCAGAAATACTGCCAGTTCAGAAGTTAATATTTTTACTACAAAACCATGTGTTTTGGGGTACTTATTTATATATGTAACTTTTGTAAAAATGTACCTTACAGGCAAAGACAACACATTTTAGTTGTATGTCTTATTTTCCACTTTTTCGCTCATTTCTTGGTGTGACTTGCATTTTTATTAGTTGATCAGTATGAACTGTGTGACCTCTATGAAATCCATGTCTCCTTTCTCTCTCATCCCTTCTATCTCTCTCTCTCTCTCTCTCTCTCTCTCTCTCTCCCTGCCTCCCTCCCTCTGTCCAGCCTGTCTGCAGCTCACAAGCTGCTCCTCCTGCATTGCTGCAGAGATTAACTTCAACTGCAGTTGGTGTCACAGGCTCAACAGGTGAGAACCATTCTGCCCTCCAGAATATTCTCTGAAGGAAAAAGAGAGAGAGAGAAAGAAGGAGAAATAAACTCAATTAACATGCAATGCTTTAGCGAGGCCATCCAGCTGCTCCTCAGAGGAGCTGAATTGCTTTCATTCTGTAATTCAATTTATTACTTTAAAATTCAGGTCAAGAGTCAAGAGTCTTCTGTCAGTTTGTCCAATTACAAATAAACAATGGAACAAAAAAGTTCCTGGATGTTGGGAGACACATTAAACACAAGACAAGTGTTTACCTCAGCACACCAAAATGTCAGTAGCTCTATTAGTTTAACCAGAGGAGGTTCTGCTATGTTATTTACAAGGACAGTTTACATGACAAGTACTAAGTTCTCGGTAAATTCCAACAGATAGCTTGGACTGTTACACTCAACAAAAACAACAAACACTACTGACAGCTTTTGCTATTTCATTATCGTTAGGATGATTCAAACTGGTCTGCTGTTACTGAGGGAATTCAGTGCATTACAGAAGGTCATTCACACTGGCATTATTGCTAATCTTGAGTTGACTTTAGATTTAACGCTCAGATATTATTTGTTATTGCTTTAATTACCTCCCTGTAAAACTGTTACAGCTAGATGAGAGCTATGTAAGGCTTTGTAAAAACAATGTAAGGTATACTATATGGATGAAAGTTTGGGGACACTCACTCATTCATTGCTTCTGAAGTCAAGGGCATTAAAAAGATTCTGTTTTTGTTGGAGTTACTGTCCAGGGAAGGCTTTCTACTATATTTTGGTGCATTGCAGTGAGAATTACATTCAGCCACACTGCCCCACCTCATCCAAAACATCTTATTTTATTGAATGAATGAATGAATGAATGAATGAATGAATGAATGAATGAATGAATGAATGAATGAATGAATGAAGTTACATTTTTATAGCATTAATTACAGTAACCAGTTCTCCTCATATCCATGTTGTTGGAATGTGGGAGGAAACCATATATAGAAACTCCACCCAGATAGGGCCTCGAACCAATGTGCTAGCCACCTTAGTCTCTACAGGGATGAGACAAGCTATATGTCAGCAATCGGTCCTTGAATAGATGAATGCATTCATTAGAAGAGGTGTCCAAAGATGTGTGGACATATAAAATAAGCTGACTTGGATCCCTTGCACAGCAAGCAAAAGAATACAAACCTGAGTGGATCTACTGTGCAAATGATATGTAAATCATGACAGTAGGTGCCATAGTACAAATGACAGGTCGACCATTTCAGCCAGCAGTTTAGATATCTAATGATGAGTCCTTGTGTGGTAAATGTGGACAGTATAGAGAAAGATTATGTAGTGTAATGAAGTGGCAAGCGTGTGTGGGTGTTGAGGAGTGAAGGTTTATGATGTGTGTGTGTGTGTGTGTGTGTGTGTGGGTGTGTGTGTGTGTGTGTGTGTGTGAGAGTGTGTGTGTTTTAAGGGCACATCTGGTTGAAGTTTCTGACACCCTGGGGGAAGAAGCAATAACAGAGGGTGTAGGACAAAGTGCTGGGTATAATGGGAAATGGTAAAAAGAAGGCTTTTTTTTTCGGAAACTCACCATAGTTATTTTTTAGGGACCGGGAACCTTTAAAATACTAAGGAAGACTTAAGGTGCATTCCAATCACCCCAGTAATTACGTGCAAAGTGGACTACTTAGGGAATTGGAAAAGTTTTAATGAGATTTCAAACCATACGAAGTGAAATCATTCAGTTTGGAGAGAGTAGGGAACAGTGGGTACTGATTTATCACTTCACAGTTAGGTTTACCCATCTGTCAATGAGTCTTGGAGGTTAAAACAGCTGGAGCTCAACATAAGCAATACAACAAAGTGTAAATGTGTAAAGCTATTGTTAGACCATAAAATCACATTTATTCCCATATTGCATATGGGATACGTAATATACATAATATCCTACATGGCTGCAGATCATTAGTTTGGTAGTTACTTTAGAAAGTAAACAAGCGGTCAAAGATTTCTGGAAAGGCAATGCAACATAGGGAATTCTGAACGAAGGGATTTAACCAACATAAGTTTCCTTAGCCAATATCATGTGATTAGTGTGTAGGAAATTCAAGGGTGCTATATAGGTACCATATGGCATGGAATGCAACTTTAAACTGGTTTCCAACATATTCAGAATGTTCTTCCATAGAAATCATTGTAAGATTAAATAAAATGTTTATTTAATACTTTTAGAAGTGGATTGTATATTATAAAGTATCGCCTCTTTACCACAGTACAATGTTTAAGCCCTATCTCTGATGGATACACATGCAATAGAGGCCAAGTATGGCAGGTATCAGCAGCCAAGCTTTTTTTTTTCAATGTAAGATTACATCTGCCTAGAAAGAAATTGCAGAGATGTGATTCTGGATGGGACTAAAATGATCAGACCACCAGAGTGAAAAATAGTAATCCAGCCTGCAATTTTCTCAGAGAAAGGAGGAGAAATACACATATGGCTGATTTTAATGGAAGATCCTAGAGAAACTCCTGTTAAATGTAAAATCACCAGGATCCAATTTAAGTTTAATGGTACCAGAACAAGGATTTAGATAATTCTTTGAACCTTTTCATGACCTAGTAGAGTCATAGCCAAATGTTTTGAGAATGACACAAGTTTAGTTTTCACAAAGTTTGATGCCTTAGTTTTTATGGTGGCAGTTTTATTAACTATTGATTGAAGAGTGATCAGATGAATTATAAGTAATTGCAAAAAATATTATTTTCCAGCCACTATATTTCAGCCCTATGGCCTGCTAACAAAAATTTCAGTGATGAACTCGTTAGCTCAGGAGAAAAGGTTAATGAGGACAAGACAGCTGATATCACTGTCAGTGATTAGAAGAGCAGACTGGTTGCTTTTGTGGTGTTTTAAGTTACCTCCAAAGAAACAAGTGCAGTCATCATTGCATTGCATCAAAAGGCTTTTAAAGGCAAGGACATTGCTGCTTGTAAGATAGCACCCATATCCAATCATCAAGAATTTCAAGGAGAGTGGTTTAATTGCAACGAAGAAGGCTTCAGCGTACCCAAGAAGTCAAGCAAGCATCAGGACCATCTGCTAAAGAGGATGCAGCTATGAGATTGGGTCACCACCAGTGCAGAGCTTTCTCAGGATTGGCAGAGAGCAGGTGTGATTGCATCTGAACTCACAGTGAGATGGAGGATGGCTTGATGTCAAGAAAGGTAGCAAGAAGCCACTTCTCTCTGAGAAAAATACATCAAGGAATAAAGTTCTGAAGGAAATTTAGGGACCGAAGTGCAGAGGACTGGCGTAAAGTTATTTTCTTTGATGAAGTTTGGGACATCTGGAAAAATCATTGTCCAGAGAAGGTGAGCACTACCATGAGTCCTGTGTTGTGTCAGCATTAATGTGTGAGGTTGCTTTTTGCTTAAATTTTACCTAAGAACACTGTCATGAATAAGGAATGCTATCAAAACATCCTCCAAGAGAAATGTTTCTTGATGATACAGGAGCAATTCTGAGATGGTTTTTCTAGCATGATGGACCACCATGTCACAAGGCAAAATTGATAACTAAGTGGCTCTGTGATACATTTAATTTTTGGGTTCTTGGCATGGAAATTCTCCTGTTCTCAATCCCATTGAGAACCTGTGGTCAGTCCTGCAAAAGGGTGGACAAACAAAAACCCAGAAACTCTGATCAACTCCAAGCAGTGATTAGGCAAGAATGGGTTGCCATCACTCAAGATTTTGCCCAGAAGCTTTAAAAAAGAAGGGTCAACACTGTAAATTTTAAGTCTTTGCTTAAACGGGATGTATTTGTCAATAAAAAGTAAACAGTAAACATATGGAAAGTTTTATAACCATATATACCATATAAACACCACAGAACAAAGAAGAACAAAGGCACAAAAGCAGTGGACAATGGAATGGAGTGCTGCTTGACACATACTCACAAAACAAGCTCCAGGAGCTCTGAAAATCTGCTCTTTTTCTGCTATTCCTATTTCTGAAGAACTTCAGAAAACATTCAGAGGATGCAGAGCTACAAACATTTTATTCCCTTCAGGTCTCTTGGCAACAAGACAGCTGAGCTGAACACACTGAGTTCCAGAGGGAGTACCAAATAATAAGGCCAGTCTGCTATGAAGCACCTCAACTTTAAACTTTTAGCCATGAGTTTATGTCCATATTACCTGCCAAAGGAGTTCACAGTCACCATTTTTGTCTTTGCTTACATACAGCCACCACATAGGTGGCATGTGACGCAGACTGGGGGCATTGTGTGAATCAGGAGGTGAGGACATTAGCAAGATGACAGACTGCACCACAGACTACATTAACTTCTGCACAAACACTATTGTTCCAATGTTTTCCTAACAAACAGTGGATTACCAAGGAATTGAAGGAGCTGTTGAACAAGAAGAAACAGGCCTTCAGACTTAAGGACAAAGTACTACAGAAAGACCTGAAGGTGAGACTAAGGCAGAGTAACAAGGCCTACAGAAGGAAGCTGGAGGATAAACAATGCCACAATCCAAATGAGGTTTGGTGTGATCACTGACATCAGTGCCAGTGATCACTGGCATCAGTGCTAATCCACAAACTCTTGAAGACCATTTGGACACTGCCAATGAGCTTAATATATATTTTTTAACAGGTTCAGTACATCATCAGCCATGTCCAGTAGCTGTAGTCTATTGCCTCACCACCACTGCTGTCCCCACACTCCTCTGCACTCCTATACACTCCCCTCAAATTGCACACCTCTCCCTGCACTGCAACACTGAAACTGTACTCTTCCACTTCATCTTCACCCTGTATTCCATGGACTTCCAGTAAGCGTCACAGCTCTACCACCTTCAGAAATGTTATATTGACTATGGTGAATGGGTTTATCAGGGATGGACAGGAAGGTGAATACAGAGACCTATTGATCAGCTTTGTGTAGTGTTGTGTGGAGAACCATCTGCTCTTTAATTTGACCAAGGCCAAGGAGATGATGGTGGACTTAAGAAAGAAAAAGACCACTACCAAACCGGTTACAATTGTGGGTCAGAATATTGAACTGGTTGACACTTACAAATATCTGGAGTGGGGGGGACAATACTGAGGCTGTGTACAAAGAGGGAATGACCAGACTCTACTTTCTGAGGAAGCACATGTCCTTCAATGTGAGCAGCAAAATGTTGGCCATGTTCTACCAGTCTGTTTTTGTGGGTGCTGTCTTCATTGCAGCAGCCTGCTGGGAAGATCAATCTGATCAAGAAGGCTGGCTATGTTCTTGGATGCTCACTTGAGAGCTTCTAGGTAGTGGTGGAAAGAGGACATTCAACACACTGACTGCTATTCTGGACAACACATCTCTACCTCTCCATGTTTTACTGGTCAGGCAGCAGAGCACTTTCAGAGCACAACCTGCTTGTCCACCTATCTGCCTACCACCTACTCTGAGTGTGTATTCATTTGTGCACGTGCAATTCCATTACACAGACTCAAAATGTGTTAACTAGCTAACTTCACAACATTGCACTGCTAACAGAAAATAGGGTGGAAGGACGTTAATGAGGGAGGAAGAGGGGAGGAAGGAATGCAAGTAACAAAAGAAGGAAGGAGGCAATTCCAACCTAAAGAGTTTGGTGTCAACAGAACTTCAGAATGGGATGAGCACCATTGCAACCTGTGGAGTTAAAACCAGGAAGATTGTCTGAGGGACTGGTAGGCAAATTTTTTGCTTTGATTTGTTGTTGAGTGAGTTATGTGGGCAACATAGTGCCACTAGTAAGCTTTTTTTCTGGTGGGCTTCTGACTGTTGTACTGAGGAGATCTGTTTTTCACACAGTGAGAGGCTTCTGGCTGCACTTGGAAGATAGTGACATCTTTTTAAACTGACTTTATTCTTAAAATAAAACTTTATGGCATGGTCAAGTTAGTGTTTTGAGTCAGTAGGATTCGAATGAGAGGGGATTATGGGATGATTTTTCACCTGACTGTTCTGCTGCTCTCCTCCAAGCCATGTTCATACGTTTTGGTCCATGGCTTTCGAAGAAGGGCTGAATGTAGAGGGTGTGATTTCTTTGGTTGTAAGTTTTCAAAAACTACTACTACTTGTTTCTGCAGAATCACCTTCTCTTACCCCCCTCTAATCATGCTTAATGCCCTTAAGCATGATTCCGCTAGAACTTTTACCTTTCCACCTGAAGAATCCTTTAAGGAACCATCTGAGAAACGTTTAGTTCCTACTACAGAGAAGGGTTAGTCTACAACTATTGGGTTGGGTCTTGCCGAAGTGAATCTCCCTGATTGGTTGAACAAAATCATCACAGAATGCTTACACTGACTATTCATGAACCTTCAAGCAAACCATTTGTGGATGAATGATCAGAAAATGAGAAAGGACAACCAGTAATTAAAATGGAAAAACATATACTGGCTGCAAGCTTTACACACATATGTGACCTGTTCAGTCCTTGCATCAACATCTGCATGGCTGTTTTCCAGTATTGATTAATATCTCATTTTAGCTGTACTGATGCTGAGACTGTGGTTCGTTTTCTGAAAGAGAAGGACAAAGACTTTATTGATATTTTCAGCTGTTTTCACGCTCCATTGCACTTCATCTGTGTTCAGATTCTGCTCCCCACTTTCTGTGGCTTCTCTTCTTCACTGTGAGTGAACAGTGCCTCAAAGGATCATATTGCTTCGGAACTGCCCTTTTTCCTCCCACAGCTTTTCACAGGGAGGAGTACATGCCTCTGTCCTGCTGACTCATGTATGCTACTCCACCTTTTCACTTTTCCTCCATCACATGGCTCCCTTGAGAGCAGAGCGCCACTTCCAGCATCAAAAGAACCCACTGAGAAACCCTGTGTCTCTCGCTCTTTTTCTCTCTTCGACCCTGTTCACCTCATTCTCTCTGTTTCTCTATCTGTGTCTCTGTACATCTTTCTTTCTTTCTTTCTTTCTTCTCTGAATATTATTTTTTATCTCCATTCTTCTTTCCTCATCTCTTTTCTTCTATTATGTTTACTTCTCTTTCTTCTCTTCTCGTCTTATTCCTTCTCTTCTCTTTTCAACTGTTCTCTTTTCTACTCTTTTCTTTTATCCCCCTCTCTTTTCTTCTTTTCTTTTATTCCACCCCTCCTTTATTCTATTCTCTTCTCTTTTATATATGTGTGTGTGTGTGTGTGTGTGTGTGTGTGTGTGTGTGTGTGTGTGTGTGTCCAGTGAGGCTGGCCCATTGGTTTTCATATCTCCAGCACTTGAATGAATGTCTTTGGAAAAGTATTTCCTTCACTGCTTCTTTATGGACTGTTCTTTCTGGTTTTTCATTGATGTTCTGTCTAAATTTGAAAAAACAAAAATCTCCCTCTATTTGATTGATAGTGTGGTTTTCTAAGATAGAGCCACATGTCCATCCTCTGTTTCAGCGGTGCATGAGTGCAGAGAGACCGTAGAGCACAGAGTAACAGATAGTCCATCTCTGCTGCCATATAAACACACACCACTTCAGACTGAAGTTAAACCAGCATGCTGCATTCTTTCATAATGAGTTAATTTCTCTGCAGATGCACATTTGCTATGGTGAATTTAACACTAGCACACTGGTGATCATACATGTGAGGAATTTGAAATGGCCACTCAACAGAAAAGATGCCAAACAGGAGATAAGCAGAAATCAAGTTTGAAAATCATAAGAAGAGACTGTTTGTCAAATTCAGTCAGTTGGTCAGAACATGCACGGGGGTGGATAGATAGAGGGAGGGAGAGAGAGAGATTAAACTTAATATATTAGACTTTTATTAAAAGTCCAATGGAAAACCCCATCAAATATGTGCAGGTCAGATGTAGGACCATTTCCACTCATCATTCCAGTCTACAAAAGAGCTTTGAAATGTTGGCTTCATCTAAAATCCAGTGATGCAAAAAACCCTGCAGTATAAATCACTGAAACCTCCTCTGTCAATTGGTTCTGATACTAACTAACCCACTAGCCCTTGACACATCATAGCCTCAGACCAGCATTGCTGACCAAAGTCCAATCAGGTTGTCACTCAGGATTTTAAGGTACATTGCTCCATCAATTCTCTCATTGATGTGGTGAAGTAGTCCTTTGCCCTTAGTTTCCACCTCCATGCTTGACAGTGGGAAGGTGTTCTTTGGGTCACCGTCGGCATTTCTCTCCCTCCAAACACAGCAAGTTGAGTTAATGCAAAAGAGCTCAATTTTTGTTTCATCTGACCACGACACTTTCTCGCAATCACTCTCAGAATCATCCAGGTGTTCACTGGCAAACTTCAGACAGGCCTGCATATGTGCCTTCTTGAGCAGGGGGACCTTGCGGGCACTGCGGGATTTTAATCCATTACAGCATAATGTGTTATCAATGGTTTTCTTGGTGACTGTGGTCACAGCTTCCTTGAAATTATTAACAAGTCCCCCAGGTAATTTTAGGCTATTGTACCAACAGCAATAAACACCTTCTCACCCAGCATCTTACGTATGGTTTTCTAGCCCATTCCAGTCTTGTGCAGGTCTCTGATCTTGTCCCTGACATCTTTAGAAAGCTCTTTGGTCTTGCCCATGTTGTAGAGGTTAGAGTCTGACTGATTAATTGAGTCTGTGGAAGGAGTCTTTTATACAGGTGACAATTTAAGACAGCTGTCTATATTGCAGGTAACAAGTTGATTAGGCGTGTCCAACTGGTCTGTAGGAGCCAGAACTCTTAATGGTTGGTAGGGGATCAAATACATATTTCTCTCTGCAAAATGCAATATATAAATCTATAGAATGTATAGAATAGAATAGTATTTTATTTTTTGATATTCTATCTCTCACTGTTAAAAATTAACCTACCCTTAAAATTATAGGCTGTTCATGTCTTTGTCAGTGGGCAAACTTACAAAATCAGCAAGGGATCAAATAATTATTTCCTTCACTGTATCTCTTCACTGGCAGAGATCCACAGCAAAGAAAGATTCCGACTCAGTGACCACAGCTGTAGAGACGGGCAGGTATAAGCCATCCTGGCTGCCCAGAGAGTGTGTGGTCACTGTGAGAGCAGTAAGGCTGAGACAGATGTGTACTGAGACAGCTTTGTCTTCTGCATTTAACCCATCCACACAGAGTGATACACATACATACACACTAGTGAATTCACACTTTAGGGGCAGTGAGTACACATGCCTGGAGCAGTGGGCAGCCCTATCCACGGCACCTGGGGAACATCTGGGGAGTTAAGTGCCTTGCTCAAGGGCACTTTAATCATGTCCTTCCAGTAACAAGACTGGTTCCCTTACCAGCAGGCCACGGCTGCCCCCTCTACTCTTCTCTACTCTATTGTACTCTTCTCTATTCTACTGTATTCTAATCTTCTCTACACTACTCTACTCTTTTCTTCTCTAGTCTACTCCTTTACTCTTCTGTACTCTACTCTTTTGTGTTCAACTCTTCTCTACTCTACTCTTTTCTTCTCTAGTCTATGCCTTTACTGTTCTGTACTCTACTGTTATATGTTCTGCTCTCTACTCTTCTCTAATCTACTCTTCTCTTTTCTAGTATACTCTTCTCTTCTTTAATTTACTCTAATCTTCTCTACACTCTCTAGTCTACTTTTCTCTACTCTAATGTACTCTGCTCTTCTCTACTCTACTCTTCAATTCTCCTTTCTTCTCTTCTCTTCTCTTCTCTTCTCTTCTCCTCTCTTCTCTACTCTTTTTTTCTGTACCCTACACTTTACTCTAATTTACTCTTCTCTCTGCTCTGTCCTTTAACTTTATTTTCTTCTGTCTTTTCCTTTTTTTACTTACCCCAAGAGCTTTGAGTTCCCATATAACATTTACTGGAGACCTTATTTAGACCTTATTAAACTTGTTGTGGCTATGGTATGGCTTATTCACAGACATTGTTTGGAAATGTCAGGTGATTCAAGTTTCAACTTTTTAATACCATTTAAAAATAAATGTGCAGAACAAACTCCAACAGTTCTGCATAGTGATGGGTAAATTAAAAAAAGATGAAATATTTGGCTTCACTTAAACAAGCAAGATTGCCCAGAATATCAAACAATTACAGGCCTTCTGCCAGCTTTAAAAATTGAAAGGAATTCTGCCAAAGGTGGTGTTACTAAGTACTGACTCAGTCCAAACATTTTTTGCACTGACCTTGTGGAGTATTTTGATTTTATTATATATTGTATTGTTAAATATACTGTACACATAAGCCTGTTGAACTGTTGCTTTGAATGACTGATCAGCCAGAGAAGGAAGTGCTAATCCTTTAAAATTGGTGCTTAGGTTGTGTAATTGACATATATCTACTCCATTAGTGCTGGTGCCTGAAAATAAACCATTTCCACTCCATGTCTGTATTAAAGTTTTAAAGGCCACAGCCTGGGCCGGACTGAATCTGATTAAGCAGTGATTTAATTAAATGCAAACATTTTCCTTTAGAGTGCTGGCCATAGAGTGACAGTCATTGTCTGTCCTGGCCAGTACTTTTGGGCAAGAAAGTTGGGAGCGCATTAAAATGCAAGGAGGCTTTTGTTTAGTTGGAGGTTAATGAAACGAGGCGCAATTCAAAGCAATCCCAGTAATTAAAGTGTGTTTTTCTTTGGCCTGGTAAACACTAGGAGTGAATGTGTGTGTGTGTGTGTGTGTGTGTGTGTGTGTGTGTGTGTGTGTGTGTGTGTGTGCTGCACCATTGGAGAGTACCCAAGTCAACTCTGGCCAATCAGATGACATAGCTCCTCAAGCAAATTTATAATGGATGATTTTCTTGTCACAGTTGGTGTCAGTTTGATTTCTGTGCCCATGTGTTTTAAGTGGAGGTAACCCATATGTGCCAGTATACTAGAATAGGAGGTTTTAAAGATATTCCAGGACTCCAAGACATTTTTAGTTTTTGGCTCCTACTTTCTTTTGATGGATAATGTTAATTGTTCTAGCTTTTTCCACAGCTTTTGCTGACCTACATATATGAGCAATTCTTTAGTGACATTAATAGTTAGCTACCACCTTTAAGGTATGGATTGGATGAAATAAACTGACTAAAGACATCTGAGGCCCACTTAGTGTTCCCTTGAGTTTGGGAACTGGTACTTTAAACTGGTATTAAACTGGTAATTAAACTGGTATTTCTGACTGTGACAATCATATTGGTCATCATATTGGAGGCACCCCCACCCTGCATAGTTTAGAGCTTTTCCTTTTTCCAGCACACCTGATTCAACTAATCAGCTAATTTCAGCAAAAGTCTGCAGAACAGGGGTGCCTCTAGGACCAGGGTTGAGAAACAATGCTGACATTAATTTGAATTGACCAATATGATTGTCATAGATGACTGACACCTAATCTTATCTTGATTAAATGTTTTCTTGATACAACAGACCAGCTCTCTAGTGTTGTATCTTGTGGCTTTATGGTTGGAGCAAACAAAACAAATTGTTGGACCAATTAGTCATTTGGTGGTAGATAGTGGTCTCATGCAAGCATGTTTATCTGCTCCCAGTCCCTGCTGCTGGTGATACTGTGGTGATGAGATGTGTTGGTTTTGCACCAGAAATAGCTTCTTCCTTGGTGGCTGAAAAGATCAATTTTGGTCTCTTCTGAGCAGAGCACCTTCCTCCTTACATTTGGGGAGTCTCCCACATGCCTTTTGGCCAACTCAAAAGAAGCCTTTCTATTTCTGTCTGTAAGTAAAAACTGGCCACTCTTCCATGAAGCCCAGCTCTGTGGAGTGTATGGCTTATTGTGGTCATATGGACTAATAATTAAGTCTCCACTTGGAAATTCTGCAGCTCCTTCAGGGCTACCATTGGTCATAGTTTTGCCTAACTGATAATGTCCTCCTTGTCTGGTCTGAGAGCTTTGGAGGGTGGCCCTCTCTTGGCATGTTTGTTGTGGTACCATGTGCTTTCCATTTGATGATAATGGATTTGATGTTGGTCTAAGGGATCATCAGAGATTTGTATTTTTTTATAACCACCCCCTGGTGTACTTCTCACCAACTTTGTCCCTGACTTGTTTAGAGATCTCCTTGGTCTATATGGTGTTGTTTAATGGTGTTGCAGCCTCTGGGGCCTTTCAGAAAAGTGTCATGTGTGTCATGTGACACTTAAGTGGACTTCAGGTGGATTTCACTAAGCATGTGATATATACCAATGCATATATATATATATATAAATGCATAGATGCATCACATACAATTCAGATAATTAATGTAACAAAATCAGTAAAAAGCCAAGGGGGTGAATTCTTTCACAAGGCACTGTATGTAAGTCTTGGGCTCATTATATTTACTACCCCAACATTTACATAAGGCCAACTGCAAAAACCTTGCTAGCCCTAGTGGTGACACATGGCCAATGGTCAATTTAATCAGATTTCTTAGAAAAACAGCACATTTCTAGACTCTGCATTGAAAACAGGCCTCATGACTGCAGCTTTTCCTGTACTAGTATCCAGAACAGGGGAGCTTCAAAGTAGTTTGCAACAAAGTAAATGCCAGGAAAGTGATCTGCTTCTCTCAGACAAAGTTATGCTATGCCGCAGTGGCATAAACCAGCCAATAAACATCAAGCACATTGATTTCTTTACAAGCCTACCATAAACAGAAAAGGACAAAAAGGTGGTAAAAAGGTGTGTTAACCCGCATGTGGGGATTTCTCAGATCCAGCGACTTGAATACATATTATTTATACGCCAAATAACTTGTGAAAAAATGAAAAAACCCATTCTATGGCCCCATTAACATTGTAAGTTTGGTTACAGTAGGTTTTCAACCATGTACTGAAAAGGAAGGTCCAACCCTGTTCTGTGATGAAACTATGTAAGGCAAGAGAGTATGGAATGTAAGTTTGAGCCCAATGACAGACCCTTTGAAGTCTTTAAGGGGCTAACTGGTAGATTAGCTGGATCAAGTGAGCTGGGAGAAGGGAACACCTAAGGGAAAAGGTTGAATATGCTCTTTTGTAACCCAACCTAATGAAAACAACCTACATTTTTAACCTAAATCATTTTCCCCAATGTGATAACAGCATCTGCATGACGTCCTTACTGATGTGGATTTTCTAATCGGATTTGCACACTGTTATGCCCTTCAGCACTGCTGCAGCTGTTCAACACCATTTTTCCCCTTGATATTGCACTGATACTGAACATAGCCAGACCGCAGCCGAGCCGTCCACATTTGCATACATTAATATGCAAATAAAGCATCGCAGACAGATCACAATTAGGTATTTAGCTGCATGCAGAGCCAAGCAGAATGAAAGCAGAAGCTTTTGAAAGTAGGGATTCCAATGGGAGCAGATTCATATTCCAGTGATTTCTGCTGGGAATGCCAAACAGGCAGACAGACAGACAGACAGACAGACATAATCAGTCTCCGCTCACTAACTCCATGAGGCAATGGACTTTGTTGTTTACTTGTTTTCATATTATTTGATTGTGTAAACATGATTGATTTGGCCCAGCAAGTGGTCACTGTGGGGAATTGGACTGACCGTGGAAAAAATGGTATATGATCGCTGGCTGACATTTCTAATAGAACATGGCACAACAGGATAAGACCATTATCTGCAGAATAACAAACCGACTCCAATAGCTGGACATGCACATGCAAAAAAAACACATACACACACTCAGAGAGAGGGATAGACTTTAATGTTTTTTTTGTTTGTTTGTTTTTTGCTTTTAATCTTAAGGCCAACTACCTGAGTTCCTTAGTCTACACTGAACATAGAAACCTACTGCCTACCTACAGTCTGCATTGAAACCCCTGTTGTCTACATCACATTGAAATACTTTCAGTTTGCACCGACACCCTTGCAAATGAAAAACAAGAGAATTTAACAAGAAGATTTATGCATGCAGCTAGTATACACCTAATTTGAAAGAGAGAAGGTGCTAGCACTAGCAATTATTAGGGTTTTATTACTTCCACTCACTAATGACTTCATGAGCTACTCTTAAATTTCAGACTGTGGCTCATCTGCTCGGGTTAACAATGTATCACCACCTATCCAATCCATCATTTAATCATCCAGTTGATCAGTTCCTGATTATTGTTTGGGTTGTCCCCTTCAAGCCAACAATTGATTCATTATCAGCTGTTTGGTTTTTGATCAGTGGCATCAGCGGTGTTGCTTCTCTGTAAGATGATTAAATTGTCACATTGAATAAGAAACAAAGCCAAATGCCATCAATGTAAATGAGTGGTGCATGAAGCCCTGTGTTCCTCACACTTGAAGAGCAGCAGTTTGACCACTGTGCCACTCTAGAGCTGTGAAATGACGTGACATAACAACACCGTTCTTCATGAACACAAAAAATAGCATTGTTTCAGAGCTCTAGAGTGGTGCAACTGCCTAACTGCCAACTTTTCAAGAAAGTTCAAACACCATTAACACTCCCTGTATTTGGGAATAAACAATAAACAAACTGATGTGCTGAACTAAAAGGATGGCAGTACTTTGACTAAACAAAGTCAATTTAACTGTTTATTGCATTATCATTTAAAGCTGGCCTGGGTTTATTTTTTACAGTGTGGAGAAAACTACTTGGCCTTTATAGTGAAACATTATTAATTTATTATTAATAAACATTAAATATTTTGACAGGCAAACAACAAAGCCATTTTTGATGTAGAAATGTTTGAAATATCTTTTGAAGTATTTTTATTGATGTATTGACAAAGAAAAAGACAAAACTGCCTGATTTAAATTATGTCAAAAATTAAATAATTTTTTTTAAAAAAGGGGCCCTGTAAGAATTATCCTTTCAAAAGTTTGCTACTGATCTTACATGTTTAAGGTCACAGTCATACCGGTCTACCAGCATACAGGTCTATCCAGTCTGCAGGAAATTCTCTTCAGAACTATGAACTAAACTGAGCAAAGGCCTCTTGTGTGCCACTCAGAAATGTGTTGTGAATTACTTTTCACTGCAATTCGTGCCTGGAAGCAAAGCCATTTTAATTCACTGGCCTTGAAACACTCTAGCCTTCACTGTCCTTCAGTTCTGTCTTGTGGACACAATGCTGATGAGAATTTCCGTTATACTGGGATTTTTGCCGCTGCTGGTAGACCTATATTACACTTTAATACACCTGAAAACTCTGCTATATTCTTCACACTGTGTCTCTTGGCACACCCAAATGCAATTACTCCTTTCAGCCAATTATTAACATCTGCTTTTGTGACCCATTTTTATCATATCGAACAAAACATTTACTGCACTGTACCACATCATTTTAATCTAAGTCCCATCACACACACACACACACACCACAGGTATTTATAGCCCAATCATCTTTGTGCAATGCCATCTGAAGTTACAACCACTTCAAATACCCAAGGTGCAAATTATTTTTGCATTTCAGAGCATGTTTTGAGACCTTCAGCTGTAGTTTATGAAACGCTCCATTACAGGCTACTGCTGCCTTTCCTGTTTCAAGTCATCCTGTTCTACACAGGTCATTTAGATTTGGCATTCTGACCAAGCTCCAAACCAGCGGCTCATACTTCCAGTTCAGTCATTCAAAACCCAAGGACTTATCCTCAAAAAACTTTCACCATCTGAATCCCAGCAAAAAGAGTTTTGGTCATGTTTGGATGTGAGTTTAAATCATTAAGAACATTTTGTGATCTATGAACATTTGTGAAGAGGTGTTTTTTCAGCCAAAGCCACTTTTTATTGCTTGTGGCTTTTCATGCAGGCAGAGCTGAAGAATCAGTAAGGAACATAAGATCTTGGGAAAAAGCACAGGTCAAGTCTCCTTCATCCGTTCATTTTGTTGGCCAGACATATTCCATATATAGAGGGAAGGCTCAAATGGACCCTCCTAAATCTAAGTTACATAATATTTCATAGGAAGGCTTTCTCTACTGTTGTTGATCCATCTTACTGCGTTCAACAATAAGTTCTGAAAGGGTGAGAGACCCACTCTTCAGGTGGGGTTTCGTGAGCAGTTGGTAGGTAGAATACATCCAATAAAGAGAAGTTTCTGCTTCATATGTCCCCACAGTGACCAGTGTTAATGATTTTTATTCTCATTTCAGATGTTCCAGTGGTTTTGATCGCTATCGGCAAGACTGGGTTGATAACAGCTGCCCAGATGAGGTGCGTGAGTTTGTATGCTTTGTGTGTCCAAGCATGCATCTGTTTGAGCACCTGGCTTGTTGCTGGTGCCACATGATGGATGCTGTCATTTGTGGTTTCTCTCCAAGCATTGCCTCATTCCATTCTTTTTATTGGTGTTTGACATTTGCAGGGTTTTGGTAGAATAACTGTGATGCTAATGGAACAGTTGGGCGCTGCCTGATAGGAGAGGGATGAATAAAACAGAAATAACAAATTCTAAACAAAGAATGATGATATATAAGCATTTGCTCACACTGCTGCTTCCGGCTTCTCTGATAAGTCTGACATAAAGCCTATTATCCTAAAGAGTTTTGACTTATCATTAATCAAAATCTGAACCATTACCACTTAGTGAATAGCAATATTATAACCATGGCAACACAGACTACCCCTGCTTTTGTTTTCCTGAAATCTGATTTTCTGGAGGTTGGACTTTGAATGTGTGTAACAGGATTATAGAGGTATGACTGGAAGGGACTGTGTCAGCCAAAATTTCTCTTAGACTGCAAGAGAAGCTCACCTTCCCCTAAAGGTACAATTTAAATGGTCCAATATGTACCGTTGTGTTAACAGCCAATGCATCGAAAACGAGTTCATTCAGAATCATCTACTTATCACTAATTGACTCAAATTTGTTAACTTCTCATATATATTCCCTTAGTCTCAATGCCATGGATTTCAAGAAATAATTTTATTATACAGTATATGGTCAATGCCTGCATTTGCCTGTAGAAGCTAAGCATCACATTCACTTCAATGGTTCTGCATGCAACAGTTTATTTAATTGCCTGGGACAAATGCCATGATTTTGTCCCGCCCCTGGATTCTCAGCATCTCTGATGGTGAATGGAGCTGTGGGCTGGCCTGTGCTGGCCTGGACACCAAGCTACCACATGATGATTTGAGGATCAGTCAAAAGGCTGAATCCCATTTCGACTGAAAGCTATTTTGAGATATACACCGTCACTTAATAACTGGGAGCTCTATCCCAATCACGGATTTTGCAGATGAAGTCAAAAAATCAACTTTAACCCATTTCTTGTTATTGGCTTGGTGAAATTATTTTCCATTGTTCATTTCTTACACAGAATAATAGTATATCCTTGTTTCAGTTATTTCATTCAATCAATCAATAATTCATACTGTTGGTTCAGTTGGTTCAGGAGTGAACTAGCCAGATAGCAAGGTGCACACAATGGCAATACAATGCTGATATTCTTGACCTGATTTTGGCAAAGCCGTTTGATTGTCTTCCTTATGAAGAGAAACTTAGAATCAAACAGTCAGGCAGATTAACACTTAAGATTGATTTGGTACAAAAAGTAGGGAAAGACAACAGATCTTTTCACCTCTCCTGGTATGACAAAGTTAGCTGGCTGACTGGAAGTGCTGTGACTGTACTTTTGGCCTCTTGATGAAACCATCTCGGGGATCACGTCTTGTCTGGTCAACATTGGGTTTCGGAGATCTCTCTAAATTTGACTGGGCATACACATGTGAACATGTGAATGCATGTGCAAGGTCCAGTTGCCTGGACAGGATCAGGCTTGAACGTGTAATTAATGAAGGTTCTCGTCTTCAAGTGGCAAACCATAATGAAACAGTCAAACAAAACAGGGCCTTCCTAAACCATCTTATTGAGTTGACATGCTTGGCCAGCAGGAGCTATCATTTAGGGGGCAGGAAAAGAGTAGTGAATAACATGAAGTTCACATAAACATTATTTAAATATAAACTCTGCCCAACCACATAATTCCAGCCATCAGCTGTGTTTTCTGGAATGTCTCATCCTGTCCAAAATGACTTGATCTCTGTTCTTGCCTACACTGTCTCTGATGAGATCAGAAATGGAATTCAGGCTATTCCCTTTTTTGGATAGCAGGCAGATGAAACAACTGCTATTGCTTGCTGTGCCCAACGTTTTGTCACTGTAAAATTCAGGAGCACTTATGTTCCTGAGGGGTGTGATGCTCAATCTGTTTTTGAAGTATTAAATGAAAACATGCAGGGCTACAATTTTAGGCATAAACTTGTAGGAACAGACATACAATGGGGCTGCTGTCATGGCTATAGCCCTCAATGGTCTGCAGGCAACAGTGAAGTCAGTTTCTCCCAGTGCAATGTTTGTGCATTGCTACTTAATCTGGTGCTGTCACAGGGAGCTAAATGCTTGTTTGAGAGCAGAAATTTTTTTTGCATCACTTTCTGGGTTGGCCACATTTTTCTCCAAATCCACAAAGAAGACATCGTTGAGTCTGCAGGCTGTTCAAGGTTTCCCAGAAATGCTCCTACTTTTACATCACAGACAGTGAGCACTGTGGCAAACAACTATACTGGCCTTTTGCAGACTTTATATAACATAACTGCAGATAAAACAATGGATGATGACACTTTGGATTATGCCAACGGTTTTGTAATGAAACTGGAGGATTTTCAGTTTGTGTTCATGTTGGACACATCTGAACAAATCTGCTCAGAGACTGATGTGGTCTTTGGTATTGTCCAGCAAAAGGCCATGGATGTTTTCTACTGCAAGAAATGCATTGAGTCTCTTCTTGCTTTTGTCAAAGAGAAGTGGTCAGAGGTGTTTATGCCAAAAGAGCAGGTCTCACATCTCACCCACATGATGAGCCTATGAGAAAGCGCGTCTCCCAATTCCAGGATCCCCAGGTCACTACAGAAATTTATGCATGGCTATCCTTGATAGTTTCATTAAGCAGATTCTTATGCATTTTTCAAATTTGGAACGTTTGCACTTCTTAAAATGAATCCATTCAGGGACGTTTAATGACATGAAAGAAGTGTTTCCAGAGGAGGCATTTTAGAGTGTCCTGAAAATTTATGGCCAATACTTTGATTCAGGGAGACTGAGGTCTGAGACTGAGGTCTGAGACTGAGACTTCAAGTCCCTGTACTCAAATCAGGACGTACAGGGTAACAGGGGAAAGCTGTGTGATTTCTTGGTTTTTCTAAAAGACATGGAGACATGGACAGTGCAATCAGCCTCAGCTGCACAAACTGTTATCATTAGTGGCAACAACTGGAGCTTCATCTGTGGGTGTAGAAAGCAGCCTGACTCGATCATGTAGATTTCTCCTTTACAACGTCAGGAGAATTCGACCCTTTCTGTCTAGAGAGGCCAAATTAGGTTTTTGTTCAGTCTCTTGTCATCTCAAGACTAGACAACTCCCTTCTTGCTGGCCTTCCTATGCGGACCATCAGACCATTGCAACTAATCCAGAATGCAGCAGCGCAGCTCATCTTCAATGTTCCTAAATTCAGTCACGTAACTCCTCTGCTGCGTTCCCTTCATTGGCTCCCTGTAGCTGAACATCAGATTCAAAACCTTGATGCTGACCTACAAAGCCTAAAATGGACCAGCCCCTTCATACATGGTGGCAATGGTCAAAACTCAAGCTGTACCAAGAGCCTTTTGAGCTTCTAGTACAGCTTGGCTTGACCCACCGTCCATCAAATTACAAGGAAAACATGCATCCAGACTCTTTTCTGTTCTGGAACCAAAGTGGTGGAACGAACTTCCCCTGGGAGTCCGAACAGCTGAGTCCCTCACTGTCTTCAAACCCAGACTGAAGACCCATCTCTTTCAAGAGTATTAACTGCATAAAGATTTATACTGAATCTTGTTAGTCCCCAATCTGACCTTTGTTTTTCAACAGGATCTAAGCACAAGGAATCTCTGGATTCTAGCCTCGTCTACTAGCTAAGAATATTTTCTGAGTGAACAGCAAAGCACTTTTGTAAGTGCATCTGCTAAATGCCATAAACATAAATGTAAATTAGCCTCTCCTGTTTAAGAAGGCTTAAGTCTTACACCCTCAACACAATGGGCCAAGGCTGTGTAAGCTGGCCATTGAGAAGACACTGGAGAGGTTTTTGGAAAAGATGCCAACTTGGTACAATAGGGTCACAGGCCTGTTTTTTTTTTTAAAGGAACAGAGGGTAGAATTTACATATAAATATATTGAAAATTTTTATGATGTAAGCTGCCGCTGCACTGTAAACTGTAAATTTACTGTAAACCCAACAGTAAATTGATACGCAAACTGAGATGAACTATGGTGAAATTGAAGATTTGTTATTTGATTTTGTTTGATTGTTGGTTTGTTTGTTTCTCCAGACAAAGGATAACACATGCGACATCAACACCACTCAGTTCCAGACCACTGCAGCATCAGGCACCAAGGAAAACACACAAAAAAAATTGGCTACAGAGGCTGACTCCACCCAGACAACCTCCCACCCCCCTACTAGTGCACCTACTGAAGGTACAGCCACATTGATCAGACTCTCTCTCTCACAAACCCTCTTCTTATCTCATTGTGTATTAATCACACCCTCATCAAACTCCTTTACTGCCATTACATTACTGAGTCGTTTTAGTTTACGGGACCTAACTGATGTGAACATTTTGTCACAAATAACAATATCTGAGTTGCTGATCTATGCCCTGACTCTAAGGCCTTAAATAGGTGTAATGTGTAGGTGTCAATCCTTTGTTCCTTAATAGTGTATGCATTAACATGAGACGTGGTTCATAACTTGAGAATTTACTGGACTAGTCACCACTGTTCGGAGTCTGGCCTGCTTGGCCTGGTTCCCTTCGTCTAACACCAGATTACTGCTCACGCTACCCAGAACCAAATCCTTCCTTTTCTTGTCTTTTATCTACTTGTCTGTCTTGAAACTGCCATCAGCTGTTAGTTGAAAGGTTTATTAAATGTTGTCACGGTTGCTGAATGCATCTCTATGTGCAGGAATGAACGTTCACATTGTGTTTCTCTGACGCTTGTCAATGAAAGCCATAAATGCAATAAGGCTGATGGGCTGAGTGAGGCATAGAATGAAAGAGAGACAGGAGGTCTTTCAAGAATGATGCCCACAGCTTCACTTCTCAAACAAATCCTCTCTGTTTAGCCCTCCTCTTTCATTCTATTTAAGTTTTTATGATATACAACAGGGCTTCGGTGAATGAAAGCATTAGAACTGCTGTGTTTGAACTAAGCTCAGTTCAATTCCCTGGAGCTGGATTCAGAATTGGCTTTAGATGTAACTGAGAAGGTGGAGTGTATTCCTGGCCAGCAGTTCCCTGTTTTTTTTCCTGTTTTGCACTCAGGACAGACCACCGACACTGATTAAACAAATTGCACTGCATCTACTGGGTGTCCATTTCCACATTAAAGACTTAACTCTTTATCAATTAAGTAACAGTATTAACAGATTTAATGTATTCTCAACAAAGCAGTAAATCAAGTAAAGTAAGATGGCTGATTGCCCCATCCCCATTTAGATTCAGATCCAGGTTTGAATGATTCATTTGCCGTGGCTTCTAATTAACAACTGCCACCAAAGAACAGCGAATACTACATAGACCATTACATATTGTGCGTGCATCATTAAACATACATACACTCGTCATCAAAAAATAGTTGCACCAAGAAAGAATCAACCATCTGCGAAGCATGACTGTACTGGTGTGCTGTCAGACTGTCAGAGACTCACTCAGAATACACAGTGTGTGGAAGCACCATGGTCAGTGGCAAGAACGATATGTCACACGTCCAGGAGTTATTGATGTCCTGCAACTAGTGGCCCCACCTTTTCTCAGTGCACACTCTGGTGTGCCGTTCAAACAGGGCAACGCTTGTCCACATACTGCTGCCATCTCAAGAGCTTGCCTTGAAGACCATGATAATATGTCATGGCCAGCCACATTGCCAGACATATCACAGACTGAAAATATGTGGGATGCTATTGGACGTGCTATCAACACTCCTACCACAAAATCTGAAGGAACTGAGTGACAGTATTTACACTGCATGAGATGGTTTATCGCAGGGCACCGTTGGTAACCCCTGTAACTCCATTCCGAGACATCAGGAATGTTGAGTTATGACTGACGTCATGCTGAGAGATACTGCTTCTGTATATGTAGCTCAATAAATATTGTCAATATCAGTCTTCAGTTTAAATAATTTATTATTCCTGTAACTTTTATCTAGCTTTCGAATAGCATTACACTTTCCTCTGGGTGCAACTTTTTATTTATTTATTTATTTGTATTTATGTTCATTCATTCATTCATTCATTCATTCATTCATTCATTTATTTATTTATTTATTTAGACAATGGGTATATGTGCCATACACACATTTTGTTTGAGGCTGTTATTGGGTCACAGACTTGGCTATTTCTGTATGTTGTTCTATTATCATAAGATTGGTAACATAATAGTTCTATAAACATACTGTACTAAGAAATCTTTGTCAACTATCACACACAGAAATTGCTTCACATTATCAGGAACAACCAAAGAACCACCATGGTACAGGCCAGCCATGTTGCAGGTGGTATGGTCCAGGCCAACAAAGAAGCCCCTGCTCCACCAAAAAATATTTTAATTAATGAGCTAGTCTAATGTTTTCAGTTGACCACAAAAAAATCTAGATGGTCAGATGAGACAGATAAGATGAAGTCTTATAAGGCCACAATCCCTGAATTGATCCTGTACAGGTGCTTGTGCCATAGCTGTATGGAGTGGAAGTCACTATACCCACTAACCCAACCAATGCCAAACTTAACCCAGACATACCAGGAGATAAAAAGGTCTATTAGACGTAATCTCTAATGAAATCTGACACATTTCTGTGGTCATTGAAACATTCTGTTAATTAGTGAATGTTTGACACTGATTCAGACTCCTCTCACTCTTCTGAGTGTGTGTAATGATTAATGCTTTGTAATTGCTGTGAGCAGCACAAAGCTCATGGACAACTGCTCGTCTGAGTGGGTCGTTTGAACACACAACAGAGGGAGATCAAGTTCAGGTCAGATTGGGAAACAATAGATGAAAGCTCTGTCTCTCTATTTCTTTTTGTCCCCTTCTTTCTTGTTTCCTTTTTTCTGTCCTCCTCTCTCTCTCTCTCTCTCTCTCTCTCTCTCTCTCTCTCTCTCTNATCTGCTGATGTTCTTTTTGAGCTTTCAATAAGACCTACATGAGCATCAGAGTTCAGCACGAACATGCTCTCTGCTCTGACTCTCATACCCTGCATCCACAAAGGCCAAGTCTTTTCTAATGATACAAAGCGGAGCAAATTGGCTTGTGTCTAAAGCTATACTGCTTCTGGAGATTAGTGTTGTTTCATGTTGCCAATACTTGCTTCACTAAAACACCCTGAACTAGCCCAGACTGGCACAGTGAGTCAGATATGATCTTCTTTAAACATCATTATTGCAGCATTCGCTCTAATTCTGACCCATTAGCTCTCACCCGCTTAATGTAAGCACTATGTAATTTGTTGGGAACTTTGGAGTCAGTGCTAATGAACTATTCATTCCTATCTTTAAACTCTCTCTCTCTCTCTCTCTCTCTCTCTCTCTCTCTCTCTCTCTCTCTGTGAGTTTGTTGTATCCAGGTATTTTTTGCATGGTCAAGTAGTTTGATTTGGCCAGTACTTTCAAGGGGATTCAGACTAGGCTGACCTTTGCTTCTTGCTTTCCTGCCTTGGGGAGAGATTAGCTGTTTTTTTTATGTTCCACGGGCACTTCAGGGTCAATGAATAGTGTTCTCTTACAGTCATGATGTCTTTGTTGATGTTAATAATCAGGATGTTAGGTGAGGAGCTTTCTCTGCTAAAGTCAGTTGGGATAAAAGTGAAGCATCATGGGCTAGTCAGGCTCCCTTATTTGCTAGAAAGCTTGAAATGTGGCAGAGCATGTCTGAAGGTACTTGAAGGTAGGGTGTCTAATGACTATCAGAAGTAAAATCGGGTGGATTCAGTGTAGAATCTATGCACTAACTGTGTTATGGAAACAGGGGGAGAGTGTTGGTTATCAGTAACTTGGTCACGTCCAGTTTAGAGCAAAGACTTTGACTGCAAGAGATGCTTTGGCTGTTGATGATGTTTTTGGATCAGACCAACAGCTTCAAAGGGGGGGCAATGTCCTGTAGATATTGGGTCAATAGATTTAAGTGGCTCCATTATACGTCCTGGGACAACAGAGAAGGCAACATTTTGTGAATGTTAGGTCACTGGGATCCAGTAGCTGCCTTAATGCCTCTCGGAACATGAGGGAGGGTAAGATTTTGTGAATATTCAAATATTGGTTTTCAAACAGCTGGCCTGTACCTCCTGATGCTAGAACGAGATGAAGCTCTACTGGTTATTGAGTTTGAGCTGCTGCTTTATACCTGCTGGTGCAAGAGGTCTTGTGGATTTGTCTACAAGCTGCCTGGAGCTGTAATCCCACAGCTTTTTTGATTGCAAGTGACTTGATCTCACTTTAATATATTTAGATACCTCATATATGTGGATATATATCGATCAGCCATAACATTAATACCACCTGCTTAATATTGCGTAGGTCTCCCATCTATAGCAGGTCTGACCTGTCAAGCCCTCTGAAGGCATCTTGTGGTATCTGGCACCTAGACATTACAGCAGATCCTGTAAATCATGTGAGTTGGGAAGAGGGGCCTTTTCTTTCTTGGAGCACTCATGGTAGGTACTGACCACTGCATACTGCGAACATCCCACACCCCCACCGCCCTGACTGATGTTTTGGATATGTTCTAGTCCCGTTGTCTATCCATCACAATTTGGCTCTTGTCAAAGGTTTTCTCTCTGCCTCTCTCTTTCTTGACACTCTCCATTGACTTGCTCCCTCACACCTTTGCTTTTATCCCTTGATCTCTCTTCTCTGCAATGATTTCATTCCATTCTTTTTACAGTTCAAATCTTATCGCACACTTCACAAGCGACACCAAATCCTGAGCCTTTCCATAAGTATACCACACACACACAGACACACACACACACACACACACACACACACACACACACACAAACACACGTTTAGGAGGAGCAGAAGAATACAGAATGCAGAAAGGAGTGAAATTGATTTGAAATGAGTAAATTTCACTCTGAGATGTTTCATTTCAATTTCACGGCTTTACTGCTAGTGCTGCTCTGTGGGATGGAAGAGAAAGATACAGAGAACAAAGGACACAAGATTTATATGAAAAGTCCCCACATAGATTCAGTCATATTGACTTAACAGAGGAAATGCTTTTCTGTTTAATTATAGCTGGCTGTTGTGTCTTTCCAGGAACATTCTTCACTCATAAGAGAGTTTTTCTTCCTTTTATTTTTTTAGCAATTGGATGTGAGCAGGTTTGTTTGCTTGTTTGCTTTTTTTTTCTGTTTCTCTTGTTTTTCTTTTTTTCTTTTTTTTTTTTTTTTTTTTTTTTGCTCTGGCCTTGTTTCTCTCTGAAGTGACATCTAAACTATTTCTGTACAGGTTGCCACGTATGTCTAAAGGCTTGCATCAGTTCATTGTCATGCTTTTTTCCTCTAATTTTCCTCTCCAGTTTTGCTCTGTTGTTACACAGTCGCACAGCAACGTGCTGAACATACTTGGACGATGACAACTGCCAGTTCTGTTGCATTAGCTAATAAACACCCATGTTAGCTGGCATCACACTAGTAAGGGAGACACTTAATTCACTGTGTAAACATTCAGAGCTGAGCCGTGCTATGGATGAGCTAAAACACAGTGAAAGGTTTGAGGTTGCAGTATAGTTTCAGAATGAATGGTATTTGGTTTTGTGATGTTCATGGCAATATTATGCTGACATAAAATATCCTGCAGCATTCCATTTACACTGATCAGCCATAATATTATGACCACCTCTTAGTTCCTACTACTCATTTTCCATTTTATCAGCAGGAACACTTTGTACTCCATCTGTTTATCTGCATATTTTGTTAGCCTTCTTTCACCCTGTTCTTCAATGGTCAGGACCCCACAGGACCACTACAAGTATTATGTGGGTGGTGGGTCATTCTCAGCAATGCTGTGACACTGACATTTTGGTGTTGTGTTGAGTGGACCAGGCACAGCAGTACTGCTGGAGTGTTGAAACAGTGAACTGTGTCCACTCACTGTCCACATTATTAGAACCTCCTACCTAGTTGCTCCAACGTGTAGATGTAAAGCCAGAGATAGAAGCTCATCTGTTTCTGCACAGTTTGTGTTGGTCACCCTCTAGTCAGTGCCCACAATATGATGTTTGCTGGATATTTCCGGTTGGTGAACATTTATGTACAGTATGATTTGTAAAGTAAACCTACAACAAAAAGTGTATTATTATATCTCATTATATCATTATTTTTACTCTCCTCACATTTTATGAATATATATACCAGAACTGACTAGATAAACTAGGTACAAGATAATTACTGCAAATACAGAGCTTCCTCAAGGACAGCTGAAGTCCATTTAATTAGGTTCACTTACCATGGATTTGTAGTTTTCAATTTATGGATTGTATCCCATCTGTTTCTCTGCCTGATTTAGCCTGTTTGCCTGCCTCTATGCCTGTGTCAGCTAATATAGGTACCATCAGTAAAGAATTCCACTGTTAATTAAGATCACTCTTTAATTCATCAGCAGTCCTTGTTTTTAAAAAAGAATATTAATTTCCAGTTTAAGGTCTGTTCACACCAAATATGATTTTTGCAAACATTTTATTTGCATTCTTTGCTCTGTAAACATTAAATACTCCTCATCTGCTTATTCATTTCCAGTTTAAGCTTTAATTACACAATTTACACAGTCCGTCAGTTTCTGAGGTGGTGTGAAAGACCATTAACATAAATGTGCTCATTTTCAAGACTTGTTGTGATTTTTTTTCTCTGTAAAAAAGTATGAAAGGTCTTTTTATCCAGACTAAGAGGTCTCTGTGTGATACAGTGAATAGAATGCCATTTAATGGAATGCTGTATGATATTTTAGGTCTATATATTATCGCCATACTCATCAAAAACAAAATACCATAATTTTTAAACTAGAACATGACAGCAATTGCATCTCAAACCCTTCACAGTGTTTTAACTCAGACATTAAAAATGTCTGAGTAAATGTTCCACTGACGACTGCTTTATTTGGCTCTTTGGCTCAACTTGGCTCTTGCAATGCACCGTGGGTATACATGGCTAAGGGGTTTATTTAGTATCTCCTCACTGGTGTTGGGGAGGATGAGGCCCATCTCACCTAACCAGAGAGTGAGGCCAATTTGGGTATTTTGGGCTCCTACTTATGCTTTTCTGTGGCAACACCAGGAAAAAATTCTCTTAGATCCAACACAGTTGTGCCACTCTGAAGTCCATGAATTGTGTGTCTGTTGCACCATATACACTGCCCATCCAGTCCCCAGAGGTATATGAATAGTGCTACATCCTTGCTTCAATCTAACACTGTTGAAATAATGTTCCAGGAAAGTAAGTTGACTACTAGATAGTAACACTAAAATAAAAGAGAACCAGATGTTTAAACTATACTCTGTTGCTGCCCAAGAACCTTGGTGTTACAATGTCTGTTCTCCACCTGTTCTTTTGTATTTACAGATGACACAAAGATTGCCCTTCATCTCAAAGACAATGGAGGTAGGATCTTGCCAACCTTACCATCTGTAGCATGTACATGGTTTAGTGTGTGTGTGTGTGTGTGTGTGTGTGTGTGTGTGTGTGTGTGTGTGTGTGTGTGTGTGTGTGTGTGTGTGTGTGTTTGTCTCTGTTTTTAGGAAACAGGAAGGCAGAGGCTGTTCAGTTGAGACATCCTTGTCACACTCTCACATTTCAACATATGAAAAAACAGACCACCTGAAAAAGACCTCTGCCTCTTTTTGCTATGGTGTGTGTGTGTGTGTGTGTGTGTGTGTGTGTGTGTGTGTGTGTGTGTGTGTGTGTGTGTGTGTGTGTGTGTGTGTGTGGGGTAAATGCAGAATTCCAGGCCTGGTCACTTTTCCATCTCCATTTCTTAGGCACAGAGCCAATTCAAGCACACATTCCTTATCTTAGCTACTCTCTCTCTCTCTCTCTCTCTCTCTCTCTCTCTCTCTCTCTCTCTTTCTCTCCATCCTCCCCTCTACCTTCTCTCTTACACACACTCTCTCCTAACTCCTCTTAGACAATGGCCTGATGATACGGACAAAAAATCATTTCCTGAAATATTTTAACTGAATGGTAAAATATGCTAAATGATACAATATATGATATTCGATATATGATGTGAAAATATATCCCGATATTGAAATAAATATCAACATATCACCTCCTCCCTATCTCAGCCCTCCTTGTCTTCACTCTCTCCCCTCCCTCCCTTTTTCTCTCTCCTTTCTTTCTGCCTTCTTTCCCCTCCTCTCTCTACAGTCTCTCTCTCCCTGTTTCTGCCTTCTCTCTTTTACTCTGAGCACCCTTCTCTATATTCCTTTCTGCCTTCTCTTTCTCTGCCTGTAGTCTCTCCCTCTTTCTTTGTCTTTTCTCTTTCTTCGCCTTCTCTCTTTTTCATTCCGCACCCCTTTTTCTCTCTTCATCTTCCTCTCATTCAGCCTTCTCTCTCTCTACCTCTTCTTTCTCTCTGCCATGTCTCTTAGTTTTCCATCACCCCCTTCTCTCTCCATCGTCCTCTAACCCCTCTCAACCTCTCTTCTCTGTGGAAGCTTTAGTGTGATGGAGCTCATGTGGTTTTGATTAGGAGCACATTCAGTGTTTTTCTGCACCGGGTAACAGCGAGCTGGACAGCAGCTGAAGTTTCTATCACTAAAACAGAGCGATGCACCATGAGCCAAATGAGCGAAGCTGCCAAAATAAGCCTCTCTCTGTCTCTTTCTCCATTAACCCAGATAAAGCAGAGATAGTGTTGCTGTTTGTCTGATAAAGTTGGTCACGAAGTCAGGCCACCAGCACAGTTCTATCTCACTGAAAAAGTGAGGCTCAGGCACATTCTTTGGCTTTATCCTTTTCCCGTAAAGTAGCTGCTGAGGCTCTTGCCATCCAGGGCTAAAATATTTTTCCAGCTTAAAGGGACAGTTCTTCTGTTTTTCACATTTCAGCATTTGAAATCCGGTTAATAGTGACCAGACAATTAATTATAAACCTGTCTGGGTCAAAGAATCCTGCCAGTGCTTAGCACTGACCTGTCAGTGGTCAGCAGTGATCCTGACATACGGCTGTCAGTTACCACCAGTGACAGTGACATACAGCCCTGTCAGTAGTCAGCAGTGACAGTGACATACCATCCTCTCAGTGGTCAACAATGACACTGACATGTAGTCCTGTCAGTTGTCAGCAGTAACACTGACTTGTGCAGCTCCAGCAATACAGCTTATACACACATTCTTCCCGCTACAATATTGAGAATGGGACGCCAATAATGGTCAGTAGTGGTCTTCTGACTTGTGACTGTCAGTGGTCACCAGTGACACTGACATACAGTAGCTCCGTCAGTGGTCAGCAGTAACAATGAAGCACAGCGCTGTCAGTGGTCAGCTGACTTGTGTAAAAAAATCCAACAATACGGCTTATAACACCACACATCTTACCATCAGGATATGGAATGGGTAACACTAATAATGGTCAGCAATGGTCCTCTGACTGGACACTGAGGAGAGCTGAAAAAGTATGTGTCATAAAGTAGCCAGTGATTGGAAGCGCAAGGCAGGGCTTCTAATTAAGCATATATTGTGTAATGAGTGTTTATTGCTGAGGATTAAGAAGAGGGTGGAGAAAGACCTCTGTGTGTGGAACTGCTGAGCCAGAGTGTAAGGGGGAAGCATGCCTCCACCTGTCATTTTGGTGCTTGCAACTTATTTTAGATAAATGTCTTAAAAATGCAAACGCTTGACGGAAAATTTATCTGAGGTAAGCAGAAGGTGCAGGTAAAGGGTTTTTCAGGAGTGGAAATGAGTTATGCTTTCCTGCGTTACTCCACTCCGCCCTGACAGAACCACGGCCTTCAGGAGCTCCTGCTGGTTCTCCTACAACACACTGAATATTTAGGCTGTTCACTTTGTGCTATTTGACTTACTAGCTCAGCTCTACTGCCAAGGGCTGACTGTTCTCACGAATCCCATTAACTTTCCGTACTGGCTGAGTGGGTATATGTGCACACACGTGTAACATTAAAGAGATGTGGAGAGAAAGATGTAGAGTAAGGGTAGAATAATGCTGCATCTGTATTGCAACCTTCTCAAACAAGGCTATGAAAACAGTTCTTCCATTCTCTGTTCCCTTTTCCTCTCTTCGCCTCCGTGCAGACCTCCATCCTGTAACCTTGAGGAGTGCAGGGAGCAGCATTTAGCACTAAAAAGATTATTGTCAGTGCTAAGCAGTTAGAGATGGTGGCCCTAGGGATGCTACCTCCATCCCAATAAAGATGCTGTATGAGCCTATTTTCTCTGCCACTGTAATAAAGCTGGAAGCAGAAACTCGGGAGCTTTCTCATCAGCATTATGAGATTGCCTGCTGTGAGAAGGATTTGAGGAGATGACAGTGGGTCAGTGGCAGGGAATGCTGAATGGGAGATGATTACATGTTAGTTCACCTACTTCAAAAAGCATTTATTCCAATTATAACAGACATGCTACATCTCAGTGCTAGTTTGTCTTAACAGTATGGTTTAAATCACCAGGGGAGCCCCTTTGTAATCCTATCAGCTCTGTGATGTAATATTTGGGACATTTGGCTGATTTCTGAGTAATTTAAAAAACAGATGGTTGAACACTGAATACTGCATTAACATATATTGTTACAATATTACAATATTAGTAAGGGAAACCCTTATACGTCATGACAAGTGACTGCCCAACATTCTGGGCAGAATGCATGTAAAACATACTGAAATCAACACACGGCCACAATGATACATACAGTGTCAAAAGTATAGTAGATACAGCATCCCCAGGGTCCCGTATCTTGAACAGATGCTTCTGATAGTCACTGACAAAAAGTCTGGTTGGATATTTGACTATTCTTCTTGGCAGAATTAGTTCAGAACATTTGTTGATTTCCTGGCAAAGACCTGACTTTTAATCACAGTCCACTTTTTTCCATCATAGTCCACTTTTTCCTGTCAGGACTTTGGCAAGGTTTTTGTTTGGGGTCATTGTGTGAAATACAAAGTTATAACAGCTTTGGGAGAACAGTGGGAGGAAAGGATGATGGAGGTAAACAGGCTGTGCACAAAGATGACCAGTAATATTGTGATCTACAAAATATGCATGAGATAAATTTGCAACTCAGAGAATTGATCAAATTCTACCAAAAATGTTTGCAAGCTGTCATTTCTGCTTAACTGGCTCTTACTTGATGATTTAGATCTTTGTTTATTTGCAACTTCTTTGTTTTTTTACAACTTCTCAATAAAAAAATTACCAAACATTTTTTGGTCAAGGCAGCAGGTTGCTACCACCACCATGCTTCACAGTGTTCTTGAGGTTGACAAATATTTTTGTCTTCCACCAGAAGAACTTTTCTTGCAGTCAAGTCTGAAGGTTTCCCTCTTTGGTCTTCAATTGTCCCAAGCAATTGTCTTGATTGCAGCCTGCAATGTTGTCAGCGTTCTGTTCGAACAAATATATGTATTTAAATATGGAGGAAATAGAGGAAATAAAAAGTATATAATTAAATGCTTTTCAAACCCATAGTTTTGTTTTGTTTGGATACAGTTAGTGTCTTTTTTGACAGTCACTATTCCACCATTGTAAAATGTGCTGTTGAGTTATAAAACATCCACGGGACATTTAGAACAAGCAGCTTAAAGTATTATCCTAAAACATAAACAGTTCATTGTCAGTTCTGCCTTCTCAAAATGTGTCCTGAATACAGACTCTCCATTTCTGTATTCTGTATATTTATATTATAAATCCCAACCCTCTTCATATAAAAATAATTTCCCCGACCAACCATATATTTTCTGATTTGAAGATACATGTGATAGAGAGCATTTGGCAAGAAAAGTGAGCTCATTCAATCTATCAGACACCTCTCAACAATACACTAATCACTCTGCCTTGAGGCAGATACTACAGAATGGAGTGTTTCGTTTTTCTTCTCTGTCTAATAAAATGAGGTTGGAACAAAATGTTGAAACTAAAAGTACACCTGCAGTGAGGATATAGGTGTCAGGTTGTACTCCATTTTGGCAGTATATGGTGTAAGGCAGTGTAAATTATTTAAAATGAATCGAAACCAACATTCAGAATCTCCAACTGACATTATCTTGCACATATCAGTTATTTCACTTTCTTATATCCAATAAATAGAGTTAATCTGTAAAATTGTTAAGCTTGTTTAATGCTTTCAGTTAAAATAAATAAATAAATAAATAATAATAATAATAATAATAATAATAATAATAATAATAATAATAATAATAATAATAATAATAATGAGTTGAATCAGTTTTGATAGAGCACATTTTCAGTACAACCCCGCGTCAGGGAACAAAAATAAATAAAATTTTAAAATTAAGATCACAGTTTTAATTAATGATGAATTTGATTTGATTTCAGGTCATTTCACCCAATAATTGTACAGTGGTAAGCTAAGGTGTGGGCAGCCTTGGCCAAAATATCTATTATTGTGAAAGGCTAAATGAGTAACAGAGTAACAGATGTCCTGATTTTCTAAATGCATGAAGTTGAGGTGAGGTCTATGAGGTGAGGATGCAGGAAAGGGTGTCACTACACAGTAGAACAGTGCACCATCACTCCAGTCTGATGAATGGTCCTGAAGCTCTTTGGAGTTCAAACTGGTGTTTTGCCTTTATAATAATCCAACAAGCAGTTCTCTTGGAACATTTTCTTCCAGACCTGCAATAAATTTTACCTTGATCGTTCCTGTTAACTGTCATCTTTAATTACATAATTAACTGAGGAAACTTCGACTTTGCTATCTTCTTATAGTTGTCTCCTGCTTTGTGCGCATCACAAGAAATCTGCTTAGACAAGCCCATGGCTGATGATTGTTGGGACAGGGTTTGAGCAATCAAAGCATTTATAAAGCTTTGGAATTTTAATTACTTGGTCTATGTAACATTGATAAGACAGTTTTTGATGCTACTGATTAAAACTAGTAAGCCACAGTCCTGGCAGTTCCACCCACAAAACAAAAACGCATGTGTAGGTAGCTGAAGGAACTGTCATTCCTCTCCAAGCTGAAAGGTAATTTGACCTCAGAAACTCTAAGAAGAGCAACACCTCAAAAAGAGGTCATGTAAACTTGGCTGAAGGCAAAAATGTCAAGGTGAAAAATTAACATGCTGCTTTCTTCTAGTGCAGAGGGAAATGGAAATAATGTAAATGCATTCATTTCAAGTGCTTTTTTTATGTTCATCCAAGTCTAGACATCTCAGGAATAAGCAATCGGGCAAGTTCCTGGCAAAACAAAAGCTCTCTGTCATAATTAAAATGAGAACAATGAGTGTGTTTATAATCAGTCATACCACATTTTCCAGAGTGCTTTGTCATTTTTCTGTTGCAGCACATTATGCATATTATTGTTGGGGCTTTTTGGAGAAATTGGATTATGACAGATGAATATCAGAACAGTATACTGCTTCTCGTGTACTGTGTGCTTGTGTTGCAGTGTTTTGCCACTTACTGCTGTCATGTGCCTCCATCAAGACAGCTGTTTTCATGGTCTTGTATCTGAAGGGGAAGAGAGCTCTGAGCAGTAAATGTAGCGTTAATGTAGCTTGTGCGGCTCTGTGAGTGTGTTTATCTTAAAGTCGAGGGTTATTACATTAATTTCTTTAGGGTAACTACTGCTGATGTTCCTGGGATAAAATATGCAATCCGGAAAAAAATGACTGTTGTAATCTATTTGAAACACATTTAGTGAATATTTATGGTCTAAGTATTGCATTCCTTGGTTTTTGTTTGCCATTGCTTAATCAAATTTGGTTGCAGTTTGATAATCATGATCTACATTTAAATTTAAGTTTAAAAGGACACTTTTCTGACAGATTTGCACATTGTTTGGGGGTGTTTTTCACCAGTTGTTTCTAGAGGATCTGCTTGTTCAGGTTGATTGGGTGACAATTGTGGACCATAGTTTTCAAACAGTGCCACGGTTTTTAGTCTTAGTTGAATTGAGATCTACATCAATCAGCTATAACTTTATGACTTTGTTCTAGTTACTACACTCACTGTAAAATATTGCTTATCCAGCCACTAAAGCCATGTTGGTGTTACACCTATTTTGAGGAAGTACTGATATCATGATTGTGGGTCCATTAAACCTAACTTCCAAATCCTGCCTTCTCTGGAGTTTTAAACTGGAACCATTTCATTCTCGTACCATAGAGGAGCACCATAGAGCAGGTTTTATGTGGGTTGTGGGTCATTGAAGTGACAGTGACGTGGTGATGGTGTTTTAGTGTGTGTTGTGCTGGTATGAGTGGATCAGACACAGCAGTGCTGCTGGAATGGTTAAACCCTTCATCGTCACTGCTGAACATAGTCCAGAGATATTTAGCCAACAATGTCCTATAGGCAGCATCCTTTAAGCACTGTAGAGAAGAACTAGAGGATGGTCAACACAAACTGAGCTTCTGTCTCCCACTTTACATCTACAAGGTGGACCAACTATGTAGGAGTGTAGGGAGTGGACACAGTGTTTAATCATCAGCATTGCCTGACTCATTCCAGCACAACACGCACTAAAAGTCATAGTGGTCATACTGTTATGGTTGATTAAAACATTCTTCAGTTTGTCCACAGACCATATTGCTGTTAACCTGCTGATTCTCCTAAGCTTTAGGTTTTCAACAGACTGCAGCAGGTTGTCTAGCAGTGTCTCCCTATATTTTGCACCATATGCATGTCCTTCAGTTTTGCCCAATCTCAGCATCTGAGCTCTTTCGATCCTTCAAATTGAACGTTGACATTTACCTAATGTTGTGCAGATGCTGTTTTTTGAGGGATGACTTTGTCTAAGCAGCATCTGGTTGGTATGTTCCAGCTTCCACACAGCTGGTCAAGTAATGCTCACTGGGTTCCTACAGTTTTGTAGCCTGTTACTATCTTGTGCTCACCATCTTCATTTCAGACTCTCTTAGAATGATCTTTGGTTCTCTGGAATGATGGTGCTCCATCCAGTACATTTGGGATGAGGTGGGGTGGTGATCCTCCAAGATCCTGACCTTACTGATGCTCGTGTCTCTGAATCCAATCAGATCCTCACCACAATGTATCACAATCTAGTAGAAAACCTTCCCTGGACACAGACAGCTACTGTAATAAAAGAATAAATGAATTTAATACCATTTATTTCAAAAGAAACAACAAATGAGTGGTTCTACCAATACATTTGTCTATATAGTGTATCTGTGGTTGTGTTTGTGTGTGTAAGACAGTGAAAGGTCCTACAGGAAGCTCCAGGACATGCCTTGATCACTGCTGCAGCTGTTCAGAGGTCAGACAGACGTCTCTCTCTGTGTATTTTTTGTCTTGAGCAGATGGCTGTGCTGCTTTCCAGAGAACAGGGAACAGAGTCTTCTGCAGGAAGTTGTGTCCCACTTCTACTTTTCTTGGCTTTTGTTTAGGTTCTCAGAGACTCACATAAACTCTAAGTCCACTTTTGGGCAGATCAGTTGCCTGCACTCCAAAGCACACAGCTGTGCTATGTGTCGATTTGTTTATATCCTTACATCCCAAGTGCTGGTTCTTCTGTTAATAGCAGCACATTGTTTTTGCACATTTGTGACAAGAAATTGTTTGTGATCCCCAATCTGGAGATAAAATTGACAACCTTGCAGAACCATTAGCACTTTTAATCATTTGTATATATATTTATGTAGAACCTTTATAGCAAAGGCTCCAAAAACTCTCTAAAACTGTTGCCATCAATACCTAGCTGATGGGAAGACACTTAAAATATATTGGTCTGGAAAGGGTTAAAATTATGTTTCTTGTGGTCTGAGACTCCAGAAAACGCTGTGAGAGCCATTATGTCCAAACATTGAACATTTGGAACAGTAAGAATTTTACCAGAAGTGGACAACTTTACAGAATTCCTAAGTTCTCTTTGACAACTCTTCTTACAAAAAGAGCCCAAATGAACATCTAAGGCCTCGCCAACAAGCATTCTGAAAATGTATCTTTGGCAAACTGCAAATGAAAAATCAAACTTCTTACATTTGTCAAAAGAACACTTCATAACCTTTTAAACCTCCCTTTTGGAAAAAAAAAAATACCAGAGCAGAACATTAGAAATATTGTGACATCTTGTTATATCTAGTATAAAACCAATTCTGATATAAAACTAGCATACCACCAAAAGTACATCATAACACCGTCAAACATGGTGGTGGTAGTGTGATGGTGTGTGGGAATGCTTTGCTATTTTTAGGATTTGTGTGACTCCACCAGAAAACCCTGCAGGAGAATGAAACCCAAGCATAATTGAGATATGCAGAAAGATAGTGATCTGAAGCACAAGAGCAAGTTCACCTCTGACTGACTCAATAAGAACAAAATTGGTGTTTTCGAATGCCCGAGTCAATGTTCTAACTTGAACTGCATTGAGATGCTGTGGTAGAATCTTGAACAGTGTGTCTATTCTTAAAAGGCCTCCAGTCTGACTGGATTAAAGAGTGAGGTAGAATTCCAGGATAGTGATGTGAAAGAGTGATGGATAATATTACCATCTGATGTCAAAAATGCCAAAAAAAATCATACTGGAGTTGGGAAGAGAGTGAAAATCTGAGATATTCTAAGCATAGAAGAGGAAATGGTACTGCACATGCATTAGAAAGATAATTTATTTACTCTGTGACTATGTGTGTGTGTGTGTGTGTCTGTGTGTGTGTGTGTGTGTGTGTGTGTGTGTGTGTGTGTGTGTGTGTGTGTGTGTGTGTGTGTGTGTGTGTGTAATTTGACTTTTCCATTAGTGACTGAGAGAAGAGAGTTTACATTGCTGTACGTACCACAAAAGCACTGGAGCAGGAAGGGTGTTAATCTAGTCATTACACACTCTATCCTCATATACACACATGCACACATACACACACACACTAATGCACACACACATACACACATACATATGATTCATTCTATATAATAGAATCTTAAATATCTGAGGCTCTGTTCTCGACCTCTGCCTCTCCCATCTGAATCTGTGTGTGTGTGTGTGTGTGTGTGTGTGTGTGTGTGTGTGTGTGTGTGTGTGTGTGTGTGTGTGTGTCTCACTCTCTATCTCTCTCTCTCTGTACAAAATTCTGTTCATTTCCATTAGCTCAGTTTAAAGGCCATTTAGCTTAGCTATGCTCTAATGGAATGAAGGGCTTTATTCGTGAGCGAGGTTAACAGCTTCTGCTGAAGCATATCTGTGTACAACACCAGGCCTTAAGCCCTCAACTCTATTTCCATGTGTGTGTGTGTGTGTGTGTGTGTGTGTGTGTGTGTGTGTGGTGTGTGTGTGTGTGTGTAGGCACCTCATCGAACTGGGTACCCTGTCCAGGGTTGTTTTATTTTGTTTCCTGGGTCAATTCCAGCTAGTCTCTGGACTCACCAAGACCCTATCCTGGAAGAATCTGATAAGAAGATGAATAGATGGATGTATTGATTTTACACTCGTTCCTTTAGTAAGAGGTTTCCTTTACAATAACAAACTGAAACTTGGCAAACCTATGACTCATATTCCAACTCAGTCATATGCAGTATCTTGGACTTCCAGGCGGCCCAAAGGACAATTTTTCAAAAATCAGCATGATTGATTGATTCCTCAATTCTGTCGTGCTATGCTTTATTTGTGCTCCTGAATCCTAAGCAATGGGAGATTTTACTTCCCTCAGTCTACCTATGGAGATTCCACAAAGAGAACATTTCTGATTGACAGTTTTTCATTTAGTATTTGAAGGCTTTTGATCCTCTGTTTCCACACATTTAGGAATGAATTACTTTGAGAATTATTAGTTTTTAATACCACAAGATGCTTCTATAAACAAAAAAATAAACCAAAATTAAAGACATATTCTTAAGTCATTTGACCTCTCTGAAGATCTGTCCTGAGGGCCTGTTATTAAGTTGTCAAGGACAGACAAAGAACACATGGCGTCATCAGTATTAGAAGCATGTCTGCAGGCTGCTGTGCAGACTGGGATTATTATTTGGAACAGCTGATCTCGGGCTGCAGGTAAGAGCCCTGTAGTAAAGAGTGTGGGGTAAATGGGATCGAGTGCACAGAATGAGGGGAGTGAGATGAGATGAAAAGCGTGGTGCACACAGGGCAGAGGGAATAATCAGACATCATTAATAAACCAATCCTGCTTCAGCCACGAGAGCTGTATAATTTTTCCAAATAAATAAATGATTAGCATGTGTGCACTGTGTTCCTGAGCATGAGGGTTTCATATCATGTGCACTCAGACACACACACACACACACACATCTACCCTCAGGAGAGGAGAGCAGAGGAAAATAAGCATGCTGATCAAAGTGGGATGGAGGCGGAGAAGAGCACGAGTTAATTATGTGCTGGGGGTGGGGGGTGGGGGTGCGGTGACAGGGGGGCTTTTTGTATTATTGTTCTTTACTGTTCACGTATGTACAGAGATGAGCCAGAACATAATAAACATCTGCCTAATATGTTGTTGCTTGTCCATATGCTGCCAAAAAAAGCTCACTCTGAAGTACTGCAGTGTATGGTGTCTGGAATCAAGATGTTACAGCAGGGCTTTTAAATTATGTTGGTCTCACGTTGTGCAGAGGAGACTGGACTGTGTTCCAGCACATCCCACAGACGTCCTATCTGATTGAGAGATCTGGGAATTTGGATATCAGAACCTTGACTTTTAGTCAATTTGCATTGATATTTCACGCCTCCACACTGTTCTTTTGCTCTTTCACACTCTTTCAATTTCCTTTCTTGCTCTTACACTTTCTTTGTCTTCACACCTTTCTTTATACTTTCACCCCCCCCACCCCCCCAGTGTGGCCCTTAGTCAGATGATCTTCTACATTCGCTGAATTGTAAAAGTGTGAGGTGAAAGTTTCAGAAAGTGAGAAACACGTGTACAAAATAACAGATTTACAAAAGTACACTGCTTCCGTCTCTTAGCCTTATACTCTTATCATTTTGACTTTTACTGAGCAGAGTTGCTGGTGTGTGTGTGTGTGTGTGTGTGTGTGTGTGTGTGTGTGTGTGTGTGTGTGTGTGTGTGTGTGTGTGTGTGTGTGTGTACGTGCTTGTGCATGCATGCATGTGCCTGTCTGCACGCAGAGAGAGAGGGTTAAGGAAATAGGGAGAGTGTGATAGGGAGAGGCTGGGATTAAATAGGCAGATGGGAGGAATTAGAAAGTGAGAGAGAGAGAGAGAGAGAGAGAGAGAGAGAGAGAGAGAGAGAATGAGAGAGAGAGAGAGAGAGAGAGAGAGAGAGAGAGAGAGAGTAGTTCAGGTTTTGAACGGGTTGTTAACCTCAGGTTAGGCTTGTCGCTCAAGCCCAGCACAGCCTCATTTTAAAAGCCCAAACACGGCAAGCACTGGAGTGTGTGTGTGTCTGTATGTGTGTGTGGAAACGCTAGGCTGGAGCGATGCTAATCTCCCCCAGTGCTCTGTTCAGGTCGAGAGGCTCCTGAATGCAGAATATTCAGAGAGAGAGGAGAGAAGCCGAGGTTGAGCTCTAAAGTCAACACACACCCAGCCATTCTCACTGCTGTTCTCCTGAGGTCTCAAATCAACACGTTAGAAAAGACCTGGACTTATTTATTCTGTTAGACATCGTGTGGAAACACCATGACAGTCTTACATTAAGACATTTATTACTGCTGTCCTCATAGTCAGGCCCAGTTTCCCATTTCCACCACTTCATTCCCTCTTCAGACATGTTTACTTCTTAAGATTTAGAAAGATTCAATATTTTATTCTCATATACACAGAGGAACAGGTACTTATAGTGTGCAATCAAATTCTTACTCTGCCGGACTACACGTACTCACTATTTCTACACGTACAACAACAATATACATACATACATGTATATAATAAGACAAATACACAATATAAGCCTTACAGATGGTGGCTGCAGTTGTCGAAAGGCATGGGAGCAAAACCCAAAACCCATCCATCCATTTTCTATACCGGTTATTCCTGAATAGGGTCACGGGTGAGCCAGTGCCCAGCCAGCAACTCTGAGCGCAAGGGCGGGAAACAACCCTAGACAGGGCGCTAGTCCATCATAGGGCACACACACACACTCACTCACACACACACACACACACACACACACACTAAGGGCCACTTTAGAGTCACCAATTCACCTCCCGAGCATGTCTTTGGACTGTGTGTGTCCCCGGAGGTACACATCCATATTTGTGAACATTCTCTGAAAGCTTATGGACAAAGTGAAGCCGGACCACTGAATTACATTGGGCAGTTTAGCCAATAGTTCAAAATAGTGCAAAACAGGACTATAGACACAATGAAGAAGAAAGAGTCGGAAAATAACGTTATGGCAGAATGTTTCACACCATGTTTTAGCCATTTACAATGCTGCCTATTCCCATCTTTTTTATTTTATCAGGCTCTCTTGCACCATATGACACAGATGTATTGCTTAAAATTCATGCCAGTATAAAGGAAGTGTGTGGACATTGCTATGTCATCTGAAACAGACCAATTCATATTCATTATCAATTAAAAGATGCTGTCCTAATGCAAATGTACCTACATTTAGTCATATAGCAGCTCCGGTTGACGTTGGTGTGCAGTGTAAAACTAAAGACACAAACTTCATACACCAAGCATGTCTTAGCTAAACAGCGTGGCTTAAAGGGACATTGTGTAAATGAGATTTTTGGTCTGCTTCTTTGTGACTTTTTGAGGAGATGTCGATGGCCTGTTTATGCTTGTGTCATTATAGAGGAGATACAGTGTAGCATTGCTCTTCAGAGGAAACATACAGTGCTTTCTTTAACTCTGGAATTTTTTCTTTGGCTTGTGGTTTTTAATCAATGACGTCTGGCAGATAAATTAGTGGTGATGTGACGCAGATGCTGAGAGCTCAAGTGTTCATGTATTTCTTCTTTTTTTACTAATGAATTTAATCTTTGTTATCAGTGTTCCTCATTTTCTGTCTAGACAAGGAAACATCCGCTTCTGTCTCATTTTCGTTCTCTTTTGTTTAAAAAAATTAATCCTGGTCATCAGTGTGATGAGGTTGTCAATGCCAGAGAAACCTGCCAGCAATGTCCTTAAAGACATAACAAATCAAGCTGCACAACCTTAACCTTTCACCATCACTCAGTCTCTGTCCCTGAGACTCAACAACATCTCTGCTGAGAAATGGTCAACCAGAAGAGATAATAGGCTAAACACTGCCCCCCTCTGTCTTTGTGAATTGTCCTACATGGTTTGGCATTTTTCCTGTTGAAACACACCTCAGCCTGTATTCATGGGCCTTAATCCAACTAATTACCTCATCACAAAGCCTTTCCTGAGTAGACAAAATGTGTGTTGTGTAGAGAAAGCAGTATAATATGCCGGACAGTGCTTACGTCCACAGTCATGCAAAAGAAAGATAGGTTCACTCCACCAAATTGAACATATTAAGAGATGGAGAAAACACATAACACTCTTTTGTTATATTTAATAATTAATATTTTGTAAAATGCAATTCCTAAAAATGCAGTTTTTCATATGAAAACAAAGTTACGACACCCTGACATTTATTACTACTTTAAATGTGTACAATTAGAAGCAGGTGCACATCCGCTGATGATCATGGTTAGACAACATGGTTAGACAGGGTTTGGGTGGAGCTTGACCTATTTAAACATTTAGACATTAATTTGGTTTACTCTAGATTGTTGAAGTGAGTGTGATCACCATCACCAGAGCAAAGGAGCTCTTTGAAATCGTAAATGCATATGAGAATTTAAAGAGGGATTGAAGGACCAACTACAAATCAGCCTTTCCCCTGTCCAGACAATCATTTTTAAACAACTACACACTTGGCGAGGGTTAGGCCATCGTAGCAAGTTCAGCCCAGTACAAAAAGTCTCTAACAGTCCTAAAATGTCATCACATGCAACTCTTGCCACAGTTGATGTCAAACTACAGCATCTACCGTTAAGAAGTCTAGACCCGTACATAGTAATCATATATAAAGAATAAGCAGGTAGTTTACTATGTAGATCAGAGGTTACTGATCCGGGTCAGGACCCAGACACTGTTATTTCTTGACCAATAAACGAAGGACTATTTAATTCTGAAATTGTGTTTATCTTAATTTTCATAACATTTCTAACCTTTACAGTACAGTTTTGGGTTTTGTTGTCCAGGGAACTGAACTACTGATAGTGTAAATATCATACATTTGTGAGGACAGTGTTCATAAATGTGCATAAATGAGGAAACTGATGACTGGTTGAAATATGATTGTGAGTTCTGGTAACACTCAACAAGGCACTCGTGTCTGGATTACGACCCCCACTTTAACAATGATGACGTTGGTGAAAAGCAGTAATGTTGAGCTGCACTTCAAGACAAGTTATATTACTGAGTTTGAAGCCAGTTTCCCTGATTGAACTTGGTCATAACTACGTATGAAAGAGAACAGAATACAGTCTGTGTCTGACTGAGAGCTGGGAGTGTGTGAGCACATATGACTGAATTCTTCACAATACATTGTTGTGATGTGTCTGTACATGTTTGTGTGTATTTTTCAGCTGCAGCAGCAGAGAGTACAGCAGAGCGCGACACACACCCTCTCCACACAGGCCTGATTCTGGGAATGCTGATGCTGATGCTAGTGATGGTGGCTGTTGTCCTGGTGACCGTGTACATCTATCACCACCCCAGCTCTGCTGCTGGCCTTTTCTTCATTGAGGTATGTTCGTGAGAGTGTGTTAAGGCAGGGTAGTCTGAGAATCAGTAGACCAGATTGCTGATGTCTAGGAGATGAATGAGATATGAGCAAGCATGGGTTAATAGTTTTTTGCAAAAACACTTGGAATGTTTGACTTTTTTCTTTTTCCAGTTTCTATCAGGACTTTCTAACAGTGTTTCATGTACATTCTTGAGTGACTTAGCCAATGAGCTGGTCACCAACCATTCGGGCATAGAAGACCATTCATGCCAGTTTCCTTTCTCCAGCTCAATGCTGGGGACTTCTACCCCTCTACCCCACACCTGCGAGGATGACAGTCACATGACAGCCAGAGGCTAACATTGCAGAAGCTTGGCACTACCCAATGATTACCTGTGTCTAATGACCAGTTCATCAGTGGGGAACCACACTGGATTTGTAGTTTATGGTGTGCAAATACAACAGAAATCATACAGTTCCCAAAAACGTAGCCTTTTAATCCCTATTTTTATCATCCACGTGGTCAGCCTTCTGGACTAATCACTGCAGGCACCCAGACATCATTCTGTGTAGTCCATTATAATACTGTTCCTTCAAGTCTATGTGCCTGATCATAACTCACACTAACCTTGCCCCTCTGTCAGAATAGTCTCATCCCTCTGATCAACTCCAAGGATATGGACATTTTTATTTCTGTCTTAATCTGCAGCTACAGTAAAGCAGCTTGATGTAAGTGTGTGTAAACAGCTCCCTGAGCGTCACCAGTTTAATGAATGCTTTTGATTCAAGGTCCTCATCAAACACAAACACAGATCAGCTTCAGCAGTCCTACTCAAGCTGGCTTCTACTGTGTGTTCTTCGACAGTCTCAGATTTCTTTACAGATTTGAATTTATGCATTATGCTAATTTTAGTATTAACCTTCATCAAAAGCAAAAGTGTCACAGACAGATGGATGGATGGTTGGATGGATGGATGGATGGATGGGTAGGTAGGTAGGTAAGTGGATGTAGAGATGGATGTATGGGTGGGTGGGTGTGTACTTGGGATATATTGGAGGATACGTGATTGGGTAAATGGACGGGTGGATGAACTAATGATCTGCTGCATTTACCTTTCTGCTTCAATCAAATTCCTGCTGGGTGAAAATGTCCAACCTTCTTTATTTCTGTTTTGCAGCGACGGCCCAGCCGATGGCCTGCAATGAAGTTCCGCCGAGGTTCAGGTCACCCGGCATATGCTGAGGTGGAGCCCGTTGGTCAGGAAAAGGAAGGATTCATTGAGTCTGAGCAGTGCTGAGGTCACGCTCTTTGACCTCATGAGCCCATACACTGCCCTGCTTCCTCCTCAAGCTCGCCCATCCATGTACGAACTGTAATCCCCTTGTTTCATCAGCCCTCCACATAAAAAAGACAGTATGGAGATGTTTCCTGACAGTAAGACCACATCCAGTAGTCTTACGTTTCAACATCTTGACAATAAAATTAGAAATGATAAGAGGTAAGGAAGACTGGCTCCGGAGCAGACTGAGAATTTTTGGCTGAGCTCCAGATCTGACCTAGGTAGGAACAGTACTCAAAGCCCACTGGACCCCATTTTGACCATGGAGCAGATGAACTGAGCACAGTTGGAAGCTTTGCGTTCGACTTGGATACATCCTTTCCTTCTGACACAAAGACAAATGTTTTGACAGTGTCCAAAAATACACTTTAAAAGGAAAATCAGAGGTGTGCATCTCCAATGTATGATTTAGGAGAACTTAATTAGAACTTTATATATCTTTGCAATGGGTTTCTGGGTGTTCCTTTTTTCACATTGATTTTTTTTTTTTTCTTATATTGTCTTTGATTTTTTTTGGAGGTGTAGGTTTGAAACCTTTAGTACAGATTTTCTTGCTTAAATTTTTAATGCAGTTGCAACAAAACAGCAGTGTGCTTTCGATTTCTGCTCCAATTGGGAAAGGTTTGCTTACTGTAACCAACCTGCCAACAGTACAGCATTGCTCACTTTTCCATGCTTAGAGCTGAACCATATTTTACATTTTTGCACAGATCCTTTTAATGCACATATATTATTTTTTTATTCGTTTGGGAGTTATTTGTGTTACTAATGCAGCATTACAAGACAGGCGCTTGTGAAATTGTGTACCTTTGTGTCCCATATGTGTGTAAATGTGCGTGAGCTGGGTGCATTTTCTTTTTTCTTTAGTATTTTTTAGGAGTTTTTGGGGAGTTTTTTCTACACCCTTAAAAAATAAAGGTACAAAGGGTTTTTTGAGCAACGCATTTACAGATACAGATTCTTTACAGTTATTAGTTTTGGTGGAAACAAAAGAGGTTCTTCTGTGGCTCTCCTCCAAAAACCCTTCGTACTTCATTTTTTAAGAGTGTACTACACAGTGATTGGAAACTGCAATGCTACTGCAAACATTACCAATTTTGAGTTTAATTTTGCCACTTTGCAATGAACAGTTCGTAATAGACATGCCAGACATGCCAGTGACTACTTCAGTGAGAATATATCAGTGATATATATCTATATGTAATTACATATATACATATGTAAGCCTGGCGATGTTTAAATAGTATTTCCAAATCTTTACCCATGTTCTTATTACACCACTGGAGTGTAGTAACAGAAGGACATAAAAGGCCTCAAGTTCATCCTTAACATAGTCCAGATTTTACTATAACAAGGCACTAATGGATACTGAACTCCATGGATACTGAACGTTTTTGCAAAAATATTTCAGCAATATACTGTCAGAAACTGTTCAGTGGTGGTTTAAATATATTTTACTGCTTTCATATAAACGATTGTAGTCCTAGCACATACTACTCAGTTTTACTGAAATTATTATCATGTGAGTGTTTGGGTATTGTCAAGACCAAAGACCTTGGTATGGTATCTCAGCATCAGAACTACTGTCTTATATCTTTCTGACACAAGCACACACACACACACACAAACACACACAAACACATTAATTTGGACTCTTTTGAGAGTTCTGGAATAAACACAGTGATGTAGATGACATAGTTAAAAAAAATATTGTAAATAACAAATAACAAAAACATGTTCTGATGCCCACAAAAATCTATAGATTTGTATTACAGGGTATGAACACAAATAAATATCCTCACTGTCTTATCAAAACCACATCCACTTTGGTGGAATGTCCCAGTGAATGGACCAACAGGAACCAGATCCAAACATGCATAGGCTATATCTTTTGTTAAAGTTAAAGATACCATAGAATGCATTTATTCTGTATTGTAAAGTGAAGTCTATCTAGAACATATGTGACTTTAATTCAGTCTCGTTGTTTAGCCAGAGATGCCCAGATGTGGATTTAAAAAACATGTTGCAAGCTTCTGAATAGTTTGTAGAATGAAACGAGCTTTTTTACCTTTAATGGTGGACTAATTTAATGAGCTCTGATTAGTTGGTTTACAATGAGGCATCACAATGGCTGACACAGAATCAACTTGTGAAGCTGTCAGAACTTTGCTTTTAGCTTTGTAACAAGATCACTGTAATTGTGTAATTATGCCTGCCAGTGCAAGCCTCACCAGATAGTGCTGCTACCCTGTCAGGGTTTGTAGTTAGTGTGGTTGGCTAAATGGCCATCTGGAGAGCTGTTAGTAAGCTTTCAGCCTAGCACTGCTTTTCTCCTCCTTCCCTGACCTGTGGATATAAGCAAATTGCTAGAGGTTAGGTTTTGGAATTGGCCTGTTTTATATCTCTGGTCCACATGTTCTTTTGAATGAAGAGATGGCAGGGTTTGAGATTAACAGTATGTCAGGTCCTTATTTGACAATGACAAGATAACTACATTTTTCCATTCTAGGGCACCTTTAAAGTTAATAACATGTTTCATTCTCCTGTAGACTAGTGCTACCAATGGTTTTGTTAAGACAGTGACGATATACATATCCTCTGACATCCTAAATGTAAACATCTCTATATTACTACTCTATTTTAATATTTCTTTCTATTTTAATATCTGCTGAAACTGTCAACCTCAATCAAGTTCACTATCAAATTTAACCAATGAAATGTTGGGGTTAGGTTTTAGGTTAGGCCAACTTACTTTAATCAAACATTCTCTTAACCCAACTGTCTGCCTCTGCCTCTTAATGAAGTGTAATCACTCCCATTTTGTGTTGTGCTAAGGCACAGGTTCCTCCTCTCCCCACCTGCTGGTTTATAAGCCCCTGATCTCTCAGTGGAAGGTTGTGGCAATACAGTAGATTATTTTTAGTGCAGCCTCCAATTGCATTATTGACTTTTAACTCTCACAAATATGAGTAAACATGTTTCATTAACAAGTCCACACAGTGTCAATGATGCAGAGCTCCACAATCTCTTTGAGCATACTTGTGGACAATATTCTCTCTGTTGATCATGAGAAAAATTGTGACTTACAGACTAAATGCTTTGCATCTAATAAAGTTAATTCTGTTCATTAAAAAAAAAAGCTGTGACATCAATTGCCTTGAGTTTTAAGATTTGTTTCCCAGTATGTTCACCAGAGCAAATAATATCAGCTATTGTGCAAAGACAGCTTGGCCTGTTTTGGAATTTTCATGTGTTTTGTTTTCTTTGTTTGTTTTGTTTTGTTTTGTTTTGTTTTGTTTTGTTTTGTTTTGTTTTGTTTTGTTTTGTTGTTTTCATTGTCAGTCCATCACCTGTTTAACTGGACAACTTTGACTAATTTCTCCCAACTTTATTTCTGTCTCTGTGTGTGTGTGTGTGTGTGTGTGTGTGTGTGTGTGTGTGTGTGTGTGTGTGTGTGTGTGTGTGTGTGTGTGTGCTCACATGACATTGAATCCTAATATGGATGACTATTTTGTGAAATAATCGCAAAGCAAAGAGACTTTGACAGATGAGGACAATTTTCCAGTCAACGGCAGAATTTGCTCTCATCTGAAGGCACATTGGGATTTTTGATAATCATGACAAGAGAGTCATGACCCACTGAGAGCTGCTGAACAACTTGCCGATGTAACTCTGCGTGCTCCTCTGTAACTACTGTCATTTTGATTACATTTTAAAATAATAAAGTTCTTTAAACAAACCAGCCACTATGGGTGTACTTTGTGTACTTTTGGTGCCGGTCACAATCCCGGATAAATGGTGAGGGTTGCGTCAGGAAAGGCATCTCGCGTAAAACTACAATGCGGATCGGGTTATCAACGACTGCCTCCGGTGCTGTTAACCAGCAAGGTGCCGGTGGAAAATGAACTATTGTAGGTCGAAGACCATCAAGGAGGAGAGGAGGAAGGCAGGTAAGAAGGCAGCGAGAGAGAAGGAAAGGCAGGAGTGTGGAGGTTAGAGTAGGGACTCTGAAGGTAGGGACAATGACTGGTAAAGGCTGAGATCTTGCAGACATGATGGAGAGAAGGAAGGTAGATATTCTGTGTGTTCAGGAGACCAGATGGAAATGAAGCAAGGCCAGGAACATTGAAGGTGGATTTAAACTGTTCTATCAGAAGTTGTATAGAACAGTTGGATGTAAAGAGTGTGTCAGAAAGGATCATGAGCTTGAAGTTGGAAGCTGATGGTGTAATTTTGAATGTTGTCGGTTCATATGCACCACAGGTTGGTTGTCAGTTAGAAGAGAAAGAGGAATTTTGGAGTATGATGGATGAAGAGGTAGAAGGTGTCCCTAGAGAGAAAAGATTGGTGTTTGGTGCAGACTTCAGTGGACATGTTGGTGAAGGGAACAGAGGGAATGAAGAGACGCTGGGTATGTACAGTGCCTTGCGAAAGTATTTGGTCCCCTTGAACCTTTCAACCTTTTGCCACATTTCAGGCTTCAAACATAAAGATATAAAATTGATTTTTTTTTGTGAAGAATCAAGAAGTGGGACACAATCGTGAAGTGGAATGAAATTTATTGGATGTGTCAAACTTTTTTAACAAATAAAAAACTGAAAAGTAGGGTGTGCAATATTATTTTAATTTATATATTAATATTATTATACACGGCCCCCTTGTGTTAATACTTTGTAGCTCCACCTTTTGCTGCAAGTACAGCTGCAAGTTGCTTGGGGTATGTCTCTATCAGTTTTGCACATTGAGAGACTGAAATTCTTGCCAGTTCTTCCTTGCAAAACAACTTGAGCTCAGTGAGGTTGGATGGAGAGCATTTGTGAACAGCACTCTTCAGTTCTTTCCACAGATTCTTGATTGGATTCAGGTCTGGACTTTGACTTGGCCATTCCAACACCTGGATACGTTTATTTGTGAACCATTCCATTGTATATTTGGCTTTATGTTTTGGATCATTGTCTTGTTGGATGATTAATCCCCCAGTCTCAGCTCTCTTGCAGACTCCAACAGGTTTTCTTCCAGAATGGTCCTGTATTTGGCCCCATCCATCTTCCCATCAATTTGTTTGACAATGTTTGACAGTGGGGATGGTGTGTTCAGGGTGATGAGCTGTGTTGCTTTTATGCCAAACAGTTCGATTTTGGTTTCTTCTGACCAGAGTACCTTCTTCCACATGTTTTAAATTTTCAGATTTTTATGGATATCTTTGAGAAATGGCTTTCTTCTTGCCACTCTTCCATAAAGGGCCAATTTGTGTGGTGTACGACTGGTTGACTCTCCCACCTCAGCTGTAGATCTCTGCAGTTCATCCAGATCATGGGCCTCTTGGCTGCATCTCTGATCAGTCTTCTCCTTGTTCAAGATGAAAGTTTAGAGGGACAGCCGGGTCTTGGTAGATTTGCAGTGGTCTGAAACTCTTTCCATTTCAATATGATTGCTTGCACAGTGCTCCTTGGGATGTTTAAAGCTTGGGAAATATTTTGGTACCCAAATCCGGCTTTAAACTTCTCCACAACAGTATCTCGGACCTGCCTGGTGTGTTCCTTGGTCTTCATGATGCTCTCTTTGAACAGAACCCTGATTATCACAGGGCAGGTGCATTTATACGGAGACTTGATTAACAAACAGGCGGATTCTATTTATCATCATCAGTCATTTGGGACATTGGATCATTCAGAGATCCTCACTGAACTTCTGGAGTGAGTTTGCTGCATAATCATGTTTGGGGCCGAATAATCATGCATGCCCCACTTATTGCAAGTTTTTTATTTGTTAAAAAAGTTTGACACATCCAATACATTTTATTCCACTTGATGATTGTGTCCCACTTGTTGTTGATTCTTCACAAAAAAATTACATTTCATAACTTTATGTTTGAAGCCTGAAATGTGGCAAAAGTTTAAAAAGTATACTTTCGCAAGGCACAGACAGAAATGCAGAAGGTCAAATTGTTGTAGATTTTCCAAAAAAGAGAATGGAAATGGTTGTGGTGAACACATATTTTCAGAAGAGTGAAGAACACAGGGTGACATACAAGAGTGGAGGGAGGTGCACACAGGTGGATTATATCCTTAGCAGGAGATGTCACCTAAAAGAGCTTGGAGATTGTAAAGTGGTGCCAGGGGAAAGTGTAGGAAGGCAGTATAGGGTGGTTGTCTATAAAATGAGATTAGAAACAAAGAAGAGGAAGAGAGTGAAGACAGAGTCAAAGATTAAATGGTGGAAGCTGAAGGAGGAGGATGGTTGCAGGCAGTTCAGGGAAAAATTGGAACAGGCCCTTGGGGGCAGTGAGGAGCTACCTGAGGACAGGGAAAGTACAGCTAAGGTGGTGAGAGAAACTGGCAAGAATGTGTTGGGTGTTTCGACAAGGAAGAGGAAGTCCTCAGAGAAGGTTTATGGATGTAGTGAAGGTGGACATGGAGATGGTTGGTGTAACAGTAGAGGCGGCATGGGATAGGGCAAGATGGAGGAAGATGATCCGCTGTCGCGACCCCTAAAGGGAGCAGCCGAAAGAAGAAGAAAAAGAAGATTTTTATATTGGGATATAAACAGAGCATGATATGGGCTGAGGCAATATCATTTACATTAAGTTTGAATGTTTCTATATAACATTCATTTACAATCTTGCGGAAAACTCTCTGCTCCCTTGCTTTACTCCACTGTTGAGATAATCCACTGCAAATATATTAAATGAATAAAAAAGCAGAATTATGTCACATGTGTACCTTAAAATAACCACTTCAAAACCATGTTGATACTCAACTGACTTGTAAAATTAGATTAGCCCACCAGGAACTGCACTATGCCAGAAGCAGGCACCTTAGCGCTTGTGAGAACTGTGTAACCCAAGTCATATGTGAGTAACATCCTGTAGTACTTTAACACAAATATCCATTCTTTCATCAAATCAAAATTTATTTGTATAGCACTTTTCACAACTGATGTCACAGAGCAGCTTTATAGAAATCCAGGTTAACAGATTAACAACACATGAACAAGGGATAAGACATAAACCCCCTGCTGAGTAAGCCAAAGGGCAACAGTGGCAAGGAAAAACTCCCTCAGAGCTGGAGGAAAATTATAACATGTACACAAGTATTGGACACTTGTGGTAAATTCAGTTGATCTGGAAAGGCACACACCTGTTTATATAAGGTCCCATAGTAAACAGTGCATGTCAGAGCACAAACCAAACCATGGAGTCTAAGCAATTGTAACAAGAGACAGATGTGGGGAAGGGTACAGAAAAATTTCTGCTGCATTGAAGCACAGTGCACATGAGCACAGTGGTCCATCCATAAATAGAAGTTTGGAACCACCAAAACTCTTCATAGAGCTGGCCAAGCATCCAAACTGAGTGATCATAGTAGGAGGGCCTTGGACAGGTTGGTGACCAAGAACTCAATGGTCACTCTGACAGCAGAGCACTTTTGTAAGTCGCTCTGGATAAGGGTGTCTGCTAAATGCCGTAAATGTAAATGTAACCCAGCTAGTACCGGATGCTAACATGGATCTGCGGGGCTTCACTGCCATGAGAGCCGACAGAGACACTAAACCCTGTGGGAAGAGCAAAGGTGGGGGGGTGATCATTTATGTGAACAGTTGCTGATGTAATCCAGGCCATATTACTGTAAAGACGGTCTTATGTTGTCCGAATCTGGAGCTGTTAGGAGTTAGCCTGTTTGTGGACTTCTCAAGTGCTTTCAACACCATCCAGCCCCTTATGCTTCAGGACAAACTGAACAGGATGCAAGTGGACCCCTGCCCGGTCACCTAGATCTCCAGCTACCTGACAGACAGGCTGCAGTATGTCAGGCTAAAGGACATCACGTCTGACACTGTGATCAGCAGTACTGGAGCACCCCAGGGCACGGTGCTGGCCCCTCTTCTCTTCACCCAACTCACTACAACTCAGAGCTGTGTCACATCCAGAAGTTTGCTGATAATACAGCCATAGTTGGGTGTATCAGGGATGATAGCGAGGAGGAGTATCCAAGCCTGGTGAGGGACTTTGCAGCCTGGTGCCACAGGAATCATCTGCAGCTCAACACCTCAAAGACCAAGAAGCTGGTCATTGACTTTGGGAGGTCCAGACCAAAGTCACAACCAGTTCTGATTGAGGGAGATAAGGTGGAGGCTGTGGACTCCTACAAGTACCTCGCGCTGTGGCTGGACAGTAAACTGGACTGGTTATGTACCATCGACCACCTGTACAGAAATGGACAGAGCAGGCTGTACTTTGTGAGGAGGCTACGATCCTTCAACATCTGCAGGAAACTCCTGTGGATGTTTTATCAGTCTGTGGTCACCAGTGTCCTGTTCTACACTGTGGTGTGCTGGGGGGGCAGCATATCCAAGAAGGACACACACAGGCTGGACAAGCTGATCAGGCGGGCTGGCTCTGTGGTTGGCACAAAGCTGGACTCTCTGGTGTCAGTGGCAGAGAAGAGGACTCTGAAAAAACTACTGGACATTATGGACAATGCCAGTCACCCTCTGCCCACTGTCATCAGCCACCAGAGGAGCCTGTTCAGTGACAGACTGCTCCTTCCCAAGTGCAGGACCAATAGACTTAAAAACTCTTTTGTCCCACATGCCATCAGACTCTGGGGGGGGAGGGGGGGGTGCTAACAGGAGGATGGAGAATGGGAATGGGTAGGACCAGTAACTCACAACCCACAACCACAACACAACTGGACTTGGTGCAATAAACAGTTCAAGTGCAATAATAATAATAATAATAATAATAATAATAATAATAATAATAATGTGCAATACCCCCTCCTACTGGACTTTTTCTCATGCACTATTTACATATATTGTATACTGTAATATAGTCCCTATATTATATATTCTTTATATTTATATAGTGTTTTCTTACTAAATTATGTCTTTTTCTACTTCTTTTGTACTTATGCTGCAGCTGGAACCTTAATTACCCAGAGGGAACCCTCCCAAGGGATCAATAAAGTTCTATCTTATCCTATCCTATCCTATCCTATCCTATCCTGGTTTATAAAGCGGTCACTCTAGGCCCCTGGTCAGCGGCCCTGATCCCAGAGAGCTGCCATCAGCAGTTTTCAGCTCCATCCCAAATCTAACAGCCATTTCAGCCAATCACGTGGTGGAGCAGGGCTGAATGTAAAGCTTGCAGGTAAAGTGCTCTCCAGGAGCAGGGTGGTGACCCCTGCTCTAGGTAGAAGAGAATGCAGACTTTCTGAAACACTCCTAAGCGCCCCCTCCTGGAGGTCCTGGAGTGCCTCTAGCAGGTTCCTCTTTATCCTGCTTCAATTCGCTGCCTTCACTTATTCCCTCTTTAGCGCTGCCAGACAGGCCGATCACTAACACACGCGGCAGGGACTTTCATTCGGATGTAGCCGAATGGCTGAAGCCTCGGTGACAGGTAAACGTCTACGGTTAAACCTCTAGATAACTTTCTCCCTATGACGGCCTGGCTGTGTCTAGCTGGCTAGCTCATTACAGAGGTGGAAAATCCAGAGCCATAATCCGCTTCGGGCTTTATTTCCAACCGCCGGAGTTACTGCAATTCCGCGCCGCAGCTGCGGAGCCATTCAGGGGGTTGGAATGAAAATTGGCCCGTTTTACGGACTGGATTGACTGGAGCCACCTAATGTAACTAAACACCAGGAGAATCCGCCGGCTGAGTGGCCACGAACTTTGAGTTTATGAATTAATGTACTTTTGTAAACAATTGTAGACTTAAATAGGAAGACAGTGATGCTATATGTGGTCTATAAACGTAACAGCAGTCGTTTAACGTTAGCTGGTTTGTTTTGAGGCGCAAAGTCCAGGGTCAGGACGGGAATCCAGTCCGGGATTTTGTGCCGACCGGCTGGACGTCTGGGGGAATGAGAGCCGCTGCAGAGCCGCTCCAGCGGTCGGAAAAAAAACCCGGAAATGGACGTGGATTCTCCACCTCTAGGCTAGCTGGCCAGCTAGATTGACAACCAAACGTGCTAGTTAAACGTACCTGCTGTCGTTTGCTGTCAATTTTTAACCAGAAACTAATGTGACTTTTCTTAAACCAAAGACCACAGAGACTTCGTACTTAAACGAGTTCTTCGGTCATTGGGTACTGGTACTTTAAACACCTACTCCTCTAAGCAGAAGGCCTAGCTGATGTTTTGAGTACATGCTGGAAGCAGATAGGTTGGGTAACAGTAGTTCAGAGCACAGGGGCATTGTTGTCCTCAGGGATGAAGAGAAATCACAGAATATCCTATTTCCTCATCCCTCATCGCAGTTTTCTGTTTGGTAAATTAGAACATGTAGGCAATCCCTCATTGCCTAACACCAGCCAATAGTTCTTAGATGAGTTGGGAAGTTTGGGATGACCCAAACAAGCCATGAATGAATGGGTGTCTCAATATATTTGTCTGTGTTTCCTTTCCTGATTGAAATATCTTGGAGATTGTACCTAGTACTGTTTCATTATTTGTACACAGAAGTTTGCAACCAGCATGTTTTAGTCCACAGGTCAACATGTCTTTCTTGGCTGATTGATTGATTGCAACTGGACTAAAGCCATGTTCATTTACTTTTACATCCAGATTTCTTTTAAAAAGGGTTCTCCAACCCTTTGTTGTCTCATAAAACCTTTAAACTAGAGTCTGACTTACTTTTTTGTGTTGCGCCTCATTCAAGAAGCAGTCTGACCTGAAACACTCCTTATATCTTCAACATGAATGAGTTGAGGTAAACTGCTGTAGGAAATAGGGCTGCACAGTATTTGGGGGAAAATGGCATTGTGATGTATATTTTTTTCTGTAATATATATTGTAATACAAAAAACAGGTATTTTCACTCATTCATGTCATGATATTAATATTACCCTTTGTGTATCAAGGATTGGAGTAAAATAAATGATACTTTGCAGATGTTTGCTTGTCTACTTCAAGTCAGTTGGTCATGGAAAACATTTGTATCGAGGTACGAGAAATTACATTTACCTGAAGTGACATTCCTTGTCTTGTGATGTGAATATTGCACATTGCCTTCACTGTGATGACCGTGCTGAAATGATATATCGTGCAGCCGTAGTAGAAACATGGAAGAAGCTGGAAGAAGTGAACAGTACTTTATAAATAGTTACCTACTGTCTTCAACTCTCAAATAAATGTGGTCAACATTGCAAAGGCAAGTATAATGTTAATCATTGAAAACCTGTATTGTTCAGGCAGCATACACTGAAAGTATGGGAGCAACCTGAAGACAGTGTGTCCTTTTTTGGTAAGCAGTTAGTTATCAGCTCAACTGTTATAGCCAGTGTTGAAGGTTGTAGCAATGCAGTTGCAGGGAAGGGCAGTGGATCAGTAATGCGCTGTGTGCTAACTGTTCCCTTTTTCTTGCAGACACTGATGAATTAAGTGCATCGCCTGCAGCATCAGCACCTGAGTTTGCAACAGGGAAATCCAACCATTCACTGTCAAGAAGAGGCCGTCCACGGCCCGAACGCGATCGCAAGTGGGGAGTTCCGGATAGACCCCATCCAAGATCGGGACACTCTAATTCAGCAGGACATGCCAACCAGAATCCATATGAATTACATGACATCGCTGCTGTACCATTTGACAACTCTAATACCAGGCACAAGATAAGAGTAGAGAGGGGACGAGGTGGACGAGGAGGTGACAGCAGCCGCAGTAATGGCCGTTGGACCCAGGGTCCAAGATGGTCACGGGCTGGAAGTGATGATGGCCACTCAGGATGGGAACATGGGCAAAACTGGAGCCAAAGACCCAATATCCCACCTACTTATAGGTCTACAGACATGGGGAATCAACAGAGACCTCCTGGAGGGACCTACATGGGTGAAAGCCATGCTGATCCAAGAGATACTTGGCCTAAAAGGTCTAGGAGGGGAAGGGGAGAAAGGGCAAGGGGGGCGATATCCAGAACCACAGACGCAAACCCTGAGAATTGCACTGAAGTAGATGATTTTATAGGAATTGAAGCTTCTGCAGACATGGAGAATCAACAAAGACCTCCTGGTGGGACCTACAGGGGAGAAGGCTATGCTGATCCAAGAGATACTTGGCCTAAAAGGTCTAGGAGGGGAAGGGGAGAGAGGGCAAGGGGGCCGTTATCCAGAAACACAGAGGCAAATCAGGAGAATTGTGCTGAAGTTGATGATTCTATAGCCAATGAAGTTTCTGTTGAACACCAAGAACTGGGGCAGGAGAAGAGGAATCAGAAAGGATGGCGAGGAGGAGCAGGAGCAGGAGGAAGGCATCCAAACCACAGAAAGAAAGGCCCTGCTCTTCACCCCAGTGACCACAGTAACTGGAGAGATCGGGAGACAACCCACATGGGAGAACAGGAGGGGGAACAGAGAGGAGACGAGAACAAAGGGGGTAAAAATGAAGCTAGTCGGAGAGGTGGGAGAGATCAAGGGAAAAGGCCTCACTTGCAAGAGCAATTACAGAAGCGAGCAGACAGGAGAACTGGGCCAATTAAACGCATGGAGATTCCCAAGAGCAAAGAGACTCAGACAGGTGAGAGAGTGGTTTTGTTATTTGTAGGAGCTTTCTGAACACTGGCACCGATTTAGGGTTGCCATTAACGACAGTAACTCTCACTCACTCATAGACCTGCCTCGGGCATTTCCACTTCCATTACTGCCTTTTTCACAGTAATGTGAGCTGATTGGGATTTTCCTGTTCTATTCTGTTATTTTTATTTTAATTTCCATAATCTTTGCACAGACACAGTAATGTAGTTGCAGTAAGTATGTGAATGAATTGCAGTGGTTTGTTAGATGTCATTTAACATTCAGCAACCCTGTATTTGGCCTCAAAAATTCACTGATTTTCTTTTTGTGGCAAACTTGTGGGAACAAATGATAAGCTCTGCTTTTATTGACACTTTTATTGTATCTGAACAACATAATTATTTCAAAATCTTACTAGAAAGTGTTACTGTTCTCATATTGTGTCAGCATCCTACCTTTCTCAAGTCTTAGTGGTATTTTTTTTTTTTTTTAATTTTTCACTCACTCAGCATCATATTTCACCATTCTGACACCTTGAATTGACTGTGGATTACAGAGCTTTTGCTAGTGGGAGTGTAAAGTTTGAGGTCGTAAAAATAACATAAAAAATTCTCAGATCTGGATGGGGGAAAGAAATAAATTGAAATAACTTTATAAAGATAAAAAAGAAAACTGATTAAATACTAGAATTAGCTTGTTTTCTGCTTTGGTTATTTTTGACTTTTAAGGACTTAAGTTTGAGGTTCACGATTTGTTATTTTAATGTAACTTAAAATGTCAAATATTATGTAAAGCATACATTCAGTTGTAGTTTTGACTTTTGAGCTGTATGCTTATAGTAAGGTCATTACTGAAGGCTTTGTCTTCAGTTATATATTTTATAATTTTTCTGAATATAACATTTTATAGTTATGTTTGTAAATAAAATGATTATGAATTATATAAAATTAACCCATAAAATGAACCAGTAATGACCCTTATTAGAATTATCTTTTTTGGAAGAATCAGAGTGAACTGGTACGCTAAAGTCGGTGTGGAATTGTGTTTGTGTTTAGGATGTCTTATTGAGCAGCTGTCTGAAGAAAAGTACGAGTGCATGGTCTGTTGCGACGTGATTCGTGTAATGGCACCAGTATGGAGCTGTCAGAGCTGTTTCCACGTCTTTCACCTTAACTGCATCAAGAAATGGGCTCGGTCCCCTGCATCTCAGGCTGATGGTATAGTATTACTACAGGCCTGTTCATCTGTGATATTTCACTTTCTGCATGTGTGACCATGTATGTTCAGATCTTATCTATGTTTGTTCATCTGTTTTTGTGGTACATTGTTTGCTAAAATGTCTGTTTATCACATTGTATACAGATACAGATAGCGAGGGCTGGCGTTGTCCTGCTTGCCAAAATGTGGCATCCAAGGCTCCAACATCTTATACTTGCTTCTGTGGTAAGAACCTGCTACTTTGATAGCTGTTAAGCTTTCAAATTACCTTAACTGTTCGGCTGCAATTTACAGTTTTGGCTCTGTTCTTTAGTCTTCTCAAACTGTGGTCACTTTTCTTTTGGGCCTGCAGGGAAGGTGACCAATCCAGAGTATCACCGAAGTGAGATTCCACACAGCTGCGGTGATATGTGTGGCAAGAAAAGGACTGCAGGAAACTGCAATCATCCCTGCAACATGTAAAACTGCATGGGCACACTCAAATCATAACATAAAAATAGCAGCTTAAAAATCATAATAACAGGCAGAATAGCACAGCTATTATGTTGCTACCCAGGCCTTGGTGTACTGCAAACTACATTGTGTAACTGTAGTTCACATCATGAAGGACAGTGGTTGCAAGAACTATGTAACGCTGTGTAACTACAGTTGTATTCTTGTAAAATCCCATGACTCTGCAGCCTCAGTCCACATGCTTCTTTCACATTCAGTGATGATGTATCTCAAAAGTCCAGAAATGCACCTGTACAGTGTGTCCTTCAGTGTTGCCATAAATCATGAAGATGCAGCCCAGGAGCAAGAAATACCAATGTTACATGATACTGCTGTAAATAGGGCTGAGAGCAGTGATTGTTAATTTCATAATTTGAATGCGTGCAGTTTTCATGTCGTCAGAGCTCGAGTTTTAGACAGTGTGGCACATTATGTGGGTGGGAGGTAAATGTACTGAAAATAATTTCATTCACAGTTACAATATTGGTCAGAAAAATCTTAACTGTTCAGCACTAATCCTGTACTTAAAGAAAGAAAACTCTTTTTTTTTTCCCCCTCCACCCAGCTTGTGCCATCCAGGCCCTTGTCCACAGTGCCCAGCATTTGTCACCAAGTCTTGCGTTTGTGGAAGAACAAGGTACTACACATTGCAGTTTCAAATACACCAAAGAGAAACCAAGTCACCACATTGTGTCTGTGTTTTTGTGTGTAGTAAGCAGGTTCGCTGCAGTCAGACAGACTCTCTGCGCTGTGAACAAATATGTGGTGCTTTGCTGAACTGTGCAAAACACACCTGCCCCCAGATTTGCCATCAGGGCTCATGCCAACCTTGCCAGCTCCATGTTCAGCAAGGTAAGCTTGCTTCCCACAGCAGTGATTTTTCTAAATGTACAGACATGTAGATAGAAATCATATGACATTGATTGTTATACGTCTAGAGCATGGGTGTCAAACTCTGGCCCGCGGGCCAAATTTGGCCCGTAGTGGAATTATATTTGGCCCACGAGGCAAAAGCAAATGACTACTAGAGCTGGCCTGCCGGTATTATACAGCGCATTCACCGCTAATACTAAAAATCCCATAATCCCCTGCCATTGTTTTGGCACGTAAATCAGGACAGGACCCAGAAATGCCCTCTCCTCTGTGACAGTTGTCATAGCAACCTCATACAACAACTGTCAGCGTCTTACCCCTTCCCAAAAATGGTGAAAAGAAAGGCAGAAAACAGGAGCTTTATGGACAGGTGGGAGACAGAATATCTATATATATAATATATATAAGGTTCATTTGTTCAATGTTGGTCTGCGACTTTGTTCAAATTTTAAATTTTGTCCCACTGTATATTTGAGTTTGACACCCCTGGTCTAGAGTTACCAGGTCTGCTGTTCCAGCTTACAAACTGGTGGTGACACTCAGTGTCTCATTGTCTCTATGTGGTCTGCAGTGTGTTACTGTGGGGTGATGCACAGAGAGGTGCCATGTGGGATTGACCAGGACCATTTTGATGGCACTGGACATTTCTCTTGCAACAAAGCATGTGGAAAGTAAGTTCCAATCTTGGTACTTTTACTTTGCACCCATTGCTGATACAGGTGTTCAGTTATACACAGCATGTAAAATCATCATAGAAAAGCACTGCCCACACAACGGGACATCTTTATGCCCAGTAATGAGGGTTGGTAAAGGTGTGTAAATTCCCCAGCATTGGCCTATGGGAAAGAGGAATTACATTCTCTAGAGTGATGGAACTCCGGTTAGTGTCTTGGTGATGAGTTCTGCCATTACTGACAGTAAATGTGTTAGGAATGTTTGGATCCACTCCTGGAGAAACTAGTACACAGTTGTTGTTTTTTTTTCTCTGCTCAAAACAATGAAGTCTAGGTTTAGTGGATATGAGAGCAGGAATAACCCAGACCCTTGCCATGCATTTTTCTTCTGTGAAATCTCTAGGATGCTGGAGTGCCAGGTCCATCGTTGCCAGCAAACGTGTCACGTCGGCCAGTGCCAGCCATGCCCTCACTCACCTAAGCTGGTACGCACCTGTCCCTGTGGGCAGACGGCCCTAATTAAGCTGCTGGAACTTGGCTATCCAGAGAGACGGAGCTGCACTGACCCCATTCCCTCCTGTGGCAAAATCTGCAGCAAACCACTGCCTTGTGGCGATGCACGTGAGCGCGTGTGTGTGTGTGTGTGTTTATGTATGTGAATGTGGATGTACCTTGGGACAAAGTTATCTGAGTGCTTATGGTGAGCTATAAATCTAATCCTGGGCTTGCATGGGCTATGTAAGGCAGGAATGGCCACTTGTAGTACTAGAGATCTTTTGCCATAGAGTTCAGAGAGTTCTATTATACAGATGCTAGAACTCTGAAGGCTTTAAGAACCTGGATCAAGTGATTAAGATTAAGGTTGAAGCTAAACCCTGCAGGCTGGTAGATCACCAAGACTAGAATTGGGCATGCTGTTGTAAGTGGTCAAGGAGTTGGTACGGTGTTCTTGGGGTTGACCTTTAGCCTTGCATTTTTGTCTCACCTCTTTGTCCATGTGGTCAGCATCAAAACTTGAAGATGTTAATTTAGGACCAGAGGCTTGAGTGGAAGCTTCCTGGGCCATGGTGATGTAACTTTCTTGACTGTAAACTGTGACACTGATCTTCCAGCAGCTCCATGTTCATTGTTGGTCTGTGCTTTGTTGGTTCTTGGATTGTTCCTGATCATCCAAACTAAATTCCTCTCAGCTGAGGGTGACTGCTTGAATCTTCTTCCAGACCGTGGCAAAGTGGACACATTTTAAACTAAAGATTTTGGGATCTGCAACATTTTAGAAATGAGTCCAAATACATTCTCAGATCTGATCTGAGGTTCTTGGACTTTTAGTTGTTTGACTTGTTGGTCAATTGGTCAATTGAGGCTGTACATCATGATCACTAATAAGGTTAAGAGGCTTTTTATTTGACTAATTAATTTATTTTCGAACTTGCAGCACTCAGTTAATTATTAGTGCTGATATTATCTAATTTCTGACCATATTTCTTTTTGTTGACCTTGTGATTTGATTGCAGAATCCCTCCTTTCTCTTCCTCAGATACAATTCATCTGTGTGATAAGCTTTGCCATGAGGACAGCTGTGGCCCATGCTCTCTCACCTCCACTATTAAATGCAGATGTGGTACCAAGATAAAGGTTAGATCAGTCCTTACATGACAATTATGTTTTAAGTGAATGAAGTGATAATATTCAGCTTCGAGAGCTTCAAATCATAAAATAAATGTACACTTCCCTCTTTCTAAGGAGGTTCCATGCGAAACAATTAAGAGAGAAGGTGATGCTTCTTATCTTGCCTATTATTGGACATAATTCAACATAATTTATGATGCATTACACCCTTCTTGCTATTTTAGCATGTATATTTTTTTTCATCTGCAGAAGAGTTGATGTTTACCTGTGAGAGACGCTGCAGTAAGAAGCGTTCCTGTGGCAGGCACAAGTGTGGAGAAATGTGCTGTGTGGTACGAAGCCTTTTTTATGGAATTAATGCTAGATGTAAGAAACATTTTCAGACTGAAATGAGTCTCTCTTTTTCTCTCTATTAGGATACTGAGCATAAATGCACAGTGATTTGTGGATACAAACTCAACTGTGGTCTACATCGGTGCCAGGAGCTTTGTCACCGTGGAAACTGCCAACCCTGCTGGCAAACTAGTGAGTTTTCAACCCTTAACTGCATCCAGACCCCTAGAGCTTCTTTTCTGCTACTTCCCATGGTCATTATAGGCCTTCTGTGTTCTTCATGCTGTGTTTTCTCTGTGTTATTAATTTATTCCTTAGGTTTTGATGAGTTGTCTTGCTACTGTGGCGAGACAGTGATGTTTCCACCTGTTCCATGTGGCACCAAACCACCTGAATGCAAAAAGCCCTGCACCCGTCAGCATGACTGCGATCACCCAGGTAGTCAAACCATTGAATACCAGTCAGGTTATCATTCTTTGTTGGATTTGCAATTTTTTTTTTCTTTTCTTTTTTTTCAATAAGAAACAAAAAAGGTCCCATTTTCTCTGTATCTTCATCTGTAAATCATTTTTTTTTACTTTTTCACTGTTTTGACTTTGTCTTCTTTTTGAAAGTAAATGAACCTATTTCCAGAACAGCAGTTACTCCTCTTATATTGAACTGTAGTAGGATTTGTAATCTAGTCCTTCTTGCAGGAATTCTTTTGCTCTTGAATTGAACAATAGCATATTCTTTAAGTCACTGTATACATTCATTTGTGGATATATGCAATGAAATGCCCAGAATGGTACCAGTTTGGGTAGTAATTTTGTTTTTTATTTGCATGGGTGTGTTCATGCACATGACTTCATCTCCTGCAGTTTTTCACTCCTGCCACAGTGAGGAGCGGTGTCCTCCTTGCACTTACCTCACCAAGAAGTGGTGCATGGGCAAACACGAGGTGACTAAACAGCTTTGTGGTTTATCCTTTTACAGTTAACATGATGTGAAAATTAATCGCCACAAATGTTTCTGTATAGTGACAAAATCAAGGCCTAAAACAATACAATGATGTACAACCATAAATTGATTCCATGCACTCTTGGCACTTTGTATTTTCGATTATTATTTTATTAAGCAATAAAATAACCAATTTTACTCCTGTTTCTTTTGTTTTTAAAATGAAAAGATTGTGATTCTGTTGAAATCTTGACCTTCAATTTCTTGCTTTCTCGTCATTCATCTTTTTCTCCATTCACTCTCCACAGCAAAGAAGCAATATTCCATGCCATCTTCAGAACATTTCATGTGGGTTGATGTGCAATAAGCCTTTGCCCAATTGCTCCCATCACTGTAAGAAGATATGCCATCTTGGGGAATGTGATGCAGAAGGCGGGTGTAAACAGCCTTGTCCTCACCCCAGACCTGAATGTGGACATCCCTGTAATGCCTCATGCCACCCTGGCACCCCTTGTCCACACACCACCTGCCCTGCCAAGGTATCTGCTTTGGGTCAACAGCTGCTTCTACTTGTTTGTGCTTAAAACTGCTACTGCAGCAAACATGTTACATTTGTGACATCGGATGTTGAACACATGAGCAGTAAATGTTTGTGTGATCACTAGGTGTCCATGCAGTGTGAATGTGGCCGCAGGAAAGAGACCATGCCCTGCACAGAGGCAGCCAATTCTCAACAGAGGTCAGTTGTCCAGTTAACTCAAATATGGGTAAAGCTTAAAATGGAGCACTGACCTAGGCAAGTTTCAGTATGTTGGTGGAATAGAAACAAAGCAAAAAGTAAAAGACTTTTATCAGAATCTATTCTGAAATCTCAGTGCTGGTCAGGGCACAGTCATGGTATGTCATGAGTGACTCTATAAAACACTAGTCTTCAAATCACTTCTGGACTTTGGCCAGGTAGTACCACACCTACTAAAGATTACAGTAAATGACATTAACTATTCCCTTAACTTCCAGCGAGAACAAAATCCAGGACTGGATTTAGAGTTCAGATTTGAAGATCTGGGCTATAAAACATTATTATGACCACTGTGGTGAAGATGAAACGGAAAGATTAATTGACTGTTTATGTTTGGCAAATAGATATGCTGCCATTGCTGTGGCAAGTAAGCTGTCAGACATGCACCTGGGAGAGTCTGTGGACATTGGTGTGATGACTAAGAAAGAGCAGAAGCAAGCCAGGTAACATCTGAAGTCTGTGTTTAGGTTTTTGAGGTTATTGCAAGTTTGTCTATGGACAGCAGGGGGTGACAGTTAGTCATAATTATTACTTCACCTTACGTATTAATGGCTCTCCCAATCTTTTTGATCTCTTTCTCTTATAGGTTGGAATGTGATCAGGAGTGTGCTGCTCTGGAGAGAAATCGGTGAGCTTAGTTCTGGGTCTTTTTGTTCAATTTAAGGTGCTACACATTTGGTTGTGTTTAGAGGAAGCTTTCAGTCCACACAATTAACTCATTATCGTATTGTAATCAGATCATTGCTGATCTTGGGGAATTCATGTGTCTTGACCTGTTTTTCAGTTCAGTCTCAGTTCATGCTTTGTGGTTTTCTCTTACAGGCGTCTGGCTGAAGCCCTGCAGATTGATCAGTCAGTTGATCCATTTAACACCAAATCTTCCACATGCAAGTACAGTGACTCTCTCAAAGATGATGCAAGGTTTGTTCCGTATTCTTGTTTTTGTTTTGATGAAAGAATAAATTGTGTTCCACTTCCACTTTTTTTTTTTTACTTTACAACCAATATAAGTATCTTGTAATGATATTATATAAAGTTCTTAGTAGGGATGTCCACACCATGTCAGTCTATTTTCTGCTCCACGGTCCTGTTCTATTGGCAGCTGTGTGTGCCTTTGCACATGTGTGTCAATAAAGTAGCTGAATGCATGTATTAGGAAGGGTGTTCACAACTATTTGGACATATTGTGTAAGCCATAAAAATGGATTGGAACATTTCTATTTCTAACCGGTTACTGGTAGAAGATGAATCAGTACTATAGTCAGTACTTTTCTTTTATAGAATTGTACTTTCCCTTATAATGAATTCAGACATTGAGTACTGCAGACACAGTCTTTGATACGTCCTTTAAAAACTGAAACCTTTTGTGAAATATTTTCTTTTTTCTAATGAAGAAAAGAATTCAGATTTGTCAGTGAGGTGGAGGAGGAGATTAAAAATCTGGTTGAACTCGCAAACAAGGTAATAAACAAGATCAGCACTTTCAAAAGCTTTCCAGGACATTTTCATGTGTTTCTCTAAGTGTTTCTTTGTGTTCTTTAGGGCAAGCACCCGAGGAAAAGTCACTCTTTCCCACCAATGAAGCGTGAGCACAGACGAATCGTCCATGACCTGGCAGAGGTTTATGGTGTGGAGAGTGTCAGCTACGATAGTGAACCCAAACGCAATGTGGTCATCACAGCCATCAGGTCAGCGATAAACTTTGCACTCTGATGGTCCAGTGGGGTGTAAAATCCCCTGTCTGGTTTTATGACCACTTTTGTGTCTCAGTAATGCAGCCCAGTAAACTGCTGCTGAAACACTATTTGCCCAAATATGTCCTCATAAGTTATGAAATGAGGTCACAAACATGATAATATTTGGGTCACTTATCTAGTCTAGGCAGAGGTGGACAGCTGTTGAACCATTGTGGCCTAATGAGTGAGAGTGCTGACACTCTCATTTCTGAATAATGAGAAATGTGAAAACAGTACTTTGCCAGGTTTAAAGTGTGTGTGATTGTTTGACTTGATGAATCTTGTGAGTCTCTGCTGCATGTGATGCTGGAAAATGCACTCCTCATTTCAAACATGATAGCTTGTTGTGTCTTGTGTACAGGGCGAAGTCTGTGTGTCCTAATATCACTCTGACTGCCTTGATTGAGAGAGAGACTGCTGGAAGAGCCCCTCCACCCATTGCCCATATCAAACAGTACAACAGCAAGTAAGTCACAGACTTAGATTTGTGTTGGTGGGCTACGTTGAAGAATTGCTGCTTTATTGGTGATTCTTGAAAGTAGAGTTGTTGCTGTGGCAACAAAAGCCTCTCTTAAATGGTCATTTAAAGGGAAACAGAAGAAATGTGTTTCAAATACTGGAACATTTAAAAAAAAAAGTCTTGGTATCTCCAACAAAATTATATAAAAAGCTGGTGCTCATTGGTTGGGAACAATATAGTGGACAAAAGGAAGAGAACTAAGGCACTACACTGTCCAAAAGTAAGAAAATGCATTATTTACTTCATATAAATTCTAAAAATAAAGTGACCCACATTGCAGTAGGCATTCAGGCTAAATCCTACTCAGAGGCAGCAAAGCCTACTTACTCCAGAGTAAAGAACTATTTTATTGGTTGATTCTTTCACATGAAATAAAATGTGTTAAAATAAAAAAATTCAAAATAAAAAACAAATAAAATAAAAATAAACAAGAAATTGAACCAGGATGTTTTCATGCAAGGGTCTATAGCAAACCGTCCAGTCAGAATCTTTCAATTTAAATCTGAATGTCTGCTGTTGTATGCAGCAATTTTGATTGTGTTATTTGTTTGTTTCAGGTTCAACTGCAGCAGTGCATGGTCAAAGCATAGTAAAGAAGACCTTATCGATTATTTCGACGTTCAGGATTGATTTAAGGTTGCTGTACTAAACACTGTAAGCAGATTAAATAAAATTAGTCACATGGTGAGTTGAACCTCAGAATTGTCTTTTATAATTGTTTGTCACTAGAAGTATTTCTCCACTGATTTCACATGCAGTTGGTGTAAATCACTGTTCGTTGTTCATGTTCAAAATTCAGAGACCATCCATTGTTTAAATTTCCAGTTGAATTTCCAATAGCCATAAAGCACAACTTGTGTACTTTTATGGAGTTTCTGAAACTGTGGTTCAAAAATGATTACACAAATAAAGATGGATGACTCATACATGCTAGACCTGGTAGCATTTACTCCTTTCATATTCTAGAGAGAGGAGACACTAACTTCAGATCTGAGAAAATTGCAGAAAGTTGCAGTAGTCAAGTCTAGGGATGATCAAGGGCTGAACAAGTACTTGGGTGTCTTCCATTCTACAGTTTGAATACTTCAGATGTAGTACAGAAAAATCTGCATGAACACTAATTGGTCATTCTCATGATGAATAGTCTAATGAATTTTTGATCTAGATTCATTTGACAGTGTTAAATTACCAATGGTACTCTGTTTAATAAACCAAATGGTCCTTTGCCTTACCGGTCTAGTTGAGGATCTGCCCCTGGTTATTGTTCACCCTTCCATTGTGAGAAGCAACCTCTGTGCTGTGGTTCTGAACTGATGTGGACCTGATCAAAAAGCTCTTGATGAGTAAAACAGAACATTTACAGATCAAATGCTGAAGCTGCTGCCGTTTTCAGAACAATAGACTGACTGCCCCAGAATCTAGACTGCATTTGGCATTAATTTGTGATGAGAAGAAGAAAATACTCCAGCATCTGAGATTGAACTGCGAAGAAACAGAAAACCAAAAGTGAGTCTTGTGAGAAGAATGGAAGCTATTATAAAAATGTACACTAAATAAATAAATGAATTAATATCATTGATATTATTAGTTGCTGAGGGTTGCTGTAGAAGTCCAGTAGAACGTAGGTTGTCTACTTGTAAGAGGTTAGCTGCTTATTTAAGCAGCATTATGTTCAAATAGCTTCTAAATGGTGTTGGTATTCCACCTATTATAACGGAGGAGAAAATCATGTTCGCCATTGCTCTTCTGGGCTCACCACACTGCTCACTGCAATTTTTAACTCTGGCGAAGCAGGGCAGGACAACATTTGCAAGAACTGTGTAATGCTTTAATCCAAATCATGTTTGAGTAAAATTCTGTAATATTACTCCACCACCTCAGTCCACCACTTTCAGTGGTGTCTCTGTATCTCTCAGCTTCTCCATAAATGCTATGTTAAGTGTTCTTTTAATGGAGGCTCGACGTGTGACTGTGGGAGGAACCCAGGAGCAAGAAATAACTATTCTTGCAAAATGCTGCTTTAATGCTGATAAAATGAATATGTTGGTTGTTTCGTCTGGCCGTGACATCTGCTCTCTGACATTACTGTCTGTGTATATATTGCAATGATTCAGTGGAGCTGAACTTCCACATCTTTCACTGTTGGACACTGGGTGGCGCTTAAGCAACTTACTTCAGAGAAAGATACACTGGGGAAAAAGTGTTTTATTTATGGGGTTCAAATGTGTATACCAGTTGCATGTGACTAAAATGTGTTGCATCAACACAGTTACTATCTGTACTTTGTACAAGATTAATTTGTCTAAGCTGGTTTACACATCTGAAACAGGTAAATTAAACACACCATTATCTTTTCAGAGTGGGTGGCATCCAAAACTGCATACTGCCATCTTGAATCACCAGCCAATAGTGTACAGTACAGTAGAGAAGCTAGACCCTGCTCACTTAATTCCTCTTGAGGTTATATCTGAATAAGATCAAGCCATATCAAAAAGAAATCGTAAACGCAGCAAAGACCACACACCAAATGTAAAACCTATACAAATCTGATTGCTCTACCACTTCAGGAGGCCCCAGCAGTGTGGTTTTAGATGCAACTGAACCATGTAACAGCAGTGGAAATGCATTCCTCTCTCCACAACTTGTTCAACAACCGCAACTCCTCCTCACGCAGGACAAAAACAATTGTTTTGTCATCATCATAGACAGCCGAACCTGTTGCCCTCTCCTACATTTGAAGAAATGCATGATGGCATTTAGGATTTCAAAGCAGCAATCATCTATAGCACAGCACAGGCTGAGCGGATAAACAACTGGTTGCCACATAATGAGAGGATTTAGATATTCCAGCCCACACAGTAATGATTTCAGTCAGACTAACCAGAGACGCATTTGACTACCAAGTGTAAATACATGTGGTTAAAATCTTACCAAGACACAATCCAGATACTAGTCACATGAAGTGATCAGGTGTAAACAGGGTCTCTGTGGTTTTGGAAACAGTCACTGTTTATCCTATATCTCTTACCCTCTCCCAATCTTCAGTTACAACACAGTAACACATATGGAAATGCTCTTTTGCAACAGAGAGGGTCCCAGTCAAAGGTTGGAGGTACATTCAACTGGTCTGTGTTTTACCTATTAATGAAAATGGTATGTACCAGCACACTGTTTTTCTATAACGTGGTCTCCTTGAATTTGTGGATTTTGCCTGTCATGCTTAGTGTTATACCAGACATGTTCCTCATAATGAGAGCTACTCTAGTTAGGGGTTCTGTTTTAAACTGAAACCACCAAACTTGGTCAGTTGTTTCAGGCTGTTCGGCTTCTGTGTTCTGTGACTTTGAGTGGTTCTACCCTGCTGCAATCTGCTGAGATCATTTTAGTTTCTGTAAAATAGTTTCCCTTAAAATACCAAAATATATGGAAACATTTTCCTTTGTATATTTCCTGGCAAAGGTCATGCATGGGACATGTAAATTCCACAGATTCCAAAAAGCTAGGCTTTGTTTTAAGCCCTGAAAGCTAATCTCAGAAACTGGAGACCTTTTGAACCTTTGAAACAACACCCGATCAAGACCACGGAATACAGAATCAGGGTCAGTGGTCAGGACAGAGCATGTGTTTTGGGTTTGTTTTTTGGTGTTGGACAGAATATTTTTATTCCAAGTACTAGAAGAGTGGATGAAGCTTGTTTTGGTGTACAGAAAGGTCGGTGGTTCACCTAATATCAACATACATGGCCATGAATTGAGGCTTTTGCACCATGTATCCATTGTTTCAGTCTTTGGACGACTGCCAGATCAAGAATAATTGCCACTGTTTAGTTACTCACAGACTGCAGCATACTTTACTTTTCCTGAGAACCCCAGTTGTGAAATGCTACAAGTACTACATTTGGAGCAACAGCTTTTGAGCAGCACTGTTGTCACAGTAGTGGAACCATGCATGGGGCTATACAGAATTATTTATTGAACAATCTGGTATGGTTTTCCATCTTGGAGCACAATTTATCCAGCCAAAAATTAAGAACCTGCATTAAAATGGTTCTTTTAGTTTATCTATTTAGAACCAATGCCTTTGCCAATATGTGCATGGAGAAGTAGGCAACTCAGAGTTTTCCATAACCGGTTAAAGAAAACAGTTGTTCTCTTAAATCTACTCTAATTTAAAGGGGTTGGACAATGAAACTGAAACACCTGGTTTTAGACCACAATAATTTAGTAGTATGGTGAACTAGGGCCTCCTTTTGTGGCCAATACAGCGTCAATTCTTCTTGGGAATGACATTTTTTGGATACAATCCGGGTTGGCACCCGAACATCCCTTTCACAGCTTCCTCTTGCGTCCACAGTTAATCCTGTTGGATGTGGTTGGTCCTTCTTGGTGGTGCTGACATTACCCTGGATACCGTGGCTCTTGATACATCACAAAGACTTGCTGTCTTGGTCACAAATGTGACAGCAAGCCTGCACCAACAATTTGTCCTCTTTTGAACTCTGGTTTGTCACCCATAATGTTGGGGGATATTTTGAGCAAAACTGTGCTCTTACCTGCTAATTGAATCTTCACACTGTGCTCTTACTGGTGCAATGTGCAATTAATGAAGATTGGCCACCAGGCTGCTCCAATTTAGCCATGAATCCTCCCACACTAAAATGACAGGTGTTTCAGTTTCATTGTCAAGCCCCTGTAGATGGGAATTCCACCTGTGTTTCCTAATTTTTACACAGGCTCAGATGTAAATGAGTGGTAAATTTCAGTGGAAAATATGCCATCCTAGAGAAACAAACTTGCTCAGTTGATAAACATCATTGTGTTACATGGTATGTATCCTGCCTGATGTCTGAGGTGATGATTTAATCTCAGAAACATTCATACACTATATGAACAAAAGTATTGGAACATAGCTCTGCTTTACTGTGCATGACACTATGCACAAATATGAACTTCATGGAATGTCTTGATTCATCTGAAGAAAACCTTTCTTTATTGTTTAGCATGCACTAAAATGTATAAGGTGTTAAATGAGTAGGCTTTAGGCATTCCAAATGAAGATTTGAACCGGACAGCAAATTGTCCTTTAAAAATGTCCTGTAAATATTCACTGTGGGTATATAACCCACATCTGTGGGATCAAAATAATGTCCTTACAAGTTTCAAACCTGTTCTGAGAATATCTTAAAGATGTCATCATGTTAGCTTGGAATTTTGGAGGCAGATGATCCGCTGTGGCAACCCCTAAAGTAAGCAGCCGAAAGAAGAAGAGGTGTTAGCTGGGAATTCAGTACTATATGAAATCTTACCTTTCACCAGCATTGTATTATTTTAATATAAACAGCTACTAGAATACTGAAACCCATTCTGACTGCAAAGGACCTGCATCTACAGGTGCACTGTTCTACTATGCAGTGACTCCTGCACAATTGGCAACATGGCACAGCTCGCTCTGGCACTTACAGATATTTTTAATCTCACTGGTGCTGGGTGTTGTTCCATCAAGCTGTAAACAATCCATTGTTGTTCCCATACCAAAGATACCCCCAGTCACCCTGGCTCATTACTGTCCCCTAGTAAACCTCACATCAGTCATGAAGAAATTATTTGAGAAGCTGGTCAGAGACTTCAGCACCTCTTAACTGTCAGACTCCATAGTTTTCTTACTTGAGCAACTATTCTACAAATGATACATAACTCACCCTTTCCTAACCCTCACCATCAGCAGTAGAGCCCCCCAGGGTTATGTTGTGAGCTGTACACTTACGATTGTGTAACCACTTTCAGCTCTACCACCATTGTGAAGCTTGCTGATGGGTCTGATCCCTAACAGCACTGAGAAAGACTATCTGATGGAAATTATATGTTTGGAGAACTGGTGCTAGAATAAACATCTCCTCATTAACATCAGCAAGACAAAGAAACTGATAATGGACAGCAGCAAGAACCTGACCTGCAGACCACCTACAACAAGTGGAGCTGGACCAAGTCCAGGAAGGTTGTGAAGCACCTCAGGCATCCCGGCAATGGATTTTTCTTTGTGTTGTGGTAGGGTAGGTTTTTTTAGTCCCTGAAAGCAAAGACAGAGAGAATGAGGAGGAGCTTCTTCCTGCAGGCAATTCATGTTCTGAATTGGGAATCACATTTTAGTTTACTGTGGCTCAATTTTACACTTTGCATGCACGCGCATATATATGTGTGTGTGTGTGTGTGTGTGTGTGTGTGTGTGTGTGTGTGTGTATAAAATTAATACAAATTGCTATTATATATATATATATATATATATATATATATAGTTGTTATATATATATATATATATATATATATATATATATGTTGTGTGTGTGTGTGTGTGTGTGTAATTATAATATATCAGTATAATATTATTATAATAGTGCATAATTAGTAAATAATTACAATCAATTATATATATATATTTTTTTAATATATATATATATATTAATATATATATATATATATATATATATATATATATATATATATATATATATATATATATATATTAGATATATAATGATATTTCATTTAAACACACAACACATATATTGACAATGATACACTCACCACCATCATACACACACATATTATAAATAATTACATATATATAATAGTAATTCATATTAATTTTATTGTACTGATTTATATATATATTAAATTGGCAACCATATTAAATATTATATATATATATATGATTTAAAATATATTTTTGTGTTATGTATATATATTGTTTTATTATTTACTAATAAATAATAAACATAAAAATATATATAAAATAATATGTATTTATTTTATTATTAAAGTGATCATCAGTATAATAAAATCAATACAAATTCTATTATATATAATGTAATTATTTATAATATGTGTGTATGATGGTGGTGAGTGTATCATTGTCAGTGTATTGTGTTGTGTGACTGATGGAGTATCGGTGGCTGTAGTAGAGGGTGTATCGGTGAGTGGGATCGTCCAGCTCTGCTGTAATTTGCTGACGCTCTCTCCTCCCCCGCGCCTGCGCTGCAGCCTCTCCCGCTCAGCCTGCACTCTGCCCGGCCTCAGCCCCCGCTCCTCCCGCTCCTCCCGCTCCGCAGCAGCCTGCTCCAGATCTCCTGTCAGGGCTGCAGCACCCGCGCCTTCCCGCCATGGAGAGAAAGGTAGGAGATAAGTAGCATCCCCGCCGCGCCTGCGCGTGCTCCTCTTCTCTAACTGTTCTGCGGTTTTCTGTGTTTGTTGCCACAAGTGAAAGTCCGCCGCGCGCAGTGCGCAGCCGCCGCGCAGCGGGCTGGACGTGTTTGTCGGGGTCTGAGCTGCGCGCACAGGCTGCGATCAGGCTCCAGCTCGGGATCCACTGCAGTCAGAGGCTCGATCGCCTTGCTGTCAGGCTCTCGGCCACTTGAGGAGGGACTAGTGCTGAGCGGCTGGCCGTAGTGTAGTGGACAGACCACTGGAGAGTCTGAACACCCCCCTCCTTCTGTTCTGCCTCATCCTTTTCTCCCTCTCCTCTCGCGTCAAGTGGATTCTACAGCCTCCCACTTCTCCCCAGTGTAAACAGGGATGGAATCAGGATCCCAGAAGAAGGGGAGACTACTGTTTCCTAAAATGACCCTTTCCCTGATCTCAGTGTCGAGCCTTCACCAGGAGTGAAACACTGGCAAATCGAAGCCAACAGAACAGTGTAGCTGCACCATCCAGCAGATATGAACACAGTGGTGTGATTGCAATGCATTAAAAGTGTGCAGTGTCTGAGAGTGTGTTCGTCTTCTGAAGCAGAATTTTCACAGATGGGTGTAAATGCATGAGTGCATGCATGTCCTTAAAATGTAATTCCAAAGGATTCAGAGTGGTTTGCCATGATCAGCTCCTGAGTCAGGTGGTAATGGGAACCAGACATGAAGAGATCGATGCTTATTAGTTAGTGCATGATATAATTACAAGGAGATGGCTCAGTAGACCTCATTTTTTCATCGTGAATGGTGGAGACGTACATTTTAAGTGCAATGTTCTCTTAAGGAATGGTCATTTTTATTTTTATACCGTTAACGTCGCATATATTCACGTGAAGCACATAGAGGTTCACTGGGCATTTTGGGATCCTAAATGAAATAATTCCTCGTTCCACTGTAATGAAGTCATTTGTATTGTATAACATTCCGTTTCCAGGACTCTGTCACAGTTTGTACCCTGCCCATCAGCTTACTGTGCTTTCCTTACTGCAGGGGGGTTGAGGGGTTTGACTATGAGGTGCCCTACTTGGGATATATTTAGTAACTGTTACACAATATAATCAAAAGAATGATTGTAGATATAGGGTTGTGGAAGCACAATGGGCAGGAAAAGTTTTTGGTCTCTTCTTGAATTGTTGCATTTAGTAAAAGACCTTTGGGGAAGTTCTTATGGATGGTGATCAAACTGGTACTTATTGCAATGTAATTAGACCTGCTTTGGAACAGAGACTTACCGAAAGAACTAGACCAAGACAAATACTTAGAATTAAAGGTAAGGTTTAAATAATTACCGTATTTTCCAGAATATAAGACGCAGCGGAATATAAGCCGCACCCGCAAAGTTAAAAAAAAAAAGACCTGGAAAATAACATATATAAGAAGAAAAACCCGCACCTCATTATAAGCCACATGGTTTAAATCGTGGAAAACAAGTAGCGGCTTATAGTCCAGAAAATACGGTAAATCAGAAAGTGTGACTGGAAAAAAATCATTATTTGAGTTATAATTTTCAGTGCCCAAACACTCGAAAGTACTACTTTCAGGCCTTTGACGATACTCCAAGCTGATATTGTGGTTACAGATATGCCAGAAATGGGTTTCACCCTTTTTTAGCAATAACCAGAGTAAATTCTGTTTTAAATGTTGTTTAAATACGTTTCTCTTCTAATAAAATGATGCTTTACTGTTGATATTTTATATGTTATAAACAGGATCCATCAAAGCTAAAAAGTCACCTATTTGTGGTTTGAAAGCATCAGACACTTACATTTCCACAAAGAAAACATGAGCAGGAATATAAATCAATTTTTGATTTTGCAGTTATAGTTTCAAACTGTACTAAAGCTTTTAAACTGTACCTAAGCGTTGTTGTCTCTATGCATTGAAAACACGAACTTCTCCATCAGAAGATTGAAACCAGTAATGTTCAGCCAGTCAGTGTCCATTATACCAGTGGATTGACCACTAGGTGACCTGCAGAAAGAGGCTGGAAGAAGGGTGTTTTTCTTGTCTGGCCCTTTAATTGTGACCTAGGCTTGAGTAAGGCCTGGAAATGAGAGCAGCATTTAACAACCAGCAGAGTGCTGTGGATAAAACTAGATTTTTAGTTCAGAACTGAAGCAAAAATTAATCAATAATGGAACAAAAACCTTGACAATAATACTCTTTTCTGCTAGCTCCTCTGTGCGATTCTAGTAGAATGTTAGCATTAAGACAACAACGTTTCACTTGAACACTATCGCATTCGTGTGCTTCAAAGTTAGGTAACCACTTACATTGACAGCCAGTGTCATACGCAGAAGGTGCAGAAGGTTCAGAGGGGTGTTTCTTCTCGCGAATGTGGTTCCGTCCACCTTTACAGCACAATGGGATTGAAAAGGGAAAGTTGAGTTTAAAAGCTCTTAAATATGTCGGTTAATCCGAAGCATTAGACCGTCAGTTCTCATGAAGTTCAAATCAGAGGGTGAGCTTAATTGGTTGTATCTACATAAATATTGTGAGGACCAAACCATGTATTGGAAAGTATTCAGTTTGATGAGAGAACAATGGAACCCTTTGTTTTCCAAGCAGAGCATAATAATGGAATAAGGATGGCTTGGATGGGTTCTCCTTTTGAGCCTCGGTTCCTCTGATGGTTTCTTCCTCCTTGCCTGAGAGAGTTTGTCTTGCCACTGTCTCCCACTGGCTTTCTCAGAAGAGGCTTGGACCTGGACTTCTTTGTTGCACAAAGCTCTGTATGAACTTTGATTCTTTGATTGATTGATTGGTTGAGTGATAGTACTAGAGCGCTCAAACACAGTAATTCTCAGAGTTTAAGAACAAACATTTGTTAAGTCTTCTGTGAAGACCTAAGAAAGCCTGAGGGTTCCTCTCTATAACAGTTAAAAAAAAAAGCTGTTGAACGAATGTATGGTTACCACACTTCCACCCCATTAGATAATGCAGTGTGTACACAGAAGAGGAGGCAGAACTCCAGCATGTTGCTGCTGTGAATCATGACTTTGGGGCTGTGGCTGAGGTAGCAGCACAGCAGTAGCTGCAGAAAGCAGTGCGGAATGCACTGTGACTGTCGCATCATTTCTGCATGGGTGCATTGCAGGAACTTCTGCCGTTTGAAGTGATGGAAAGAGCCTGTTTCATTACAAGGCTGCTCCACCTCCAGACATGTGCGATAACTTGCGGTGAAGTTCTTACATGGTGATGGCTCTTTTGTCTTGGATGTGTAGAATCGAGATGGTATTGATGGAAAGTGTCGAAAGTGCTTTGATGCCACCTAAGAGGTCATCTCGGTTAATTCGTGACTAAAGAGGTGTCATTTAAATGTTCAGATGTTGTTCGTAGCTACCTGTCGTGATCTTGATTCATCAGATTCCATTCCTTGCTCAGATTCCATTGGAACGTTTTGATTTACATCTAACAACCCCACTGGAATGTGTGGCGTCTGCAGGGTAAAAAGAGAAAGAGAGAGAATTCTCTCTTTATACTTCTCTTTGACGATAGAGGGAATATGGAGACAATGTTGTGTTCATGCTCTGCTTTTATAACACATACCTAATCTGCACTTTTACGTGGTTTTTTGCTTGGTTTATAGCACTCATTAAAGACAAAGTGGCTCTGAAATGAAGGCTTTAACAGTGCTGCTTATGAATTCTATCCGAGGTCTCGGCCAACTAAGATCAGCTAATGAAGAATTTACTGCCGCACTGCATTCCAACGCTAGATTTTGGATGAAAGGTGGCTTGTTTTATGTTGGATCGTTGTGCCCTGAGGACATGTTATAAATTCTTTTTAATATGTTCATATATTTAATACATTTTCTTCCGAAGAAAAAGGGGAGCACTGGACCACCCTAGAACAATGTTAATGCTGACTCAAAAGTTCCCTTATGACAACGTTTTTATGTATATATCTATTTCAATATATAATCTCTATCTATCTATCTATCTATCTATCTATCTATCTATCTATCTATCTATCTATCTATCTATCTATCTATCTGTCTGTCTGTCTGTCTGTCTGTCTGTCTGTCTGTCTGTCTGTTTTGTCTGTCTTCTGTATGTATGTATGTATATATGTTTTTTGCCTGGTTTATTACAGCCATAAACACAAGTCCTGCAAATGAAGCGTTTAACCAGATGCTCTTATAAGTATATCCAAGGTTTCATTCTAGCGAGCTTAGATCGGCTCATGCAAAATATTTCATCACAGCTAATTATGACATGCTGAAATTAGATTTATTACTGATCACATTTAGCTCTCTTTAACTGGATTTACATCAGTGTGTTCATAATTGTGAATGCCATTTTATACCATATCTCATTTCCAACTTGTAAAATATATCATGTACCACAAAGTTATCTACATGCATTGTGATATTATGTTGATGTGATTATGTTTTCTCACCCCTAATGGTACTCCGTAGAGTGATTTACACAGGGATTCCAAGACAGTTAACAGTTTATTAGAATGCGTCAGATAATCAGCCATGTCACCTGGTTTGCTCAGTTATGAGTTAATTGTTATAAATTGTTCTTATGAGAAACACTCCACAGCGGTGACAACATACATAGTCAACCTACCTTTGTTCTATACAAGTGTAGCACCTGAGTAGTCTGTCATTAATCCAAACATTTCTGCTAGTGGTAACTTCACAGGTAATGTAAACTATTTTCATAAATAATGTGTTAAATAAATAATAATAATGTGTTATGGGATTGGAATGTTCCTCATAGTATGTGACCCAGTAAACAGCTTTACTGCTATTAGTTCATCTAACCTGCTTCCCCCAGCAAACAGTATGTTTCTACATCACTGCTGAAACACACCGGTATTAATGACACCTGCTCACAGGATAACAGCATGATTCCAGAAAATTATTGTTGATTTGAATTCAATAACATAAACACAACCCTCAGAAGACTCGCCCTCTCTAAATTCATGCCCATGCATCGCTGAAGTAACATCACTGAGCTTGCAGACGGAAAGACAGTAAACACGAACACGGCTTCCAACAGAATGTTTATTGCCTAGCTATTGCGTAGCGGGCTAAGGCGCTACATCTATGATCCAGGGGTCGCTGGTTCAAATCCAGGCTCATGCTGTTTACCATCGGCAGCCGGGGGTTGGGGGTGGGTAGATGGCAATCTTCCCACATCTCACAAGTGGGCTGATGGTCAACGCAGGTGTCTGCCTTCCATTGCCTCAGATCCGTGGATCCAGCGTTCTCCTCCAAACGCGATGGCTGCAGCATTCAACGATGCAAATGGCAGCAGTTCGAAAAGAGGCGGTAGGCTATCGTCACATGACTCGGAGGAAACATGTGGATGATCGCTCCCCTAGCATCGAGAGCAGGGCATGTAATGTGGGATGGGTAATTGGCACGTCCTCATTAGTAGGGGAAAATTGGAAAATGGCAAAAAATAAAAATTGTTTCTGCAAAACTGCAGTGTCAGATGAGAGGACTGTAGGTTTGTAAGGTAGTCAGCTAGTTAGTTGTAGAGACCAGAGTAGTGCCACAGCTAACCCTTGCAAACTTGCCCCTTCTCCTGTGAAAACGTCCCCCATCTAACATGCACAAACACAAACCGTCTCCTGACAATAGCTAGTAAAAACGATTGGACGATATTATTGTATGTTGTACAGTAAGCTAACATTTTATTGGGTCTTGGGACGACAGGACCCAGTTTGGAACTCTTGACTCATGGACGTGAATGTCATGACAGTGTGGGGCCTTGAATCATTTCTTTTATGTGTCATTTTTCTGGGACACAGTTAATTCTGAAATCAACGGCGTCAAATATACACTAATATTTGGTTAAATATCTCTTAGCAAGTTGAACCTTGATCAGATGCTTTTGGTAGCCAGCAACAACCGTCTGGCAGACTTCTGGTTGGATATTTGACAAATGTTTTTGGAAAAGATGGAAGAGTTCACTTCAATCTGTTACTTTCCTGGCATGACTCTACTTTAGAGTACAGTCCAAATATTTGAGGTCAGGGCTTGGAATGGAGAAGTCTATTCCAAAGGCTTAATGTTGGCTTGCTGTGTCTGTTCCATAGCCGCCATTAATATGTGTTTGTAGTCATTGTAACCAGAGATGGAAGGATCGATCAGATGATGTTCAGCTCAAATATGCATTAGGTGATATGCCTGATGATTCAGCTGACCCTGAGAGCTTGTCAGATCATTCAATTCATTTTTGTGGCAGCGTTAAGTGAGGTGCAGTTCCTCATTCAACCATTAGATGGACCTCATGCAAGGCTGTAGAAAAGCTATGGAAGCCAGGGTTGAAATCCATGTTCCAAAGCCTAGGTTGCAGCTAAGGTAGGCTACGCTTGTCAGCCACTACAGAGAGATGCTGTATACGTTCAGAGCGATTTGGAAGACCAATGTATCATTCCTGGACAAGTTCTCTGCACGTGTACAATTTGAAGGGGGGAAACACGCTCTGCAGAATTGTTTTAAAATGTTCGTTTTTCATGCACTTGAATTCAAATATTGCATTTGAGCTCCCTCACAAGTTTTACAGCACAATTGCTAGAGGCAGATCATTTTCTGGCGTCTTCACCATGCGGCCATTTTTACACTGCTCCTGTTTGGTCCCTTTGTGTGGCCAGTAGGCTGCATAGGACCGTCCTACTGAAGACCTCCCATACCTCAGCTGCAGCTTTGGTTTTGGAACATAGCAGATAGCACTACCAGTCCTAGTAGAATGTGTAAGAGGAACGTGCCTTGTGAGGAAGCAGAGTAAGGACTTTTAGCACCACTCAAAAGATACCCGGGGGAGTGATGAACCTGCATACCTGGGGTCCTGCAAAGAAAAGAAGAAAGGCCCTAATGAATAGATCACAGGGCACCCCCATGTCCCGGTCAAACAAACGAGAGTCCAGAGTCCGTCACTTTCCCGAGTACAGCGAGTGCATGAAGAGAGAGTTTTAATGTAGCAAGCAGCCTAGCTCTTAATTTGTTTCACAGTATTTTTTGCTGAAAGATGAGTGGTAATCAGTAGGTCTGCAGCAATAATTATGATATTGACTTATTATACAATAAATGAACATGGCCTTGATTGTTTTGATGATTATTTATGACCTTACCCATTGTGGCGGGGTTTTTTTTAGCAGTTCTGTTGTAGCTCAAGTCTGTGAGCAGACAGTGGCAGCTATTGTGTAGGAAACGAGTGTCGTGGGTCCCTCATTGCACAAAAGAAGACTCTCCCTGTTAAAGTCTGGAATACGGTTGCCATAGTCTGCAGTACGCTGCTACTGCTCCAGTCTTTCACATTGTTTATTCAAGTAATACAATGGCATTTATACTTCAAAAACAAGAGAAATTCCTGGTGATGCAAACGGTGCTGCACAATTCCACCCAGAATGTTTGGGGAAATGAGCCAAAATGGACCCATTTCAAAGCCGTATCACAGCCACATGTGGACCATTTTCTGAATGAGTGAGAAGAACACATTAACATGAGTGAGCCGGTGTTCTGGGCTGTGCTACCCATCAAAATGTGTTTTCCTGTGTTTTTCTTGATAAATCTCTTTCCCTCGAGTGCAGTACACAATCTGAATGTGGTGTAATTAGTTGCTTGTAGATGCAATAAAGATGTCTTATCACCTCATTTACCTTGTTCTTGCCATCATATTGTGATTTAGGCTCCAAAAATCCAGAGAACACTTCTGCTTGGAGCATTTTCTGATTCAGTGTGAAATAGGTGCGAAATAGCCTTTCTACAGCTTTCTTTGGGCTGCTTTACCTTTGAATGCACACTTTGGTGGCACACTTAGATAAGGTAGCACAACTCGTCAAGACTTTCTAAAAAAACTTTTTAAAGTTTTTTTTTTTATTTATTTTTTTACTGTATATTGTTGAATAATTATGAAACCGTATTGCTCTTAATGGGTATGATTGCCTTATGTTACACAAGCTTGAGTCAAGCTTGAAGCTGGTGTTGCTTTTTTGGACAGCAGCCTCTCAGTTCACAGCAATGTAAATCTTGACTGTAGACAAGTGTGGATCTTCTTACAGACCTTGGCAAAGAGAATTTCAAATATTTTGGTGCAATAAGTGTCACCTGAACACAATAAATACATGATCTAACACTGGTCAAATCTAAACATGTCTGATTAAGGTATTTAAGCAACATATTTGTTATACCAAACCATGTCAGTACTGAAAAATGTAGCTTTTTTTTCCATTCCACTGAACATTTGATGATTATCATTGTTGCTTTTGCCCTGGAGAGTGCTCAGGACAAATCTCAGGAAGATTTATTGCATGTAAATTGACATTTGCATTCCTGTAAGTTGTAAAATGGGGAGTAAGTTAGAAAAATGGCTTTGTGTGGTCACTGAGCCAAATTTTGTCCATTTAGCCCTGAATGTGTGAAGGCCAGATGATGTGGACGAAGGCATCTTGTCCCAGGTGTGCTTTTTTTGTTGTTGTTGATGTTTTGGAGCCACTGGTCATACATTGTCTTTAGAAACATCTCAAAGGGGCCAGCAACACCTGAAAAAGATCACAGTTGCTTGCCTCAGCACCTCCCAATCTGTCAGTTAGACAGGAGTGAGAGAGAGAGAAAAAGAAAGAAAGAAAGAAATCCTATTAGTATTCAAGGACCCACATTTTTTCTCTGTCACACCTCAAGTGTTTTAAAGAGGCTTGGTTCTTTCACAAGTGTGAGAGCAGACATCGCCGAATGGAGGACCGATTATTACTGAATACTCTCTTTCATTCTCTCACTTTTCCTTTCTCATTACTTTCCTTTTTATCAAGGTTTGCAGGTGGCACCGTCTAGCCTTCCAAAATGCGAGGAATTAGAGGTTCCCCCCGGCTCTATTCTGGGACCTCTTTTGTTGTTGCCATTCTAATATCAGTCAAGCAGAACGACAGGTCTTTTCATTCAGCATTTTTTTCCTCACTGTCGTTTGTTATTATTTCCTCTTGAATAAGTCATGTACCATACGCTTTGGTTCATGTGCCTAGAAAAATTCAATTTGCAGCTGAGGATCCAGGTCTCCCGAATCCAAGTTTCGGATGGATTTGACATCAGTGCCCTAGAATTAACTCCCTGAACAATACTGGGTCACCATTTTGAACAGTACGTACATTTTGTGTCTGAGGTTCCTTGCAGAGAAAGGTGGACAATGGTGAACTTCCTTGTTTGGTCAGCCTGGAATGCTTTGGCAGCTTGAGAGAAAAGCCAGTCTTTGTAAGCCCGGAAACTTCCGTCTGTGCAGATTTTTGCACAGGCTGCAAATCTGAGCAGAAGAGGAGCAGGTAGGGATGGCTTACGAAGATTCTTTCACTGAGACCGTTTACCCGTTACTGTGAAAACACATCAGTGGATTTTAGTGGGAAGGCTTTGTGAGAACCTTGTTGGAATTCCTGAAATCCACACTGCCAACAAACTGCTGCAAAATGTTTATTGGGCTGGTGTGCTGTTGACCATGAGCCCTGCCTGCTCAAGCTGGAAAAAGAACTGTGTTCAGTTATCCCGAGTGCACACCCCTAGCTCTACAAATAGGATATTTAATCTGCACCAGCATTGATTTATTGAAGCATGACTGCAGTAAACCAGTCTAGCAATGGAAACAAGCCAGCTTTTTTTTTTTTAATCTTTGAATGTATAATGATGTGATGATTTAATCTAGAGCTTAATATTCCTCACCAAAAAAAAAATAAACCAAAAAAAATTAACGAGTGCACTCCACTCCAATTTGTTCACAGTAGGCCATGGAAAACGTCACTGGATTTCAAAGCCTGGACTTAATAAGTACCCTATTGTGGGTCAGATGGGCTGCTGGGCTGCACTTACAGTGCTGTTCTTTGGGGAAAGGCGAACTGGGCATCAGAACGCTTCCCTCTGCTGGAGAATTTGCCGCTCGTTTCTGAGACAGACTGTCTGGCTTTCGCTGAGGCTGACCCAATTTTACGAGGGGAAATGCTCAATATCCCATTCAGCCACCCCAAGCAAAGAGAGAGCGAGGGAAAGAGAGACGTATCGAGTTAGTGGAGTGACTTTGTTATTGCTAATCCATAAAGACCCAGGGCTGGCTTTTAACAGATGGGAAGAGATGCCCGCCCTCTGATTATGCTCACGATTTCAGCATTGCCAAGCTATACGCTCACATTTTGTTTTGCTTTTTTGCTCCGTAAAATGAAATGAAAGACGAGTTTTTCGAAAGCCCCTGGCTTTACACATGATGAGCAGGAAAGCTGGATTTGTCCTCCTTTACCCCTCTGCCCCTGATCTGTCTGCTCCCGAGCTCATCCAGCACAATCAGAGCAAAACTGAACGATGTAGACTTCAGTAAAGACCGAGTCTGAAATTTGTTCCATTGAACGGCGGGGTTCAGATAATGAGCTGCAGATGTGTAGAAGCAGAAGCGGCAGTACATTGTGATGCTGAATATGTTTGATGAAATGTGCACTTTGCATTACTAGGCGTGGCATGCTTGGAATGAAGCAGAAAGCAGCTGTTTTCTACATGTAGAAATGTACCCACCTCAACAGTCACCATCGTGGTACTTACATTGGAAGGGGTGGTCTTTTAGAAGGCTCTGCTGCATGCAGAACCTTAGAAAATAATAAACCACGGTTATGGTACCACAAAATGGATTTTGGCAGGATTATTTCCTTCTGCTCTATACAATGCAGAATTTTTCCTCACTGAGACTGGCTAGAGCTTGAGCAGGGTTTACTGTATGAGCGTTTTTATTAGATTTCAGATATATAACATGGTTAGGGATGGGAGGTATAACGATAACAAGGTATACTGTGGTATTTCAACCATATTTCAAAATAATGACATTAAATTTGTGTCCTATGTAGGGGAGGAAAGAACAGCCGAAGTACTATATCACAATATTCAATAACATCATATTGCACAATATACAACCTCTATTACAGTATTTTACCTTATTGTTACAGGCAGAATGCACTGGACGTACCCGATTTTCCAAATGGTTATTTAAATATTGCTGAGCTAGATCCACTTAAAAAACAGACAAATAAGTGCAGTCGGCCTGTTTTTAAAGAACTGATCATATCCATGATGTGCACAATTATGGTAAAATGTGGTCATCTCTAGTTCCATCTCATGACTGGGCTCATGATAGAAATAATATACACCATGAAAGAAAGAGGAAAATAAACTTATTTGCCAATATTTGTAATCTGATCAAATAATACACTTGTAGAGTGCTTTTTACAACTGATGTCACAAAGCAGATTTATTTATTTATTTATTTATTTATTTATTTATTTATTTATTTATTTATTTATTGATAGATTTTTTATTTATTTATTTATTTATTTATTTATTTATTCATTCATTCATTCATTCATTTATTTATTTATTTAGACGTCCAGTACAAAGATCAACAACACATACATAATGATGAAAAACTAAAACCTGATTCAGAAAACCAAAATTGCACGGGGTCCTGATGTAATTCTCTTTGTAATTTTATTTTAATCCACATCCACTGTAGCCCTATTCTGATTGATTGAATTAGTTTTCAGTTAATAGAATAAATACGGTGCCTTTTGCGTTTTGCTACCTGAGTCTGGAATTAAAATTCATTATTTGAGGTTTTGCATCATTTCATTTACAGAACAATGCCTACAACTTTGAACAGTTGATTTTTTTCTTATTGTGAAGTAAACAACAAATAGGACAAAATAACAGACTAATATAACTTCAGTGTGCAGAACTATTCTTCCCCCCTAAAGTCAGTATTTTGTTGAGCCCCCTTTAGTGGCAATTACAGATGCAAGTCTCTTTGGATAAGTTTCTATGAGCTTGCCACATCTTGCCACTGGGATCTTTGCAGCAGTCTTCAAGTCTGACCACAGATTCTCAATTGGATTAAGATCTGGGCTTTGACCAGGCCATTACAATATATTTACACGTTTGCTTTAACAGTGTGCTTTGGGTCATTGTCCTGTTTGAAGCTGAACCTCCATCCCAGGATCAAATCACTGACAGACTGAAAAACAGACTGGGTTTTGCCCAAGAATCTCCCTGTATTTAGCACCTTCCATCTTCCACTTGACTCGGACCAGTTTCCCAGTCCCTGCTGCTGACATTGGTGTTCTTTGGGTGATGAGATGTGATGGTCTTTCACCATACATAGTGTTTTCCTTGACGTCCAAAAAGTTGAACTTTGGTCACGTACCATTCAGATAAAAGAAAAAAAAAACCATTTAAATACAGGCTGTGTATTTGTAACAAAATACGTAAAAAGCCAAGGAGGGTGAATAATTTAACAAGGAAATGTACACGTTTCCTCAGTGATTAAACAACCTTTTATTTAATTTATTGACATTTAAGATGATCACCTAAAAGTAGGGCATCACTCTCAAAAAATGATACACACAACTTATAAAATTATATCATACAGTATGATTGTGTGCTGCCTCAGATTTGATTTGTTACAGGACTGGAACAAATTCATTCTTTTTCACCTTTACTGTTGATATTGATGAGATACTGACACACAACAATACCAAAGTTCCACCTCCAGTTATGAGCTTTTGAATGGTTTACAGTCTAGTAGTAACGCACATTAAAATTGAAAATATTGTAAAATCTGTAACTTGCTGGCCTAGGGTGGAGATTATGCTTCATTGTGGAGATGTTGTAGCTCCCTTAGGATCTTTTTCAGTAAACAGATCATTCTGGTAGTGCAGTCTACTATAGATAAAAGCATTGTTCTAGATCATTTAACATTTTTGTATGTTTCTGTCTCATTTTCCCTTCCAAACTAACTTCTGGGTTTGGTCATTTGGTAGATGCTCTTATTCAGAGTCACTTACAAAAGTGCTTTGCTGTTCACTCAGAAAATATCCTTAGCTAGTTTTTAAAGGCTGGAATCCAAAGATTTCTCAAGCTTAGATGCTGCTGAAAAACAAATGATCAACAAGATCCAGTATAATTATAAACCTTTAATGAGTTAAATGTACTTGAAAGAGATGGGTCTTGAGCAAGTGACTCAGACCCCCAAGGGAAGTTCGTTCCACCCATTTGGGACCAGGACAGAATAGAGTCAGGATGCTTGTCTTCCTTGCGTTTTGAGAGATGGCGGGTCAAGCCCAGCTGTACTTGAAGCTCGAAGGGCTCTTGGTACAGCTTGAGTTTTGACCATTGCCATCATGTATGGAGGGGCTGGTCCATTTTTGGCTTTGTAGGTCAGCATCAAGGTTTTGAGTCTGATGCGGGCAGCTACAGGGAGCCAATGAAGGGAACGCAGCTACAGGAAGCTACAGGGAGCTGATGAAGGGAACGCAGCAGTGGAGTTACATGACTGAACTTGGGAATATTATTTTCTTTTTGTTTTTTACCCACTATGTCTAGTGTTAAAGAGACAATAGGTTCTAATTAGTTGTTAGACAGACAGCTGATGTTGTAGTTAGATGTGCTGAACGACAGTGTTCTCAGAACATAGTAGCTTTGGTTCATCTCAGTGACAAATTGTACATTAATTGTTTTGTAATAAAATGTTTGTGAATCCACAGTTAGAAATAACTTCTAACCTCCCTCCAGATTCATTTGTATTTTGTTTAATGCCATGATCTTCTTGTAATACCACCCTGTAGTTTCTGGCATGTTCTAACTCATATCACGTATCTAACGTTCTTATGTTAAGTCTGAAGTCATTTGAAGCATGAAATAAATGTCTCCAGCTGAAGATGTTTAAGTAATTTAATTATGTGACCATATTCATCTGATCATTGCTACCACTGTGATAATTTACTGGAAGAGACCCAGACGAGATCAGTGTATATTAAAGTTAAAAAGTTCAAAGTGCTCATGCTCACATTTTAATAAAATAAGATGTTGGTGCGAGTGAGAGCAATATTACAAATAACCATTATAACCATTTTATTCCTAGGTTGGTCGTTCCACACCAAACCAAAAGCCTACTTTTTCAAAATATTAAGATAAGAATACAGAAAGCTGTTACAGAAGGCTCTGTCACTGACATTGCAGCCACTCTGGATTGAAGTTCAGTATTCCAAATGGGAAGGTAGTTCATTTTTCTTCCGTACAGGCAATGGGAAGATTGTGTTATTCCAAGCATAACATGTTCGGATTGTCCTCATTTCTGCTGCAACACCTGACCGAGGCGATCCAGATTTTGTGTAGAATTTGTTTGAATGGTGACAGCAACTTACAATGTAAATGAAAATGTTCATCTGGACCCTCTGTGCTTGCTCACAGTGAAACACACAAATACACACAATAGTGAATTCACGCGGTAGGGGCAGTGAGCACACATGCCCAGAACGGTGGGCAGCTGGGGACTTGAGCAAGTCATGAGCAAGTCAAAAAGTCATGGCCTGCCAGTTCAGTTCAATTGGTAAGTTTCCAGTCACAAAGCTCGTTCCGTAACCACAAGGCCACGGCAGCCCCGACTGCAACCAAACTCACATTTTCCTTGTCAGGTTCAGTTCGGTTATGGAGCAAATTCCTTTGTGAATGGTGAGGTCAACAAAGGTACTCACTGATACTGGTTGAACATAAGCCATCACAACATCCATCTAGCACCTTCCTCATGGTATGGTGTGGTGGTAGTTTTTTGCAGTTTCCCCAAAAGAATATTGGAAATTGGGATACAACTAATTGGCCACTGCATTGCCATGATTAAACGTTTTTAGGTTGCTATCTGTAGGGTCAATGCATATGTCGATGCGCTTGTTTATTCTGTGAAGATATATAATGTTGTTCATAAAGACAGAATTGCTGATGCTTAAGCTAGCATTCAAATGCTAAATGCTAAATGCTTAAGCTAGCATTCAGACAGATTTGGTTTGGTGAATGGATGGGAGAAAAGGATAACCTTAACACGGTAGACAGCATACTGAACACATTTTGTAGATATATATTTTATTTGTAGATTTCTTTTTTTTTTTTTTTCATTTAAATTTTTGCAAAAACGAGAACAAATGAAGTTAACATGATGCACAATAATGTGAAATTCTATAGCAGTTTGATGTGTCACACACCTACCTTCCCATTTGAAAAATGGCACCCATGTTGGTGACATGGCCTAACGGGTTTCCACCATCAACCACAGCTTTTGTCTAAAATATTGGATCACTGCCTGCCAAACCCTTTTCATTTTATATAGGTGTTATATAGGAGTCACCATGTATTTAAACTTTTCTCTATACTTGACACTACAAGTCAAGTATACTTATGTAGAGGTAACTGGGGTTAGTATATCTCTGGTAAGAACATAATGAGTAAACTAAAAGTGTAATCACTTGTTTCTAATTTATTAGAAGTATACACAGGAGTATATATAGAAACATATTTGAATAAACTGCTCTTTATAAGGTATTGCAACTTCAATAAGCGGAAAAGCAGTGGTTTAAAAAGGCCTGTGGGGACACCATAAATTGTGAGGACACCATAACAGATCCAGTTGTGTGACCAAGATATGCCCTGTTTGGTGTTTACAGGTTACTTACCTTGAAAGCAGGAGTCAGTAGTAAAACAGAGGTCAGTGGAATGGTCCCTGCAGCTATAGGTTTGCAAAAAAAATGAGTTAGGTGGTCTACAATGGTATGCCGAAGTTGCAGGTCAGTTTACAGCGTGGTAACGTGTAAATAAAGCAACCAAATGCAAAAAGTAGTAAAAGCAATAAAATGAGTGAACACACTTTTGCATGGCTTATAATTCTATGTTGGGCTGATAAAAAATGGTAGTCACTATTGACTATTATAGAATTATAAAAGTTTCAGTTTGTTATAAACTGTATTTTAGTACACAGGCCTTCTAGCTTCTGTGAGTTCGACTTTGCACTCGCCAGAGTCAGACACCAATCAATCTGAGCTAAGCTTAGCATAGCAAGTTTTCCATGTGGATCTTCGGTATTACATTCATTGATCTTTTCATGTAAGCTGTATTCTCCATACAGCAAACCGTTATGGTTTGGGATGAATGCACATACCGTCACCTCCAGAACTAGCTAGAAAAGTAGCTAAAGTCAGCTGTGTGCTGAATAGATGAGAGCAACACATCCGGGTCTTTTGCCTCTGCGTAATGCCCCCGCCCCTTTTGGGGTGAAAACGGTCACTTTAATTTGACTGACATAATATCATCATTTAGTTGCATAAAATATGCACCCTGCTGAGGGTTCAAAACCTACGGTCAGCCAGCCCAACTATTACATCAGTCATACTAACAATGGGCTTTTTGCTTTGCTGCCATCAGGAAAGCGGTTCCGCTCACTGAGATCCACCACAGAAAGGATGAGACTGAGCTTCTTCCCTCAGGCTATTCGGACTCTGAACCAGATCCAACTTCCTTTTTAACCCAAAATCCCACATAATACATATTGACTCTCATATTCACCAACAGACTCTCATATTCACCAACACTCTATTAAACAACATTATGTAGCAAACAACACACTTTGCATTTTATATACCTCTCAGGGTTCCTACGCAAACTGGAAACTATCCACACACCTAACTCCACTAAATTATTTCCTTCCTCAGAGTTATTTAGTCTCAGAGTTTAGTTATTTATTTAGTTATTATTTATTTTTTCTACACAGATTGCACATATTTATCCTGTTTACTCTGTTTACCCTCTCACTACCTTCTCCCCTATTGATCTGTGGGTGCAGACAGTTGTAAAGAAGCATTTCACTGCATGTTGACCGTGTATAACTATGTACATGACAAATAAATCGAACCTTGAACCTTGAACCTTGAACATCATATCTCTGCCATTCAATGATCAATGCTGTTTTACAGAAAACAAATGAAGAAATATCGACTGAGTGTCCTTTCAGCATGCCTCCGTCAAAGGGGACAAACAACCCCAACCAGTGGCCGAAGTGATCATATCATGTCAGATCCACTTTGAATTTGCATTATTATATGATAATTGTGACATAAAACCACTTCAGGGAGTAAAGTTATTGTGGTGCCTGTATTTCAGCATATCAGGAAAATCCAGCTCCTGCAGCTGTGCTGGCGAGTTAGATGTTAGCTAACTTACCTACAGCTTTTAATACAGTCTAACATTAAACCAGGATTTCCTTGATTTTACAATATGTTCCATGTTCTGCTCTTTCAGTGCAGCATCAGCATTCAGCATTCTGCAGATGGCCTGAAGCCACAGATCTCTTCTTCACTCTTTGGGGATGTAAAGAAATTGTAAACTAGGGTTTGTTTTATTTCTGGACAAGCAAAATGACACGGTCAATTTAAGACATGGGGACACTACTGTTTTCTATTTGACAAACAGCAATATGACGGGGGTCTGCTTTCACCCAAAAGGGGGTGTGATTTATCAGACTAAAGGAAAGTGACTTATGGCTGCTCTCATCTACTGCTATAATCCTAACAATATTAAGACCGCCCACACAGCCTAATTTTGCTCCATCCCCACAAAGAAAATCATGAGTAGTCCAGTGTGACCAGGGTTTAATAAGTAATGGAAGTGGTTGGTGAAATTGGAATTGTATCACAATCCTCAGGTAATTGCTAAATTATTGGAATTATAGATGTTTGATTTGATTGATATACAGATATATTTTACAGATATATCAGCACTTTAATGATGTATGTATTGATCTCCAGAGAAGCAGAATGTTTAGGTGATGCTGGATTAGATTAGATTAGATTAGATTAGATTAGATTAGATTAGATTAGATTAGATTAGATTAGATTAGACTTTATCGTCCCAAAGGAATTTTGTTTTGGACACAAACTTGCATGTTGACTGCATTAGTAACCCTTTTGAAATGAATGTTATGTATGTAAATGTTTTGTAACGTTGATCGAGATCCAGATAATCTAGTCCCTGTTGTTTATGTTCATTTTTTTGACTTACCCACAAATCCCATATAATTGCCTCATCACTAATTTCCAGACCACGTTGTGTCAGTTTAACTGCATTTGTAGTTGAAGGTTCACCAAAGCATGGCTTTAGAGCATTATTATTGGTACTGGTCTCCTGGCCGACTGACATTTTGTGCTTGGCTGGCTGTGCTTATGTTTCTTGTACGTAACGTATTTGTTTTATTGATCTGATATAGTTTCACATTTCCTGCTAAAGCACTAAAGGACAAAGCAGCGTGGCCAACCTGCTAGCCAACATAAACATCGTCCCAGCAGGATTTTCACTCTTTGAATTTCAAAGGCATAATTTTTTTGCCCTTGCCTTTTATTCAGGTGCGCACACTTTCACAGAGAACAGGAAAAGCTCATTAGTTTGTCCCAGAACAGCTTGGGGGTGAGCTTGGGGTTAACTGTGGGGAGTGTGTGATGGCTCAGCTCTTTCAGCACAGCGCAGGTCCTGCCAACGCCCAGAGGATAAAGATGCTTTGTCCCAAGAATCCCTGCAAAATCTCCTTTACTTCCCCCCGCCAGCCAGCACGGACTGTGACGACAGCACCGGTGTCTTTTTTCGCCTGAAGGAAATTGTTCAGTTTATTGAGACGGGAGCCATTCCTTAGTTCAACCGCTTTTGAAGACTTACTGCTAAGTTAAGAAAGTGTTCTTTTACAAAAGGATTTTTGTTTATTCCATCAGAAAGCCTTGTTTTATATAGATGTGTTTTTTAGAATCTGTAAGCCCACACTTCAGTTCTTTACTCTCATTACTACATTAATCTCATATTTAACATCAGTTTCATAGACCCTAGATTAGAACCCTGTTGGACTAAACTTGTTTATACACACTTATGGCTTGGCAATATATCGATAAATATCAAGATACAGTTTGTACAAGATATCAAAAATAGCCATATCTTATTATTGCATGTTATGCTGGAAACATTCTGTGTACAATTTGATTTAAAAAAAAAACATTTGAGTGGGTCATTTGTGTGGAAAGGGTTTGGTTTCAGGAAGGATGACATTCTTATTCAAATTATGCCTTAGAAAACCAAATGCAATTAAATATTACAATTTAAATATACAGCATGCTGTGTTTCTGGTGTTGTAAATAAATACTGATACTTTAATATTATACATTCTTAAGGTTTGTATCATATTGTATCTTGTATCTAGCCATTTCTCTTAAGCATATTGTGATATGGGTTATATGGCAACACCTTATTTATAATATCTGAATAACCCAACTGGTTCAAGCGGTTAAAGGTTTAAAGAAGTGGATGTAAAGCTTCTTTGCCAATTTAAAGGTTTCACACTCAACATCTACTTTCCAGAGCTCACATATGTAACTGAGTGCACACTATTCCAGAATGAACCCTTCCGGGTTGTTATTTGTATATTTGACTTACATCATATAAACTGAGCTGCCAGATTAGCCCACATGATTGATAACATAGTGAGTCACATAGTGCATTACATTTATATTGATTTACATTCTGACTCGACCGCATCGAGTCTGCACTTATTATGTTTGAAAAAAGCAAGATTATTACTGGTTGAAAATTTAGGATGTACTACTATGAAGATGGTTTCTACTCATTTCAGTGCCCTACCATCTTAAACATGAAGGCACTACAAATGGCTCTTGAGTGATGCCTTAGAAGAACAATTTTTGGTTCCACGAAGAGCTGTTTAACAAAATAGAAAATGAATATATGACGAACCTTTAAAGGTTCTTTATGGAATAGTTATTCTATGGCATATTCGTGTTTAAGAGTGTATGAGTGGAAAATAGTTTTTAAGAAGACAGGTGTTTGTGGATATATACAGGGGCTGGACAATGAAACTGAAACACCTGGTTTTAGACCACAATAATTTATTAGTATGGTGTTCTAGGGCCTCCTTTTGTAGCCAATACAGCATCAATTCATCTTGGGAATGACTTTTTTTGGATACAATCCAGGTTCACACCCGAACATCCCTTTCAGACAGCTTCGTCTTGCGTCCACAGTTAATCCTCTTGGATGTGGTTGGTCCTTCTTGGTGGTGCTGACATTACCCTGGATACCGTGACTCTTGATACACCACAAAGACTTGCTGTCTTGGTCACAGATGCGCCAGCAAGTCGTGCACCAACAATTTGTCCTCTTTTGAACTCTGGTACATCACCCATAATGTTGTGTGTATTGCAATATTTTGAGCAAAACTGTGCTCTTACCTGCTAATTGAACCTTCATACTCTGCTCTTACTGGTACAATGTGCAATTAATGAAGATTGGCCACCAGGCTGCTCCAATTTAGCCATGAAACCTCCCACAGTTTCATTGTCCAAACCCTGTACATCATCACAGACAGAAGAGGGTTACCATGGGTTTTAGTTTTGGTTTGAAACTTTGCTATATACCGTATATCTGCTGTTTGTATGCACATATCCAGAATCATCTCACTGTAATGTGAATCACAGGCTGAGATTTTGCAGGGAAAGTTCTGGTTAACAGCTTCTCTGCCTGTCTCTGGTGAATGCTTACTTTTTAATCACCACTTCACTCCACTGCAATATTTTATGGCCCTGTAAAACGTATTTGGTTTGAGCTGCTTTGCCAAGTAACAGTTAAAGTAATTTGTGAAAAAAAAACTTGTACTAGAGCTACTAATCTAGAACAGCTAACAGATGAGAGACCACAGAGGTGTCATTCTGAAGTTGACTTTCCCATAACATGATGCTACTCCGAGTCCCACAACTCCAGCCTCTGCATCTTTTCAGTTTCTGCTAATGCAATATCATTGAACAGACAAATGTGCTTGAAGGTGAACATTAGATGCCAGTTCTGTTAAATTAGTGAACAGACGATGGCACTGACTTGCATCATGCTGAGTGATAGGGAGAGTAGGAAGGGCTTCGGGAGATTGTACTATCAGTCTCCTAATTATGGGGTCAACGCTTAGACAGCTGTGTCACCCGGGAGCCACCAAACAGCTTTGACAAATGAGGTTAATTATATTTTTTGGTTGTGGTAGATCTAAATTTAAGCAGCTGATTTTACAGAGCTAATGCTTTTAAAGTTTATTAGCCATCTTATTGTCTACGCAAAGAGTGTACTGTAGCATGGCTGTAGCATTGTTCATATATGTATGTGAACCATCATGTTAAGAACCTTGTGATTTAGAGGTTTCAGTGGCATTTGTGTACCGATTTAGAAGCGTCTGCAGGCTACTCGCCTACTCACCCATTGATCACTATTGCGTTGCATTCTTACCTTCTTCTGTTCCCTTTAGCTTCCTCTTCAGAGGGTGATTAAGTTGCCCTGTCTAAAACCTTCTGCCTTTTCCCCTGATTCCCCTTTTCCCTTTACTGTGTTTGCTCATTGTCTTTCTACAAGATGAATTTACTCCTCGTTACACTGGATGCATTTCTTTGTTAATTGCCAGACAAAATATTTCTGTGGAATTCCGAAATAATTCTTCTGAAATCCTTAATGGTTCATGTCATTAGTATGGGTAGGTACACCTGTTCCACATGCAGCCATGCTATAAAAAAACAAACCATGACACTACCTCTACCGTGTTCGACAAATGAGCCTGTATGTTTTCTATCATGAGTGCATACTTTCCTTCTCCACGCTTCTGCCATTCTGCCACTGTTTCATTGGAATACCCATTGGTCTCATCAGTCCGAAAGAATTTCTTTGCAAATTCCAGTCTGACCTCATGATTGTAACTGCCGAAGAGTGCTCTGGATCTATATTTCTGCTCTTGAAGTGCGATGCACATGTTTGGTCGCTTGAAAAGAGGGTGGATTGCAGATGTCTTTTTTCATTAATTGGATACATTTGATTTTCCTATTTCTTCACTGTATGCTTTATAACTCAGATCATGCACTCCAGAAAGACCACTGGTGGCCAGTGCCAGCCTGTCCTGCTTGCCTCTGATAAAAGCCCCCTTGTGTTCAACACACAGCGAAGCACGGTGCGGGATAATGCACTGATCAGTGAGGCTATGCTGTGTATTACTGCAGTGGAATATGCTTTTCTCAGGGTATAAATAAATAAATAACAGTGAAATAGTGGCTAAGCTCTTACAGAAACCCTCAAATACTCTGGTACAGCCCTCTGCAGGACAGATGGAGCATTGTAGCTTGACTCACAGCTCTCCACCCCCCCCATCACCCCCGCCTCCCCCAGTCAATGAGACTCGTGTTTGGTGGGGGAGAGAGAGCTAGAGGGACGGAAGGGGACCAGCAGGGGGTATTCAGACAAGCAGTTCATTTAGTCTCCCGGAGATCTCAACCCCTTGGTAGTAACTGGTCCCCCACATGGGCAGAAGATAAATCCCGTTTAGAGATCAAGTGTGTACGGGCGTTTAAGCCTGGTACATTTACATAATAGCAGACTAAAATTTGCCAATCATATGCTTTTATCTGACTGGTTTTATATCAGTTCTGATGATATAATCATCACCAGAAATGAAATGTCAGGTTTGACCTGTTAGATAATAAAGTATTCTGACATGACGATGGACAGTTTGATGAACAATCTTTAGAGAAACAGATGTATAGCATGTGTAGTACCATATGAATGTACCATAGAGTCTAATAATACAGTATAATTATCGAAATACAATATATATCAACTACATAGACATAATATAATGAAGATCTGCTTTGTGTTATCTTACTATAATGTGCAGTCCAAAAACATGCATAGTACATAAGTAATAAGATTAAATCCTCTATTTTCCAACAGAACAGCAAATTAGAAATCCACATCTGTTGTAAGAAGCCTTCTTTTTCAACAGGGGGCACTGTTGAGTCAAACTAGAGCATTCTTGATCTTAGTTTAGAATGGGATGGGTTTCACCTACTTCCTATTTTCTGCTTAGAACTGCTGTGGGCAGGGCACTGTTTGAGGGTGGGTGCAAGGAGATGCCACCCCCTCATTAAAAAATGTCAAGAAATTACCCACTTTTAAAACCGCCACCCCAGTTGGATTCATTTTTATGTCAAATAATGTGAAGCTGTTACATATGTTTACTTCCATGTATGTTTGAGATGTACAGACGATGTGTGTTGATGTAAATGTAATAGAAATGATTGTTGATGCTGAAGGAGAGAATTGAACATGTCTGTAAAATTAGAGGAGCTGGTCAGGAGGGAGCTGTGTAGATGGCAGCACAGTTAATATTATTATTATTTTATTCTTTCATTATCACATCGCATCCCGTTCAAGCCCTCAATATATTTGAAAGCCAGATTTTAATAAGGCCATAGAAAAAGAAAAGCTTTTATAAAATGACCAGCCTCAGAACGAGAGCAGGTAACTCACAACATCAACAAACCACAGTTTTTACACCAGCACTTATACAGTCAGATAGTCCACAAGCTCTGTTTGTAATGTTCAGACTTCCTAAACTGTGTTGCATAGGCCAGCATAGGGGTCCATAGTATGTCAGAGCTGCTAATACGAATGTTTTGAACTGAGTTAGGATACTTTTATGCGCCATAGAGGCTTAGAGACAAGAAATTTACGATTAGTTAATAACTCGTGGTTTAACATAAGCGTGTGATGATTAAGGCTTGCAGTTTACAGTTATTATTAGCTACATTAACTTTGTAGTGTGTAGTGCACATCCAGCAGTCATGGAAGTGGCCATAAAATGCCATCTGCAGTACTTGGGTTCCAATATACCATATCCGGAACAAACCCCAAAATATATGTGAGGTTGTAAACTTGTGAAGATGGGTTTGTCTGTCCTTGCAATTTTTGTTTCTCTGAAATTATACCAAGAGCTTGAGGCTAACATAGCTGAGGATAAGCACCTTCCAACTGAAAACTCAGCAACTGTATATTCCCTTGTGTTCAGTACTCACTTGGGTAATGTAGTGTAGGTAAAATGTCCTTTTGAGTGACAAATCAGTGTTAGTGAATGCGTGTTAAAAACAGTTGCCCAATAGATTGTACCATCTAACAGTTTAAGATGGTACCGCAGTTGAACAGCACTCTGGTGTAAAGAGTCAGGTCAGAATACATGCAGCGAATGCAGGACAAGAACACATGTTATTGTTTCAAACTGGTCATGTCCACCTTGAAACTTCAGATGATCTTTAGACCTAATTCACCAATGAAGTTGAAACGTCTTCAACCACTTCCATATGTTTCACACAGATTCTGATATTCACAAATGTTTCTATTTGGTATTTGTTCAGTTAACACGGGCAGTAGTGGACTTAACATTATAAGACCATAGTTGTTTTAAAAACACGTGAATTTGAACACATTTTAGACCACAATAATTTATTAGTATGGTGAACTAGGGCCTCCTTTTGCGGCCAATACAGCATCAATTCGTCTTGGGAATGACATTTTTTGGATAAAATCCGGGTTAGCACCCGAACATCCCTTTCAGACAGCTTCGTCTTGCGTCCACAGTTAATCCTGTTGGATGTGGTTGGTCCTTCTTGGTGGTGCTGACATTACCCTGGATACCGTGGCTCTTGATACATCACAAAGACTTGCTGTCTTGGTCACAGATGCGCCAGCAAGACGTGCACCAACAGTTTGTCCTCTGTTGAACTCTGGTATGTCACCCATAATGTTGTATACATTGCAATATTTTGAACAAAACTGTGCTCTTACCTGCTAATTGAACCTTCACACTCTGCTCTTACTGGTGCAATTAATGAAGATTGGCCACCAGGCTGCTCCAATTTAGCCATGAAACCTCCCACAGTAAAATGACAGGTGTTTCAGTTTCATTGTCAAACCCCTGTAGATGTGTTGTTTTGACTTTTCTCCAGAACAAATTTAGGAGAAGAAATAGGTGAACAGGGCTCATTATCAGTAAGCATCACAAATGTACACTCAGTGGTTAGTTTGGTATATGAGAAACGACCTGTTGTGGAGTAATGTTTCAATACTGGCTGGATATCAGCAGATACCAAGTGTAAAATAACACACACATTCACACTGTGTGATGAGATGTTAACTGTGTGTTTCTTCTTGTGGAGTAGTCTAGCGTTTGAGATGTGTTCTAAAGCTCAGTAGTAGAAGGTGAAGTGGGTCAAATGGCTGTAGACCATGGTCATGGCCATCAGTTACTCTGTGTGGCAAGTCTAGTCAAAGCAACGTATGAAGGACCTGCAGTGTAAATCGGAGATTAAACCAGCAATCAATTAGCATTTAGAAATGTTGCCATTCAAACAGTCTCATGAATAATGCATCATCTCCAAGTGAAGGTTGGGGGATGAAATAAGGCTATAAAGTGTCGTCACACTCCAGCTAATGACCCACTGTGCTGTGGCTGTGTGGTGGCAGCAGATCTGGACTGGCTGTTTTTCAATTTCCATACTTCAGTGCTCAGAGTGCACTTGACGAACTATTAGTGAGTGGGACAGAGTGCACTCCTAGTACAAAAGTGCCGAAGTTGACATATGGTCTGTGTCTGTTTTACCCCAGACAAGCTTTTACCACAGTGTTGTTAGATAGTAAAAATTAACACATTCCAGCCTCAGATCACAGCCACTCTCCGAAAATCACACATCCACTTCTCGACACTGGGGGCCGCATGAAACCGTAGATCCGGCTCTGATCCAGATCAGATTGAGTCTAAAAATAATGCTAATTAAAAAAACAGCTGTACATTTTCTATAATATTAGCCCCGTCTCTGAAGATGGTTGTTCAGTTTTGTGTAGGGTGGGTGTCAGCATGCCCAGAACCTGTATGTTGGGTTGTGACCTAATTAATGGAAGCTGCACTAAATGGACATTTCTGTTCAAAGCCACTGAAATATTAAAGGAGCCTTCCATGCATAATCTATAATTTAATAAGTGAGTCTTTACCTCAGAGGTAATTCAGCAAAGCTGTGAGAAGCAGTTAGATGGTAATATGCATCTTCCAGGCAAAATGTGAAGAGAAAAAAAAAATGAATTATGCATTGAATTTTCAAGCTTCGGTTTCCATAAGCAGCTCAAATAATGCATCTCTGCTTTGTTCTAACTTTGTCTGTTGGTCTATAAATACTGTACACACTGTATGTCCAATGTTTTTGGACACCCCTTATAATAAATGCATTCAGCTACTGCAAGTTGCACCCAGTGCTGACACAGATGTGCAGATGCACACACAACTTGTCTAGTCACGGTAGAGAATAGAATAGGACTCTCTGGCGCAAAATGAGCATGAACCTATTGACACCGTGCCTTGTGGTACACGTGGGCTGGAGGTGAAAAAAGCTCCTCGGCGTTGATTTTATTTGTATTTATTTTCATTTTCAATGCGCAAGCTTTAGCGCAAGCTGGGTCATGCTGCTTGCCATCAGCAGCTAAAATCTGAGAGACAGCAAAATTGTCCATGCTCTCTCTGGGTGGGTAAATGGCACTCTCTCTCCACTTCACACCCAGTGCATTGGTTGCCCAGCAAAGGTGGCAGTTTACAGACAGGCATTGGCTGACTTCACATGTATCGGAGGAAACATCTGCTTGTCTTCACCCTCCTAGTGCAAGGAACATCATACGTGATGGGGGAAAGTCCTAATGGGGTTGGATAAACTACAAAGAGCTGTATTATAAAAAAAAAACAACAACATTTTTTTGTTGTGTAGCAGTCTAATTTTTTGTTTGTTTGTTTTACACCTATAATCACTTACACAGAAAGGTGCAGGTTCACACACTAGGGGGCAGTGAGCACATGTGCCCAGAGCAGTGGGCATCCCTATCCACATGGGCCAGGGAGCAGCTGGGGAGTTAAGTGTTTTGCTCAAGGGCACTTCAGTCATGCCCTGCCAGTTCAGGGATTAGAACTGGCAACCTTCCAGTCACAAGCTGTATGTGATGATTAAGGCTGGCAGTTTACCATTATTATTAGCTACATTAGCTTTGTAGTTCCAGAGCAAACCTAATGAAAATATATAGAAAGTTTAGACACCATTCAGGGGGATTAATTACATTAAAAATGTAAAAATTCTATTTATATCAACTTTTGAAGGATTTCTACTGCCGTAGATCATTTGTAGACTTTACATAAGTGGCCATAATGGTGTATAAGAGGTAATAACAAGGTGTAAAAAGTAATAGCAAAATATAAGATATTTCATATATTTTAATAACTATTTTCTATATTTGTGCATAAAAAGAAATATATAAGAAGTCGTAAAAGCAGTTTCGGAGACCCAAATTGAACAAATTAGTCAAACATTTTACACTTGCTCATTTATTTGAGGAAAATGATCTAATATTACATATCTGTGAGGGGCAAAAGTATGTGAACCTTTGCTTTACATATCTGGTGTGACTCCCTTCTACAATAACTGCAACTAACTGTTTCTGGTAACTGTTGCTGAGCCCTGCTCACTGCACTGCATACAATTTTAGGTATAAACAGCATCAACTCAGCGTCAGGTATTTCTACAACTTTCTGTTGGATCACAGTGGTTGAATAACTTGTGTGCTTTGGATTGTTGTCTTGCTGTGTGATCCACATTCTTGATATTCAGCTCAGAAACAAATGTCCTGACAATTTCCTTATATATATATATAATGGTCCCAATTTCCTCCACTTGTACAAAATTAGTCTGATTTTCCAAACTCCACTGAGATAATTCCACTGGTTCATCTAACCTGCTTCCCCTAGCACACAGCACCTCCTTGAACACACCAATCATGTGGTAATGAATGCAAGTTTGTGTTAAGCATGCACAACTCGACACTGATCTAACTGACAACACACTTGCTAGTTTAAATTCTGTGTGCTTGTGTAAGCTGTGTGCTCATTAAAGCTCTGTGCTCTGTGCTGTATAGAACATAACACTGGTAAACAGTTTTTCTGTGGCACACCTTTAGTGTTAGCATAGACGTGGGCTTAAGAGCTACTAATGATATATGAGGTATAACTCTGTAAGAAGGAGCTACACTATATGAGAGAGCATATTAACAAATAATAACATATATGTAACATATAAGTAATATTATGTAAGAGGTATGACACGCTGTAATTGTGTAGATGCAGTCTGCTTTATCAGCCTAACTCTGCTTCTGATACTGTCTTTTCCCTTTAATATATGAAGCAATAGTATAAAGTAATAGTCTGTGTTTCAGAGAAGTGACATGTTGTCAGTTCTGCTGGCTGTGACTGCAGTGAAGGCCAGAGAGGGGGGGGGGGGGCATAGAGAGAGAGAGAGAGAGAGAGAGAGAGAGAGAGAGAGAGAGAGAGAGACACAGAAACAGAGAGAGAGAGAGAGAGGGAGAGAGAGACACAGAAACAGAGAGAGAGAGAGACAGAGGGAGAGACACACACAGAAACACAGAGAGACACACACACAGAGACAGAGAGACACACAGAGAGAGAGAGAGAGAGAGAGAGAGAGAGAGAGAGAGAGAGAGAGAGAGAGGCGAAGCAGCAGCCAGTCAGGGAACATTCCCTTATCTACTGATGGAATTCAACAGCTGCTGGAGCCTATGGGAGAGTGTGTGTATGCACGTGAGAGAGAGAGAGAGAGAGAGAGAGAGAGAGAGAGAGAGAGAGAGAGAGAGAGAGCAACAGAGAATGAGAAAGACTCTGACAGAGCGTGTGTGTGGGCCTGCAGGAACCCCCCTGAAAGCCCCCCGACTCTCAACCCCCCACATTCCCTCTCAGCCGGGCTCCTGAAAGACAGATCCACCATACGCCAGCAAGAGAGAGAGAGAGAGAGACCAGGGCAGCACGTTCCAAGTGGAGCAAGAGAGAGGGGGAGAGGAGGAGAAGGAGAGAGTTGAAGAGAGAGGAGGAGGAGGGCAGAAAGCGAAGTGGAGTAAGTGAGTGAAAGAGAGGGAGGAGGAGGAGGAGGAGGGGAGGTTGGGGGCTGAGAAGGAGGTGGAGAAGGAGGAGGTGAGCGGAGGTTGAAGAGGAAGAGAGAGAGGGAAAGACAAAAGAAAGAGGAGAGGATAGTGTGGAGGTGAAGAGAGGGAAATGGCTTCGGAGGAGACAGCCGGAGGGGCGCGGAAAGCCACCAAGAGCAAACTGTTCGAGTTCCTCGTCCATGGAGTGGTGAGTACCCTCTGTATGAGTGTGAGAATGCAGAGAACCCTGTGTGTGTGCGTGTATGTGTGTGTGTGTGTGTGTGTGTGTGTGAGTGTGTGTGTGTGTGTTTGATAGCTGGGAAAGCCATCCATGTGAAGGTTATTTCCAGTCCTAACATGCTGCTCTTTCTTTTTAAAGCAGAGAGAGAGAGAGAGAGAGAGAGAGAGAGAGAGAGAAACATGGGGACAGAGGGAGGGAGAGAGAAAGAGACATAGGGAGAGACAGAAAGAGAGAGAGAGGCAGAAATGAGGCAGGCAAGCATGCATTTGTGTACAGAGAAAGAGAAAGATCAAAAGGAGAGGGGGGAGAGGAAAGAAAGGTTGAAACTAGTGGCCCATTCGCTGGAGGACGGATGGCATGGGCAGCGTGCTTCCAGCAGCGGGTGTTTTCATTCAGAACAATGCACTCCTCCATCCTGAACACACCACACTGACATTATACCAACTCCTCTGACTACACAAATGCCTGCACCAGTAACACTCAAGCATGCCGTGTATGTGATGACATAGATCACTCTCTGAAAACCAACACGTTTTGGATGTTCCCCGTCAACGACTGGCGTGTAACTTTGAGAAGTACAACGACAAGGGGTGCTAGACAAGGAACCCCCGAAGAACCTTTCAATGGATGGTGTTTAAACAAGAGTTTGTTGTAAATTATTTGTAAGTGCAAAACTAACCGTTCTAAAGTTCCACTCCACTGATTCCCGATTAGAGCTGGGTGATCTGGCACAAATATTATATCACGATACTTGACATGATAACTGGTATGTATCAAAATGCAGTCGTACAGCCAAATTTTAAAAACTCAGTTTCTATTCAATATTGCTACACGGCATTCACATGTACAGGGCTGATTCTGCTCTATATCCACAGCATACTTAATAATAAATAAATAGGTTTAATCATCTGCAAAATCCTTTATAAATGTTCTTACACTAGTTTTTACACCAGCGTTTTCCTAAAACTGTAACCAAATAGCCTTCGATTGTAAGAGTTTACCATATCAGTTCAGTCAAAAACCAAGATTAATCTGTGTATAAAGGGATTTCATAGCTGCCAGTATTCAAAAATAAAGAACCCAGCGCAGATTCTTTCAGTTCTTGCAAAACACTTCAAGTTCTGAGATCCTTGGACCACCTTGCTGTACTTTTTGTGAGGTCTATCAACAGATTTTGATGATTAGATCAGAGGATTGTGAAGGCCATGGCAAACCTTCAGCTTGCACCTCTTGAGGTAGTCCAGCGTGGACTTTCGCAAATCAAGCCCACAAAACATGATTAATCCATCCATGGTTCACAGTTGGAGACGGGTTCTTGTCATGAAAGTCACTCATATTTTCTGCAAATGTTCCTTTGGTTGTTATGGTCACAGTGTTGTATTTTACACGTTTCGATCCACAGGGCCTTTCTTTGAAAGGTTCTGATGCTGAGTTTTTGAATATTGACTCTTTTATTAAATCATATTACGTTGTCGCTGCACAGTAGAACAGTGCCCCACCATCCCAGAGTCTTCCTGAAGTTTTATTTATTTTTTCAGTCAGAATTAAGGGTTGCGTTTTGAGCCGTCCTGTGAGTAGTTCTTTTGGAAAGCGTTCATAGTTTTACATACCTTTCTTAGTTTCACGTACCTCAAAAAGGTCAACTCCACTGTTCCTGGTGATGGCCGTTTCTTAAGTACATTACAAACCATCTTCTTATAGCTTTCTGTTGCATTGTGGGCCTCCATTATTTGAATTTTCAGAGTGTTAACAGTGCTAAGCAGCTGCTTAGAGAAGCCCATGGCTGCTGATGGTTGGGGCAAGGTTTGAGGAGTCAGATTTCTTATAAACCTCTGAACTATGCAGCACCTGATCAACAAATGCATGTGGGGAGGCACTCTGGTCAAAGGCAAGAACAACGTTTTATCACATTTTGTCTAGAAGGCCTGGTGTCATGGCGTGGGGTGCACTTTTGTACGACGCTAGATCACCTTTCGTCTTCATTATAGGCACTTTTACTGAATGCACATTCCAGTGTTTGCCTTGAAGACGGATGTCACGACTATGCCGTGAGCATGTCGCGTCGCCAGACCTATCCCTGATTGAAAATGTGTGGGATTCTATTGGACGCACTGTCAACACTCCACCCCCAACATCAAAATCTGCAGGAACTGAATGAGAATATTCAAGATGTGATGGATGGATGATCACAGGACAAACTGTACACTGAGAAGCACTATGTCTGTATGTGTAGCTCAGTTAATACTTCGGTCAGATGTTTCCTTTGTAATGCAGTTATTTCTGCAAGTATTTGTTTGATGATGAGTGTATGATACTGTACATGTAGTGTTTTATCTTTTCTTTCTAAAAAAAAAAAAGGATTTTTGTTATATTGCAGCTTCTAAACAGGTATGATTGAGTACTCGGAAAACGAGTGGGTTGTGTTTGTGGAATGTGCTTTTTTTCTAAAATATATAAATAACAGTTTTTTACATTTATGGCATTTATCAGACGCCCTTATCCAGAGCGACTTACAAAAGTGCTTAACAGTTTTTTTTTGTCATCTTGCCCAGTAAGAGTTGACAATATGATGATATTTTATTGAAATCATAATACATTTGTTACACTGATACTGAATTGAATATCATTTGATATCATCACTGTTCACCAAACAACTGCATATTTCATTACAGAGAGTGTTATTAGTGTTATTTAGATAAAGTGTGTCAAACTTTGAATAAAATTCTATCCTCAGTAAAGTTTTTAAGAATCCAATACCTTCTGATTTTTTAACTGACATTTTGTCTGCAGGTCAAAATATGATCATATATTGTTCATTGTGAGAATATTTTAAAATATTGTGATATAATATTTTCATCATATCACCCAGCCCTCAAGCTTAGTAAATCATATTTAAGCAGTTTCAATGTCATGATAATCCAGTTTTATATCGGCACATGTATGATATGTTTGACTAAATCGTTTTTCATTGGGATTCATTTTGCTTTTCGTTTCAGTACAATGCTGGTTTAATCTTTCAGTTATTTCTGAAAACTAAAGCTGTGTCTAGTCAGGACCTTGCACAGTATCTATGTTTTCAAAGCAGATTTTGAAAAACGTGTGAACTGTCTTGCATCATGTCTTCACTGAGACACAGCATGTGACATAATGAGGCTGAACTTTATATTCGCGGCCACAAAGCGTTTGATGACGTTGAGTTTTTGGTGTAAATCCTGATTAGAACATTAGAAGCTATTGCTTTAAATTTCCTTTCGCAGTGCTGTTGAGCTCAGTCTACAAAGTAGTTCAGCCTCAGACCTCATCAGCTTTTTCTTCTACAAGAATGATCTAGGCTGCAGTATAGTCTGATTTGACCTTTTTTGGTTAGATCTGAGATTCTGGTGTACACTTTTAGCGTTAGCGATTACGTTTTGGAGAATGAGCCCTGCTTGTGAAGTATTGCCAATATCACAAGTTCACTGCTGAAGGCTTTTGTAGATGAGCCCATAATTTTCTTAATTGCTCCAGAAAGTCCCAGTGATATTTAACAGTTACAATAATCAGCCCTGACCTTCTGCACACTAATATACTAATGTGCGTGTGGTCCAGAATACAGAATAAAGCCTCTAAGAGTGAGTGGGCAGCAGGCAGCGAGCAGAAAGGCATACTATAAACTGAGTTTGGGTGATGAATGACCAAAGCAGTCGCATCTCTACAGACTAATTAACCTTGACGAGTCTCGTTGTTCCTGGCCAAACATTTCCAGCTCCTTATTTTGGCTTCCTCTTGCCTCTTTGCTTCTCCAACATTCCGATTCAGATGGTTATTACTTTAATCTCAGCTCTTGTGTGTCTCGTTACTGTGATGCAACTTCTCCCATTTTGACATCTGAGAGTTGTTCTTTACATTGTATCACAATGTTTGATTTGGCTGTGGAACTATTGAAATTTTTTAAGTAAACAAAATCTTTTTACATTGACTTCCATTGAAAATGAAGAAGATTTGAGGATGTGGGGTTTGTAGTGTAAGTGAGGCGATATTTCACCTTTTTCTCTCATTCTCTCTGCTCCTTTACTCTCTTTTCTAGATTTATTAAGCAGTACAGGGACAAGGCAGTGTCCAAAAACTAAACCACTCTACTCCAACGGCAGGCTTAGTCGTTATCTCGACTTTGGGCGAAAATGTTTGGCTGTGGAGGAAGAATGTGGAGGTTCAGCCTTGTTTCCAAGGCAAGGAACAGTGTGTGCATATCAAGGTTTGCCGTGAAGAGGTGATTTCAACACAATCCAGCAGGAGTCCTCAGCTCAGTCAGTTATATACCAATGAAAGTCTGCGGCAAACAAAATACTTCAACATAAATGGTTGTAATCTTAAGTAGTCCTTTGCGAAATTCAAAAATGAAGTGGATGAATGTGGTCGCTGGATTGGAAAAGGAATTGGCTCTAGATGATCAGTTATATTCAGAATTGTATGAATGTCCTTTGCATTTATGCCCGCTCTTTATGATACTGTGAATGTGCCCTCCAGTCACTACTGATTTGTTTTGGTTGTAGTTGCTTGTGTAGATGGAACACACAGTGCATTGGTTAATGACAGACTGGCCTTTACTGTGTAACTATGTGGATAAATAAAGATGACCTAAGGGTCATTTCACTCAGCGGGCGGAGTTGCAGGGAGCATGCTTTTCAATTCATTTAGCACTACCAGCAGAGTGGGCATTTGAATGACCATATATACAAGGTGGCAATATAGTGGCCTTATAGTAGCCATACAGTTGGCCATTTAGTAGAGTAGTAGTAATAGTAGTAATGTTTTTAGCCATACAGTATAGTGTGAATCAGCATATAGTGACTGTATAGTAGCTATATAATTTAGTTGCCATATATCTGACTACAGAGGTCTTGAGGTTTTGATATATGTGGCCATTTCCAGCCATACATTTGACAGTATACTGGCTGTGTGGAAGCCACATATTTGGCCCATGTAGTGTTCATAATGGGCACCATGGCCACATGAATTGAAAGGACTTTTGCCCTGTTTTGTTGGTCAGATTTACTGATACAATCAAATGTAATTTGTGGTGACTCTGAAGTTCTGAAGCAAGTCACAGAAAAAGTAAAGTCCAGTTTGTCTGGACAGTGTGCGGTTCCTTCATTCAGCCTTTCACTGAAGGCAATACAGAAGCCCTCCAGTTTAATAACTTCAGAAACACTGACCAGAAATAAATCAGCAAGCTACTAGAGATATCTTTTTGCTGTTCGTTTCAAAATGTGCCATTGCAACATGCTTTCAGAGCAAGTCAACTTTGACCCAATTGAAATTTGTGCTTGACTTTTGTTCAACTTGTGTGCAGAGAGAAAAAAAACAAAACCGTAACTCAACATGAGTGAATGACGTTTTTCCCTTTGGTGATAATCAAGGTACATCTAAGGAGCTGTCAGCTCAGCTGTCAGAGTAATTACAAAGACAGGAGCTTCAGCAGGAGACGTAAGTGTGCCGGCGGGAGAGCACTGTTTATCGACAGGGTTCAGCTAAAAAAGCCCGTCAGTCAGAGTTGATTGACAGCTGAAATGCTGTCCCAGTCTCTCTCTAATGTGCAGAAACATGCTGCAGCTCAAACTTACAAATCAGCGAGAAAGTGTTAGGAGTTAAATGTGTTTCCATCTATGTTCTCATTCAGCTTCTCATAAAACTGTCTTAATTTCAAAGCCTTAGTATGAAACCATTCGATTCAATAGAATCATTAATCAATGTTTACTACTTCAGATATTATTCCGGGGTTGTACAGGACAGATGTTCATTTCTGCAGGAAGCTGTGGTCTTTATTTAAAGCTAAGTGTAGATAAGAGGCGTTATATCCAGTGTTGGACAGCTTAGTAGTACCTTGCTTTCATTGAGGGCTAAAATATTGCACCTCCGCTGTGTCAGGTCCACTTGCCTAAAGGCAGACCACATTCCGATCCTCTAAGGAGTAATGATAATAATTGATACACACCGTACACACGGGCTGTGGAGCGCTGAAGGTCATGGTGTTCTTACCCACCACAGCGAAGAGTGTGTCCGTTCATTCAGTGACAAACTCTCCATGGGCGGGCCTGAGGGCTGAGAAACGCTTTGGTGCGTGGAAGTCGACAGAGATGGAGGGTCACAGAGAAACAGCGCATGTGAGTGAAACTAGTGAGTTTTTGGAGACATCACAATGTAAAATCTGTAAAGGTCACAGGGTGGTGGAATATGTTGGAATATAATAAATGCACTAGGGATGGACTGATGTGCTTTTTTGTTTGTTTGTTGTTGTTTTTGTTGCTTGGCTAATGCTGATACCAGTTATTGATAGGCAAGGAGAGTGGTAACCAGTATACGAGGTTCAAATTCACTGGCCATAAATTTTATGCTTATGGTGCAAAAAGTTACAGGAATACAATTCCGACACGGGAACAGAAATGACCGAAATGGATCCTTATTTACGTCTTAGGGTCACTTATGTTTACGAGTGTCTGGATCGTAAATTGGAATTCAAACATGATTTTTCAGGCACTATAATCTCCCACAATTCACTGGTAATTTATAGCAAATATCGTAGCTCAGCTGAATATGGACCAGAATCCAACTGTGACTCTCGTTACTAAGTAACCCAGTGGAACTAATGGAGCTAACATAATTTGCTCATATAGCTTCTAGCTAAATCAGTGATGATTATGAGCCACTGGACACTGTGCTCAGATGTTTTCTCATGTAATAAATTCATTAATTGGAGACTTATGTTTATAAGCAACATAATCAAGGATTATTCCATAAACAGCACAGAGTTTTAATAACTTTGTGTGCGTGTGTGTGTGTTGAGCTTAAACACAGCTCAGACATTGACATGTGTGTTTATGTGACTAGCACGTTGGCTACCGCACGTTGCTAATGAGGAAGTGTCTGTTTCTACCTCTGTTTAGTAGTATAGAGACTAAATAGTCTGCATATAGTGCAATAATGAGTGAACAGAAACCCATTTCAGTCACAGCCATATTGTTAAATAAAGTGTATGCAGTTGTAAATCATGAGAAAATGTAACAATACCTTTAAATTCAACTTTTATTGCCCTAAAAATAACACAAATAAAAATGTCAAGTGAAGTACAAACAAATTTAAGACTGCAGGAGAGCTTTTAATTTGAGCTATATATTGTGATATTTTTAACAATCAAACAACCACCATCGGCGGCCGGGGTCCAGAGAGAGAGAAATTGGCTTGCTCTCCCTCGGGGGGTGGGTAGATGGCGCTCTTCCCACATCTCACATGTGTGCTGCTGCTCGACGCAGGCGTCTGCCATCCATTGCGTCAGATCCGAGGATCCGGCGTTCTCCTCCAAGCGCGACGGCTGCTCGGCAACAATACAAATGGCCGCAGTTCGAAAAGAGGCGGTAGGCTATCGTCACATGACTCGGAGGAAACGTGAATGATCTCTCCCGCCTATTATCGAGAGCAGGGCTGCTTGTGGGAGGCTACTTAGGGGGATGGGTAATCGGCACGTCTAAATTAGTAGGGGTGAAAAATTGGAAAATGGCAAAAAAAAAAAAACAACCAATAAAACAACAAGTATAACCTGCTTATCAAACCCATGACCTTCTCATCAGTAACCCAACGCTTAAACCACTACAGCATCCCTGGAGTAGAGAGGTGAAGGGTCTCGCTAAAGGGAACAACAGTAGCAGCTTAGTGGGCCTGAGTATCGAACCCAAGACCTTGTGATAATTAACCTGTATTTAATTTGCATATTTCTCTCATCATTACTTACTAATCAATCTAGAAAAACTGCACCTTGCCTGATTAGGACAGGTTTCATTTATCAGAAGCCCCACAGTAGTGAGCACCAGAACTTGATTGTAGGCCGTGGAGGGGTGATAACGGTTGGGTAGGACCTGTTTATTTTTTCTTATTTTATTTTTTATTTTTTTTTTACTTTTTTTTATCCCATTCAGATCTTTGCTCTTTTTTATTTTATTTTTTTATTATTATTATTTATTTATTTATTTATTTTTTACAAATTCTCATCAAAAATGTGTTACAGCAGAAATCATAGGTTTCTACTTTGAGAGGGTTTCTCTAAATGTGGTGCCCACACTTTTAAATTTTAAAATTTTAAATTCTATGCTTTTGCTTTGGCCTCTGGATTTCAGGCATTCAGCCCAATATTCTTCTGGGTTTCCCCTACATGGCTAACATGTTCATGAGAGCATTATGAAGTGTGTTTGGAGAGTATACAAGTAAAAATAAAACAAAAAAAAAACACACTGATGTGATTAAATGTTTTTTTTTTTCCTTAAAGAGGAATCATGATAATGGTGTCCTATCATTCAGCCTCGTCTATGTTCTCCAGTGACCTGTTCGGTGGTCTGTGTGATCTGAGTGTGGTATGGTTTTGTGTGTCTTGAAAAGAGAGAGAGTCTGAGGTTCTAATAATGAGAGAAATCTGAGAAAAGGCCATAGCTGTGGTGTAATGAGTTACTGGATTATTCCTAGCTGCCTCGGTCATTCCATTTGCTGCTTTATTGAACAGGTAACAAAAGCTGCACAGCAGTGACCAGTAGAGCGAAAGAAAGAAAGAAAGAAAGAAAGAAAGAAAGAAAGAAAGAAAGAAAGAAAGAAAGAAAGAAAGAAAGAGAGAGAGAGAGAGAGAGGACAGAATGGACAGCTGTTCTAAAGCCATGAGTGACAGTAACGCCATGCAGCTGCCCAGATACAGAGCGAGAACAGAGATGCTGCAAAAACAAAGGGGTACACAAAGGACAGCTACTTCAGAAATAGTATCATCATCTGATACAAACCTGCACCAGTAAGCACATTTACACATACCTAAAGTCTGAAGTCTTTTTATAATGAAAGAAATCATGAAATGTTACCCGTCCACTTAAATGGAGACACTGACGGAACATTCTGATGGTGAACACAGATCACCGAGTTATATTTGTGATAAAATGATGTTTGGTTCCTTGATTCTGTATTAATGTTTAGACACATTTCAATACCATTCAGACAGCTAGTAAACTCTGTGACAGTGTGCACTTTTTAATGAAGTAGTAAATATATAATGACGGAGTATATATATATATATATATATATATATATATATATATATAGTGTGTGTGTGTGTGTGTGTGTGTGTGTGTGTGTGTGTGTGTGTGTGTGTGTGTGTGATATTAGTGCAGGATACTAGTCTAAACACTTACTGCCCAGATATCGAGCTTTTTAATTCTACTTTTTACAGGTGCCTAAGTTTTTCCTCAGTACTCTACACACATACAACGATATCAGCCATACCATTAACACCACCAGTCTGATGTTGTCTATGTTCTGACATTCTGACGTTCTGACATTAACACTGAGACATGTACCCCACAAGACCCTGAAGGTGTCCTGTGCTATCTGGAATGAAGATGTTAGCAACAGATTCTTAAAGTCCTGTAACTTGTGAAGTGCAGCCTCTATGGATTGCATCAAAAAGGCTTGGGCCCCATGACCCAGTCATGGGGTCAACAGATGTCCCTACTGGAAGAACGTGTGCTAGATACTGACCACTGCATTCCAGCAACTCACCACAAGACCTGCTGTTATATTGAAGATGTTCTCACCCGGTTGCCTTGCCATCACAATTTGGTTCTTGCAAAGTGGCTCAAATTCTTATGCTTCACAATTTTTCCTGCTTCCAACTAATCAGCTCCAAGATATGATATGATATGTATATGCCAACTCCTGACAGGTAACACTATGGTTCCTCACCTCATCTGTCAGTGGTGTTTATATTTTTTCAATCTCTAGAGTCTACAAACTGACCATAGTTAGGTAATTATCTTAGGTGTCAAACTGCTGTGTTCTGTTGAGTGAGTGCATATATGTTCTGCAAGTAGGTGTCCATTGACACCAACTGTATGTTAAGTTTAGTCTAAATTTGAAAGCCCTTGAGACTACACGATGTTGCTTGCATGTTGTTAATTTGTGACGGTTTGTTTTCTTTCATTGTTAGAACTTTTGACGTTACCGCAAGACTGCCTTTTGCCTGTGTGTTTGTGCCTTTTGAGCAGTGTTGGACATCACTGCCTCGTTTTGCAACCCATCTTTGTGCCTCCTTGCTTCATTTGCTTTTATTTCACAATAGTGTAGAGTCCATCATACTGTCCAGTAGAAAAATAGACCCTCCAGACACACACACACACACAAAGCGAGAGACATCTGGGCACGAATGGGGGGGGGGGGGGTGTTATTCGGTTGGTTATCAAAGGATGAGTGTGTGTGAAAAGTGCCACTACCTTTGCCTTGTTTCTTTAGAGGTTCCCCAGGTGCTAACCTTAGCTGTTATCACAGCAAACACAGTCCCTCTGATCTGATAAGACGATAACGGCCACACATACACTCACAGCACATTCCTTTGCATGCAGGGTTCACTTCCTGCATAGCTAAAGAGGACACAACTTTCTCACATTAAGGCCACTGGGGGGTAGATTAACATCACAGTACAAAAGCAGTAGCTCCAGTACTAACTTTTTTTGGGATTGGTGTGGTTTGTTGTTGTGGTTTGTATCTGATTATGAAATGCTGGTGGCTCAAATGTTGTGGGTGATTCTGATGGTATTCAGTATCTTGAATTGGAGGATATTTAAGCTTGAATTAAATCAAATGAGTGTTTTATAAATCACACAGGGCTTATTCTGATTGGACATGTAGATCTTAAAGTAATGCAGAAATAGCAGGGTAGTTTTACCTGAGGAGGCAACGTCATTTGATTGACTACGGGTGAGCTGTGTTCATTTAATCCAGTAAAAATGTGCTAAATATACTGCAAGATGCAAATCCCCTTCTATAATTCATTGAACCTGGAGCCCCCTTATTAATAGTAATCATTGCAAAATTGGCTGATCGACTGCAGCTTATATGAAAAGAAGGCTAACCACTAAAATGGAGCTTGAATATGAGAACTACTGTAACCTGCAACAGTTTGTTGATGGATGATTTAAAACTAGAATAAAATGCAGTATCTTAAATTACTCTTTCATAGGCTGTGCAGTTTGCAGTGTAGAGCAGCATTTGGTCATTTCTTTATTATCCTAAATTAATCTCGTTTTTTAGCCTCAAAAGTTTGTTTTACTTTGTTCATTTCAGTTTTACTCCTGATGACAGGTTTTAGTATTTCAATCCAGACTTATTGTGGAAAAACACACAGTCTATCCCATACAGAACATCAGTTGAAGTCATTTATTGATTCAATTAATGGGGGTGCAAGGTAATACACGTCTTTATGACTTAATACTTAATTAAAGAAATCTGAAATGGGAGCGTTTTCATGATTCATCCATTTTAATGACAGCAAAACAGTATACACAAGCATTGAGCTGATCATACGTAGAAAATGGTTGAAACAGGGTGTATTAATATTGAAATATATTTTAATTTATTTATTTATGAATTTATTTTGTTCATTTTATTTATTTCTTTTAAATGAAGGCAGTGAGGGGCGGCACGCTGGCGCAGTGGATAGCGCTGTTGCCTCACAGCACGAAGGACCTGGGTTTGATCCGGGTGGGGCTCCGGCTCCCCCGTGACCCTATTCAGGAATAAGCGGTACAGAAAATGGATGGATAAAGGCAGTGAATGCATTGTCTTCAGCTTAAGAATGTACAACATTTGTCATTGTAATGTTAGGAGTTGTACATTTGAGGAAGGGTGAGTTGTATCTGCTTGATTTTGCTATAGTAAGTAAAAGTAATGCTCGTCTGATGCTCTCTGGGACCTGCGACCAAGACATTACAGCAGATCCTTTATGTCCCGTAAGTTGTGATGTGGGTCCTCCATGGATCGCATTGACAAGGCTCACTGGTTGCCCTTCCTTGGAGCACTTTTGTTAGGTGCTGACCACTCCATACTGGAAACACTTCACAAGAACTGATGTTTCTGAGGTTTGCCGTCACATTTGTTGTTGTCAAAGTGGCTCAGATTCTTACACTTGACTGTTTTTACTGCTTCAAACATGTCAGTTTCAAGAACTGACTGTTCACTTCCTGCTTAATTTGTATAAACAACACTGTGACAGGTGCCAGAATAACAGGCTAATTAATGTTATTCACTTCACTTCTCAGGGCTTTTAACCACTAATGCAGCTATATTTACCGTATCATGGATGTTATGCACATGCATGTACGAAATCCCATTATCTTTCAAGTTGATTTTTCATTCATTCATTCATCCATTTTCTGAACTGCTTATTCCTGAATAGGGTCACGGGGGAGCCGGTGCCCAGCCGGCAACTCTGAGCGCAAGGGCGGGAAACAGCCCTAGACAGGGCGCTAGTCCATCGTAGGGCGCACACATACATCCACACACTAAGGGCCACTTTAGAGTCACCAATTCACCTATCATGCATGTCTTTGGACTGTGGGGGAAACCAGAGTACCCGGAGGAAACCCACGCGGACACGGGGAGAACATGCCGACTCCACACAGAAACTTCCCAGGTCGCCCCACCCAGGGATCGAATCCTTCTTGCTGTGAGGCAACAGCGCTATCCACTGTGCCACTGTGCCACCCTCAAGTTGATCAAATAATTGCTAAATGTACAAAGCTGTTTCACAGTAGTGTCACATGTTTAGCTGATATAATGCCTAACAGTACTAGCAAGATACAACAATGTGTCATTCTCACAACTACACGGCCTCAGCCGACCTGGTAACTGTTAAGTAGTAAAGTATAGTATCAGCTTTTGTGATTAGGCCTGATATTGTACTCCTCAAAGCAGGGTGGAATCTGTTGCTTATTCCTTGCATGTCTTTGATTTAACCCGTGTGTTTTCTAAAGGGTCAAAACTGAACCAGCACCACATTTAATTGCAGAAAGATCTTTTTACGACATGAAATTCGATTACTTTTCCTAAAGTGTCTCCAAGATTGGAAAAAGTCATTTTTTTTATACTAGATCTTCTGCAGGTACACTCCAAGGTCATCATCATCAAATTTTTACCAGGATGAAAGGTGTCTTATTCACACTTAATATTTTCCAGACTCACTACTGTTCGAACAGAATATAACTTTATTGATCCCAAAGGAATCTGCAAGTACATTCTGGTCAGTTGAAGGTAGGAGAAGAGATTGAGTGACTGTAGGATTGGACTGGTGTTCTGGATGGCTTCTGCTTTTGAGATGGAAATCTGGACCCCGTCACTCCTGATGAACAGATGTGGAGAGGTGGGACTGAGGAACAGGGACGACATGGAGTGCTTTGAGAACTTTGTTTCAGGAAGCAATTTGTCAGACTTTAGATAAGAAGCAGGAGAAGCTTAAGGTGTGGGCGTCCTTCCAAAATATTGAGTATTTCACATATCGTGGTGTAAACTGCCTACCCAAATCATCATGTTTGCCTCAAACTACGTCAGGCTGTTAAAAATCAGCAAAATACAGTTGTAAAGTCATTCATGGTGGTTTAGTGATGAATAGTAAACGGTAGTGATGATCATCTGCAGTGATTTCTGCAGCACAAATAGAGTATAGCCATTTTATTTGTAATCCTAAATAACCAGAGACCAGATGACTTGTTGGTAAGAAGCTCCAACTTTACTGGAAAAGGAGTTGTAATATCAATTTTTATGTCAAATTTTATCTGATAAATTAGCTTTTTCAAAAATTAAACAAAGGTTTATTTTGTCTTAAACCACCTTCCATGTGTCTCAAGTCCGTAACTGAATTTTAAAGCATATTTTAGGTTAAAAAAAGAACCTTCTCTTGAAACTACCATAAGATAATTATTTAACTACATGCATACATGAAGACAATACTTTGAACGGTACTGAACTATATAAAGAAGTGAACATTGAGCACCACATGGTGACTGACTCACAGGTGAAAATTGTTCATAACTGTCCCTTTAAGTAGGACTAATGGCAGACTTCAATCCATATTTGTCATGTTTCCGTTAGCATGAGTTTCGTTTTAAGTGAATAGCTCAGAAGATACAGTCTATACTTCCTCAAGGCTCCTCACAGAGAGTGAGTGATGCCTTCATGCAGCATAATCAATGACATGGCTCAAATGTCGTACACTCACAAACTTGTGGAATTTGATTAGACTCAATTCAGTTACACAAGCATAAAGAGATCCTCATAAAGGTCCACCACTTCACACACACCCACACTCAGCAGCTGCTGATTGCAGAGTGACTGGCACAGGTGGAAGGGTGTTAAGACCCTTTTTACTTTGTGGAGTCATTTGTGCTTTATTGAGTAAGCATGGCTGGTGAATACGGCTCCTTTTGTTCCATAGATGAACAGCTGCCTCTAATCCGTGTCTAGTTTTACTGCTAGTATGTGGAGTGTTATGTTTGATGGCATTGGTTTTTCATCCTGTTTTACAGATTTAAGGCAAAGTCATGGAGACAAGCTATCATGAACACATTTTCCCCTAATTAATAACAGTTACTAATAACATGAAAATCTTGTACTTATAAAAGTGAATACTGTCCCCTCAGCTGATTAAATAATGATGGAATTTGGTTAATTATATGCAAATTCAGGGTTAGGATCAAATTTAGGGTGTGGGCTAGGGTGTTTGTTTTGGATGTAAACCTGTGACCATATTTATATTCCACAGTTAATCCACTGATAATCACGAAGGTCACATTGGTATGATACTATACCTCATCTGCAGCATTGCCACAGACAGGTAATTAGTCCCTCTTCAGGAAGAGTTTTGCTGCCCGTCCTGGGTTTGTACTGACCCAGGTTGTCAAAGCAGGCTCAAAATAGTTAGCACTTCTATAGCCTACAGGTTTTTTGCCGACTGTAGCTTGTGTTGCCATCAAGTATAAACTTTATCCGCTCATCTCTGCTGTGCTCTGAGGCTGAGGTGTTGTGGATTGATTAATGTTGTTCTGTGCAGCTCTCAGCTTTGTCATAATGCTGGTGAGTCCAAAAAATGGGGCAATATTTTTAATAAGGTACTTCATAAGTTGTAAGTGGAGATGCTCAGATAATGGTGCAGTAAAATCTCAAGGTCGATTGGCTATAACTTCCAAAACTAAAATATGAGTAGGGTCGTTTGATACCAGTACTCGAGTCCTGGTAAAGGCACTCAGCAACATGTGAACGGAAGTTTAATGAATTGGAATTTATCTGTTTTCTATATGAATTTATCTCTGTTTTCTCCAGCGTCCCGGCATGCCATCAGGTGCAAGGATGCCTCATCAGGGGGCACCAATGGGACCCCCAGGGCCACCATACGGAGGAAACCCAACCGTCCGACCCGGGCTGACCAACCCCACCATTGAAGCGAACCGTAAACGGCCAGCGCAGCAACAGATGCAGCAGCAGCAGCAGCAGCAACAGCAGCAGCAAGCTGTACAGAACAGGAACAGGAAGTGAGTATGATGTGCCACACCCAAGATTGAGGGGTGTAGGGGCTGTTACTGTGGCTACAATCTGGGGGACTTGTTAAGACAGACTCCAAAACACAATTAGCAAACTGTAGATTAAAGAAACGATGTTACTATGGCTACCAGCTCTTGGCTGTAGTCTCACCAACAGTCTCGAAGCTCCTGCAAAGAGTGCAGCTCAGAGGCTGTTGCCAAGACAACAGACAAGTAAGCCGTTACCATGGCAACAGCCCCGGGGCTGTTACTATGGCTGCAGGCATTGGGCGGTGAAGGCGCATTTGGAAGGTGCTTGCAGTGTCTGCACAGTTCGGCTGGAAGTGAACGTGCAGTTGGTTGCACTCCAGTTTTGTACTTTGCGTTAGTGCTCACGTGCTCACCGGGTAAGTTTGTAAAAAGTCTACTGGGGTTTAAGGACTGTGAGCGCCGTATGAGTAATCCTAGTCTGTACCAGATTTGAATAACAACTGAGATTCTCTAACCTCCAAGTAAAGTGCCATATCTTATAAATAGCACAGTCTAAAATATACAAACATCCAGTGCCATTCACCTGACATATCTCTCTTGTTTTGCATCAGGGTAAATTCTGGGGAAAACTCTCACTGGAAATCTGTGACTTTTTTGATTGTGCCCTAAATAAGAATTTGTCATGTTGAAGAAAGTGGTTGAGCTCATTTTAAGAAGAAAGCGTGGTTCCAGATTTCTCCTGGATGCCCCCATCACCACCTCACCCAATTTAACATCATTAAGCACTGATTTATCAAACCAGGTGTTGGATGACGACTATAAATAATACCAGGCTTCCATGAGGAGCGCTTTGGAGATGTTTTAATGAACACAGAGATATAAAAACACCACAGTGTTATGAATATTATGATACAGTACACATACAGATATACAATAATATAATATACATTATACTATATACAGTGTATATGTGTGTATATATATATATATATATATATATATATATATATATATATATATATATATATGCATAAAAGAGTAAAATATGAATGATTCCCTCAAACAGAAAGCTGAACAGACATGACCATCCCCCCGAATATCCTTTCTCGTGATAAATAATGAACAGTCCCAAAGAGAGTTAAGGCATAAGATAGTAATGTGTTGAGAAGAGCTTTGTAAATTCCTTTGCATCAAGACAGCTTTGGCCTATTTCATCTACAGATTAAAATCCCCCATACGCCTCCACATGTAATGAAAAGTGATGGTTGATGGAAATGAAGAAAGACAGAGGTTACGACTGGTAATGTGTCCAGTTGTTTAAAGGTCTGTCAGTCTTTCCCACAAGCTGTTATTCACAACAATGGAGGGGGGGTGGGGGGGCATCTTTGTTTACTTTTAGTACTTCAGGTGTGACAGCGGATTCATTGATACGGCCACATATGTTTAAAATCTTAAAAATATTTTTCCTAGTTAAATATTTTAGATTGATTTTTGGTGTTAGCACCGAATCACTTGAATAATCTACAGATTAAGGGGTGGATTAATCTGTACTGCTCTGTAGTTGTAACCCTGGTTCTAATCATTCTAATATCTGTTATCATTCAGTGCTAGAGGGATTATACAAGAACAATATAAACACTTTGTCAAAATACTTTTGTAAAAATTTCTAAAGATACATTTTAGTTTAAAAAATGTTAATAAACAGTTCATTTTGTTTGAGAATTTTACCTCATTTCACTTCCTTGAAATAAATAAATTAAAAAGTAACTTTAGTATGAGTGGGTGGGGCTTAACTGTAGTGAGCTGATAGACATACACTGCTGTAACAAATTAAGGGAACACTTAAATCACACAATGGGTCTCAGTAAGTAGTTTGTATGCCCCCTATGTGTCCCTTTGCACTTCCTGTGATGTCTGTGCATAGTCCAGATGAGAAGATACATGGTGTGCTGGGAGATGTCCTCCTAGAGATGTCCTCCTCTGGATCAGGGCCTCAATGAGCTCCTGTACAGTCTGTGGCAACATGGCAGCGTCAAATACACCGATACATAAAGTCCTAGAGATTCTGAATCGGATTCAGGGATTCATCTGGGAAACGTTATGGCCAATCAGTGGCATCAATGCCTTCATTGTTGAGGAACAGCTTACACACTCTGGCCACACGAGGCCGGGCATTCTCCTGTACCAGGGCCCTCCCCATAGCATCACTGACCCACCACCTAACTGGTCATGCTGAAAGAATTTTACAGGCAACTTAACTTTCCAGGCTCTTTTTTGTCTGTCACATGTCTACGGTGGGACCTGCCAATTCTGGTATTCTCTGGTGAATGCCAGGTCTGCTGCACAGTGCTGGGCTGTGAGTACAGGTCATGCTAGAGGACATTGGGCTCTCATGTCACCCTCATTGAGTCTGTTTCTGACAGTTTGTTCAGAAATATGCACCAGTAGCCCGCTGGAGGTCACTTTGTAGGGTTCTGGCAGTGCTCCTCCAGCTCATCCTTGCCCAAAGGAGCAGATACTGGTCCTGCAGCATGGTTGATGCCCTTGTGCATCCCTGTTCTGCTTTTCTTTTGAAACAGCCTGTGTCCTGCTAATTCCTCTGTGCTCTTGAGACTGTACTTGGAGACACACTAAACCTTCTTGCAACTGCACGTTGGATGTGTCATCCTGGAGGAGCTGGATTACCTGTACCTGTGACTGGGCTGCAGGTACTGCCTCACGCTACCAGTAGTGACAAGGACTCTAGCATAACACAAAACTAGAGAAGCATCAGCCAAAGGAGAGAGTAACTGTCTGTGGCCACCACCTGTGAAACCATTTCATTTTTGGAGGTTGTCTTGATGTTGCCTCTCTGATGTTCCTGTTGTCACTTTCATTTGCATCAAAGCAGATGAACTTGACTCACAATTGCTTATGCTTCTTAACCAAGCAGATTGATATCCTTGAAGTGACTTTGTGTTATACTCTTATGATTAAGTGTTCCCTGATTATTTTTTTTGCAGTATATGTACATGCAATAGGGTTTGGAATATAATAATAATAATAATAATAATAATAATAATATACATGCATATATATATATATATATATATATAAATTATGATATAATATATAATAATAACGTATAATAAGTATACAATTATCATAATTATAATTAATATAATAATTTATCATATATATTACTATATCACAGTCTTTGTAAAAAGATGAATTTTGCTTAATGTAACAGCAAGGGATAAAAACTTGCCAGGTAAAAAAAAATGGCAGCTGACTTACTAATTAGACGTTTCTGGATCTGGACAGTTCAGACACCCATTTTTAAAATCTATTCTTGTTTGTTTGTGGAAAATAAGTGGACACATTTTCTAAATATGGCATTTTCTGCATATTTTAGCCACAAATTATTTGCTGAATGTAATATATTGCGGGGAAAAGAACATGTAGCAGTACTGCCATTGCTTTATTTTGTCCCCATAATGGTACATTAAGTAAATAAACAGTACTTATGCATTAAATGAGTCGAGGTGTGTCTCTATAGAGGATGTGCACAACAGTAGTGCCTGTCATTTGAACAGGAATTAACACATGAGATTCGAGCACTGATGATGTCCCTTCCAGTCATTTTAACTTGAAAATAATATCAAGCTCATTTCTGTTTCTCGTTTAATCATATGTTTGGAGTTTGCGCTTTCAGGGGTCATTTGGTCTTTGGTGTTTTAATTACCTCCATCACCCATAAAAGGACTAAAACCCTAAACACATTCATAGACTTTCACAAGAAGATGTTTAAACCTCAGTACCCTCTAATGAAAGACCCTTCAAATCCCATCGACTCGTAGGAAGCCTGTGGGATTTCCCGGAGCCAGTGAGATGCCAGGGAGGCAGATGGACATGAGAGAGGCCCAGTCAGATCCCACGCTTGGATCAAAGTAGGAGTTTATTGTGCTGCATGACAGATTCTCATGCATTTTTTGAACCCCCCTCCCACCAACCCCATCCTTCTGACCCCTGCACAACCCCTAAAGTGTGTTTCATACCAAACCAGTCTGAGAGTCCCTTAACAAACATTTTGCACCACACCCCTACACACTGCCTTCAGTGTTAAACGAGGTCAGGAGTCATGAATATTCATACAGCTCATTTTAAACTCACACAAACAATATTTCCAAAATCAAAGTGTCTTGAAGGATCTATAAACACGTGATCATTTTTCTGCACTAGTTTTCCTGTGTCACAGACTGTTTACGCATGAATGTGCATGACATATGCTGCTGCATGGCATGATGCGAGATGTAGTTTCTGGTAGAAACTGACTGAATTTAATGCAACTTATGATATATGGTGAATCTGGTCACAGAATGCCAGGTGCTCACCGTGAGTCACTTTCAGTGATTTTAGACTTCATTTGAAATTATTTGAGATCATTTTAAATGGATTCTCTTATGTCAATTTTGATTATTTTAAATTACAATTCATATTACTTTTAAATTACTGCGGATTGTTTTTTTTTAAAAAAAACAATTACTGTATTTTCTGGACTATAAGCCACACTGGACAATAACATATATAAGAAGAAAAAGCTGCACCTCATTATAAGCCACATGGTTTAAAGCGTGGAAAAAAAGTAGCTGCTTATAGTCCAGAAAATACGGTAAATACGATTATTCTCACTTATTTCAGCTCACTTTAAATGACAACAAATAATTTTAAATAACTTGATTACTTCAGTTTACTTAAATTGACCAGATTATTTTACATGATTTAAGGTCACTGTAAATTATTTCAGATGAATTGAATTGATCTCTGGTCACTTTTATAATAACAAAAGATTACTTAAAGCAACTGGTGATAAGTGTAGTTAATATCAGATTGTTTTAATTGATTTCAGTTTGACTGTCAGTGTATTAAAATGTAAGGCCTTCTGGACTGTTGTCCGGTGCTTCTCTTCTGCATCTTATGAGTTGGATTTCTGTTCTGCTGTTTTAGTTTGAAGGAATGAGCACTTTTTGAAAAGGTTTTAAGGGGGGTAAACCTGATTGTCACCACTGGCTGAGGCTATTCATTCAATGTCTTCTGTACTAGAGATTCTTACATGTAAAAAAAAAAACCCAAAAAGACTCAAAAAGTTCCCTTATTTTTAAATGAATCTAATTGTTTTTCTACCCATAGAAATGATGTGTTTTGATTGAGGGCAAAATTGAGGCAGCAGATCTGTGAAGATTTCACAAGCTGAACAAAATACCAGATCTCATTATAATCAATGAGCACATGATATAGTGTGGTTAAAACTTGTGTTTTTATTTGCTGTTGTTTTTTTTGTTTGTTTGTTGTTTTGCTTGATTGTTTGTTGTTTGTTTTTTAATTGTATTGTGTCAAAGCCCTGTTTCAGCTTATCATCCAAAAAACATCTGTGACTGTTCAGGATGTCCCAGCAGACATTAAGCACCAGTAGTTGTAGGGATGGGTGTTGTCGCTGAATATATGTCTGTCTGAATGCCATAACTGAGGAAACTAAATTCACAAAGAAAGAAGTCTAACTTGACAGTTTAACAGAGTATGAAAAATTATAAAATTAAGCAAAGGAAGGAGTTTCCTTCCAAACAAGCTGAATCACCTGATTCTACTTTTTTAAGTCGTTAAGCAGCTGATTATTTAAAAGAGGCTTATTCAAAAAGAAAGTCTGTAACCACACAGGCCTTTTATGGATAAGACTGAACACCACTGGATTAGAACTTACATGCATTGTTGAAGACGGGATCACAGAAATAAAGTTGGAACACACTGAAATCTGATTTTGATCAGATCACATATTGGAACAGTGAGGCTAGTCCCTTTATTTATTTAATTTTTTAAATACATTTTTTTATTGAGGAGTTTGTACAACATACAGATATATACAAAGAACAACAACAAAGTCTCCCCATTTTTTATTTTAACCCCAAAATACCCACATTCCAATCACACATCCACAAAAAAAAAAAAAAAAACCTTTGGGAGAAGTTAATCATTTGGCAAAATATGGAGTGACGCAAAAATAAGACAAAAAAGAGCAGCATTTCCTTTAAGTGTAAATCTTATTTTCTCTAATCTGAGGTAATACATAACATCTTGGAGCCAGCATGAGATTGAGGGTGGGTCTGCAGATTTCCACAGTAGAAGGATACAGTCCCTTTATTTTTTTTCTGTAGCCTGGAAACATTTGGGTTTAACATTAGATTAGAATATGAGGCCAAAAATCCACATTTCAGCTTTTATTTCCGGGTATTTACACACTTCAGAACACAGCAACTTTTGTCTGAACCCACCCACTGACAGGTGTGTTTTGTTGACCAGGTGTGTCCTGTTACATTGATTATTTAAACAGTTAATAGCGCTGTGCTCAGTGCTCAGTTTCAGATTTGGGTTGTGCCTGTGCAGACTGTGCATTTATAGTTAGAAGAGTGACCAACATTAAAAGCAGAGAGCTATGGGTGAAGAACCAGCAGCTGTGAAGCTGAGAAAAGATGGAAAATCAATCTAAGCCATTGTACAAATATAATCACCAGTACAACTGTCACAGTACAAGAAAGTTGTCACTTTTGGTCTCAGTAACAGATGTTGATGACATTGTAAGTGCTGTAAAGAAAGACCCTAAAACCACCATTAGTGAAATCAGCAACAACCTCCAGAGGGCAGAAGTAAAGGTATCACAATATACTGTTCACAGGAGACTCAAATAACAGTACAGTTTACCACTAATTAGCAAGAAGAACAGGAAGACCTGGAACCAGGAAGTCTGGTCTTCCTGTTCTTCTTGCTAATTAGTGGTAAACGGTACTGTTATTCGAGTCTCCTGTGAAGACAAGCCTCAGATATTCTGGGACAAAATGTTTTGGCAAGATGAACATTTACCAATGTGATGGAAAGGATATGCTCATGATCCTAAACATATGAGCTCATTTGGGAGACATGGTGGAGGTAGTATTATGGTATGGGCTTGCATGGCTTCTTATTGATTGGGCTAATTAATGTTCAGTGATGTCACACATGATGGCAGCAGAATAATCTCAAGTCTGCAGGAACATTTTGTCTGTCATTTTAAAGAAAGATGCAGCACAAAGTCCTAACATCCTTCATCATGCAGAAAGATAATGACCCATAACTGCTGGAACTACGAAGGAGTTCATCATGGGCAAGAGGTGGAAGGTTTTAGACTGGTATAGTCTAGACTGCATTTTACTAGCTATAAAGAGCAGACTGAAGGGAGTAACCCCCCCAAAACAAACAATAGCTGAAAGAGGCTGCAGTGAAAAGCCTGGAAAAGCATCACAAAAGAAGAATGCACAAGTTCAGTGATGTCATTGGGTTACAGGCCTGATGCAGGTATTGCAAACAAAGGATTTGCAACTAAATATTAAGTCTTGTTCACTTTAATCTATTTGATTATCTGTTCCAGTACTTTTGCTCACAAGAAAAATGGCCACGTCCAGACAGAAGGTGCTATCTTCTGAACTGTGAATCAGATCCAGATGTAAATACCTGGATATAAAAGCTGAAATGTTGGTCTTTTGTCTTGTGTTCTTTTAATGTCACAAACCAAATGTTTCCAGTCTACAGCAAAAATAAAGGGACTGGCCTCACTGTTCCAATACTTTTGGAGGGGGGTGTAGATCTAGACCTCATTTGACACAAATGTAAATGGAATGTGTTTTTCAGTATCTACAATCAAACTAGAAGGCAAGAAGATTAGAGCTGCCAACTTGGCAAATTTATAAAAATTACCTTTATGTTTTCCGATGTCAATGGCAAGCATAGCATCCCCAAAATCTTATGCAGTGTCGATTACAGTCAGCAATGGCATGATCTTCTGTGCATTTGGCACCTTTGTGTGCAGCAAATTTTTGGCTTTGGCTATTTGATAGCATAAAGTATGCTTGCAGTAACAGGTGAAAAACCTGTAGAGTACATTTTTAAAGATAAATTTTAAAATGACGCATCATGGAAAAATGTTATTATTTAAAAAAAAAAGTATAATGGAATCCAGACAAAGTAGATCCAGATACAGTTTGTATAGATTTTCATGGCATGTGAATGGGCAGCCCTTGTCAAAATATCTGTTACTGTGAACAGGTTAATGAGGAAGATCTGATCTCCAGAAATCCTTAATGTTAGAGATGTTGAAAGGTGTTAATCGTGTTTTCTATATTTCTCTATAATATATAATGGGGAAAATGAAAGGGACTGTTTGCTAAAGTTTGGGCAGCCCAACAAATTTGAACTCTCAGGTTTTACCAAGACTTAAGAATTTAGTCAGGTTCCTAGAGCTATAGTTTGTTCACAGTCATTGTTAAGAAAAGCCAACTGTGAATTTCAAAGCATTGAAATTTCAAATACTCTGGTTTCTAAAACCTTCACAGTCATGGGCTCCGTTAAGCCACTGAAAGTACTCCTGATAATATCATTGAAAATGATATTCACAAAGCTGCAGAAGAACAAAGCAACGGAGCATTTTCAGGTAGCTGCCTCCTCAGTTTGAAATGTATTAAATGTCTGTTAAGGTCAAGTTCAAGTTGAGGTCGGAAAGATCAACCAACCTTTCAGAACCTTTCATAGAATTGCTGGAAAGCCAAATCCAGCCATGGTTTGAATCGGATCACAAGTCTATTATGTTTCTAAAACACACAATTGATCACAGATCTGCTTTTATGATGATGGATCCCATTGTCCTCGCATACTGAACAAATCCCAAATAAGAAAGAACTGCCTAAGTGGGTGAAGAATGCCTCGGCTTTGTTTACACCTGGATCTTCATGCTTCAAATGACTGTGGTCCAGTCACCTAAAATGCATGTTTATTCAAAGTGCCTTTCAGAGTAATGAACTGATCCATTTAATCATGCCTGTTGAAGTGAAGCAGGGAGGTCATTGCCGAGAACTGAGAGAACAGTAGCTGTCCCAAACCAGAAAACTGTCAGGAGCTGGACACAGAGGATTTTCAACAACTTGGTGAAAAGATCTTTATGTTGAAGGAAGAATAAAACACACAGAACTCACACCTAAAGCCCACCTACTTCCAGTCTAGGCTCTGGTTTGACGCTGTTTGCCAGGTTCCATGGTGTGAAGCCGTGGGTGCCACTCTACTACCAGTCTCTGTGCCCATATTGGCGGGCACCATCTGGGCTGGCATCACTAAAACACACGCGTGCGTGTGCGCACGCAAGCACACACACACACTCTCACTCACACTCACTCTCGCGCCGCCGGCATTCGTGCATCCTGGACCAGCCCCAGAATTTTAGCAGATGTCCCGGGTGCTACACTATCGGTCTCCATAGTAACATCTCATTTTTTTCTCTCTCATTCTGTCTTTCTCTCTGTCGCTCCTTTTTCTCCCTCTTTTCTGCAGCACCAAGAGGAGGAAAATGGCTGATAAGATTCTTCCACAAAGGGTGAGTGGGAACACTGATGATTTTTTGGGGTTATTTAGGTGTGTGTGTGTGTGTGTGTGTGTGCTTATGTGCATGACCACATGTGCTTGTGTATGATTTTGAACATGGCCTATTTGGAGAAACAAATGAGAGATAAGTGATGCGTTCTGGGTGCTTCCCAAGACCGGGAAGGAGACGAGAGAGAGGGCTTCGGAAAGCTCCTCGTACATTTGCGTCACGTTTTTCAATCAGTGGTCAAACTTGGTAGGGACGGTGTGTTCTGGCGGTGACATTTGTATTCAGAGAGGAGCATGGAGCTTCCACAGGTGTGTGTAGCTGTAACCCATATAAGAGGATGAAGACTCCCATATCCCAGAACTCACTGCACGTGTTTGGAAAGGCAGAAATAGGACGTGGAGTTTTGATTTAATCAGAAATGGAAGGGCACATATCACTGTATATCAATAAGGCAAATTAGTGATAAATATTATTGTATATAGATGATCATCTTCATCTTAAAGATGGAGATCTTTTTAATTTCTCTACCTTATTTGAACTCAGAAGTTGCTCTTCACAGTGGGTGAATATTTCATTACGGACCAATAGAAATGGTCCTAAATTAAAATCTCATTCCTTTATCACACATTACAGTTCAGCTTGTTTCTACATGCTTCCCGATGTAAAATTCCCAATTTCCACATTAAATATTTTGAAATACTTCTGAATTAGCATTAAATATGAGCAGTTCACAACTTTCACTCAGTGTTGTACCTTTTTACATCTCTTTGCTGTTGTAAATAGTTTGTGGGCAAAGATACAATAACCTGTGTGCGTGTGTGTTTGCATGTGTGTGTGTCTGGTGTTGTTGCTTTTAAAGATAGAACACAGGGGTCATGGGTATGTGTCTTAGTCATTTGAGTGAGCAAGTGACTGGGTGGGTGTTATCAGACGTGTGTAGATATGGTAAAAGCACAGACGCCGGTCGCATTACTCACAGACTGAACACGTCTACAGCACACTCCAACGTCCTGAGAGAGAGAGAGAGAGAGAGAGAGAGAGAGAGAGAGAGAGAGAGAGAGAGAGACTGGTGCAGTGTCGGAATCTATGGGGTTTGTGCCCATTATAGAGTGAAGCTTTTTGGCACACACATCATCCAACCATCTGTGTGTGTGCATGATAATGTGGCACTAGAGGGGTTGCTGTGGATTTCTTGGCAGATAGCTTGCACACACTCTCACTCACATGCATAGACACACACACAACACACACACAAAAACACTTTTAAACATTCACTGCGGTGAATGGCAGAGAGGTCATTTGAATCTCAGACAGACAGACAGACAGACAGAGGAAATAGGCATGGATACAGATGGATAAGAGCTTTTGAACACACACAAACACACAGACAGACCCACACACCCCCATATATTGGCCATGGACCATTATGGACAGTGGTGGCTCAGTGATTTGAGTGCTGGGTTATTGATCTTAGAATTGTGGGTCCACTAAGCTAAAAGGAGTTTAACCCTCTCTGCTGCAGGGATGCCAGAGCCAGCTTTCCAGTTCTGTTGTAGTAAATATGTATAATGACAATAAAGATGCCATAACATTAAAACCAATAGGTGATATATGAAAGGGTCATTGATTATCTGGTTTTCTGGGATTGATATGTTGGAAGTAGGAAAAATGGGTGTGATGCCTAGACGACTGGAGCAGACCATCTCCAAAACATCAGGTGTCATTGTCATTGTCAGTCATTCTGAGTGGTTTGGTGTGAAATGTAGTGTTCTGCAGAAAGTTGACGAGTCCAAATTGTTCTAAGCAGTGGTGAATGGAAGTAGATTTCTCACATGTCTAATGCCTAAAAGTATATCATAAGAGTATATATAAGAGTGTATCACGGTTTCTGAACCCGTGGGTCATTAAGATCTCTCTAGTTGTCTACCAGCCCATCCTCAGAGGGGCAGTGCCCGTAATGGGCCAGTTATTAAGCTTTAAATCATAAAGGTCTAAAATCATCTGCAGGTACAACCCAGACCACATCAGATATGATATAATAGCGTAATGAAACCATTTATGAACATAGTAACTGATAAATAGAGATGGCTTTTAGACGGAATTAAAGGAGTGCACAGTTTGTAACTAGACATGTGGTCTGATTTTAGCAACACAGCTTTCCTGCTTGTTTTAGTGAGGTACATCTGGGCCAGATGTTTTCATGAAGACCTGCTATTTCTAAGCTGTTGTTCAGGCTGTAAATCTCACGTTTTCAGGGTCAGCACTTGAGAAGTTAAATACAAAAACAATTGTTTTGTTTTCTTATGGGCTGTTCATTTTTACTAGTTACAAACAGGTGGGCCGAGAGGTGAAAACGTGAAATAGGTTTCACATTAAATGGTAATAAATACACCCCAACTCATAATAGTTTTGAAATCAGATTCTTTTAAGATTTTAAAAGACATTAATTATATGGAGAAAAATATTGGGGCACCTGCTGATTCAGTCAAAGGTGTTAAAAATGTTTCTCCTGCTTTTGTTGGAGTAACTGTCTCTACTGTCCAGGGAAGGTTTTATTTGAACTATATTTTGGAGCATTGTTCTGAGGATTTCATTGCATTCAGTGACGAGTATTAGTGAGGTCAGCACGCTGATTGATCATCACCCCACCTCATTCCCAGTTCATCCAAAAACTGCTTTATACCCCTCCAGTCAATTAGTGCCAATAAGTTCATGTTTATCTGCTTCAGAGAGTCCTATTCCACTAGACAAGGGACTGGACAAGCTGTGTGTGTGCATTTATATATCTGTGTCAGCAATGGGTCAACATCAAGTAGCTGAATGCATCCATTAGAAGAGGTAGCCACACAACATTTGGACATGTAGTGTAGCTTCACAGGTAAAAAGGACAGTAAAAGTGGAAATGGCTGTATTTTTGTTAACATGGCAACACCTGGTTCTCGTCACCTCTGTAACAAAAAAAAATCTGCATCTCATTGCTGTCACGCATGAACTCCCCAAATGTCATCTCCAAAATGGCAACTTTACAGGACAAGAAAAAGGACTTTAACTTTGTGTGAAGAGTTTTAATTGCAAGCCATTTCTTATGGTGTAAATTTCGGACACAATGCATAAAACAACCCGATTCACATTTTGTCAAAATGCAAAAAATAATGTTTTGCAGGACAGCGCTGATATGTTTTCCTACAGCCATTTCACATGAAGGATGAGGAGATTTTCCCCTGTTGTTCATGATCGTAACTTAGACCCCTTCCTCCCTCAGATCCGTGAGCTGGTCCCTGAGTCTCAGGCTTATATGGACCTACTAGCATTTGAGCGCAAACTGGACCAAACCATAATGCGCAAGCGGGTGGACATCCAAGAGGCACTGAAGAGACCCATGAAGGTCCGTATTAACAATAACAAACAAATGGAGCATGACAGACACATAAGACACATGGCGTACTCTTAGAACATAATGTTCCCTAAATGTCCTGAACCAAGCAGAACCGAACTTGAACACATTTCTGTGAGAATATTATTGAGTCAAATTTTTCATGTAAACATTGTAGAGTTATATATATATTTTTTTTTTTGCAGCAAAAACGCAAACTGCGACTCTACATCTCCAACACTTTCAACCCGGCCAAGGCTGACGCTGAGGACTCTGATGGCAGCATTGCATCCTGGGAGCTTCGGGTGGAGGGAAAGTTGCTGGACGATGTGAGTCAGTTAGAGCATGCAGCATATACACTCTCACTCTCACTCTCACATCTTACCAGATGGAGTGCAGATGTACAGTCATGTGCACAAGTTTGGGCACCGCAGGTGGAATGACATGCATTGTTGAGGTTTCACTGAAAATATGAATAAGACTTTATTAAGTGACCTTTTTTTGTTACACTTTACTCTAAGGAACGCAAATTAGGGGTATATTGGGGTTTTGTTCATTAAGATTTATTCATTATGTACAGAATTGAAGATCTGTTATGTGATTAATAGTAATCAACCTATTAAGATCCTATTTTGCAAATGATTTAAGTGCTGTTAGAACATGTAGTACCTGAACTGTTTATGACATAACCTGCAAGCTGGACGGACATTAGTTTCAACCCTTATTAACAACCAAACATTGATAAACTCTACTCTGAACTTTGCAAACAACCATGACATTGTTGAATTATGTCAACTGGCTTAACCACAGGCTCAGCTCATGAAGAAGAGCCAGCTATTTCAGGTCCCAGCTGCCCCCTCAGTTTTACCACTTCTGACTATTAAGTTCAGATAAAATAAATCCATGTGTATTAATAGATTTATTTCTACTGGATGTTGTATAATTTCACTACAAACATTAAAAAGACAGTGCATGTGGTTCGTATACCTGTAGGCCTACTGTGATCATGGGGATCATCCTAACATTCTGTAATAAGTTACAAAGAAATAATGAAAGCATGCTCTCAGCTCACATTGTTCATTTAGAATAACTAGCTCAAAGAGCTTGTTTGTGACTGACATTCCTAGTTAGTGTGTGAATGCGATCTTCCAGCCTGTTTTCATGTGTGGCCCATCCTCCCGAAGACATAACTGTGCTGATATGTTGGGAGTGTGCCACTTTAATAAGCATTGGTTGGAAAATGACAAACCATGGATAAGAGAAAGACAAATCCCACAAAGTCTGAAAAAGAGCCAGAGTACAGTATATGTTCTGCATCTAGCCAGCCTAAGGCAAGCAGAGTGTAGGCTTTACAGTAGCAAAGTTGTCAGTACTGTAATTGTAAATAATAATTTCATTAATAGTGGTAGATCAAATTAATCTCACTTTAAGGGTACATCAGGCAGGCGGTTGTGCACTCAGATTCTTCTTTCGTCAAATTAAATGACAGTTGCAGATTTGGCTCCAAATATCTGAATGTCATTAATACCATGAATAAATTAAACACTTTAAAGGTGATATTTTTCTGCAGCATTTACAGGATTTTATTCCATATCTTCTTCCTATTCTTGGTGGTATTTAGAAAATAAGCTATTTATTTAGTGAGGTTATTGCTAGCAAAATCTGCTTACAGACAGACAATCTGTTAAAAAATATAATAATAACAATGACTAGATGTAGATTTAGCTAATAATTAATAATTAATAATAATTTGATGATAGTTAAACAAAATAACAAATAATGCAACCTTTTAACATGCAGTCATTTAACAAATAACACCATTATTTGTGATATTCATGAAACAGACCTTCAGTTATATACTACTAAAGGTTACAATGAATACATTTAAAATCACAGGAAATAAAAAGCTTATATCATATTATATTTATATTAGATGGAACTGAAGTCGTTACTAATAACAAAACCCTAATTTCCATCCATTATCTGCCACTTCTCGTGGGGGCAGCAGCCTAAGCAAAGAGGCGAAGACCTCCTTCTCCCCAGCCACCTCTTTCAGCTCTTCTGGGGAGATTCCAATGCATGCCCGGAACACCTCACATGGGAGGCGACCAGGATGCATCCGAACCAAATGCCCCAACCACCTCAGCTGTTTTCTCTCAATGTGGAGGAGCTGTGACTCTACTCTGAGCCCCTCCTGCATGACTGAACTCCTCAGTGTAGAGCCCAGCAAACCTACAGAGAAAGCTCATTTCAGCCACTTGTACTCAGTATCTCATTCTTTCTGTCAGTACCCAAAGCTTGTGGCCATAGATGAGACTCCTTCCCAACCCGGAGAGGGCATTCCACCCTTTTCCAACTGAGCACCATGGCCTCAGATTTTGAGGTGCTGATTATCATCCTAGCTGCTTCGCACTCGGCTGCAAACTGATCCAGCTAGAGCTGGAGGTCCCAGCTCGATGAAGCCAACAGGACGACATCATCCACAAAAAGCAGATGTGTAATCCTTAGGCCACTGAATCGGACACCTTCCGACATTTGGCTACGCCGAGAAATTCTGTCCATAAATATTATGACAAAAGGCAACCCTGATAGACTCCAACTCTAACTGGGAACCAGTCTGACTTACTGTTGCCATGTGAACCAAGCTCCTGCTCTGTTTGTAAAGGGTCTGGATGACTCGTAGCAGCGAGCTCAGTACCCCATACTCCTGAAGCAACCCCCAAAGGATACAGTTGAATGCCTTCTCCAGGTCCACAAAACACATGTGGACTGGTTGAGCAAACTCCCATGCCTCCTCAAGGACCCTTGGAAGGGAGAGCAGGTCCAGTGTTCCATAGCTAGGACGGAACCCGCATTGTTCCTCTTGTATCTGAGGTTCTACCCTAATTTGTTTTCTTTAACTTGAGTTTCTTATGTTACCAACACATGTGAACACGTCTTCTACTATGAAACTATTTATCTAACATGTAAAAAAGTAGTGCTGAGTTTTGTTTCAATCAACCGAACATGTCATTTGAACATTGTTGATCACACTGTTGCTCTATAGAAATATACTGTCCACAGCAATTCTCCGCTCCAAAAGAACCATTCATTCACGTGATACTGTTTAAAACATACCATGCTCTTAACAAATAAGGGATTAAGGAGGTGGACTATTCATTAATTTCACTTGCTGTGCAACTCTTTTGAGAGAGGCTTGATGTTTTTCATCACTTACTTAATTAATAATTTGTTTAACGAGTTCTCAGATCATCTTGCCAAAACCTCCATGTATCTCAAAAGTTCATGTAATGTACAGACACTAATTTTGGCAATGTACTATTCCAAACTGCTAATGAACTGCTCATTAGTTAATAGTGAAGCTCCTCAGACTCCCATTCTAGTCCTCATGCCAACATCAACACCAGAGCTGGGCGGACCAAAAGAGCCGAAAAGCGTGGCCCCTGCGCCTTTGTTTGAGTGACCTCATAGCTGCTGAATGGCAGCTATGTGTGTTTTACAGTGGTGAGGTTAAAATTACTCACATAGGCTCCAACTTTCCGCCACAGCAGTATGCCCCACTTACCAATGAGGTCACTCGTCCGCTCCTGTGCAAACATTAACATTCTTTAACTCCTTCAACTTTATTTCCCCCCCCTCCTTTGCGGCGTTTGATGCCCCCTTTAATCGAGCCTGTGCTTTATACTGAAATGGAGTTGTACCCCAGCAACCTTTTTTGACTATGGTAAAGACAACAGGGAGAGAACCCTCCCCAAAAGCATTCTCTGAGAGTTCAAAAGGACCTGTTCCACATTCAGCCGTAAACAGCTATAGTGTTTAGTCTCTGGATATGTTCACGGTGTGTTTGGCCAGTGATTAGCTCCAGTGGTTGCTTGTTTTGCTTGGATAAGAACGAGGCAAAGAGTGAATGGTTTACCAAAGAAGTAGTATCCAACAGTCCTAACCAAAGCCTGTACGTCTGGCCAAGTGCAGCTTAAGCATATGCTCTGTAACCACCCAAATGGAAGCAGTAGTCACTGATGACAGTTTTATACATTTCTGCCACGTTTTTGGTTTGAATGCTGTGATCTTCCATAGGCCAGAACTCCAAGTCCAAGTCAGCCAGTTTCGTCCTTCAGTTTCAGGACGTTTTTCAAACAGCGAATTGTCTGAAGTAGCATTACAGCAAATGACTGGTTCCAGTTACACATATAAGCACACATGAACACACTTTAATTTGCTGTTTTCTTCTTCTTCTTCCTTCTTCTTCTTCTTCTTCTTCTTCTTCTTCTTCTCAGCCAGGGAAGGTGAAAAGGAAGTTTTCCTCGTTTTTTAAAAGCCTGGTCATTGAGCTGGACAAAGACCTCTACGGACCAGACAACCACCTAGTGGAGGTGAGCATTCACTACCACTGTATGAATTTGGTGTGTCCAGGTCATCTCCTAGTGGATCCTACATGCAATGGATATATAATGTACATCCATTTTCATCCACTTTTTTTGTTCTACACATATCTCTCACCACATATATGTGAATATAAAATAACAACTCAAAAAACATCCGGAAGGTTTTAGTTTAGAGTTCACTGTGTGTCCAAATGTTTGTGGAGACCCCTTCTAATCTATGCATTCAGATACTTTAAGATGCACCCATTGCTGATGCAGATGTGCCAGTAGAATGGGACTAGATATACATCATGCTACTGGCACCATGCCCAAAAACAAAATTGTGGGCTAGATGGGTATGAAACCCCACAGCACTGAGCTGTGGAGCAGTGGAACTGTGCTGGGGAGTTGGGGATGAGATAGGGTGGTGATCATCCAATATCCCGACCTCACTAATGCTTCTGTCACTGAATGCAATTAAATCCTCACAGCAATGCTTTAAAATCTAGTATAAAGCCTTCTCAGGACAGTAGAGACAGGTCCTCCATCAAAAACAGGATACGCTATATTATTTCAGACGAAACAATGAATGACCAGGTGTCCCAGTATAGTATATATAATATATAAATGGTATATAATTGTATCCATATAGATCCATTGATTGGCCTACAGAATGATACCCCTCATTTGAAAAATGATCAGATGATTGTTTGCAATTTTTCCACATCTAGCTTTCTTTAGATGGCACAATTTAGCTGTACGTAACACACATGGCCAGATTTATAAAACACACCATCAGATTTACCAGTAAGAAGCTGAAAATGACATGTCAATGTGACAAGTCCATCGTGGATGCACACTTAACTGGTTATGAGAAGTGATATGGTCTGTGAAATTTCTCTATGAATTTAATTTCAGTCTTACTGTCACTTATGACCAAGTGCAGCTAAAAAAAAAACTTGTATCTCCAAAATGAAAAATATGTACGAGAAGATGGCACTTTCAATGGAAGTCCAATTTAAAGGATTTCATTCTAAGTTGTTTCTATTGGTCCGTTCGTCATTACGTTTTGACACAATATAAAGACAACGGCAGGAACAAAGACAGGAGAAATGGACCTGCGGGGTTTTTGCGTGAACATATTAACATGTTGATTTAGTTACTAAAGTCACATGTAACTTTATTAGTAGGACTTGATGTCGGTTTTATGAATCTGGCCCAGTGTGAGCTACTTGTGTCCAGAAGTCAGTCTGATGTCACACAGTTGAAACGTATTTAAAAATAGCGACATTTACCTGAATTATCGAATCGGTTGAGTTAACAGCTTTCCTAAACAAACGGATTGGAATGACCGCCCCATCTCTAGTCCGTATGAGAGTACTTGGTCTGCTTAGTGAAGTTTATTTGTTGCAAGCACTTCACTTTTTACACTTAGATGTTCATTCCCGTCACATTCTGTCTTGTATTTGTGTTTTCTGCTGGATTTCTGTTAATACGTGCATGTCCTCTCCATTCACTATTCAATGACAGAGAACCTCAAAGGGGTGCATTCATAGGATAACCTTACCCTCAGTGGAAAAACATATACAGGGCCAAATCCAAATGAGTTGTCCTCTCAATGTGTATGATTAGTCATCTTACAGAGGCACTTCTATCAACAGATGTTTTCTATACACTATTGTGCCATAAGTGATCATCTTTTTTGCCGTGTGCATGTCAGAGTTAAGTAGTACTTGGCGTGTGTAGTTGCTAAGCGAGTGTTGCATGCTTAGTGAGTACAGTTACCTTGAATCTCTGGGAGCTTGAAATGTTTTTCTTTTCAGCTGCTGAGCAGCAAGGCTCAGGTAAGATCCAGCCTTGCTCACACTACAAACAGTGTTAGAGTGAAGATACAGCCTCTTTTCATTCTCAAGCACATACAAACAGCATGAAGTAGCCCCTATTGAACAAGAATCAGGTGTAGAATTAGTGTAAAGCAGTTCAATACTGTTCCAGCTTCTTTGTGAGGAGCTTCAATATGTTTGGCAGGATCTAATACATTCACATTGAAATGAATGAACCAATATGTGTCAGTGTCTGAAAGGTGCTGTATAGTGTAGCTACTTCAGTGTTGAGTTGAGGTCAATCATGTTAAACCTCTTCTTGTATACACACACAATTGTGTTGCAGCATTTACACAAGGAATATAGATGGAATGTGAACTTTCTTGTTAGTAAGTTGCGGAGATGCACTGATATGGGAATGTCTGCCTGTATGGAGAGATCCAGGTCGATTGCAATACAGAGCATTTTGGTGATTTTTCAATTGGGGGTTCTTTTTTACCACTTTTTTTAAAAACATTATTTTTGTTTGAAATACTTGATGATAGCCAAGACTGAGCTTATATAGGATCCAGATATTTTATCTTCATTTGCCAGCTGGCGTAGTACAGACATCCAGGTTATTACAGGTTATTTTCCCTATATTTTCTCAGCTTTCTATTGATGTTTTACAGCTGTGCTGCCTGAAATACATTGGAAGCATTAGCCATAGCCCCCACCATCTCCAGATATCAGGGCCATCGCACTGATCTTACAGAACATTACATTAATGAGAATTTCAGTAAAAAGACCCCTAGATCATAGATTTCCACTGGATAACACTACTCAACAGGTAGTGTAACATGAACTAAAACACTTTAATAATCTGAATATATTTTTTGTCCTTTAAAATATGGTTTTAGCAAGGATGCTGAGTAAATCTCCTCTTATCATTAAATTAAATGATTTAAATGAATACCTTCCAGACATCAAAATATCACTTTTCTCTTATGACCTGCGCTCCTCTGCCAGTCTTTGTGTTCATGGTTACAACATATACAAGTGTTACCTTTAAATGATTCTCTAGAGAAATCAGAGGTGGTTGCAGTAATGTTATATATATATATATATATTATGTTATACATATATTATTTAAACGTGAGTGTATACATTTGTTGTATTTCCATGTGATCATAACACATCAGTTTCAGTGTCTGGGTCGGAAACAAGCCTAAAGTAGCAGAATATTGATGTTTAACATGATTTTGGTGCAACAATTGCTTTGATGGTGCAATACATAATACAGTATGTGTAATACTTATATATTTTGATATAAAATGTAAACATGTTCTGATTAATATAATACTATTTTGTAATAAAGTATTTCGAATATGTACTCATACTGGATACTCATACTATACTATGTGTACTGTGTACAAAAAAGTTCCCCTAATTGAAGAGTAATTTTTTAATGTATTTTTTACAAAATTACAAATGCAGTACATTGGGCAACATACTGATGTCTTGGCACAGTAGACATATGCAGCTTTTTTCAGAAATGAGCCTTCAGGTTATTTTTAAACAACGTGCCAATGCCAATACGATTCCGATATCATTGCACATCCCCAGTGTATTTCCTTTGTTCCTGTGCCTGTATTTTCTGCATTGTGTATGTGTGTGTGTGAGTGTCTGTGTGTGTGTGTGTGTGTGCCTGTCTGTGTGTGTGTTTGCGTGGGTGTGTGCGTGTGCGTGTGGGTGTGTGTGCACATGCATGCGCACATGGGTGTGGGTGATACATTTGTTTTTTCTAACAAGATTGTACTTCTGTTTTGCATCTTAGTGGCACCGCACTCCCACTACTCAGGAGACTGACGGCTTCCAGGTGAAGAGGCCGGGTGATGTTAATGTACGCTGCACACTGCTCTTAATGCTGGACTACCAGGTGAGGGCGCCAGAGAGCACAGCATTTTCATACGTTCTACTTTATTAAAAGACAGATAGGTTTCCTAAAAATATCCTAGCACAAAAATGATTCCTGAGGAAACATCACACTCTCTCTTTACCAGCTAAGATTATTGGAACTCTGCATTTCTTCTGGCTAACTGGGCCCAGCAGGGGTCAACAACAAAAAAATCATGTTAGCAGTTTTCATAACCTTGATTACGAAATGTATAAGTTTATTTATGCAAAACACCTCTCCTGTGTAGCCCCCCCAGTTTAAGCTGGACCCTCGGCTTGCTCGTCTGTTGGGCATCCACACACAGACCCGCTCCTGCATCATCCAGGCTCTGTGGCAGTACATTAAAACCAACAAGCTGCAGGACTCCCACGACAAGGAGTACATCAACTGTGACAAGTATTTCCAGCAGGTAAGAATTAGATTGTTATTGCATTGCAAGTTACCGTATTTTCCGGACTGTAAGCCGCACCGCAACAGCTTCATCCACCAGGCAGTCAGACTCCTCAACACACAGAGACTGAGCTGAATCCCCCACCACCACTCCTCACACCCACATTCACACAGAGACTGAACCGAACTGAACCCCACACCACTCCTCACCCACACAAAGACCACCAAACACTAAGCTGGACTGTACCCACCCAGCACTCTACACACACACACTCAGCACACAGGGACTGGCTCATCCCCATCCTTATCAGAAATATTTGCTGCTCATTCAGAACTCAGAACTATAATCTCTCTACCTCAGTAACTGCTGTTATCATGCACATCTAAATGTTACAGTATGTTACATATCTCCACACCTTATCCTCACCACCGGTATTGCACTGTCCTGTCCTGTCTGTGAAACCGTCTCTTGTTTACTGTATTTATTGTATTTATGGTAGTGTTTGCACTTTGTCGTCCTATTGTTCATGCTGCTCCATGTCACACCTTGGTTCCGGAGGAACGTAATTTCATTACACTGTGTACCTGTACTCAGATGCAATGACAATAAAAAGCCTTGACCTTGACCGGAATATAAGCCGCATCTGCAAACTTAAAAAAAAAAGCAACTGGAAAATAACATATATGAGAAGAAAAAGCTGCACCTCATTATAAGCCACATGGTTTAAAGCGTGGGAAAAAAGTAGCGGCTCATATACCGGTAAATACGGTAATTGAGTTAGAAGACGAAACCTTCTCCAAAAGGCATATATCTGAAGATAAAACAGATTATTTGTTTATCTATTTACTTATTTTCATTTTAGACTGAAAAATGGAAATAATTACCATGCAAAAATTTGGATTATGGAAAAATACTTGCTGCCATGGTGAGCAGACAGCACAGTTCAAACGCTCAACCAATCAGCTTGCATTGACTGAACTACCTGTTGTCTAACATCCAATAAAATCTTTGGTAGCAATAAAATTGCAGTATGGTATTATTTCATGGCATTAAAAAGTCTGAACAACAGCAAAATAAAACATAACTTGGCTAAAAATACTTTAGTATCAATATTGTTTTGTTTAGACTGCTCTTGAATTTGGTTGAGACCTTCGCAACACATTCCAGTGTCAATGTTACTTAAAGATGCTTGTCTTCTCTCAGATTTTCGACTGCCCTCGGCTAAAGTTCTCCGAGATCCCTCAGCGCCTCACCAACCTGCTGCTGCCCCCTGATCCCATCGTCATTAACCACATCATTAGGTAAGTTAGTCTCATAACGGTTTCGCGGTACTCACCCATAGCGGTCACCTGGAGTGTATTTCATTCCAGTTGAGTTGCACCCTCCCAATACTACAATGTACATTTCAGTGCATAAGTATAATTGTTACATAAGAATATAAAAGTCTTTGACCGTTGGCTAGTTTGTTAATGATGCAGTGGTTTTTTTTTGGTGTATGTAGTGTGGACCCAAATGATCAGAAGAAAACCGCCTGCTACGATATAGATGTTGAAGTGGAGGATCCTCTCAAAGCCCAGATGAGCAACTTCCTCCTCTCCACAGCCAATCAGCAGGAGATCGCCTCCCTTGATAATAAGGTACACAAATCACATTAACGCACATGGAACACACATAAAAACATACGTGCTTTAAGTGTGACATGTTCTGTTTTTTGTCATGCGCTGCAGATCCATGAGACCATTGAGTCCATCAACCAGCTGAAGATTCAGAGAGACTTTATGCTGAGCTTCTCCAGGGATCCTAAAGGCTACATTCAGGACTGGCTGAAATCCCAGAGTAGAGACCTCAAAGTTAGTCCAAATTTCTTCCAACCTGCGTTAAATTCAAAAGTGCATCTTTGTTAAAACTAAATTCTAATGCTTAACGTCTGAGCATATGTTTACTTCTGGACTGGTTTGTTAACTGTGGAGTGTGTATTTTAGTGGTTTTAGCTTTTGTCCACACCATCCATGGTTTGAAGTGTGTTTTAGTGAGGACAGCTAGTGTTGTTCAAGGGTATTGTTTAAGAACTTCGAAGCGGGATAGCTTGCCAATAAGTTCATTCATAACTGCTTTCAGCTGATGACTGATGTCGTTGGGAACCCAGAAGAGGAGCGGAGGGCGGAGTTTTACCATCAGCCCTGGTCTCAGGAGGCTGTCAGCCGCTACTTCTACTGCAAGGTGAGAGCGGAAAGCTTGAGATATAAGACATGGGCGTCTTTTTTTTTTTCTGCCATTATGAGTGGCCTATTTGATATTTCAAAGCCCAATTCACTTTTCACTCCACATGGATACTAATAATAATACTCTTTCATCTTTCCTTCTCATAGATTCAGCAGAGAAGACAAGAGTTGGAGCAAGCCCTGGCTATAAGGAATACTTAGACTGTACCAAGACCTCAGCCACCATCCGGACAACCCTTCATCAGTCTGAGCCACATGGATGCCCCTCATTATCCCTTCTTTTTTTCCTCTGCAGTGCGTGTGTGTATGTGGGGGTGTTTGTCTCCAGGTGTGTTTGTTGTCACTGTGATCCAAGACCCAATCTCCCACAGAGGTTCACACAGAGGATGCCTACCGATCTTTCCTTCTCACCCAGTCTCAGCTGTTACGTTGGAACTCAGAACCTACTGGTCACGTGTTTAGCGTCTTCTTAGAATCCTAGAATATTTACACACAGTACAATCCATCAGCTCCTACTGCATTTACGATCACTACACTGTACCCTTCTTATGCACATATATGAATAGAAATGAGCCATTTCTATTCCCTTTGTAAGGTGAAACGTGTTCTCGGCAAGGCCAAGGTAATTCCCTGCTTTGATTGTTTCAATCTGTTTTCAGTGTTATGGCCTCAAGCGCTTAACGCAACATTCTTTATCAGTATTTTAAAAGCATGGAGTCCACAACATATGCTACGGCGTCCCGGAATGTGATGATATGAGGTTCACATTTTTTGAAACCTGTCCACACATATGAAGGATATGCAGTCAAGCTGCTGGACAGCAGCCGATATGTGAAGTTTCGTTTTCCAGCATTTGGCTAAATGTAATGAAGCAAAACTCATTTTAGGTATTTAAACACTGTTGCGCTGTCCTCAGCTCATTAATGAGGGGACAGATGAAGACTATAAAAATACTAAAGGCACATATGGAAAAATAATACTGTCCTGCAGTATGAGGCAGTAGTGCAGCCGCTTCATACAACAAGGCATCATGGTCAGCATTGTGTAAATATCGGGGCACAGTTTTGTTAGTTGTCTCTCTGTTTAGCTGTAAGATATTATGAATGTCTTTATATGCTTGCTATGACCCAAAACATGGAGGTGTGGGTGGGTGGTGTTGGGGGGGGGTTATGAACAGTACTGTTCTTAGCGTCTGTCTTTTTCTGGCCTTTTTTGAAAATCGTTTCATGTTCGATGTCTACCAAAGGTCACAAACTCTTAGGTTTTAAGTATTTATTGAGTCATTTTCATAATAAAGGGCACCAGCTAGTTGTTAGACATTGAATAAATAGAAAGTAGACCAACTAAATATAATGTTTAGTTTGGAATGAATGAAAAAATACTCAGTCAAGCACCACAACTTACAACATTTTGCACTAAGTTGTTGATCATGAGTCAGTTGTACACGTTATCATCGTTATCTATCACTTGAAACGAAGGGAATGGAATGAAGAAAAACATAAACTGTGCTTATTTTGTTACGATTGACGTGAGGTCTGCATCCGTGTTGTCATGTAGTTTTTCGAGGCTCAATGGTGTTCTCCGCCTTCTACTGGATTTCACTGGTCAGGTAGAACGTGACTGGACAGCTCACAGGTTTAAGTAATGGGATCTGCTCCAGTCAGACACCTGAGAGCGTTATCTTCTCACTGAGGAGAGTTATGTTCAAACCTTTTTTTTGTGGAACCTCAAGACGTTCAGAGGATCCGTGTCATTTTCTAATGGCCTATGCATGCTGCATGGACAGAGCTTTTTTATACTTTCATACAAGGACGTTTTAAACCTTTTTGACCCATAAGGAGGAGATCAGAAGAGCACTGGCCCAGAGGGACTGGGTCAAACCCATTTGGGTCGTTTTATTGTTTTGTTTTGTTTTCTTTTGAAAGTCTTCTGTCTTGTTGTTGTTTTGTCTTTATGAAAGACCTAGTGGTTTTAGTATGGGAATTAAAATACAAGCACACAAAGGAGATTTCGACCAAGATGGACTCCATTTCAGTTCATCAATGTTACAGCGCCTCCTACAGATTCTCCTGAACTCAGATCTACACCTACAGCATCATAAACCACTTTTTGGAAACTGTGGTTGCAGCTAGCTGTTTCAGAATCAGCAACACATTAGACTTCTGGACTAGACCTTGAACCAGAAACCTCTTTTCTTCTGAATAATTTGCTCTCAGCTCAACAGCTACACCCATGTTGCTCACATGATGCAAAGCACTGTTGTTACTTTTAAGTATTGGATCCACTATTATATATTTTCCAGGGTAGGATTTGCCTTTTTACACCAGCTTACCACCTTCCAAGCTAATTCTCCTGACCACTGGTTTTGCATCTGCATTAAAGGGCAAATTCAAGCTGCCTCAATGATCTAGTGAGTTGCTATGAACATTTAATCTGTGATGTTGTATTAAAGCTGAAGACTGATCTGCTGTCATCGAAAACAACAATTTGTATACAGTGAATGCATATGAAGTATTAATAGAGCATTTTTTCTAATCCTGGTCAACAGCTCTAGGCTGTCCATCCTCTGCAATTAGCCTATCTCACCAGTTCTGTTGTACACCTGTATCACTTTGTTCCACTTTCAGCAAAGAGAAACTAGTATGAGAACCACAGCTGTGACTTTGTGGTTCTGTGTGGATGTAAATAAACAAGCGTTTGCCAAAGTTTGTAAAAGGGACCCAATTCTGAGGCTGTCGTGAGTTTTATTTGAGTGTGTGCTCATTCTGAAAGCCCCTACGTCTCTTTCACAAAAACCACAGTGCACTTACAGAAAGGGGCTCTCTGAGCTCAGAGTGCAGCTGAATGTCTAGGCGTTCACCATCCGGAGCATGTTTGTACTGTGACCAATAGAAATGCTCCAGAATAAAATTGACCAATTCAAAGTCAAGACCACTGTATGCTCTTAAAGACTGCTGTCATATTTTCATGACAATGACCACACGTCGTCCATTGCTGTCTACATTCCTTCTATAGCTGTTGTTTTTTATTCTCCATACAAATCCCACACAAACCTGGAGATGGTTTTTTAGGGTAGCTCACTGGGCAGGAGGAGCCTAACATCTGAACAGATTTCATAGAGCCCTAAAACATAGAGTAAATAAAAATAATACTATACTGTGGGATTTGAGGTCTTCATGAGTGTGTTCGAGAGTGTGTTCACTTGAACCTTCCCAAAGCTCTGCTCAAACTGGACCAACATTTACAGCTAACATTCAATACCTGACATTTCTTATCAGTTCTTTATTAAAGTAAATCAGTAGCTGAAGTCAGTAACCAAACCTGTGTTTGTCAAATCTGTGTTATTCTAACCAACGTATCAATTACGTTCCAGAAAAAGTACTGGAGTTTGTTTTTATTTCATCTCAATATTTGATTTATTTTAATTTTAAACAGTGTTTTTCAGGGAGAAACTCATACTGTGAAGATACATCGTTTTAAACAACTGCATAAGCCTGTTGTACACTATGTGCACACTTAAAATGAGGGTCCTTAAAAGGTTCTTCAGTGAAAGAATCATGAACACTCGAGGAACCCTTTGCCCAAATACGAAATTTGCATTATGAAAGGGTTCTTCAGATTGATGGAGAATGCACTGTAGAGGGTTATATACAGAATCTTTTGGACAAGGGTTCTATATGGCACCAAAAAGGGTTCTACTGTTAGACAATTGACATTAGTAGAACCCTTTTTGGTGCCATATTGAACCTATTTTAAAAAATCTTCTATATAGATTACGATACAGCACATTCTGCATCGGTCTGAATAACCTTTACAAGATGAAAGAACTCTTTATTCATGCAAAGGGTTCTTTGAGTGTTCATTGTTGTTTAAAGATGGTTCTTTACTGAAAAAGGAACCTACTTTTTAAGGGTGTACAGTATATGTCCACTCTTACTATGAGATTCCTGTGTTGAATGGGTAAACAGTGTGAAAGGTCTGCCTTACTTGTCCACCTTCAGTTAAAGAAATGATTCAAACATCCAGAAACCTTCAGATGTAGATGGTTATATGTGGATCCACCATTAAGTCATTCATAACTATTGTCTGAGGCATTAGTTTCATAGTAACATAGTGAATAATGCAGTGTAGTAATGGGACATTGACAGTAGATACTAAATCATACGTCTTAAGCTGACAAAGATGTTCATTTGAGCTTGTGTTTTAAGCTCTCAAAGCAAGTACCAAAATAAATATTTACAATAACTCTCATAAACATCAGAAATAAATCACAATAATCTCTCTTTGACAGACAAGAAAGCAGGCCGACAGTGTGTCTTTGGTGATGGATTTCGGTGTGTGTAGCCACCTCACATGCAGACAAATGTATCATTGTCCCTCTCACTGCCGCTCTCTGTCCTGAGGAGGAAACAGGTGGCCGTTTGTATAGCAGTCTTAACGTGCATTAATAAGGTCCAGCCGTCTCTTCATAAAAAGACCCCTTTCACTCACTTTCCTGTTCTGACCCACCCAATCTCACTATGCCCCTTTCTCCCTCTCTCCCATTCTGCTTCTGTTCCTGGGGTATTACCGGCTCCCCTCTCCTTCTCCTGGACCGAACCGAGAAACCCCTGTTTAAAGGTACAGATCAGAGAAAAGAAAGGGTTTACCATTATATATATATCTATGTGTGTATATATGTATATATATTTAATGTGGCCTGTGCAAAAATGCTGACATTTTACAGAACCAGGACACAGTAACTACATTTAGAATAAATATCCTTGTGTTTTTAATTGTATTTTATTTTATTTTATTTTTTAAGCTGTGATTTTTCCTCACTCTTCTTTGCAGAAGGTTTCTAGTTGAGATAGTCTTGAGTTGTCTAATGTTTAGATCAGGGGACTCTGAGGGCTTTTCCAAAAGCTTCTTGCAACCTCCTCTTGCCTTAGTGGTTACTTTCATTTTCTCAGATCTTTAGACAGTTGCTTAGAGGAACCCATGTTTGATGAGTGTTTAAACAGAAAGTTAGAAGAGTCCGAGGTTGGAAGATTGGAAATCTGATTCAGCTGAGGGTTCCTAATTACAGTTGGTAACATGCCTCTAGTCTAATTTGCCAGTCAATGCCTGAAACCTCGTCCAAAAAAAAGAGCCTTTGCACATTTGCACGGGCCACTATGAGTTTTTTTTGTTTTGTTTTTAACTTTTAACTGTTGGATTTTTTTAATGGAGACATAAGGATGAAGTAGCCATTGAGTAATGGCGGGTTATAGTTGGTGGCAAATCTAGGCTGAATCATTGCACAGCCTCGAAACATGTTAAATCATTGTTTGCTTGCTTTCATACGCTTGCTTTTATGGTTTCCAACACAGTATAACAGATATCTAAACAAAAAAAAATGCAACTTCAACGAAACTGCTGCTGTTTATAGCTGTGTGTTTGTATTAGCAGTTCATTAAGTGTTAATCACAGAATAAAAGGCTTCCATTACTAGTTAGCTGAAGCAGTGCATTTCACAAACCGTGTTTCAGCTGAACATCTAATTAGGTTAATATGGAAACTGTATAAATAGATCTTGTGGAACTACAATTTTAAGCCCCTTCACTCTTTCTGTCTATTCCAGGCCCCTCCAGACTTGCAGTATGTGCTCGGAATTGCAGCCAGGCTGCTGAAGGCCTTAGGGGGGATGGGGCTGAGTTAACAGCAGCCGAGCAGAACTCATTTACAGCAGAGCAACAGCCAGAAGCTGCTTCAGCACAGACTGTTCACTTCTGCTAGTTCTGACATGGAGGAGCAGACAGCAAATTTCAAACTAATCCCTATTCCCAGAGGCTACCTCTTAAAGGAGCACACCTTGCAAAAGGCTGAGGTTGAACCTTGTTGCAGTTGCAGTGTGTGGTATCACTGCTTACACGCAGAGCTCGGAACTAAACTCTCTGAAAAAAAAAATCATTTATGTATGATCTCAATTTGATTTACTGGTGTATACAGTCTTAATCTTTTTAAAACAAATATCCTTGAGGGGATCCAGAGATGTTCAGTCATGGTGTGGAAGCCCTTCCTGCCATAAAGCATGTGAAAATAACAAGAAAGGATCTTACAGTAGTTAGAAGGTTTCTCAGAATAACCAGAAAGGATCTAAAAATAATGAGTTTCACCAAATAACAAGAAATGATCTCAAAGTAACAAGAAAGGATCTCAATTTGCAATTTCTCAAAATAACTAAAAATACCAGGTTTCTCTAAGTAATCAGAAAGGATCTCAAAATTTATTGGACAAAGAATGTTGGAGATGGAGCTGCCGGGCAGAAGGAGAAGAGGAAGACCTCGGAGAAGGTTTGTGGATGTAATGATGGTTGGTTTAACAGTAGAAAGGAGTTTCTGGCCCCATAATCAGGAGATGGAAACCCCAGTTGATGCTACAGGCATCCATAGCCAGAAGTTCCAGAGATGAGTAGAATGAATCCTCTAAATGAGTTAAAAAAGAGAGACCGACTGGCACATTCGAGCCTTCACCCCTTTCCCCATCATTGCTTAATGCGGGAAGTCCTAGCTTGTGGTGAGCAGTGGAAATTATTCATTGATTAGAAAAACTGGGGGAGTCATAAAACAGGTTCTCTCCTACACACAAATATAGATGTACAGCATTGCTCACAGCCAACTTCTAGCTTTGCCACTGTGAGTCCAAATGTGTTTTTAACTATTCTGTGAATTTCAAACTGGGCATCCGAACTCTCGGAGACATTCTACATGTTCAAATGATTCATCACAATACGCAGACAAACCACCAGACACTTCACTGTCATTTGCTTCTTTCAGTGGCTGGATGTGGATGTGGACTGTTAAATATGAATAGAGGAGAAGAAGCCAGACCAAAACCACAGTCTATAAGTCTAGTTCAATTCTGTTAAAGGTGAAGACTTTAGATTCAGCCCTAATCCACCCCATCTGATCCAAAATTCACAGCTTTCAGCAGTTCTTGATTGGCTGAATGGGGTATTGGATTTGGGTTGGAGTTGAAACCTGCAGCAAGGTATCTCTCCAGAAACAGGGATGTAACTGTAGTAACAGGGTTGTAACAGTAACTGCTCTCAAAACAGCCTTAGTTCTTATGTTCCTTTGAGATTCTGGTCCATGTTGACAAGATTGCCTCATGCTGTTCCCGCAGATTGTCCAGAAGCACATTAATTCTGTGAATGTCATGTTCCTCCACATCCCGAAGGTGCTCATTTGGATTCAGACTGGGCACACGAATGACAATCACTGAACTCATTGTCATGCTCATGAAACCAGTTTGATACTCATACTGGAAGTTGGCATTAATAGATGGGTGTATGAAGACCATGGCCATGAATAGTTTTATAGTGACAGGCAGAAGCGTATTTAACCAAAAGGCTTCTTTGGAAAGGCAATGACTATGAACAACTCAAAGAAAGAAAAGGAAAAGCATGAAGGTTAAGAGTCAATGAATCATCTGAGTCATCAGTACTATAGAGAACTGTTTAACTTGGAGTAGCACATTTTGGTCGAGTGGAGTCTGAGCATTAATCCCTGAAATGTGCCTCAGACCTCAGCACCCCCTGAGCATTGTGTAGCAAATGCCACATGTGGGCTGCACTTCATAAAATGTTTGCTTTCTTGATGACAAGGTTCAAAAGAGTCAGCAGGTTCTACTTAGACTGTGGGTACTTTGATGTAGCACAGGATATTGAACTGGCTTCAGCTGAAAGCTAACAGGCAAGAAGATGAGATGAAGAGGAAGAAGGGCCCCGAGACCTTTATCACGAGAACAACAAAATCCAACAAACAGGTGGAGCCTGTTTCATGTTCTTCCTACAAATGTTAAATAGTAGGAGTGTGATGACAGAGCTTTCACAATAGTTGTGATTTTTGTAACTGTTAATAACATACATGTTACAATATTTACATACAAACTGTCTTTGAAAAAAAAATTGAAATTTTGAAATATGCAGCTGAAGAACTTCTATATTCAGTGACATGAAAATGTATTTGCCTTACAGATTTCTTTTCATTTAACATTTTGTCACACAATATTTCAGATTATCAAACACATTTGAAAATCAGACAAAGATAACCTGAGTAAATACTAAAAGCAGTTTATGATTCTTCAACGATTCTTTTGACTAAGAGAAAAAACAAACAAACCAACCAACCTTGTCCTGTGTGAAAAATGAATTGCCCTCCATGAATTAACTGTGCTCCACAATTTTTCAAAAGCCAAGTTCAATTCCACTAGCCACACCCAAGTGGCATGACCTTAAACAGGCTGTGCAAAGACCACTTGTAGGAACATTGCTGACTGTTTTTACTGCAACAATGGAAAATCTAAACTTAATGTCTGTTATAGACAGGTGTTAACATTCAATTATATATATTATCAAGAACATTTCTACATTTCTCTATGATGTACTTTACAGCTGGTCGATAGTCCACATGGAAAAAATCATATAGTGATAGTATCAATCAATAGTGATATGTATAATCTATGAGATAAAAATACATGGAAAAAATTAATACATCCAATTAAATCCTTTTTACCCTATTAAAACAGATTTTAAAACGAATTGAAAAAAATCTATTAGAACAATCATCTGCAGCTGATATTTTGCAACAAACCTTTGTTCTTCTTTATACACACTTCATGCAAGGGTTCTGTGTTATGGGGCAGGATGGAGCAGCTGAAAACAGAGCATGAAGCAGTGTGAATGAGCAGAAACTTTATTTATTATTTAAAAACTTGATATAAACTCAATATAAACAATATCGCCTCAGCCCATATTAAGCTCTGTTTATATCCAAATATAGATATGAATATCACCCAGCCCTAATGTATATTATCAAAACATTGTCAAATTATGCACACTGGGCCAAAAATATACAAACACTAAAAGTGACACTATAAATCTTAACTTGCTAAGGCCTTTTATCATCCTGTTAGTGATCATGATTGACTACAGTAGTAGCTTCTCTGTGCCCATATTAAAAGGGTTAATTTGGCAGCAGTCATTGGACTGACCAGCCCACAGTGAAGTCCAAGGTGTAGAATCAAGATCAAGTCTCTGAGCAATCACTTAACAACTGCAGGACCATCCAAAACAATCAGTTCAAACAACTGTACACAAATTCCAGAAATTGGGAGTACTAACCACTTTGCCATGTTCTAGAAGAAGATCCAAATTGTCACTCTCATAATTCTTCAGCCTGACCTCAAACAGTACACTAAACGGTTGGAACTTGGAAGGCCCAAACACACTTCCGAGGTGGTTGTGGAATGGATAAAGGAGGCTAACGTTAAGCTTCTGGAATGGCACTCACAAACTCGTGACATCAACCCTATTTAAAAGTATGTGGTCTGTGCTTAAAAGTCAGGTCTGTGCCAGGAAAGCAACAAATTGACCTGAACTCTATTAAGTCTGCCAAGAAGAGTGGACAAGTATCCAACTACAATTCTGGAAGAAGTTCACTGATGGCTATCAAAAGCATCTGGTCAAAAGGCAACTTGGTAAGAGACATTTAACATTTAATTCTGACCCAGTGTTGATTTCAGAAAACCTAACATCGGTTTAAACATCTCCAAATTCTTGTATTAAATATTTCCATAATCCAGGAAGGCTTCTACAGTATTAAATGGCATTGGTCAGCATTATGTGATTCATAACCAAAAGGCTGCAGATTCAACAATATTCCATTTTTATTTGACACCGGTATTATTAAGACATTTCATTCAAACCTCATACAATCATGTACGTAAAGAAAGGCAAAAGGCTCAAGGTGCGGTTGAAGCTTAAAGGGACAGTTCAACATTTTGGCAGTTGGAACATCTAGTTCTACATACAGTCATTCTCTTTCCCCCCCTCATCGAATACAACTGGAGTGAAGAGAGGGAAAACCTGTTCAGAATAACACCGCATTAAGGTGGTTAACACTGTACGTTATTAAACTGCACATTTGGTTCTGTTGCATTATAAACATATACAGTGAGACATTCTGTGGTGAAGACTGTTGACTGAAGCTGCTAGCCTGAAACAGTGGGAGTGATTTTGTACTGGAGAACTGCAATCACACAGCCGCACTAAGCCGTTAAAAACTTAAGCAAGGCACTTCTTACAACAAGGGTAGTTCCCTTTATACTGTAATATCTATTCAATCATCAGAGCTACTTGCTGCCCCCAGTGACAGCAAGGAGCAAAGTCTAATAACCAGAGCAATGTACAAAGGAATGTGCTTGGAATTTAGAACCTGGTAGTTCTGAACATTGTGTCAAAATATCACAATGAATGGACCAATAGTACATTAGATAACCTTCCTTTGAACTTAAGAATTTTTTCCTGATATCTGAAGTTTCCATTTTGGATGTATGTGGTTTGTGTGTGACAGCAACAATATATTTATTATTATATAAATCATATTTGTATTATTATATACAGCCAAAATGTTAAAGTGTCCATTTAAGGCCAGAGTTCACTACATTTTGTTATTCTACTTGTTCACATATAGTAAGTCGGTGTCCCTAATGAATGATTTGAATGATGTATGTAAAACTGGCCAGTAACAACCTGATCACTAAGGGCATTATACTTGAGTATGATCTGTAAGAATGTTTACTGTTTGGAGTAAAACAGAGGTGTATCTGTGTAAAAAAACAACTCTCATATGTTCCTTACATTGTATTCTCAAGCTCATTTTTTAGATTTAAACAGATTATGGTCTGCACCCTTACTGATTGGGTGATGGTCGCATTTTTCAATCGTAATTAAAAGTAGAGGAGACTGGGGCACAAACAAACATGGTCAAATAACACATTGGTTTCATGTAGGTGCTTTTAGTCAGTTCATACACTCACAGTAATGTTATCTGTGAATCTGGATCATACACAGACTGAGATTTCTTAAGATTCACCTTTTTTGAACTAGGATAACTGATTTGGAGGCTTGCTGTATGTCAAAATATGCTCCTTGTACTACTTGGACTTATGCACAGTTTGGGCACTCCTGGTCCAATATTATATATATATAATATATATATATATAAACCCAAACTAGAAACATAAAATTCCATTTTCTGTTCAGGTTTCACTCAATTTCTGTAAAATAAAGCATATTAATGTCCTGCTATATGCTAAATACAAATGGTTTAGAATGTGCAGACGTGTCTCTGTAGAAGATGTGTGTTTACATTTGAAAAACTTACCAAATGTAAATTTTTAAGCAAGGGGTGCAAAAACTACATAACTATATATTCAAAACGTACTCAAATCACTATGTAATGGCGTTCAGTGTCATGTAAATAAAATATACTTTAGTTTTATTGTGCTAATATATTGCTAAAATTTGCAAACACAAAAAATAGCCAAATGTTGACACTACCTCTTAATAATGATGTTTATTATGGTGCAGATTTTTGTTATGTATTGAAGTTTAAAAGTTCAATCAGTTCAAACAAAGTTAATTCAGTACAGTTCTATCAATTTACCAGAATTATAACTTTATAGTTAAAACCTGCCCCTCAGTCTGTTACAATCGATGGTAAGTGGCACCACACTTACTGCTGAATTTTTCATTAAAGGCTGGTGCTGGAAACTAAGTTTACACTTTCATTTGTGTCAGATACACTGAATATTATTTCACAAAAAAAGACGAGGAGGTAGGATGTGCCCCATTCTCTCCCACTGTAACATAAAAGGTTGCAGTTGAGAGGTGTGTATCTTGTACTTACATTTTAGTTTAGTATTTTTTGAGAAAACATGTTTGTTATACATTACTACTATTATGCTGGTACAGTACAGATGCTAATAGGCAAGTGACAAAATAGAGTATAATAATGTAGATGCATAGCACTACATTATAATTCTGCAGGAGGAAAGGAATAGGGTCAGGTAAACTAGGACATTGTGTTGAGCAATATAGGATGGACATCCTGTTTATCCTATTTCAAAAAAATAAAAAACAAACAAACAACAAAAACACTTTTGCTTATTTAGAAAAATCCACTAAAATCTGTGTCCCAAAATACCTGAATCTACCACACTCAAGATTAAGGACACCTAGACTCAAGTTTGACATCAAGTCAAATGAATACATTTTCTTTTTCTTTCTTTTTCTCCATTGAGAATTCAGTTTAGTTAACAGAGAATGCAACTACCCAGTCTGCTACAACCAGGTGAAGTAGTCATGTACACAGATTTGAGTTCATTCCATTTGATTTCAATGATAGTGAGTTAAGAGACGGAGCTCCATCCAGGCATGTTCACTTTAAGAACCAAGACACCCAATCCACTGAGTAAGATTCAAACTTTGATTCACTGAGCTGGTTGACTTCCTTTATTTGGTTACTCAATGAGGCCGTCTCATGGTCTACATTCTCACTTATTCAGTGGGTCCAGGTCAGAGAGCTGCGCCTCTTTCTCACTGACTGAGGTCTAGGGAGGCCAGTTTGTTGGCAGAAGAAGATTCACGGAGTGTAATTTACAGTCACAGTAACCAGCACGGGTCCCTAGGTGCTGTTGGCTTGCTCTTGTTCAAACAGTGCCATGGCCAAGTGTGATCGAGAGGCCAGCCCCTCGAGATTGCTCAACACACAGCGATGGTAAATATCTTCACTGAACCGGGGGTTACAGGCTCGCCGGACATATTTCTGCACCAGAGCCGGCTCCACTGCCCGGAACACATGCAGACCTGAATAGCGCACAAAAATCTCATACACGTCCATGCTCTCCAGCATCTCATCGTTGTCCAAGATATCAGCTGCCATCTTGGTGCGGGCAGCCATGTAGTCTGCATTGTAGAAGCAGGCCTCCTCAAAGACATGGCGGTCAAAGCGTCCGTCACGCAAGGCATCAGATGAAAAAGACGATGCGGCGGACGGCTGCTGGTCACGGTACACAAGGGCAGGGCTGTACTCTTGGAAGTGGATGGGAAAGAATACCTGCCAATTGCTAATGGCATTCATCCTGCAGCGGTTCAGGAAGTCAGCATTGACCTCAGTCCAAACGCTTGCTAGAAAAAACAAGGTGTCCACTGGATGCTTCTTGGAGATGATGTCCATGAGCTTGACCTGGGAAGGCACCTCTGTTTTGACGCTAATCCATGGAATCTTTACGTCACCATAACGCTTCTCCACCTCGCCAATCATAGCTTTGACTCCAGCAAAAACGTCTGTTTGGCTGACCCTCTGTGCATCAAAGGGGTCGTATACAAACAGGAACGTCAGGAGTGCATTATCACGAGTGTCCAAAGCATTCATGACATACGTGTCCAAGAAGTTGCCCACAAAGTCCTGGTCACGGACTGTCACTGGAAGGATGACCTGCACCCTTGTTGCTTCAGTTACATAGGGCATTGGAATGATCTCAATGGCACTAAGAGGCCTCAACAAGCCTACCCTCTTGGCAATGACCTGACTGTGACCTTTCTGTGTGAAGGCCTCCAATGCCAAGTCCAGCATGTATTCCATGCCTCGTGTGGGGTCAAAACGGCGGTAGCCATTGAGCAGCCGCTGCTTACGGAAGCGCAGCTGGGGTTGGTAGCGTTCGTTCAGGTGCTCTACAGCTGTCTCCAGAATGGAGTTGACGTCTGCACGGTCTGCTCCATGGAGCTCACACTTGGGTGAGCTGTCAGCACATGAATAGATGTGCTCTTCTGTGAAGTATTCCCAGTTGATTACCTCAAAGCGTGTCTTGGGTCGGAAGGGTGGGTTAACGCCAATGGGCCAAGTGGCACCAGCTTTGCCCTCTGGAGTGCGTTCACTCAGGTTACTGATTTGAACCTGTAAGAGAGCAGACAGAACTTAACCTTCAACACAGGGAGGGCTTGAGTTACAGCACTTTTTCAAAACACGGTACCTGGAGTCATTTTTCACTACCACTCCCCTCGTGATGTTGCAGGTGTTGTCACAAAACACTAATGCAGTGAACTGTATAGGTTTATAAATGCTAAATTAAATTACCAGCTATTTTAAAAAATAAATAAATACATTTAAAGCAGGCATGCAAGTAAAATGTTTATTTAAAGACTTAATCTGGAAGTGTGTTTTTTATGACTGTACTGGTTAACTCAGCTTTCTCCTGTATATCCAGCAGATTTCAAGAGCACAATATCCTGTTCTAAAAAAATATAATGTTACTGGGTAAAAGAAGAGTTAATGAGAGTCTGTTAAGAGTTTGTAAGGAGTGTTACAGTAAGCTTCAACTGGCAGAGCTGGAAGTCTGCCCTGCACCATTGAGTGACAATTCTCTCTGGACAATCAGTGCTTGGCTCACTTAAAGCTACAAGCAATCAGGTTCTTAAAAATTAACAGGTACCAAGTACCAAATTTGCCTAATAAAAAAGCACACTTGAGTAACGTAGTATACCATGAAGTGGGAGAGCACCATTGTTGAGATCAGTGGCGCTCCAAAACCAGGTTTAAGTCATTTACATCTAGTAATCAATAATTAATTACTAGATGTAAATGACTTAAACCTGGTTTTGATGCTGAGATTTTCATTGGGAGTGACAAGGATGGACAAGATTAGCAATGAGCAGATCAGAGGGACAGTGAAGGTGGAGCAGTTTGGCAAAAAAGAGGCCAGGTTGAGATGGTCTGGACATGTGTTGAGGAGGAATAGTGGATATATTGGATAAAGAATGTTGGAGATGGAGCTGCCAGGCAGAAGGAGAAGAGGAAGACCTCGGAGAAGGTTTATGGATGTAGTGAAGGTGGGCATGGAGATGGTAGGTGTAACAGTAGAGGAGGCAGGGGATAGGGCAAGATGGAGGCAGATGATCTGCTGTGGAGACCCCTAAAGGGAGCAGCTGAAAGAAGAAGAAGAAATCTAGTAATTAATTTAAAAAATTCTGAATTTCATTCAGAGTTAGGGGTGGGTGATATGGCACGAACGTGGCCTGAACATGATATGACATGATATTCGAACTCCCTGAGAAATTGTCACAATACAGTTCTTTCTTTTTGGACATTTGACAACGAATAGACAGAAAAAGGTTCTTTTTGTGATCTGTTTACGTACTGCTCAGCACTATTTAGAACTGAATAACAATAAAGCTGAGCTCACAACTGCATTCCTTTTGCATTTTGACAAATTTCAACACATTATTAGACAGAACATGGATCAATCAATTAACACAACACAGTGACTTTTCACTCTGATCACCACAGCAGACAGTAGACAAAACGAGTCCCGATTTACAGTGAATGAGTTCACTTTGACAGTGGGTCAACTATTAAATTCCTTCTCTGCAGGCACGCTGTTCTGCCACCCCCGGAGACTGTTTGCTCAGTCTGCAAAATGAGCCTCCACAGCCAGGCTGGTGATTTAGCAGCAGAATATTAGACTGAATTCCCCAGTGGAACAAATGATCCTGAGCCAGCCTTTCATTAACCATCATAGTAATGTCTTTTTGCCTGCCTTCTACTCACAGGGCTGTGTGGGGATATAGTAGGCAAAAGGCAAAAGGCCTGTTCTTTCCTGGGGACAAAAATGGAATCAGATGTCATTTAGTCCAGTTGTAACTAACATGGTTTCTATACTTTGACAAAGTTTTAGGTAACAGTTTCATTTATACTAGATAACATCACTACTACTCCTTCAGTGAGTTCAGTGTAATGTTTTCAATTTAGTCATTAGCTGTGACAGAAAAGTCCACTTGTTTACTCATTCATTTATCACTACAATGATTGTTCTACATGGGACACTTGAGAATGAACAGACAATTGATTCATACTGGTGGTGATCTTGCATATTTATTTCTGGTTGCCAGATTCTTCCCTCCTGCTGGTGTAAATTTCCTTAAATTATTGAGAAGCTCACCATCTTTTCCTGAGAAATGACAGCAGAAACCAATAGGGAGAATCACTGTTTGAGTTAAAAAACACTATGTCTGCTTGAACTGTGATCAGGGCTGGACGAAACATGCAGGAGGAAGAACAGCTTAAGGCAAAAAATACCAGCATATCTTCAGCATCAGTGGATTCATTTCCCTTACTAAATAAAAAAAGCTAATGTTTATAATAAAATAAATACATTCTGTAATGTGTTATGCATTTTAGAACATGTAAATATGTTGGCCAAAAGGCATACACTCTACATGACACATCCAAATGATCTCGTAAAACGTCTGAAACAAAGGACAGTTATTAAAGCAGTAAGTCTACACACCTGCAGCTGCTGTATTTGAGTGTAGGTCCAGTCCAGTTCAATCTGGCTGTAGCGTTTGTGCAGGCGGTACATGAGTGTTGGCTCAGAGACAGGGTGCACAGTGAAAGCGTTCTTGAACTGAAAGCTGTCTTCACGCTCAGGGTCAGCATTTTTTTGCAGCTCAAAGTACCTGTAGGTTATGTCCTTAAAAAAAGGTCAAATCAATCATTATTTTTATATGAACTCTTCACTACTGAGTCACAAGTTAATAGCCGAAAAGGATTGTTTTATAAAAGAATGAAATAAATAGCATCAGCTCACAACCCTTAACAGACCTCCAATCTGAAAATAGTTATCAGTCTTGTAAGAAAGGCCTTTATATAAAGCCAAACATGTGAACCTCATTTAGTGCTACACAGCAATTTGGGCAGCTGTACTACTACTAACATGATGTTCTCTAGTCTGAACTGATGTAACTGCCAGAGGGACACACTGCACTTGTTTGCAGAGTGATAGATGTTTTTCCAACTACATTTCACAACAGCCTTTGAAATGGCTTGCACACTAATTTAGTTTTGTGTGAAGACTGAGGGAATTAGTCATAACCATGTTACAAGAGATCATGCATTCACTGGGAACGTAAAGGCAAAGGTATAGGAACACTCTAAACTACAGCGTCATTTCATGACACACACAACCCTAGTCAAACAAAACATTCATTATATCTAGTGCCAAACAAATGTTTGAGCACCCCAATCAGTGAATTCTGTGGATGTGGAAACGAGTATCTTCTGATGCCTTTTGCTATTTGTAACATTTTGTTCCTATTTTTAACAGTGAAACAAGGTTTTGACATTTTCTGCTTTACTTCTGCTTTATGTGCATAAATTACTGCATGTTCACAGTGCTAGAAGCTGCTTATAGGAATCCACAGACGTTAATCACTGGGACAGGGTTTGAGGAGTCAAATTGAGGATTATTTATAAAGCTTTGAAATTTGCATTACCTGGTCTTTCTTAACAATGACTGAACAAAGGCCATAGCCCTAACAAGCTACATTAAGCCTGAGACCTTTGAAAAATAATCTGAGAGCTCAAACGTTTGCATAGAGCTCCTTTCCATTCTTCACTCTAAAATAGTATAAAAAAATACTGCTTGAACTTTTGTCTTTTGGAAATCTGGACATTTGTATTCACAGAAACATACATTTTGACTGCGGTTCCCAAACCTTTGGATGTAACTGTAACCATGTGACTATATAACCGATATGTAGCTATGACAACAGATGATGACTGTTCTACAACCTGTTCGAATGAAAGAGTTCACCTCACCTGATGCTTTTCCACACAGCTCAGACCCAAGTAGTCAATGATACAGCGACCAAGCCACTCGTCAGGTCTTACACTCAGAATGTCATTGCGACAGGAGTCTAAGTGGGGCTGCAATCGAGCAAGAAGGCTACGTGAGAGGAGATATCCGTATCCACCATGGCAGTAACGTGCACGCTCCTCTCCACCAATAAATTCTTCTGCCCGCCCCATATAGAGATCCTGCCCTGCACTTAAGTGTCCCACAAGGTCCATCACCCGCTCTGCTTGTGTGTAAGTATCATCCTGCGCCAGGTAGAACCAGTCGTACTCATGGCCGTGGTGCTGATGCAGGTGACGTATTGTCTCATACATTAGCCAGACTGGTCGGTCATCACCATGGGCGACCACAGTCATTCCATGAGGTACCTTAGCACTTCGGAGGCCAGTGAAGAAGAAAGTTCGGTGGAAGCGATGTGCCACTGTGCGATTAACTGCTACACCCATTGTGCTGAGGGTGGTGCGTGAGCTCAGGATGCCCACCAAGAGGCGTTCTCGAATGCCAAGTTCTGTGTGGATATAACGTGTCCTACAGGGGGGAAAGAAAATGGGGGAAAAATTATACCTGTCTCAGAATTCTTCCAGTTTCATTCCCACCCACTGGGTATGACTTCAAACAAACACTGCTACCAAGCTTAGAAGATGAGGCTTCTTATAAGTCACAGGAAGCATTGGATACTTATCTGCTAAACCATTTGAAAGCTCAGAATCCGTTTCGAGGACATTTTAATCATCTGCCCTGGCAAGAAATCGAGTCTGTATCTAAAATCACATACAACTAAACTATATAGTAGGGCTGTGTAATGGCAAGAATCTGGTGAGAGGATATGTATCAAGATACAAGGGTCACGATTTGATATGCTGCAATGTTCTGCAATACTGATAGCAAGGCAATATATTGTGTTTTTTAACTATTTTGCTGAATGTTGTATTTAAAGTATTTAAAGGAGGCAGTGACACAAGATATTATTTTTCAGAAGCTCCTGGGCTATTCTGATATGACTGAGATCTAAATTCAAAATTAAGATATCTGTATTTGATCAAAAATGTACTTTATGTCTGCATTTTATTGGCTTGTAGCTTCTGAGGACAATTAAAACACGTCACACCTTGGAATTATTGTTAGAGACGGATAAACTAGTTTTGGAGGTGAAAATGCAAAAATCATGTTGAGTTTTTTTTGTACTGATTATACTGACATTGATATTTCTGTTAGAGTTCTTTACAATACCTGACATTTCAAACAAAGTGAAAAAAAAAAAACACACAAAAAAAAAAATGAATGAATTATCATTGTTATTATTATTGTTGTAATAGTAGCAGCAGTAGTAGTGCATCCTCTGGATTCTTACACTGAAATTTAAACTTGGATCAGCTGTGGTCATGAAGTCCTGACCCCACCCCCTTCTCCCATTTGCTTTCAGTGTCTGATTTTAGCCAGTTTTCAAGGTGAATTACTTGCTGAAATTTGATAACGGGTTGATGCTAGATAGTTTGCATTGATATGTGTATCATGTCTGTAGGTTACTCTGAACCAGAGTTATGAAGCCTACAATACTGGCATGTAGCCTCCCAGGTATCTTTTTAGTCATCTTTTTAGTAAAAGCTCTTCGTGGGCATGCACTCATGTGCAAGTGTCGCTACACAGTAAAATAGCACCTCCAGTCTACAGTCAGCCAAATGTTTCTGAAGGTCTTCTACAGTCAATTGAGGGGGGCAGTGGTGATTTGCATTTCTAGCAATCCTATGGTTTTCTTAGTCTTCCAGACCTCAACTTCACAAGCTGAACTATGGAAATAACTACTGTTACTGCCTTCTAATAGTCTTCTCCTGCTCTGTCGGCATCAATAATTTTAATTTAGTGCTGGCAGTTTCTTAGAGGCTGAGCCCTCAGCCTCAGGCTCCTCCTGTTCTCTGGCTGCATCTTCATGTCTCTGTTCTACATGCTTAAAAATCAAGCTACAAATGATCTTCTTTGATCAACGTCATAGAGGAACCACTTTTTATTCTATAAAAGAACCTTCTCTTGATAAATAGGATCTTTAGCAATTGAAGGTTCTTCACATGTGTCTCTTTTACTAAGAACCATTTGTAGCACCTTCATTTTGAAGACTGCAGCTCCTCCCTGTTGATATTATTTGCAGCTGTCTTGTTCACTCACACTTTTCATAAATACCTGTTTTTATTTTTTTGGGTTTTGCTGTTACTGATACATTTTATTAAAATTTACAAATGAATGTGGTTCGCTTGTCTAGTCCCTGTAGAGAAGTCCTGCCAATAGAATAGGACTTTCTGGAGCAGATAAAACTTAACTTATTGGCAACATGTGAGGCTGGGCTATTAAAGCCCCCACCCCAGGCACTGAGCTATGGAGCAGAAGAACTGTGTTCTTTATCCAGCACATTTGGGATGATTTGGGGTTTTGGAAAGCAGTAGGGTGGGGATCATCCAACCTCACTAATCCTCTTATTGATTAATGCAGACAAAATGTTCCAGAATCGAATGAAAGCCTTCAAGTTACTCCAACAACACTAAGATAAACTACTTTTAGTACTCTTGAGTTCTGCAGAAACAATGAACAGGCAGGTGTCCCAATACTTTTGTCTATATGGTGTACCTCCAACTGCTCTGTCTGGATTTCACCTGACTCCTGCTGTGTGTGATTATTATGACTGTTGGAGAAGCCCTACAGCGACAAGACAAATCCGTGGTGCCTCCTAGCCCCAGAAGTCAGGTCATTACTGCTGTTTATTTAGAGAAGCTGAATTTGATAAATCTGACCTCTGACGACCTCCTTTATGACTGTGACAGAGACAGATTGCTGTGAGGGTGTGTTCACATTTCAAATGAACCTCTCGCTAACCATCTGCAGGGAAAGAGCATTTCTGAATAGCAATCACAGTAATCACATGAGCACTGGTTCATTTAGATAATTGCCCTGAAAATCTGGGACATTACACTCAATTTGCAGACACAGTAAAACACACTTAACCTATACTAGAGTAGATTAGGGGGTGAAGCAGACGACACAACAATTAAACTCACACTAGACAGTAATCAGCTTAAGGTAATATGAGGGAGCTTTAATACAGACAAACCGCAGTTTAGTTCATTCTTTTAAATCAAGATGAGCTGAATGTTGTGGTTTGCTTAATGTAGTCTACACTCCACCACTGTAGTTCCCTTAATGTAGTCTACACTCCACCGCGGTGGTTTGCTTAATGTCGTCTACACTCCACCACTCTAGTTCCCTTAATGTAGTCTACACTCCACCACTGTAGTTCCCTTAATGTAGTCTACACTCCACCGCCATGGTTTGCTTAATGTCGTCTACACTCCACCGCTGTAGTTTGCTTAATGTAGTCTACACTCCACCACTGTAGTTCCCTTAATGTAGTCTACAGTCCACCGCCGTGGTTTGCTTAATGTAGTCTACACTCTACCGCTGTAGTTTGCTTAATTTGTCTACACTCCACCGCCATGGTTTGCTTAATGTAGTCTACACTCCACCGCCGTGGTTTGCTTAATGTAGTCTACACTCCACCGCTGTAGTTTGCTTAATTTGTCTACACTCCACCGCCGTGGTTTGCTTAATGTAGTCTACACTCTACCGCTGTAGTTTGCTTAATGTAGTCTACACTCCACCGCTGTAGTTTGCTTAATGTAGTCTACACTCTACCACTGTAGTTCCCTTAATGTAGTCTACAGTCCACCGCCGTGGTTTGCTTAATGTAGTCTACACTCCACCGCTGTAGTTTGCTTAATGTAGTCTACACTCCACCTCCGTGGTTTGCTTAATGTAGTCTACACTCCACCGATGAGGTTCGCTTAATGTAGTTTACACTCCACCGCTGTGGTTCGCTTAACGTAGTCTACACTCTACAGCTGTAGTTCGCTTAATGTAGCCTATATGCTACAGCTGTAGTTTGATGAATGCAGTCGATACTCCACAGGTGAAGTTTGGTAAATCATTAGCTTAGCTAGCTAAGAACTGGTTATCAAAAAGCCTCTTTTTTTTAAATATATTCAACCGGAGCAGTGGCTTGATGGCACAAAACAGCAAAACCATTCACAAATAAGAGTATACTTACACATCTGAAGGAATTATATTGTTGGAAAAGGCTTTTTTTTCCATTATTTAATTCAAAAAGTATACTGATTTCAAAAGATGTCAGATTTCAATATATTTATGTTTTACTTTTGAACATTTTGGCTTATAGCTATGAAAGTCAAATTCTCAAATTATTAGAATATGTAATTAATACTCTTCAGTGTAAATTATAGTATTAACAGTATACATGTAGTTTCTAGTTCAGCACATACAACCGCAATCCTGAGGAAAACTACTGACTTGGCACATGACAATCATCAACACCCTCCAGAAAGAGGGTAAACAGAAGATCACTGCTGGCTGTTCTCAGAGTGCTGTACCAAAGCATATTAATGGAAGATGACTGGAATGGGAAAATGTGGTGAGGAAAAGAGAGAGGCAACAGGAATGGCCACAGCCTTGAGAGGAGTTTCACAGAAAGTCAATTCAAGAACTTGGCAGAGCTTCAAAAGCAGTGGACTGAGGCTGGTGTTGGTGCATCAAGAGCCACCCTGCTCAGACGTCTCCAGGAAAAGAGGCCACAACTGAATCATCCCTAATATCGGGGCACTCTTGAACCAGAGACAACATCAGAAGCATTGTACCTGAGCTAAGGAGTAAAAGAACTGGACTGTAGCTTAGTACTCCAAAGTTCTTTTCAGATAGAAGTAAATTTTGCATTTTGAGTCTCAACTTGAGCTCTGGAGGAAAAGTGAAGAAGCACAGAATCCAAGGTGTTTGAAGTCCAATGTCCAGACGTCCAGCTGGTCCACTGTGTTCCAAGTCCACAGTTAACACAGCTTCTACCAGGAGATTGTAGAGTATTTCATGCTTCCATCTGCTGACAAGCTTTATGGAGAGACTGATTTCCTTTTCCAAGTGGTAAAAAAGCACCAACCAAGTATTTAGTGTAAATGAACATACTAATCTACGACACTGGATTCAACTTTTTGAATGAAGTTATGTTTTTCTTTTCCAATATTTAAATTCCTGCATTGCACTGGTAATTGTAGGAATAAAGGAACAATAATATTGGATTTGAACAGTTTCTTACAAAAATTAGACCTTAATGCCTTACACACTGAACATGATTTTTTGTGTGAAATATTCATGTCAGACAAGTATTTAAAATTGTATATGTATAAACACCTTGACCCTTAACACAACTTCTCAGAATGTGAAATAATTTGAGAAAATTATTCACCCTCTGCTCTAACTCAAGCATGTGGAGTGTGTATTTTCATCCCATAGGGAACAAATTTAGCATTTTAAGGCCTGTACACCTGCTCATTCTTGCAATTTTCTTATCAGCCAATCATGTGTCAACAGTGCAGTGCATTAGATCCTGTATAGGTGGACCAGCAGCTTCAGCCAATGTTCACATTAACCATCAGAATGGGGAAGAAATGTCCTCTCCACAAAATTAAGCTCAGCATGATTGTTGGTTATTGTTAAAACTGCTGATCTCTTGGGATTTTTGTCCCTCGAATTAGAAAGAACACAGCCGGGGGACGAACATTCTCTTATAAAGCCCCACAACTCTGGCATTAACTTCCTGCTACTGTTCGGGACTCAGAGACACTCTGACTTTAAATCTCGCCTAAAAACTTTTCTCTTTAAACAGGCTTTTTGGTAACACCCTCTACAGACTTTGTTTTTGAGCTACACCAGATTATCTGGGGTCACTAAATTCCCATAACACATAACTCAGTGCCCATTTACATTCACATTACATTTAATGCTAGCTACACTTCTCTGTTTTACAACTTTTAATGCCAGTGTCTGTGCTCTCCTGTGTCAACTAGAGGAGGATGGGTTCCACTCTTGAGGCTTGGTTCTTCTCAAGGTTTCTTCCTTCTAGTCTGAGGGAGGTTTTCCTTGCCACTATTGCCCGCTGGCTTGCTCAATTGAGGCTTGGACCCGGTTTTCTGTAAAGCTGCTATGTGACAACTCCTTTGTTGTAGAAAGTGCTATAAAAACAAACTTTGATTGATTTCAGCACAACAGCCTCAGAATGGTATAATGAAGAAAAACATCCACAGATGTCTTGTTGATTAGATGAACAGACAATGGCCCGACTCTGTATAGTTAGTGAGCAGTAAAGCATCTCTAGTTGCACAACACTTTGATCTTTGAGTCAGACAGGCTACAACAGTAGAAGACCACATTGGGTTCTGTTTATATCAGACAAGAACAGAAAGCTGAGGCTGCAGTAGGCTTGATTTCTGCTGAGGCACACAGATAGTAGGGTAACCACATGAATTCAGGGACCCAACCTCCCTTGTGTCAACAGTCCAGGCTGGTGGAAGTGGTATAACGGTGTGGAAAATGTTTTCTTGGCACACTTCGGGTTTGATAATAATAATGATTTTTTAAATGCCACAATTTAACCATCTACTATTAGATGCATCTAGCATCATGTCACAGGTGTCGTAAGCTGAGAATAAGTTCAGTGTTCCTCCATATTCCTGAAGGAATATACAAAATCCTTTATAATACAACAGGACTGTGGAAGAATGGGAGATTCAAGGCATGTTTGAGGAATTTCAAACATCTCCAAGGAACATTTCAAATATTTCAAGTTGTTTTAAAAGCAAAATGAGGTCTTACCCAGCATTACTGTACTGTTGCTAATTTGCATGGTGAGTGTACTTAAAATACTGATCTAGTAAAGCAAAAATCACATAGTAAAGCAAAAAATAAAACATTCAGATCTGCTTTAGCAGCTGAAAAAATAATTACTGATCAGACACAATATTCAGAAAGGTCTCCTTCATATCTTCCTAAATACAGTGCAATATTTTACAGTTGCCAAGCAACATTTGAATCTCAGTTGTCTCGATGGAGCAGTTTCCCCCTTTAAGACTGCCTGACAAGCCATTCATGTATACATTTTACTAACAGTCACTGCAATGTTAGAGTGTGCCACCAAACTGAGAACTGAAGACATGTTTAAAGTCAGAGGGCTTAGCACTAATACATCATTTGAGGTGTCTTGGACAGAATACTGGAAATACTGGAAATCAGGGAATGGAATTTACCCCAGGGTGTGACTTTTCCACTCCACTGTAAAGTCCTGTTCTAGGCTGCAGCCAGTAGTTTTGCAATAAAATGTTGTGTGGCACACTTTTTAAAACAACAAGTCACTGATTAAGCCAATATTTTCTTCTCTCAATGTAAGATGCTGAATTATGACAGTTATGCACTTTAATAATACCCCTAGTCAATGTCAGATTTGGCTGAACACACCAAAGCGATGAAATCACAGATATGAATTCAGGCAATAACCACAAAAGTGTTCACAAATCAAAGTCTCTCATATTACATATTTTAAAACTACCCCGTTGCTTTGATGCCTCTTCGCACATTTTTGGCCTTCTCTCAAACAGCTTCATGAGGAACTACCTGGAATGCAGGAAAGAAGTTCCACATGTGCTCAACAGTTTTTAGCTGCTGAAAAGTAGTTGACAGAGCAAATACTTGAGGCTGGACTACTATAGTGATTTTAATATATTCTACAATTCTTTTAAGTAGATTCAGTCCTGTGATGAATGGACCAATAGAAATTCTCCACAATGACATGAAATAAAATACTTTTTCACAGACTTCCATTAAAAGTTAAGAATGGATAAACAAAGTTATATTTATATAGCGCCTTTCTAGATACCAACACACACCATGGCACCCAATCACACACAGTGTATTCTCTACAGGAAATGAGCACCCACACGTACACAGGGAGAACATGGAACCACTACCCCAATAGGGCTTTGAACAAAGACCCCAGGACTGGAAGGTGACTGTGCTAAACAAATATATCCACCGTGCTGCCCAAAGAAAGCTTTTCCTTCTTCTGTCCTGCTGTTTTGGGTCTTTCTGCATGACAGTGAGGGTTATATATCTGCACTGGCCTACACTTCCCATACTGGTGCATCCCGAACCTAAGCATAAACATTCTGAAGTGTTGTTAAGAGAGAGAAACAGACAGAACACACAGATCAATCAGGACACACATTTAGGGGAATTAAAACACTCAAATCATACCCTACAGAACTGTGATATCAGTCAATTGTTACTGACCTGAGTACTTTCTGATGTGGCTTACTGGGATCTTTATGATAGGGTACAATGCGTGGCTGGAAGTCTTCATTCCCATCCTCCGCATGGCCTCCCTGAGGCTCCCTGACTTCACTGTGCCGGAGAAGCCCACCATTCACCAGTTCATCACTGCAGGCCTCTTCAGCATCCTGCGTCCAGGAGACCATGAGAAGACTGAGACTACAGCCCAGAGAAAGGCCCAGGATGAGGGGCAGGGCAGGCCGGAAAACAGCCAGGAAAGAGGAGAGGCGCATGATGGAGCAGGTCCCACTTCTCCAGTTTGATCAGGGTCCACCAGGTCAGAGGGCTCTGGATGCTCAAGCACCTTGAAACCTCCTGCTCAAAACCACTCACAAAGCATGAGCTGTGCTGATCAACAGTGTTGACAACAGACAGATCAGGGATGAAGTGGCACAGAGCTGATGGTCTACAGACCTGAAGTTCCTGCAGTGCTGAGAGCAGCTGTGTGAGACATTTCTCAGCCCCCAGTGAAGGAGCTGCAGAGCTTCCTGATTCAGAAACACGGAGACGAGTGAGTGAGACACTGTCAGCAGCTGATTTTAGCAGGAAACGACTTTAAATAAGGAGAGTCAGTCTATTCGTCTCGACTCAACAACCGGAAACATTACGGAAAGGCGTTATTGGTGTTCCTTCGCTGGAAACCCGACTTCAGGAACAGTCTGACTGAAACAACACCGTGCTCTGCTCTCCTCTCCTCTCCTCTCCTCTCCTCTCCTCTCCTCTGCTCTGGGGTTCTCGGTGGTGTTCTTTCCTCTCGTCTGTTTTTCCCTCCTCCCTTTTTCTCCTCTTTAAAGAGACACAAATGCTCGTCTTCACCCAGTCTCCTCCTCTCTTCTTCTTCTTCTGCTGCTGCAGCATACCACACACACACACACACACACACACACACACACACACACACACACACACACACACACACACACGGCGCGTACAGCAATAGGACACCGCGGGAAACAAAGACACCCACAGAACGTTCCGCAGTTCAGCAGATCCAGGTCCGCACTGTAACTCCACTCCAGGATTTCGTTCCATCTGCTGCAAAGCTGCGCAGGCGCACAAAGCCAAAACCCGGAGCGGTGTTTAGATGTGGATTTGGATTTTCCATCTCTATTATAATGGTCCCTTCTCTTTAAAGAAGGGTGTTTACAAGTCTACAGTCTGCTGCAGACAAATGATCAGTATACTACAGTCATAACACACCCATGTGCTGCCTGTTTGGGTGGCTGGTCCTTGTCGGCACCAATGTCCCTAATGGACCAGGAGAGGGGAAACGTGGGCCCCAAACATGAGATATCCCACTCTGCCCATGAAGCCTAGATGGGACCTGTGTGGGATTAAGGTGGGATTGTAATGGGCTTCCCAAATGGGTCCCAATAACAACAGATGTATAAAGCCACTCAGAGCCTGTGTCCAACTGCAGCCCATCTGACAGACAGATGCTTTATTGATCTCACAGGAAACTGAGGCATCCAGTAGCTTAGTTACATAAGTAGTAAAATACTGCAAATAGAGATGTTTTACTACATAATAGAGAAACTAGACAGAGAGGGAAAATATACACATTATATTATTATAAAATTGTATATTAAAATATACAAAAACACACAAAGAACTGAAGAGTACAAGCTCGGTAGGTTGAGTCCTGTGGTGAAGTTGCAACTGGATGCAAAGATGTCATGAGTGACATGATGTGCAAAGCAGCTGAACCTAAAATATTAAACATCTAAACCGGTAACTGTATGAGCAGTGGCTGTGTAACCAAAAAGTAAACAAATATACAGGTTATGTGATACGTTGAGAGTGGTGCCCATACATACATATGTAACAATGTAGTAATGTAGACTGTATAATCAGGTATTTAGATTAACTCAGTCCACAGTGGTCTCACGTCCCCCACAGTTAAAAAGTCTGATGGCTGTTGGAACAAATGACCTCCGGGGTCAGTCAGGAGAGCATTTAAGTGACCACAGTCACTGCAGTCACTCAACTGTGTGTCAGGAAGTCTCACTGCAATTCTGCACATTATTCTGTCAACATCTCTGCATGATTATGTGATTTGGAGGTAAGCAGTTGCATTCAGAGAGGTGTGGTGTGAATGTGATTTCCCACTATTTTATCATTGTTGATGTTACATATAAAACTGTGAGATGTGAGTAGTTTACCAGATTGTGGCCCTTCGTCTCGTCACCACCACTGAAACCAGTTCACGTCTAATTACCTATCATATCTAATGACACAATCAGATTCCTATCTGATTATATAATAATGATAATGTATGAAATCATTATTTTTGGGGATGCTTCTTGGAAGTTACTGTTACTCAGAAGTTTAGATCCTAGGGAGCGAAGACACACACTCCACAGTAATATCAGCACTCTTATTCTAAATCTCCTGTGTGATCAGATTAGCGTGTAGGTAAAGCTCCCTGTTAAATGTACTGATTTGGGTCTATAATTCAGAAGGAGAGCAGCAGTCTGATTACTGAATGAAGTCTAAATAGAGCGGCACGGCAGCCCACTGACTCCGCCCATAAGGGGCGTGGCCTCCGTCCTCTGCGCCCGGGTCTGCGCGCCGGCTCGAGCAGTGACCAAGTAAGGAGCGCTTTAGTTTATTCCTCTGATTAATGGCGGAGCGCAGAGCTGCGGCTGGATCTGCTTTATGAACTAGCACTCGCTGATTATTACACTTCATTAAAGGTAAACCGCGTCTCTGGACCTGCTTTACAGGACTTTATACGCCTTTATAACCGACTTATTACCAAACCAAGCCGCTGACACCACTGTTTAACTGTTCACGTGGTCGGTCTCTCTCTCTCTCTCTCTCTCTCTCTCTCTCTCTCAGACTCGCTGACTATCTTTCTCTCTCTGACTATCTCTCTCTCTCTGACTCTATCTTTCTCTCTCTATCTCTTTCTGACTATCTATTTCTCTCTATTTCTCTCTCTCTCTCTCTCTCTCTCTCTCTCTCTCTCTCTCTCTCTCTCAGAAGGTAAGGTATATAATGTCTGCTGGTTTATAGAGTCGTTATGTCCGCGGGACGGTTAGCTAGGCTAGGCTAACGTTAGCATGTCGGCCGCTCAGACAGGGTACCGGTGTTAGCCTGTCAGCTACATAAACTGAACTCTGTGAGGAAGGTGGAGGAGAAGCTGTCATGTCTCCACGGGGTTAGTCATAGGGTGTAGTGAGCGGCGAGCAGCTCTGTGTGTGATTACAATGACTTTAACTGAAATAGGGCCCGATACACAGATCCTCCACACACCCAGCAGATCCTCTCCTTCACATACAGCAGAACCTCCACACACACATACACAGCAGACACTCCACACACACACACACACACACACACACACACAGCAGACACCCCCCCCACACACACACACACATCCAGCAGATCCTCCACACACCCAGCACCTCCTCTCCTTCACATACAGCAGACCCTCCACACACACACACACACCCAGCAGATCCTCCACACCCAGCAGGTCCTCTGCTTCACACAGCAGATCCTCTCCTCCACACAGGAGGTTCTCTACATAGAGCAGATCCTCTACATACAGGAGAGTCTCAACACACAGCAGACCCTCTCCACCGCACAGCAGACCCTCTCCTCCGCTCAGCAGACCCTCTCCTCCGCACAGCAGACCCTCTCCTCCGCTCAGCAGACCCTCTCCTCCGCTCAGCAGATTGTCTCCTTCACACAGCAGATCCTTGACATACAGCAGATCCTCTCCTCCACACACTCTCCTACACACAGGAGATTCATTACATACAGGAGGTTCTTCTCCACACACCAGATCCTCTCCTCCACACAACAGATCCTGTACAAACAGGAGATTCTCTAGACACAAGAGGTTCTTCTCTTCCACACAGCACACCCTCTACACGAAGGAGATTCACTACACACAACAGATCCTCTCCTCCACAAAGTTTATCCTCTCCTCCACACAGCAGATCAACTCCTCCACACAGGATATTTTCACCACCACACAGCAGATCTTCAACACAATACAGTAGATGTTCTTTTCTGAAGCTTATCTGCATATGTTATGACATGTAAAAATAACTTAAACTTAAAAAAACACCCCCACTTTTGTTACTAAATAAAACTGTCTAAAAGATTGTTGAAGTGAGTGTGATCACAATGGCAATATCTAATGAGCTCTTTGATGCCTTCAAAAAGAAGGTTGTAGATGCATATGATTCTGTGAAGTGGTTTAAAAAGATCTAGTTTCTCTTAGAAATCAGCCATTTCACTGTCCGGAAAATCATTTACGTGGAGAACATTTAAATCAACTGCCAACGGGCTGTCCTAGCACATTCACTCCAACAGCAAGACATAGAAGACTGTACAACTTTGATCACCATCAGGACAAGACTTTAGTTTGCTAGAGAACACTTACACAAGTAACCAGGACTTCTGGAACAATGTGCTTTGAAAGGATGAATCCAAAGTTGAATTATTTGAGAAAAGTAACAGACGACATGTTTGTCATGGTTTAGGGCTGCTTTGCAGCAGCAGGGCCTGGCGAGTGAAACCACTGTGAAATATTTATTGTGTCAAAGGGGGTGTTAGGAAAATGTAATACTGTCTGTACAAAGACTGACGACAAAACATCACATCACTGAAAGCATTCCGCATGGAGGAGTGGAAAATCTTTCTCTTAGTCGATGTCAAAGACTAGTAGAGGATTTTAGGAAACATCTAAACATGTAGAAATTTTCACAGACCCTAATTAGTTGCTACTGTTAACTGTTATGTCCACCAGCGAACTAACACCTGAGTATTAGAACAGACGTTTAGGAGACCAGCGTCCCCTAACTAAGTAACTATAAGTAGTTTGACCAGAGGAGGAGGGGTCTCACTTTTGTGAGCCTGGTTCTCCCATGGTTTTTTCCTCCAGCTCAGAGGGAGTTTTACTCCTTGCCACTGTCGCCCTTTGACTTGCTCACTAGGGGATTTTATGTCTTACGCTTTGTTCATGTGTTGTTAACCTTTTAATTTTTGGATTTCTGTGAAGCTGCTCTGTGAAGGGTGCTATACAAATAAATTTTGATTTGATGATTTGATTTAATCTATTTGACATTATTTCAGCTAAAGGAAAAAGACCAGCTATTAGGACATATGGTGCCCTAACTTTTTTCCCTACAATAAAATTGCATTTCTACTAATTATATTTGCTAAGGATTTTATAAAATACACTTCTTCAATTTTGTGTTTAGTTATCTCACATTTATCTCTCAATATTGAAAAAATGAAGATCATAAGTGTTCATGGGGTCCCAAAATATTTTCACCACTGCATAATTTAAAAAGCCAAAATGTATTAAAAATTAAAAATCCATAACTACAATTTAGATTAGTTTACAAATATTTATTGATCACTGAGCATTTTAATATCCCAGGTCATATACCAATTATGCACAAAATGACTTAAAATAAATAACATTGACAATTCCATTTCGACAATTGGTGGAATACAATGCAATCAGCCATTGTTGGGTCATGTTCTGACTCTCCAAAATGCTTCCACACCAACGTGTTTGCTGCATTTACACTCCTTGCTGGTTGCAATCTGAAAAAAATGTCATTTTTCAGTAGACATTAATCTTCTCTTTTGACATATTAGACACCAAATGTGTTTTCAACTTTGAATTAAAAAAATTCCAACATTTTGAGATTCTGGGTATATGAGCTATAAGTCTTGCTGATCAGTACAATAAAAAATGTTGCTTTCTGTGTAATGAATATAAAATGTTATGGTTTACCTTTTTTGAAATGCAAAAATATCTAAATAAAAACACACAAACCCTTTTAGGAAATGCTAAATAAATGCTATTTTTTGTTTTTATTTGCTTCAGTAAATTGTTTCATAAACAGTCATGCAAACAAACTGTAAGTAGAAACATTTCCTTTTAATGGTTGCCCCGTTTTAATACTGAACTCAAGTGCTTTAAGTTGCACGCATTGCTGACACTGGCATCGTTATTCACACAAACATGGCTTGTGTAAAGCATTGGCAAAAGGGCACCTATGGCATCTTCACGTGAACTTAGTCACCATGTCCTAAACCATATATCAGCTAGAGCGGTTCTAGTATATAGGCTTGAGTAAATGACTTACTGCAACAAAGCCCTTTTTAAAACTCTTGATATTGGAAGACACATTGACTGAGCTGCTGTCTACTTTATTTTGCTGCAGCAGTCAGATATCGGGACACTTATTAACACACAGTATATGTGTGTAGATTTCTCCACAGGTTGCTACCCACTGCAACCATGCCATCAGACCTAGCTAAGAAGAAGGCTGCAAAGAAGAAGGAGGCAGCCAAAGCTCGTCAGCGCGTCAAGAAACATGAGGAGGTGAGCGCGGACGCAAAACAGCCGGAGGAAAACGGAGCAGATCCTAATGGGGAAGCTAATGGAGGTGTGTTTCTTAAATGCCATTTAAATAGATAAAGAACACATAATGACAGTAACATCACCTGAGAGAAGATAACATATTTAAAGTTAAAATATTTTGCTCTTTTGTGAATTGCCTTTGCATTGTTATGTACCGTTGAAGCAGGATCACTGTTTTATACATGCTATTCTTACTCCTTTGAGCTATTGCCATTCTGAGCCACAGGGGGTGGACAAAGTAAGAGGAATGCCAAACCGTATATTTATATCAAAGACCTAAATAGGAGAAGGATCCACAGACTCTTCTTCAGTTCCAGACCTATTTTGAATGCTGTTATAAAATCATGATCTTGACCATATCTCAATATTGAACTAGAACTCTCTAGTTCAAAGCAGGAGGAATTCTGCCTCTATCTAGCCTCCAATGTATTATGAGGTTCAGTGGTTTTTAGATGTGGGAAGATCTTTATGAACATCCACCAAAACACAGGATATGAATTTGACACTGCTCTAAAACCATTTATAAATTTGGGCATATTCTTAGTCTTCTAATGCACAAATGCTCTCTCAACTTGTTATACAGCAGAACTGTAGAGGAAGGAATAGTGATATCAAAGCAGGGAAAAAGCCATATGTGTTGTAGACATTTATATGAGGATTTTATATGGACGACCTTTAAAATTAAGGTTCACTTTGCTGCTGGGTTTGCACAGACATACAGACAAGTGACCAAAGTAGTGGATGAATGAACAGAAACATGGGGGTTTGGATTCCCTTGGTATTTAAGCACTAATTGATTACTGAATTTTGGAGCTTTCACTCTGAGCTTTTATAATCTGATTTGTTTTGACAGATGTGAACACTCCATCTGTATTCAGGAGTGCACCAAACAACCAAACCATAGTCCTCCAAAAATGATGGGTCTCAGTCCACTTCCAAGTTCATATTAACTTGTGCATTATAAGTGTGTGTGTGTGAGTGTGTGTGAGTGTGTGTGAGTGTGTGTGTGTGTGTGTGTGTGTGAGAGAGAGAGAGAGAGAGAGAGAGAGAGAGAGAGAGCCCTATGATGGAGTAGCTCCCTGTCTAGGGTTGTTTCCTGATATTTAACATATTTTTGTTATCTTACATATAATCTATATGTGTTACATGTCATTGCTAAGTGTAAGTTTATTTTGCAGCATTTCTACAGTGTATGGTTTAATGTGCACTATGATCCGAGGATCACAGGTTTGAATCCTGTGTTATGCTGCTTACGATCAGTAGCTAGAATCAGGGAGAACAAAATAGGACATGCTCTCTCTGGGTGGGTAGATGGCGCTGTCTCCCCACATTACGGTGTGATGCTGGCTTGGCTGCTCTGGCTGCCCTGCAGGTGGTGAAAGAGGTGGTGTGATATGGAATATGCAGTTTTGCAATTTCCCTGTGGGATTAATAAAGTAATCCAGATTCTGATTCTAATATAACACATTTTGGTGTGTTTCCAGTGCAGAGAAAATGAGGGAGAAGAAATATGCTGTATTTTATATTTGTCTATTCTGTCTGTCCCTCACTGCCACCCCTCTGTTTCACTTTTTGCAGACGTGACTGCGCTAACTAAAGAGCTGGATGAGTTTGAGTTGCGTAAGATGGAGGCGCGAGCAGTCACAGGTGTCTTGGCATCCCACCCGAACAGTACAGATGTTCACATCAGCAGTCTTTCACTCACCTTCCACGGCCAGGAGCTGCTGAGTGACACAAGCCTGGAGCTGAACTCAGGCAGACGCTATGGGCTCATCGGCCTCAATGGCACAGGTATGGCAGCAGCTGTTGATCATGCTGTTGTAATGGACACTGTAGCACTTTGAGATGGAAGCAGCACTGTTAGAGTTAAATGAATATTTCCAGCATTTTCCAATTTTAATCTCCCACATCTGTTGACAATCACAAACAGTATTTTCAAAGTACATCTATATACTTTTAAATCTACTTGAAAAGCAAAAAAAAACATAGAATCAGTTGCAAAATTTCCTGAAATGTATCATATAATTATTGTAATGCAGTTTTCACTGATGTAAATATAATGTGATGTGATGATATGAAGTGAATCTGACAATTATTTACATTGTTTTTACATCAAATTTAATTTTATGTAAAATTAAAGGTATGTTTTCTTCCAAAATTTTAACTTATTAGCTGGTCTAGATTTTTTATTTTACACATAATTTGAATCTGGCAGTTATTCTTCATATTGTCTGTAAATTTCATGATAAATACTCCGGAATAGCTTGATTTGACTTTTTCATCTTCTGTAAAGCTGCAGTTTTGGACAGACCAAATTTTGTATGACACCAAAGATATTACCTGATTATCTTCCAATATTGTTGAATTGATTTCCTGCAACAGTGTCATCTCTCAACTGCATCTTTCAAGAATATGTTCACATAAACAAATATTGGTGGTATTCAGCAGCTGCCCATTAACTTCTTTACTGCATCTCTGTAACAGGTTTTGAGTTACAGTAAGTATAGGGACACTAATGAGGCTTAGCAGATCCTGCTGCTTTAATAAAGCATTATTATTATTATTATTATTATTATTATTATTATTATTAGAGCCTAGATAATATTATTCTTTGTGATACATATATAACCTGATACTAAAATAATAGAGTGCTAAGCTGGGGATGACCAGCTTTCAGACAGCTGTGACTAGTTGCAACAATTATCAGTCTCTGTATGTCACTTTTGGCAGGCAAGTCCATGCTCCTATCTGCTATTGGTCATCGAGAGGTTCCTATCCCAGAGCACATAGATATCTATCATCTTACACGTGAGATGGCTCCTAGTGAGAAGACAGCATTGGAGTGTGTCATGGAGGTCGACAAGCAGAGGATCGAGTTGGAAAAGGAGGCAGAAAGATTAGCGCATGAGGATTGTGAGTCACACACTCAAACATAGCAATTCTGAACCGAATCCAGACAAGGAGAAATTTTTGATTACAAGAAAAAATGTTTTTTAAAAATGTATTTTGTTACTGAATGTGTTTTATAGCATCAGCTTACACTAGTGCATCTGAAAAAATAGAGTATAGTAAAAGAGTTCATTCATGATCAGAATTTTATCCACATCTAAGAGTTAAACTCATTATTATATATTCATTATATGTAAAATGACATTTCATGCCTTTTTTGTTTTACTGTTGATCAGTTTGGCTTATATAAACCAGAAATCCAGAATCTCATAATATTAGGAAAATTGTGATTAGAATAGATTACTAAGCACAGAATCAACTTTGAAACAAAAAAGCTTCATCACTTTAAATGTAATTCATTTAAAATTATATGTAAAATTAATTGAATTCAATTATCAAAAACCTTTGATCAACCTTTGATCTTTTTTGAGATGCAGTAGATGTTCATAGATAAACATCACATACATATATACATATAGATTTCATAATACAAGAGCCTCTTTGTAATATTTTAATGTAAAATGCAGATAAAATTACCTAAATTTCCCCATTTCTGACAGTATCAGTTAATGTCCTCTAGAGGGTGTGGTTTTGTTGCTTTTGCTGGAATCCAAGCACCCGTATTTTGTAGTTGAATCAGCTAATAGTCCATTTAGCTGATGTCCGGTTTGAAATATTTCAAATGTGTTTTTTTCCTCGTCCACTTTCAGAATTAAAGTGTTACATTTCAAAAGATATTAATTGGCAGCAATAAAATATAAGCTATGAGTAAGATTACAAGTGGAATATTGGTAAATATAGTTTAACAAATAATCGTTAATTAATAAAAAGAAAGGGTACACACTTATTTTGACTTGTGCTGCCCTGATTTGTTTTAGATTCAGTAAAATATCTGGGAATATTTTTTACATCTTTCCTGATGAGTATGGAATCTGGCAAGGAAAATTAACCAACTGAATCCTAGACTTATTTTGTTTTCATTTATTAGAAATGATTCTATAATTATTACAAATTACAATTAAAGATTTTCCTTATAATTTTCCAATAATGTCCACAAACATCACAGTATTTATGTAAGGAATGTCAGGAATGACTTCTGCACAGAATCATACAGTCTCCCCTTTTATTTGACAAACAAACTTTAAAAATGATGAAACCTGCTTTTTCTCTGGTATATTTTTATAAAAGGGAATTCCAATAGAATTTTTATAAGGCAATTTAGATACTCAGATTATATCAAAGTTATATCAAAACCTGGTGATACATAGGCAGTAAGTTGAATCAAACACAGGTGTGTTATGGTAAAAAAAAAAAAAGAAAATCTTGTTTTCCTCCCTGTAGCGGAATGTGAAAAACTGATGGAGATATATGAGCGTTTGGAGGAGCTGGACGCAGACAAAGCTGAGGTTCGAGCTTCACGAATTCTCTACGGTTTGGGCTTCACTCCAGCCATGCAGCGCAAAAAGCTGAAAGACTTCAGTGGCGGCTGGAGAATGCGTGTCTCCTTGGCCAGGTACAACAAATCAGCAAAATGTGGAAAAATTCTTTTTTTGTTGTTTTGAATGATTTGTGAAAAGATAAGAGATGGAAAAGGTTTGTGTATCTCTTGTTTGAACACTTCCATCACATGGGTTCAAAGCTGATTTTTGCTTTGATTCATTTTGGCTTTTTTTTACTCTTTCTTTTCCTCTCTTTCTCTTTCCGTTACACACTCTCAGAGCCCTGTTCATTAAGCCATTCATGTTGCTGCTGGATGAGCCCACTAACCACCTTGACCTGGATGCTTGTGTGTGGCTGGAGGAAGAACTGAAATCGTATGTGTTCCTCTTCTCACTCCACTTACTCTCAATTAAAGCTGAAGAACATCAGCACTGTTAGACAAGATGAGTGTAGGTCTGTCTCACTTAAAGTGATGGTGTGTAAATGATCAATTATCATAAGGAGGAAAAGGATAAAGTCAGATGTGTTGGGGTTCAAGAGATGTGCACAGAAGCCTTGACAGTGAAAATGAATATTTCTAGAAAGAAAATATTTGGTATCCTTGTTAAGTATAGGTCTACACTTTCATTTCAGCAGGGCATGTTTCAGTTAATTGTTTTATTTTTGTTTTTTTTTTCCATTTTTGCAACTTCAACCAGTTAAAGTTCAAATACCTCTTCTTAAAACCAGTGGGTCTGATTTATTTACTTCGCTATGGTCATTGCAGAAAGCATAACTCTTAGGAAGAGAGACAAGGAACCAATTAACTCATCCAGGGATGAACTGCATGACATATAAATATGACAGATACTTGTCTCAAAATGAAATCTCAAAAAGAATCACAAATAGGCTTTCTTATGTAGTTTTTCGTTATTAAAAGAACACTAACTGTATTATGGTTGGAAAAGGAAAACTGTGTACATTACAATGTTGGTCTGAGTGCGGCCTGTACATTTAGCTTTTACTTCTTTTCAGGTTCAAGAGAATTCTTGTACTCATCTCGCACTCCCAAGACTTCTTGAATGGTGTTTGTACGAACATCATCCATCTGCATCAAAGAAAACTCAAATACTACACTGTGAGTAATTTCAGACACCTGCTTCCCCACAACCAATGAATAACTATTTCAGCACTAGAGATGGGGTGGTTTGTGAGTGTAGCTAAATTCAGTGTAACTAAGTTCAACAAGGTACAGGATCTCCTGGAAAAGGAGGTGCAAACAATTAAAAGTAAAGGTACTTTGAGTTAGTCTGTTAATGTATTTTGATAAAGAAGTGTAAAGCACCACTCAGAGTGCACAATCATCAGGGTAGAGATGGTGAAATGAGGAGGTGCTAACTGGGTGCTGGGCTTAAAGCTTACGCTACCAGACCCTACTTCAATCTCTTAAGCTAGCTAACCGCAGACTGGGCAATAAGAGAACACATAGACTGCCTAGACTTAAATAATAACAAAAAGTAAAATTTTCTTTTTCTCTAGTTATTTTATCTGAAACCGAAGGAAAAGGAAGGGACTATGACCTGAGTTTCTTTGTCTGTAGAACATGTGATTGATAGCTATGCTTTTGATTGAAGGGTAATTATGACCAGTACGTGAAAACAAGGGAGGAGGTTGAGGAGAACCAGATGAAGCGCTACAACTGGGAGCAGGATCAGATAGCACACATGAAGGTAAAGCACTGCTGCCTTGTGCACATGCTTTGAACTCCCCTTATAGTAATCTGTAAATGTAAATGATCTGCTTTTTTAAATGTCTACAAGCAAATAATTCCTCTTCAAATCTTATTTTATATCTGTCATAAATACATCTACTTATTTGTTATTTTTCAAATTCATGTCTTATTTTTTTTTTCATCTTTGCAACAAACAGAATGTATTTTGAACAACAATAGACTGTAAAGAACTGAATAAATCGTCTGTGTTTTCTCTGTGTCTGTGTTTTTCCACATAGAACTATATTGCTCGATTCGGTCACGGCTCAGCTAAGCTAGCCCGCCAGGCTCAGAGCAAAGAGAAGACCCTGCAGAAGATGGTGGCCTCAGGCCTGACTTCCCGTGTAGTGAACGATAAGGTCTAGCACTCATACCCACTGCACTCTCTGTAGCCACTTGGCTGATTTGAAAGTGCCTTGAGACATATCTTGTCGTGTACCAACAGCCATTGCTCAATGTGTGATGTTGAAATGAAGCTACATTTGATAAATGACTCTTCACATTCAGTGAAGATCCCTAAAACAGTTCTTTGTGTGTAAGAAATCTGCTCTTTAAGCTAAAAATCTTTGGTCAGTACTGTTCTATCATTTAGTTATTTAATACTGTTCACGACCAAGGGTGTTGCATCAAAATAAAAAAGGTTCCCATGAAATACTCCTGCAGCTAGATTTATCATGTCTTTTTACATAAAAACATGCTTACATCACCACATGCAGATAAGGACGGCTAACAGACAGCTCATATTGACCATCTTGATTCATTGTGACTAAGGAGAATTTATGCAAAGACTCACGCATAACATTTTTATGTCCCAAATAGCAACATTATTGGATAAAATCCTTCCCAACTTTCAATCGAAGTCAACGAAAAAGATTGTTGAGCATTTCTGTTGGTTCATTCGTCATGAATTTTTTGACAAAGTGTAAAGATTATGTTAATGTGAAGGAGGTACAAGTTTTTGAGTGGGAGTGTGGAGTTGCATAAAGCACATTTGTGAATGTTTGTTTTGAAAGTGCATTCTGTTGTTTTAACCTGGAGCTTCTTTTCTTTCCCTCTCCAGACTCTGTCATTTTATTTTCCTCCCTGTGGGAAGATCCCGCCCCCTGTCATCATGGTGCAGAATGTCAGTTTCAGATATTCTGAGGACACGGTACGTATGGAGTCCAGCTGAGAGTGTCTGCTGACTGCATATTCTCTCACTCAGTACAACCTGTGATGTTTCTTCTGATGTTTCTCAATGGTTCACGTAACAGTACAGTCCAACATCTTGATCATTGAAAAACCTTGTATCTCCAAAATGTTAAATTTACAGTGGGGCAAAAAAGTATTTAGTCAGCCACTGATTGTGCTAGTTCTCCTACTTATAAAGATGAGAGAGATCTGTAAGTTCTTTACTTACTTACTTTGTAACATAGCCTTATTTGGTAATGACAGAGGTTAAACGTTTCCTGTAAGTCTTCACCAGGTTTGCACACACTGTAGCTGGTATTTTGCCCCATTCCTCCATGCAGATCTCCTCTAGAGCAGTGATGTTTCGGGGCTGTTGCTGGGCATCACAGACTGTCAATTCTCTCCACAAATCTTCTATGGGATTGGGGTCTGGAGACTGGCTAGGCCACTCCAGGACCTTGAAATGCTTTTTACAGAGCCACTCCTTTGTTGCCCGAGTGGTGTGTTTGGGATCATTCACCATCTTCAACGCTCTCACTGATGGAAAGAGGTTTTGGCTCAAAATCTCATGAAACATGGCCTCATTCATTCTTCCCTTAACACGGATCAGTCGTCCTGTCCCCATGTTTCTTACCCCATGCTTCACAGTAGGTATAGTGTTCTTGGGATGCAACTCAGCATTCTTCTTCCTCCAAACACAAGTAGTTGAGTTTTTACCAAAAAGTTCTATTTTGGTTTCATCTGACCACATGATATTCTCCCAGTCTTCTTCTGGATCATCCATATGGTCTCTGGTGAAATTCCGATGGGCCCGGACATGTACTGGCTTCAGCAGGGGGACATGCCTGGCACTGCAGGATTTGAGTCCCTCTTGGCGTAGTGTGTTACTGATGGTAGCCTTTGTTACTTTGTTCCCAGCACTTGATATTTAGAATGGACATGGATCATGGCTAGTGACCAATTGAAACAGAATTTGTTTATTTATGATACTCAGTAATTTTACTGAATCGTACAGTTGTCAATGCATGTTGTCTTGTCACTCTCACTACAACCTTTTGTCAGATGTTTATATGATGAAATAAAGGACATTCATATGCGTCATATACGTTGTTGTTCCTGACAAATACATGTACTCTTAGCAATGACATGCTCTGCTAACTTTCCTTGCCTTTTTATTTTGTAAAAGCCACGTATTTATAAGAACTTGGAGTTTGGAATTGACCTGGACACACGGGTGGCTTTAGTGGGGCCCAACGGAGCAGGGAAGTCCACACTACTGAAACTGCTGATGGGAGAGGTCAGTTGGGTGTGACAGAATTTAAGTACATAAATAAGTTGTGTTTTTGCTGCAGTTTAAGTGTTTATATGTGCACACAACCCACTTTGTTTTTCATTTATTGAATTTTCATTCATTTATGTACTTATTTTTTTTTAACTCCTAGCTGCTTCCAACAGATGGTATGATCAGAAAACACTCCCATGTGAAGATTGGCAGGTATCACCAGGTAAGGACCTTGTTATTTTAGCCATGTTTTATAAAAATGTTTTAGCAGATTTCTTGGTTATGCTTTTGCTTAAATGTCATATGAAATATATAGTCCATACGTCTCTACAGGGTGTATGAAAGTGAAATGAAAGTGTAGATACTGTATAAAAATCTGCCATTCATTAAAGGTTCACACATGGAGCCAAACCTTTATTTGAGGAAAGTCAGAAAATATCTGCATTTAAATATACTCAGGTTTGTAAAAGTAAAAAAGTAAATGCTTTAACAGAACAAAGTAAAAGTGACCAGCTGTACTGTAAAACATACAGAGCATTTATTGGTTTAATTTAATCAGACATTCTCCTAACTCCTAATTGTTTTGTTTGGTCAACAATACACATTGACCCTCATAAACATTACAGAGGCCTTCTTATTCTCAGGCTTTGACCATGGAGGGCTGTGCTGGGATTTGAACTCCTGTCTTTTGACAAACAGGCAGACAGTTGTGCCACTCTCAAGCTCTGAAATCATGTAGATCTGTGTTCAAGAAAGAACAGATATGTAATTTATTCAGAATCGTATTTTTATGTAGTGTAATATCACACCTCTAAAGTGGCACAGCAGTCTAACTGCTGCTCATTAAGTGTGAGTACAATATAGTATATTTCAGTACATATTTGAATCAGTATATTCAACACAGTTGAATATTTCAAGGACAAGAAATGATTTGTATACATATTTTGGAACTAATTCTGTTATTAATCCTAAAAATCTAAATATCACTTCCAAACAGAATTCGTAAGCACTCTAAGAAATACAGCTACTTGAGTATCTTTCAAAACTGCTTACAACTAGTAACTAGTGTTTTCCGCATAATATTGCTTTTATTAAGTGTGTTTTGATTTTGGAGATGTTGAGACTTGTTTTTTTTTTTATTATTTACAGCATCTGACAGAACAGCTGGAGTTAGATCTGTCCCCTCTTGAATACATGATGAAGTGCTTCCCAGATATCAAAGAGAAAGAGGAGATGAGAAAGATCATTGGACGCTATGGCCTTACGGGCAAACAGCAGGTGTGTGTGTTTGTGTTTGTGTGTGTGTAAGTTTTGTAAAGAACTGAACTTTAGATCCCGACCTTGTTTTAGGTGATTTATACAAAATTAACATATTGCTTCAAGGCCAGTGTTTCTGATTAATTTCTAGAAATGGATAGAATATGAACAAATACAGTTTTCATTTGGGAGCTAACCTCTGAACTGGTCCTATAGGTAAGTCCCATCAGGAACCTCTCAGATGGTCAGAAGTGCCGCGTTTGCTTTGCCTGGCTGGCATGGCAGAACCCCCACATGCTGTTCTTGGATGAGCCCACCAATCACCTGGATATCGAGACGATTGATGCACTGGCTGATGCCATCAATGACTTTGAGGGAGGGATGATGCTGGTCAGTCACGACTTCAGACTTATCCAGCAGGTATGGATTAGTTTGGTGGATAAAACCTATTACGCTTTCAGCAGTGAGCATCAGAGCTGTCATCCAGATCTTTGAAACACTACTGCATTTTTCTTCTAGGTGGCTCAAGAGATCTGGGTGTGTGAGAAGCAGACCATCACCAAATGGAACGGAGACATTCTGGCATACAAAGAGCACTTGAAGTCGAAGATTGACAAACAGACGCATGATGTTTAAAGCTGTGTTAGCTGGACTCTTCTCTCCACAACATGGATAGATAATTTTCTCTTGCTCCTCTTACAATATGCATGTCAGCTAAGAACATTTCAAACAGCATCAGTTCTTGGACTTCCCCACAAAAAGTTTGAGGGTGGATTGTAATTGCATTCCAGTGCTCCATTCATTCATGATTGACAGCTCAAAAATGACATGCATATATCCTCGTATATCTACAACTTCACACAAATCCTGCTCTCAGTGACAGTTTTCCTTCTATTTAATATTATAAATGCAATAACGTTGAATAAATCAAAGTTTGGTCAAAGTGGTTAGTTAGAGAGTTCTGTCTAGTTGCATAAAGGATTCAGCAAGCCCGTTATGTACACTGTATGAGTTCGTGTTTTCTTTTTTCTTTTTTTTTTCTTTTTTTTCCCATGTCAAGCATCTACTGGTAGGATCAGAATAATTCTGAAGAACGGTTAGTAACTTTTAGAAGAATGATTCACCATTCAGTGCATTGCTACAAATGGAGTTCAGTATATTAATGTCCGTATCTTCACTGTTCACAGATATCAGATATACTTTATGGTTAAACGTATTGGGACAGCTGCTAATTTTATTAAAGTCAAGGGTATTGAAAAGAGTTTCTACTGTCTCTATTGTCCAGGAAAGGCTTTCTACTAGATTTTGGAGCATTGCTGTGTGGATTTGATAGTGTTCAACAACACGAGCGTTAGTGAGGTCAGAATGTTGAATGATCGCCACTCCACCTTATTCCCAACTCTCTTTCCAAAAGTATTGAATGGAGAACACAGTTCCATTGCTCCACAGCTTATTGCTGGGGGGTTTATACCCCTGTGCTCACGCCTGACATTAGGTTGGTGTCTATCCTCCCCAGCAAATAAAATTCTAAAGGCAGTATTTATTTACAGGACCTAGAAAAGCTGAGAACTCCATTCCAATCTCTTCAGAGTTGACCTTGCCTGGTCCTCACTCCCCGAGCTTAGACCTATTACACATTTATTCTTTATTGGCTACTGTACCATTGTTGTGGTAAGTTTGTTCACAATGATCTTTATCAGAACAATATTGTTACACTGTCAATTCCTATTTCACTTTAACTTACAGTATTAACTAGGCTGTCTGAAATTACTATTCATCATTTATTATAAGAATCTGTTGATTTCACAGAATTTTAGTTGACCACCTGTCAGTGCATAATCTCAATGTTTCATCTATAACTGATGTTATAGACAAAATTCGCTGTTGTGAAAGTGTTGCATCAGACCAGCTTTACAGTTTCAGAACACTGGGTTATTTTTTTTTTTTTGTCTTCTGCTTCTCTTTTTGAGACAAGTAGATACTCTGCCATGTCACTGCACCAGTATAAAGAAAATGGGAATCCACTTTCTTTTTAGTTGGTCAAGGAACCGATATATTCAGTCTTATAAATAATGCTGAATTTCATGCAAATGAAACTTGAGTACATGAGGTCTGTTCACTGGAAAAGACACTTTGAAGGGTGTCAACACACCATCATTTACAGTGTTTCAATCTGTGTGGGCAGAACATATGTAGTAATTCATGAGGGGAAAAACAGTTTGTTTAATAATAAACATGAAATACGTCCAAGTTCCACAGCTGCTTTCACAAAATGCACAGCTATCATTTAAAAGTTTAAAACTTTTGCACAGCAGTTAAATAACAATATTTTTGCAGTTTTATTCATTAGAATAGCTGTGCTATTAAATTTAGGTTCTTTTAGCAATGTCATAGAACAGGGGTCAGCAACATGTGGCTCCACTGCAGAATTTTAAATAATAATCCTCTGCAGTAAAATAGAGCTTTCATATCTTTCAACAAATTAAGAAGCAGTCAGCTTGAAAAAGTCCTGCTCTTCAAGAAAAAAACAGGTTTCTGGTTATGAACAAAGTCCTGCCCTTCAACAAAAGAGCCAATCACCTTGATACTTACTGATAAAATACTGCCATTTAACCAGATGGGCTAATCAGCTTGCTGCTTTTGAGCAAAGTCCTGCCCTTCAACAAAGAGTCAATCAGTTTGCTGGTTAAGTGCAGCTCAGCGCCCAGGACAAGCAGAAAAATCATGTTTTTCATTCATTACTGAGCCAAATGCTACAAACTATTCACAAGGTTTTATCATTTACATGCCACTGAAAATATGTCTGTCCCATGCCTGGTAGAGTGATTTCTAAATCTTCTGCACTTCAAACAGTTAGACAGGACTACACTCTGTAATGCCAGACAGGGCAGAGTTCATGATATAAGCATTGATTATAGCCACAATAATAACCTCTAGTTTGAGGGATTGCTGCCCATTCGTCTTTAGAAAAGGCTTTACATTTTGTGAGATTCTTGGACCATCTTGCATTATTCTAAATTTTTGATTATGTTCAGGTCGGGAACTGTGATATCCTTGGTAAAATAATCAGCTTGCACTTCTTGAAGTAGTCCACTGTGGAGTTTGCTGTTATTTAACCGAATCCTTTCTTCCATCTACCAGTATAATTTTCCCTGTGGCACTGGCTGCAATACAAGCTTGAAGCATGATTGACAATTGGAGGGTTTTATTTTATGAAATTCTGCACCCTTTTATCTTAAGCGTGTCTTAATTCACTGTGGCTAATCAGGGAGGAAAGTAAGACTGCTTTATTAACACTATAAAATGGTAGTTCTAGAAAAGTCTCTTATTAAATAAATCACTCCTGAATTTTGGATATAAGAAACAAAGTGATTTTATTTCAGTATACCTCCAGTATTCCAGTATATTTCAGATTGGATTCTGACTAGGACATGCCTACTCTTACTACTGGACCTGGACTAGTTTCCCACCCTGCAATGGACTAGCTGCTCACCCTCCATCACCAACTGTATAGAAATGTACTGTTACTATTATGTCCACCAGCAAACTAACATTACTTCAGTACACCCGAGTATTACAACAGACCAGAGGAGGATGGGTCCTCTCCCTTGTGAGGAACAGCTACTACTACTGTTACTACTATTACTACTACTGCGGTTACTATTACTATTACTACTGTTACTACTACCACTATTATTACTACTGCTGCTGGTATTACAATCACTGCTACTACTACTATCACTGCTATTACTAATACCATGACTACTGTTACTGCTCATATTATGGCTACTGTTACTACTACAACTACTGCTGTATCTTCTGCTGCTGTCAGTATCACTATCACTGCTTTTGCTGCTGCTACTACTATTATGACATCTAGTTTATTTCATGAATACTATTTTATTTCAGTATAGCTCAGATTGGATTCTGACTGGGACATGCCTTCTGCTACTACTACTACTACTACTAATAATAATAATAATAATAATCCTATTAATACTGCTGTTTTTACTTCTATCACTGCTTTCTACTACTACTATTGCCACTACTATTACTGTTACTATTACAACTACTATTACTATTACTTGTACTACTATTACTACTACCACTATTATTTTGACTACTACTTCAAAAACTACTACTAGTACTTTCATTACTACTACTACTACTACATCTACTAATAATAGATAGATGGATGGAGTAATTAAAAATTAATTTCACAGCGAATCTATTGCTGACTAATGTTTGGTTAAGACATCTTGCAGCTTTGCTTGGCCGCTGGGTTACACAACTACAGATTAGTTGATTTTCACATGTACATCATTATTTGCTGCTTCACTGCCTAATCTCACCCTACAAGAAGCACAATTGTTCACACTTTACACCAGAACACAACTGCAGTCACACCACTCCACTGTATAAGAATGAACATCAAAATATTCCTGTGTTTAACTGGAATCTTGTTTCTGTCTGTTCATCTCTGCCTTGTTGGAAGTAATGGATCTAATACGGTAAGATGGTCAATGGAATTGCTCTACAAAATATGACATTTTTATGAAAAGATATATTAAAAATGGATGATGCATAATAACAATAATAATAATTTGTGATAATTGGCTTTTTTTTTTATTTGTTAAAGAAAAATCGAGATCCACCAAATAAAAAAAAATATTTTTCGGTAAGACTGATACACATTGTATTTTTAAGAGTGTTTATGTTGTTAATATGAGTACTGTATGATGTTTAGTATGATGACCGCTGGGAAACAATAGGTCTTAATCACTAAAGGAATGTTTTAAACCCCACATATGCTGTTTTCACATAGATGTTGATATTCACCAATGTTTCCTTATTAGGGATCGTTCAATTTATAAGGACAGTGGGATCCATTATTATAAGAGCAGAGCTGTGAACAATTCTATGGCTTAAAAAAACATTGTGAATCTGATGTAGATGTAGAATTTAAGGAAAAATGTACAGTAGATACACTGTATGGACAAAAATGTTGGGAAAACTGCTCATTCATAGTTTCTTCAGAAAACAAATGTATTGTAAAAAGTTATGCTTTTGATTTTTGTTGGAGTAACTGTCTCGACTGCCCAGAGAAGGCATATACTAGATTATGGAATGTTGCTGTGAAGCTCTAATTGCATTCAGCAACAATAGTGTTAGTGAGGTCAGGATTGTTGGATGATCAGCACTCCAACTCATCCCTAACTCCACAATTCTTCCAAAAGTGTTAAAGGGAAAACCATCATTCTAGAGAACACAGGTCCACTGCTCTACAGCTCAGTGCTGGGTGGCTTTATACCCCTCTAGCCCACGTCTGGTTTTAGGTTTTAGGTGCCAATAGGATCATGTTTATCTTTAGGGGTCGCCACAGTGGATCATCTGCTTCCATCTTGCCCTATCCCCTGCCTCCTCTACTGTTACACCAGCCATCTCCATGTCCACCTTCATTACATCCATAACCTTCTCTGAGGTCTTCCTCTTCTCCTTCTGCCCCGCAGCTCCATCTCCAACATTCTTTGTCCAATATATCCACTATTCCTCCTCAACACATGTCCAGACCATCTCAACCTGGCCTCTCTGGCTTTATCTCCAAACTGCTCCACCTTCAGTGTCCCTCTGATCTGCTCATTTCTAATCTTGTCCATCCTTGTCACTCCCAACGAAAATCTCAGCATCAGTAATGATTATATCATTAATGATTTTATTTTATTGTTTTGAAGAAACCTGGATGCACTGTTCAGTACTTTTGTGTGTAGTTGTTTATATTTTTTTTAAATTCTTAAAATTCCAGCAAAGAAACCTGAGCTGTAACAGTGTGATGCTCTCAGTTGGTTCTGCAGTAAGTGACACTAATGGTTGTGTGTAATGGTTCCCTCAGATAGAAGCTGTTTCTTCTCTTCAATCTCAATCAAACAACACTGGGACATTTTAATCAAGACACATTTAAATTACAATGTGAATGTGTACAATGTTACAGAGGTATGATAATGTACCACTAGAAGTCTTACCCATGCATTTGCACTCCATCTCCTGTTTTTCTTTTTTTTTTTTTTCATCTGAACTATTATCTCATTTAAATTATTTGAGTTATAAAAAAGGGTAAACATATTTATATATTTTTATTTTCTATTGAATTTTGTTGCCATTATAACAAATAATAATGAAACACAGACATAAAGAGCAGTTTGTGCTTACAACTGCTGACAAGCTTTATGGAGATGTCGATTTCCACCAGGCATGTGAACACAGAGCCCATTGTCCATAATGGTCTTATATATCTTATGAAATGTTCTAATAATTTCAGAAAATGGAATTCTTATTTTCATGAACTAACCATACTGATCAGAAGTAATGGATATAATGAATGTGTGACACCTTATGTTTGATAATTAAATTTGAGTAAAAATGAACACAATATTCTAATTTTCTGTACTAGTGTATAGAGTTTATATGTATTTAACAACAGTAACAGTACTGTATGTACATTTATATTTCTGTTTTAATCTCCACAGATTCCTGAAGCCAGATCTGAATCTAAGTTGGCATCTGGATCTGGATCTGGATCTGGATCTGGATCAGGATCAGAATTAGGATCAGGATCAGAATCAGGATCAGATGAAGGAGATGTTGTATCTGAAAAGGAGCTTGTGCCTCCTCAGTTAAAAGGTATAATACTCAAACTCAAGTCTATAAACAGTAATGAACTTGTTTAAAGTGTGTGTGTGTGTGTGTGTGTGTGTGTGTGTGTGTGTGTGTGTTGGAACATTAAAATCATACCTAACAAATTTAATGATGTTAAGGTCTGGATTCTGGGATGTTTGTTCTGCTCCATTGTTCTGAGAACAGCAGCAGCTTCAGATTCTGATCTCTTCCCTTTCTCAGGAACAGACTCTTAATTAAATAAATAAAGTCATTTGCAAATAAAATAACCTGATTTCTAATTTTACATGTTTGTTTCACATTTGCAGTTTTAAAATCTAAAGGACACAAGCAGCCCCTGACCAAAGACAGACCAAAAGCCTGAATGATAAACCTACCTGGTCTTCAGCAGTGATCAGATGAAGAGTTATATGAAGATTTTGTAAGACTGTCAACAGTAATTGCAATAAAATAATTTTAAAACAATTGATTTTGATGTGTGTTTTAGTTTATCTGTCTATTTTGTGTAATATTTTATTTGATGAGTCTGCTTCCATGCTCAGCTCTAGCTGAACATGTTCAGTAGACTCCTGAGCTGGAAGTATGTGATGCTTTCAGAAGATTACCCAAAGCTGTGATTCTAACTGTAAATGTTTCTGTCTAAATGAAATATTTTTTATTTTTATTGTATTTTTAACATAATTTTGAAATGTCAAAAGGTCACACGATACCCACAGCAATTGTTCTGCTAAGCAATGTGAGGCATTTTGTCCACTTCCATAGTAGATTTGCTGATTTTACATGAGCATTAAAGCTATTTTTAGACAATGGAATTGAAGATGGGCCTCTTAGTGTGACACTGTGCATTAATATCATGGTACTCACTCCATTTCTTTAATGAAATCAACACTGTGTAATGCATCAGGGTCTACAGGAATACAATTTCTATAATATAGTATTTAACATTATTTAAAATACTATTTTATTCTCTGAATGTCTCCCCTGTTTTAGAAACCCTAGTTCAATTTCGAGTTGTCTTTAACAGGGTTTCTCAACCCGTGGGCCGTGAAGCCCTCAGGAGGTTTTAAGGCACTTTAAATCATAAGTGTGAAAAATGATTTAGTATACATAAAATGACAGCTGACTCATGCTTAGACTACAATCACAGACACTTGAAATGAAGGTTCCTCAAGGGTTCAGATGCTGTAAGCTGGTCTTAAGTGGTTAGGGTTGTTTATAGCAAATACTCCATGCTGGTAAACCAGTTTAAGCTTGCTGACCAGCACAGTGTATGTCTTGCAGCTTAGACTGGTAAAGATGGCCAAACGTCTTGGTATGGCTGACTGGGCAGCAGCGCCCTCCTCTGGTCGTGTGGGGTAGTTTTAGGAAGTGAAGCTGTGTGTGTGTGTGTGTGTGTGTGTTCAATGAGTTGTGTTTTGGCGCCTGAACGCGCTGTTTTGATTGTGGAGGAGCAGAAACATGTCCACCTCCTTCTCCACTTCTGCTGCTGGAGGAGGAATCCAGGGCTCTCTCCTCAAACTTCACAGCCTCTTAGGAGACACAGAAACCAGGAATGCCGCTCTCATATGCCACGATATTATTGGAGACCTGGGACAGGAGTGTATGATTACCAAGAGCAAGAATGAGCTGGGTCAGCAGCTCAATCCATTCTCTCATGTCAGCTGTGTGTTCTCTGACAACAAAGTGCCTGGCGTAGGTTTTGGAGTGGAGGTTGAGAGTCCAGTCCGGGATGTAGGCTCCGGGTTTTTGCTCCGACCGCCGGCGTGGCTCCGTTCCGCCTCCGTTCCGCACACAGCGGCAGACAGCCGGAACAAATTCCTGGAGCGGATTTCTTTGGTTTCTGGACCTGGATTCTCCACCTACACTCTAAACATGTTAATTCTGATGGTCTGGAGTCGTTTGTTTTGGTATTATCTCTCTCTTTTCCTGTTTGCAGTGTAACAGAATCCTACACACGGTTTACTGTTACATTACTAAACGAGAGCTGTAATGATAATGGTTCTACAAAAGTGGTTGTCTAGCTTTGGTGCTTTTGTTTGTTTATTATTGGGGTCTTCAAAAACAATGACTTAAGCTATCCAGTTGTTAGACTAATAATGCTGAATAATACTGTTAATGTAGTATTGATTAACTAATGAACAGTGTTAATATAGTTAATATGATATTAATACAATAATATAGATGAATGAATTAACTCAGTATTAATATAGTATTGATTAATTAATATAGTATTAATTATTTAAGTAATTACTTAATATGGTATTGTATAATATAGTATTGTTTAATTAACACAGTATATATAGTATTAATATAGTATTAATTATTTAAGTAATGAATATAATATTGTTTAATTAATACAGTTAATATAGTATTGATTAATTAATGGATATAGTAATTATACAATATTGAGTACAGTCCATTGGTTTTAGAAATGACTCATATGAAAGTTGAAACCCTCCCAAATGAGGTTTAATTTACGAAAATAAATTTGCTTCACTGCAGAAATATTGATCATTTAATGAACACAGAAAGGTCAGATTTTGGCAAGACAAAAGTTTTGTCACCCACAGAAAGTATGTATTTTAATGTGAAAATCAAACAAATAATTTATTTGAAATAAATTGTTTCATAACAATTGAAAGATGTTATGAGAAAGATATGTTTCATAACATTGGTGAATGCATTGTGGTGCTATTAGAGCCATATTTAATATTTTGTGTGACTTGCATGAGCTTGAAGGACTGCATCCATGTGGTTCGACAATGATTCATACAATTTATTGATGAAGTCATCAGGAATAGCAAAGAATGCAAGATTCTTTGGTTTTGTCTTCCAAGCTTCCTCTTTCATCCTACCCCAAACATGCTCAATGATGTTAATTTCTGGTGACTGGGCTGGCCAGTCCTGGAGCACCTTGATCTTCTTTGCCTTGAGGAACTTTGAAGTAGAGATGGATGTATAAGATGGAGCACAATCCTGCTGCAAAATCTGATCCCTTTTATGATTGGGAATGTAAGAGGTAGCTAATACTTATTGCTATTTTAGGCTATTGATATTGCCTTCCACCTTGCAAATGTTTTGCACACCCCCATACTGAATGTAACCCCAGACCATGATCTTTCCACCACCAAACTTAATTGTTTTCTGGGTGAATCTTGGATCCATACGGGCTCCAGTAGGTCTCCTGCAGTATATCCGTTTAGCAGGCTGTCTGCTTTGGCAAATGCCACACAGTTTTTTAATTGCCTTTTGTTTAGTGCTGGCTTCTGGGCACTGATTCCACCATGGAGGCCATTTCGAGACGGAATCCTACAAACTGTTTTAGTTGACACAGGGACTTGTGACACAGGCCTTGTGGAGCTCTGCTGCAGTGGAAAAGGGGCTGGCTTTGGATTTTCTAACCAACAAACGTTCCTCCTGAGCAGTTGTCTTACGGGGTCTGCCAGACATGGGCTTGTCAAAAACATCTCCAGTCTCTCCAAATATTTTTTTAATTCTTTGTACTTGACGCTGAGACACATTAAAGGTGCCAGCCACCTATGCAGTGGATCTGGTCTTCAGCCTCTTGATAATCAAGACTTTGGTTGCAGGGTGTATTTTTGGCATCTTGTCAGAAGTCAAGTTGCAGTTCAAGTGAAGGTCTGGGGTGCTGGGGTTCTTTTTATACACACCCACTAATTAACCGATCAATTAGTAAGCACAGGCGAGGCTGTAAACTAGGATTGCATGCATTATATGACAAGGTGACAACTTTGTCATCTGACCTTTCTGTGTTCATTAAATGATCAATATTTCTGCATTGAAGCAAATTTATTTTTGGAAATTAAACCTCATTTGGGAGGGTTTCAGCTTTCATATGAGTCATTTCTAAAACCAATGGATGAATTTAAAGTCAGGTTATGAGGTTTTGTTTTCACAACATGGATAAGCGACAGAAACTCTGTCAGGGACTGTATATTGTTGAGTGTAGTCTACTTCTGAATCAGTGTTTCGATTGAAACACCAGTCGGTAGAGAAGTTTTTGTGACAGGGCTGGGCGATGTGGACAAAAACATTCATATCCCGATATATTTGAGCTGATATATATGATACAGCCATGATGTGACAAATATAATGTGGAAGAAATTAGGTCAACCCATGAAATCCTCCTTGTGTGTTTTTAACTATATTTAAACTCATTTTCATCTTCATGCCCTCTATAGTGTGTAAATCCGAGCACAAATTAGAGGGAGCAAAGTAGAGGAGGAGTTGAGAGCAAGGTGCGGAGCACAGTTAAGGATCAGAAAAAAAGGTTGATGCAGAAGATTATTTAAAAACTTGGTATAACTGATATCCCTTCAGCACACATCTCACTGATTATCTGCCAACATCAATATAAATACAGAAATATCGCCTAGACCCACTTTGTGAGAGAAGCTTCTGTCTTCCACATTCCCTCTATAATGAAGTCTTTATTACAGTGACAGTGTTACAGTGATCTTTTCCTCTTGATACCTTGATCCAAAATCAAACTGGTTGTGCTTCATTATATGATTGCCATACATGCCTATTAATTTCTCTCATTCTCTCTGCCAGTCTTTTAATAAATATGTTGTAACAGTTTTTCAGACCTCCTTGTTGTTTGCTAAGGAGGAGGGGCTGCTCAGCTTCCTTCGGAAGTCCTTGTCCAATGATGAGGTAAGCCATTTCCAAACTAATCCTTTATTTAGTGCTGTTTTCTATGGTATGCCTGTACCTATTGACCTTTGCTCCGGGATGTCTGTATGTATGCATTGTTCTTTACAGCTACGGGATGCCAGGGTGGACGTTTTCAATCTGCTGGGCACGTTCCTGCAGAGAATGGCTGTTGGTGTTAAAGGATGGGAGAAGAATTATGCTGTTGAATTGAAGGTTCCTCTAATTCAGTAAATTGCCATGGCATTGCTGGCTTTTTTAAAGGTGGCCTAGAATGGAAATCTGAGTTAATCTGGCCATAGTTGTAGTTGGATGTGACATACTGTGAACACTGTTTCTTCAATGGAAGTAAATCCAGCATAACAATAACAAGGCTGTAAAAGCTGTAAAATGCCCCAAGACCCTTAAACTGGTTGGTAATAATATCTACACCCCCCAAAGTTTGCACACATCCAGCCCACTATTGAAAGTTTTGCTATCGCTGCAGCTTTTCTTAAACATGCCAATGTCCTTGGAATGAGACCAAACTTGGATTCAGATGAGGCAGGAGAAGTGAGAAAAGGCCTTTACTGACTGCCTCTTCTCTCTCCACTGTTGCTCCCCAAAAATGAGGACTACCTCAGTCTAGAGCTAATCTCGCATCAGAAAGTGAACCAAACCTGCAGAAGCCAGGCTGCTTAAGCTACAGTTTCTTTAAATAGCTACCTGGACACTGGGGTGAGAGGACATTTAAAGGATGTCAACACTATTCTGTTATACTGGGGAATGATTACAGATAAAACTAGATCTATGCTATCAATGAGCTTTCTGATTTTTTTTTAGTCCTCCATAAAAGGAAAATTGAGGTAAAATTATGTAACAAAAATGTACAGTTTGTACATTAAATGTCAAATATTTAAATGTATTCTATGGCACCTTTAAAATCTTTCTTATGTGTGAAATGGCATGTTTATACTCCACATTAAAGGTTTTGTGTTTCTGTTTTGAGTTAGGTTTTATGTACAAATACTAAACACGGCTTGAATGTTTCTTTGTGATGTCTCTGAATAGGATACATGTCTTGTTGTCTACACAAAGGATAAAGCTGCAAAATGTAGAGGGCCTGCTTTGGAGCTGCTTGTCAAAGTAAGTTTTTAATGTTAAGTAAATACTCGCTGTATTTAAAAAAAAAACACAAAAAAACAAACAAAAACAGAATATTCAGACTTATTTTTGAAAATATCACCAGATACTATATGTGACAAAGGACTCAGGTGTCACTCAAGACTTCAAAATTGGAGACATGTTTAACAAATTTTATGGGGAGTTAAGCCAGAAGAATAAGATACCTGACACAGGTAAATTTAAAAACCTTTCTCCTCATAAACCTTCAGGAATGTGTTTGAATTTGTGTGCTCTAACATTTGCTAATCTACAAATGTGTTTTGGTTTTGGTGTTTCTTGCAGTGCTGGGAAATATTTATGAACTTCTTGGAGTGTTGGGTGAGGTGCATCCTAGTGAGATGGTCAACAATTCAGACAAGCTCTACAAGGCATACCTGGGAGAACTGAAAGGACAGGTATTACAATAATCACACAACATCTGAGAAATGTAAACTTGCTGATGCCACTCAGTGAGGTTAAAGTTTTCTTTTGATCTCTTCCAGATGACCTCAACTACAAAGGAGCCCAAACTTCCTGTCGTTGCTGGTTGTCTGAGGGGGATCACAGCACTGATGGTGAACTTCACTAAATCAGTGGAGGAAGGTAGGAGGAAATGTGTGTTTGCACTGTGGAGCATTTAGAAATAGACTACAGAGGGCATATAAATATTGATGGGCATATGTAATGGTATCACCAGAAAATGTGTTTTGGAGAGGAATTCTATGTACACACACACACAAACACACCATATAAAATTAGCTTTATGTTGCTTCCTCTGAAATCAGACAGAATTTTCAATTTTGGCTTCATAAATAATGCTATTGTGTGATCTCTCAAATGAATGCACATTGTGTTTTGTTAAAAACAGACCCTGCTACCTCAAAGGAAATTTTTGATTACGCACTGAAGTCCATCAGTCCTCAGGTGAGAACATCAAAATTTCCTGCTCAATTTGGGGGGGTGGGGAAATATTTTGATGAGAACATGGGGTGGAGTCATAGGGTGTTGAAAATATGTGGCGGAGTAGCATTGAGCAAACTGAGTGGACCAGTGGGGTGGAGTAATGGGGTATTTAGGAGATGAGGTGGAGTAGTGGGCATTAATAAGATGAGGTAGAATACTGGGCATTGGGGTGTTGAGGGTGCATTAATGGGGCATTAAGGAGATGGGCTGGAGTAATGGGATGCTAAGGAGATTTAATGTAATGTTTATAATTTATACTGATGAGTGTTAGTCTCATTATATAAATGCAATGTGTGTAATGTATAACAGTCATGACTCCATTTACAAAACCTTTTCTTCTCCAGACTGAGATGAAGCGTTATGCAGTCACCTTTGGTACGATTTTGTAGTTTGCTTGTCTATGAAATTTGTCTAGAAAAAATATTCAGCCTTCCAATGAACCTGTACTGCTTTATTTATTCGGCAGCTGGGCTTAAACTCTTTGCGAAGCATGCTGGACAGTTCAGTACCTGTCTCTTGGACCACTGCAGGACTGTGTTTGATGTCATGTCAAAACTGTGTGGACACATAAATGCTGAGATGAAGAAGACCAGCTATTCAGCTCTTGAGTCTTTTCTTAAACAGGTGAGGGAATATCTGCAGCTCTGTGCTGTGTGATCTCATTTTTGAATCCACATTTATTTACTTACTTACTCTTTGTAGGTTGCTATCCTTGTGGCTGAGAATGTCGAGCAGCACCAAAGCAAGCTTAAGTTCTTCATGCAGAAGTTTTGTTCCATCATCAGAACGATGGACTCCGGTAACAAAGAGCTCTCCATTGCTATCAGAGGATATGGATTTTTTGCTGCTGTGAGTCTATTTTTTTCTTGAAATTCTTCAGTTAATGTTGCTTCGAGTAGATGCATTTCTAACCTTTAAGTTTTGTTCCATTTTAAATGGTGCAGCGTTTACATTTAGGGCTCACCAATATGGACACAAATCATATCAGGATATGTTTCAGCTGATTGTTGATAAATGCTGTAAAATAAATGATATGAAAAATACAATGTGTAAAAATGAGGACACCTCATGAAATCCTTCTTTGTCTTTGTACTATATTTAAACATATTGAAATTTCATCTTCAGTTCTTCTTTATACACTCTAAGTGTTATGCCTCCCTCATAGTGTGTACATGAGAGCATGAATGAGGATAAGAGGAGCTGAGAGGGAGCAGATATAAGGTTTTCACCAGTTTTAAACTGAACGTTATTTATAAGACTATATAAATGGTGTCGCCTCAGGCTATATCATGCTGTGTTTATATCCTTCTATGGAAATAAATATATTGTCTAGCCCTGGTTAAATTCTGTTGCCACATCTTACCTTATGAGTATTTCCTTAAAGTACTATATGAGGACCTTTTGTGTTATACACAGTTCCTCAGATTAAATATAGTCTGGTTAATCTGAATAGATATTCACTCTGATCTTCTTCTTGTTGTCCTCTGTTCTAGCCGTGTAAGGCAGTGTGTCCTCAGGATGTGGACCTGATGTACACTGAACTGATCCAGCGCTGTAAGCAAATGTATCTGACTGAGTCTGACCGGGACGACGATAACGTATACCAGTTGCCTAGCTTCCTGGACTCCATAGCTAGTGTTCTGGTCCACCTGGACAGGGTATAAAATAGTTGCTGCTCTGTGATCAGTTCATCTCTTTAACCCTAAATTGAAATCCTGCTGTTTTGAAATTCATGATCTTATTTGTTTGTTTTGTGTTGTGTTTTTCATGTCAGGTTCCTGAAGTGTATACATCTGTGCTGGAGCGCCTCCTGGTGTTGCAGATTGACACCTTCCCACAGTACAGCCAGAGGATGCAGTATGCCACCTGCCGGTCCATCATTAAGGTGTTCATCGCCATGGCAGCCAAGGGTCCAGTCTTTTGGAATTTTACCAGCTCTGTGGGTAAGACACACAGTTGGCAAAGGTTCTGCTGCAACCTGTGCCTGATTGCTTGATTAATTTTCACATTGCTATGTTTACATGCACCAGCTGTTGTATATTAGTGTGATGAAGACTGCTCATCTGACTGAGCTTCAGACAAATATAAAAACAGTCTAAATGCAATGATCTGATGTTTGTGTTTGTCCAGCTGAGCACACACTGAGCTTTTGCAGCATTTTTGCACAATTAGAAACCAGCCATTCTATTGTCTGTTGAAGTCTTTGGATCTTATGCTTCACATTATAGATTTACATATAGTGCTAGTGTGCATGTAAACAGTGTTCTCAATTGTCCTGTTTCATAGACTAATAACTGTTGTCTCAGTCAGGCTATAATGTGTATGTATACACTGATATCATTGTTTCCATTTCTTTCTTACCCCAGTTCACCAAGGATTGATTCGAGTTTGCTCCAAACCAGTTTTTCAGGTTGAGGTGAATTATTTTCCTATTTTAATAATCTAGCAGCATGGTCTTTTACCACCATCTCATCGGTCTGGGTTAACAGATGGTTGAGTATAATCTCATTTGCTGCAACATTTGAAGACTGTTTTGCAAAATCATATTAAACTACAAAGCACTCTGGCATAGCACTAACTGTATAATTTCCCTGTGTTGGCTGGTACTTCTCAGACTGGTGCAAAGTCAGAGGAGGAAGCCGGCGAACCCACCCTGGTGCGCTCTGGAAGATGGAAGGTTCCATCATGCAAGGATTATCTGGATCTTTTCAAGGGGCTTCTGGACTGTGAGAATCTGAAGGTGAGAACTTTGACAAGGACCAAAAAAGTGTCCAGAAGTGATGTGTGTGTAGTTATATATGTGTGATTTAAAAATGCCTGCTTTTGATCTGTTTGGCATGTCTTTTGTACATTTTAACATGGTGCTCTACTTTCTAGGATCATGGGCTTCTCAATGAATCTGTACTAACCAAAAGCTTTAGCCTGAAGGCCCTGAACAAGCTCCTGTATGATGCACTGGTGCAGTCTGTCATGAAGATTGTGGACAAGCTTGATCTATCTGTGCAGAAAGTGAACACAGAAGATGAGGTAGAGTTCACGCCAAACCACCAAGTACTACATTCCTCTCTAAAATACAGAATGTCCATGAATTTAGTGAGGAAATGGGGTTATAATTTTAGTGTAGCAGGGACTCCCGAGTGGAGGCACACCTTCACATTGCAAGTTAGATCCTTGGTGATGTCAATTGCATAATTGTCTCTCTCACACTCTGAGTGGATAGAATGGTTTGCAACCACTGGGACTTTTGTTGACATGATTAGATTTAAAATTCTGTATTGTTCTATTTCAGGGACTGAGTGACTTGGGCTCTGGTCTTATTCCCTCTTCAGACCCCACCACTAACCTGATGCCTAACAAACCCAAAGATTTTACTGCTTTCATCAACCTAGTGGACTTCTGTGGGTACGTTGTGTTAACATCTGTCTGCTCATTCTATGTTAAATGCTGCCAAAGTGAGTGTGCTGATCAAGGTCTGTTCTTTATTCTTTTTTTATTGATTTATTTTGTTCTTAAAGTAAATTGCTGCCTTCCAAGAACCCTGAGTATTTTGCTCAGTGGATGTACCCTTTGTGCCATGAGCTCATCCTTCAGTCTATACGTTTTCCACTGATCAGCGGCTTCTATAAGCTCCTCTCTCTCTCGATGACCATTGCCAAGAAAATCAAATATTTTCAGGTAAGTTTTGAAGTAATCTTAATGATCTGTCCTTGAATATACAGCTTTCAGCAGTTCTGTTCAATTATTGTACATGCTGGCCTAGCCAAGTAGTTAGTGGTAACTGGTTGGAGCATGGGACAGCAGAAACTAGATCTAGTAGGCTCTGACAGTTTACCTCTGCTTTCTTGGTGTGCATTTTCACTAATGCTGTTTATCTTGATTCATTTTTGTCTTCACAGAATGAAGGAACAAAAAGCATTAATGAAGGCTCACCGGCTCAATGTGCCTGTTTTGCACTTGTCTCAAAGTTTGGGAAGGAGGTACAGTGCTCATATAATAATATTTAAAAGTCAAGTATCAGTTTAATTTTATATTGTGTCACCTTCAACATGAGAACACAAAAACACCATACAAGGCTCATGTGATCATGCCATCCCAGCAAAAACAGATGTAAATACATTGAAGCATATTAATGTAATATAAAATATTACATAGGGTTTTTTTGTGTGTGTCTTTCACCTAATGTGAGAGAAGGATGTTCTCAGCATTTTTACCTAAGCTGTTTTTTGGCTGGCCACACAAAAACTCAGTTTTTCTGTGGATGGGAGGCCAAAAAACACACTTTAATGTAAACATAGATTCCAAACATTTGAGTGGAAGTCTAAGCCTAAATGAAATGAATTAAAAGTTAGAATATAAATGCGTCCAAAGTTAACACTGTTTCAGAAAGAGATCCTTATCTTGGAAACTCTGATCTAAAAGACTGTCACATCTTAATTTTTGTTATTACTGTCTTGTGTTTTTTGGTGAGTATAATCAGTGGCGTTCCCCACAGGTGTCTGTCCGTATTAAACAGTACAAAGATGAGCTTCTGGCTGCCTGTCTGACTTTTGTGCTGTCTCTCCATCCTGACATGGTGGCTCTGGACATTAAGGCTTACATTCCTGCATTACAGGTTCAGTGATTTCACCATCTTGAACTCTCATCTTCAATCACCAAAGGAAATGTTCTTTGGTCAAATTTCATGTGTCTGTTTGGACCCATCAGGTTTTCTGTTCTTGTCCTCAAGCACAACACAGATGATTTCTCTGCTCAGACACACCTGACTTTATGCATTTATTTGTTTGTGGGTTTAGTTGATGTGTTTGAGCAGAGTAGCACCCAAACCAGGCTGGACCCTAGTCCACTGAAATTGAATATTTCGGTTAAGCAAGCACCTAGTCTCTCAGTTAAACTGAAATGGGACCTGACTGTCATGATACTGACATCAGTAAAGTTGTGTCCTAAAGAGTGTGTATGTGTTTGTGTGTGTGCATCAGGCTGCTCTGCGGCTTGGTCTGAGCCACGCTCCTCTGGCCACTGCGGCACTGGATGCACTGGAGTCCTGGTCTTTCCACATCCCTTTCTCCATCATTCAGCCCCACTATGCAGACATACTGCCCCACTTGGATGGCTACCTCAAAACATCTGCCAGCACCGGTGAGTCTTTTTTCTTTCTTTAAAAATATGAACTATGATTTTACTTACACAGTGCAGCAGATAACATGGTTGGCCTTTTTATTACATACAGTGCTTTGCAAAATAGTTCACCCAATTGGCATTTTTCGTGTTTTGCTACCTCACAACCTTGATGGATCATATGAGTGTATTATTCATTTACAGAACATTACTACAAATTAGAATTTTTTTTTTGTGAAGCAAACAACAAATAGGACAAAGTAACAGAAAACGTAAGTGTGCATAACTATTCACCTCCCTCTAAAGCAGTGGTCCCCAAACCCCAGGCCGCGGACTGGTACCAGTTTTTCTGTCAGACATAGAATTTTCCTTGGTTCAGTTTTGGTCTCATCTGACCAGAGGACCTTCCTCCATACATTTGAGGAGTCAAACTCAAAACGAGTGTTCTTATTTTTGTCTGTAAGTAAAGGCTTTTTCTGGCCAGTCTTCCATAAAGCCCAGCACTATGGAGTGGTCACGTGGAGTCTCCACTTGGGAACTCTTCTGTTAATTCAGGGTTACCTTTGGTCTCTGTGCTTCCTCTCTGATTAATGCCCTCCTTGCCTTGGTTGTTTGGTTAGTGGTGCCTCTTGCTTAATGGTTTTGCAGCTTGCAGTTTATTTTCTCATTTCACTTCACCAATTTAGAGTATTTTGTGCAGGTTGTGATGTAACAAAATAGGTAAAAAGCCAAGGATTTGCAATACTTTTGCAAGGTACTGTAGATTGTATCATTTTACAATGAGCAAAAAGAGAGAGAGGAAATGATAAGAAAATTTTATGTCATGATTATATTAAACAACAAATGTTGTTTGCATTAACATTCACACATTATAGTTAGGATGTAGTTATAATTACAAATATTGTACTGTATGTATTATGTGTTATAATAAACCATATAAAATGTGCAATAACATTTAAAAGAGCCAAAGAAGAGCGTTTGGGTGCAGTGAGCTGCAGTGGAACACAATAAGGGGGGTGGACGTGACACAAAAAGGGACACCTAAACAGATGTCCTGAAAATGAGATGAGAAATGGATGAATGGTAACCTTAACTGGAGAGCTGTGTAGGATAAGCTTTAGCAGTGCCTCTGTACAGAGCTCATGTGTGTTTTGCAACATGAATCCATTCACAGTGTATTTAGTTTCTGTTAACTACCTTACCTTGCTTTACTGATGAACTGTTAACAACAAAACCATGACATTTTCCTCTAGTCCCCACAGACTTCTGATCTGAAAGCTAAGTCATCTGACAAAGGTGACTCATAATGCTGCACTCTTCTTAAAACAAAATACGTCCAAACCTCAGACTTAGTCCACATAAAGTTGAAAAATCCCTGAAGCTGCCATATCTCACCTGACTACCCCTGTGTTGCACCTGCAGGGCTGCTTCTGGGAGATTGTAGCTCTGGTCAAGGTCAAGGCTTTTTTATTGTCATTACAACCAAGTACAGGTACACGGTGCAATGAAATTGCGTTCCTCCGGAACCAAGGTGCATCATGGAGCAGCAATACAATAAGACGACATAAAGTGCAAAACACTACAATAAATACAGTAAACGAGACAGTTCAACAGACAGGACAGGACAGTACAATACCAAGTGGTACAAAGAAGTGAAATGAGTGGTGGGAATAAGGTGCAAGAGATATGTAACATACTGTAACATCTAGATGTGCATGATAACAGCAGTTACTGAGGTAGAAGTTATAGTTCTTGGTGTGCAGCAAATATTGCTGATAAGGATGGGGATGATCCAGTCTCTGTGTGCCGAGTGCGTGTGTGTGTGTAGAGTGCTGGGTGGTTTACTGTCCAGTGTTTGTGTTGGTGTGGTCTATGTGGTGTGAAGAGTGGTGTGGGGTTCAGTTTTAGTCCCAGTTCAGTCCCTGTGTGCGTGTGGGTGTGAGGAGTGGTGGTGGGGGGGGATTCAGCTCTGTCTCAGTGAGTTGAGGAGTCTGACTGCCTGGTGAACGAAGCTATTGCAGAGTCTGGTGGTGGAGGCTCGGATGCTCCGGTATCGTCTGCCGGATGGCATCAGAGTGAAGAGACTGTGTGAGGGGTGGGTTGGGTCATCCACAATACTGGTGGCTTTGCGGATGCAGCGAGAGGTGTAGGTGTCGCTGATGGAGGGGAGAGGGACTCCGATGATCTTTTTGGCTGTCCTCACTATCCGCTGTAGGGTCTTGCGATCCGTGATGGTGCAGTTCCCAAACCAGACGGTAATGCAGGTGCTCAAGATGCTCTCTATAGTCCCTCTGTAGAACATGGTGAGGATGGGTGGTGGAATGTGTGCTCTCTTCTGTCTCCGCAGAAAGTAGAGGCGCTGCTGGGCTTTCTTTGCTATGGAGCGGGTATTGAGGGACCAGGTGAGGTTCTCTGCTATGTGAACACTGAGGAACTTTGTGTTCCTCACAATCTCCACTGCAGAGCCGTTAATGTTCAGTGGGAGGTGATTTCCTGGTGCTCTTCTGAAGTCAACAACCATCTCTTTGGTTTTGTCAAGGTTTAGGGATAGGTTGTTGTTTCTGCACCAGTCCGTTAGCCACTGCACGTCCTCTCTGTATGCTGACTCGTCGTTCTTGCTGATGAGGCCAACGACAGTTGTGCCATCAGCGAACTTGATGAAGTGGTTTGAGCTGTGCTTTGCAGTACAGTCACGAGTCAGCAGAGTGAAGAGCAGTGGACTGAGCACACAGCCCTGGGGGGCACCAGTGCTCAGTATGGTGGTACTGGAGGTGTTGTTACCAATCCTGACCGATTTGAGGTCTCTCAGTCAGGAAATCCAGGACCCAATTGCAGAGGGAGGAGTTCAGGCCCAGCAAGCTCAGTTTTCCGATCAGGTGTTGAGGGATGATGGTGTTGAATGCTGAACTGAAGTCGATGAACAGCATTCGGACGTAGCAGTCTTTGTTGTCCAGGTGGGTGAGAGCCAGGTGGAGTGCAGTTGAGATGGCATCGTCTGTTGATCGATTTGGACGATACGCAAACTGCAGTGGGTCCAGTGAGGAGGGGAGCTGGTTTTTGATGTGCCTCATGACCAGCCTCTCGAAGCACTTCATGATGATGCTGGTCATGACAATATGACAATATATTATGGTCAGTGTTATGTGTTCCACACTGCTATGGTTAAAATGTGGCAGTTAATTTGTGATCCACAGAACAAGTAATATTTTAACAAACTTTCTGTAACTAAATAAAAACATGTCCTTATTTGTCTTTGGTTGTCTCAGATAACGATGAGAGCAGATTGAATGTTACTTTTGTGTCATCGGGTACTGCAAAGGGCTACGGTCGAGTAATGATGAGGCTTCTGCAGAAGTCCAAACACCTACCTGTGGTAAGCAATCACTCCTTAGACACACAATACATTCATATCAGCTGTCACCAAATACTCAGGTGAAGATGCTTCGAGTACACTTCATAGTTTGTTTAGACAGCTTTAGTCTGTTGTGCTCTGTTGTTTATAACTTGTTGTTTATAACTTATTATTCTCCAGGGAGATGAGTCTCCTATTGCTGCAGTACGCCGACGAGTGGTGCAGCTTTTGGGTCATCTTGGAGGGCAGCTTAACAGGAGCCTTGTTACAGGTAAGCTACTGTAAATGAGGGTTGTGTATTGGCAAGAGAGTGGCGATAGGATACACATCGTGATACAGGGGTTACAGTTCAATATACAGTGCATCCAGAATATATTCACAGTGCTTCACTTTTTGCACATTTTATGATGTTACAGCCTTATTCCAAAATGGATTCAGTTAATTTTTTCTCTCAAAATGAGAAAAGTTAGTTTGAAAACCTTGCTAACTTATAAAAAAATAACACACAAAAATTTAACCTGTACATAAGTATTCACAGCCTTTGCAGTGATACTCAATGATCATCCATCAGATGTTTCTACAGCTGTGGTACATTCAGTTGATTGGAAAGGACTATGAGAAATAAAATTGAACTTTTTGGACTGAATGCTAAGCATCATATCTGGAGGAAACCAGGCACTGCTCATCACCTAGCCAATACCATCCCTACAGTGAAGCATGGTGGAGGCAGCATCATGCTCTGGGCATGTTTTTCTGCAGCAGGAACTGGGAGACTGCAGTGATGTACAGAGACATCCTTGATGATAACCTGCTCCAGACTAGGTTGAAGGTTTATCTTCCAACAAGACAACGACCCTAAGCACACAGCCAAGATAACAAAGAGTGGCTTCGGGCCAATCTGTGGATGTTCTTGAGTGGCCCAGCCAAAGCCTAGACTTGAACTGGGTTGAAAATCTCTGGAGACATCAAAAAATAGCTGCGCACCAACAGGGCCCATCCAATCTGATGGAGCTTGAGAGGTTCTGCAAAGAATGGCAGAAACTTCCCAAAAACAGGTGCAAAGCTTGTAGCATCATACTCAAAAATACTTGAGGGTGTAATTGCTGCCAAAGGTGCTTCAGCAAAGTTTTAAGCAAAGGCTGTGAATACTTATGTACATGTTATATTTTAATGTTTTATTATTTTTTAGAAATTAGCAAATATTTCAAACAAACTCAAAAGCCTCTAACATAACAAAATGTGCAAATCATAAAGCGCTGGATGCTCTGGTTTGTAACAGGCAATAGTGTGTATTGGTATAAAACACCATCATATGCTCATAATCTGAAACAAAAATCACACAAAATGAATCATTTTCTGCCACAAACTTTTGCATGTAACTGAGGTGCTTGAAAATTTGTGACCCCAATTTCTGCATAAATTTTACCTAAACATTCAGATTTTCATCATTAGATGACGAGAATCAAATTAAACAAATATTACACCTAGATACTTATTTATTGAGGAAAGGCATGTGATCCTTTGCTTTCAGTAACTGACCCCTTGTGCAGCAATAACTCAGCTAAACTGTTGATTAGTCCTGCAGATCAGCGTGGATTTTTAGCCCATTACTCTGTAAGCTTTAATTCTGTAATGTTTGTTTTTCTCTTGCTTGTGAAATTTCACTTAAGATTCAGCTCACATTTTCATTTAGAATTTACTGGTATAATTCAGAGTTAATTGTTCCATGATTGATGGCAAGCTGTCTTGGCCCAAATGCAGCAAAATAGGCCCAAACCATGTTACTTCCACAACCGTGTTTCAGAGATGGGATTAAGTTTTTCTTTTTATGCAGGAATGAGGTCTTTTCCATTTTCCAAATAACATTTTTCATTTAAACCAATAAGATCTGTTTTGGCCCCATCCATTTATAAAACATTGATCCAATAATTTTGTGGCTTGTCCATGGAATATTTAGCATACTGCAGACAGGTAGCAATGTTCCCTTTCTTTGCTCACCATTGTTGATCAGTCTTCTTCGGATGGTGTACTCATGCACATTAACATTGCAGTCAGTGCTCAAGAAACATATTGGACATATTTTCATGTTCCATAATAAAATTGTTCCACACTACAGATTCTAAACTGCTCTGAATTACTATTTGAGAACACTCCTCGCTGTTACAGGCTGTGAATAATATCTGTGCTGGTTGGTGTGGTGCAACAGGTAACACACCCAGTGAGCCACCACAAAATGTAGGAGTTTGATTCCCAGTCTGGGCAACTTTGCTGTGCCACATCAATAAGGGTCATTGGGCAAAACTATGGTAACACTACTCCGGCCCAACTCTGTAATGTAACTATCCTTGTTACAGTTGCTCTGAATAAGAGTGTCTGCTAAATGTCATAAATGTAAATGTATATTGTGTCTAGATGATATTTAACATAGAACCTGATCTATTGAAAAATACCTGGATCAGAGTCTGTATATCATTCTACTTTTTTGAGAATTAATGTTTCATCTTTTCTAGCCATTTCTGCTGAGGATATGATGAAGCAGTTTGTTGCGTGGGACAGCGAGAAGAGGCTGAGTTTTGCTGTTCCATTCAAGGACATTAAGCCGGTCATCTACCTCGACCCTTTTCTGCCAAGAATTACAGAGCTTGCGCTGTCGTCCAGTGATCGGCAAACCAAGGTATGACTATTGTTCCCACACTGTACTTTCAGAAATTCTAACATTAGATCTGTGGTGTGTGTGTTTTACTTTGTAATCTGATATATTTACCTTAAAAAAATGTTTATTGAATTGTATCCTTTGGTTCTGCATCTTCTGTGTGGTGTAGGTGGCAGCGTGTGAACTTCTCCACAGTGTGGTAGTCTATATGGTGGGGAAAGGAGTTCAGATGGCTGAGGGGGAAACATCTACTCCACCCATGTACAATCTGCACAAACGAGTCTTTCCTATGCTTCTACGCTTGGCGTGTGATGTTGACCAGGTTTGAAGTGCAATATGTCTAAGTTGGCTGTTCAATTAAAGTCCAGTGCTGTCTTTTCCTGTGTTCATTCTAGTACCTGGTGAAACTGGTGAAAAGTGTATTTGTTCTAGATACACTGAACACTGCTAGTTAGTAATATCATGCATAGTGGCTTCCAAATCACACAGAAACATGTCCACTATAAATAAACCAAACAGCAATTTTAAAAACATTTGACAACTATGTCTCTGGTCTACCATTATGAAAAGATTATTAAATGAAAACATTGCCAAATTGCCAAACAGCAACAACCAGATATTGGATTGTAGTCTTGAATTGAATGCTAACTGTATCTGTTGTATTTAGGCTTGTTGCAATATGATTACATGATCGACTTTTCATGGAGTCGTTTTTTATTATTTCGATCTAATTATATCATTTTTTAAATAGGTGTGGAAGCCCTTATATAAATTAATTGTTTCAGGTGGCAAGACAACTATTTGAGCCTCTGGTGATGCAGTTGATCCACTGGTTCACCAACAACAAGAAGTTTGAAAGTCAAGACACTGTAGCTGTTCTGGAAGCCATTCTGGTAAATATTGTTTTTAATGATGTTTTTTAATAATAGTGTGCTTGATTTTCTGCATTTTAATAGTATTTAGTTTGATAAAATATTTGTCATTTTCTTTTTAAGACATGTCAAAGTTAATGTCATATCTCCCCTCCAAGGTTTCTGTTGCACATTAGAAAAAAACAGGATGAGTAGGAAATGTTTGGTGATTAGCTCTTTAGTTCAGAGTAATTCAAACCTATCTTTAAACCTTTTGTAATCCAGGATGGAGTGGTGGATCCACTGGACAGCACGTTGAGGGACTTCAGTGGCAGGTGCATCCAGGAGTTTGTGAAGTGGTCCATCAAACAGACCACACCGAAGCAGCAGGAGAAGAGTCCAGCCAACATCAAATCCTTGTTTAAACGTATCTACAGCCTGGCCCTGCATCCCAATGTGTTTAAAAGACTGGGAGCTGCACTGGCTTTTAACAGCATCTACAGGCACTTCAGGTCTGTCACATCATTATAAAATGAACAAGACCAGCAGTTCAGTAAATAGTGTATAATGGTTAGCTGTATCTATTTACACTAGATCTGAAGTTGCTGTTCAAAAGTTTTAAAAGCAAATTATTCAATTTTTGTTTTAAATGTTTTATTTGGGACAATGGTAGACACATACAACAGTTGACATACATAATATAAAAATTAGTAAAGGATTACTCCATAAAATATGGAGTTTAGCACACGGTGTATTGGAATGTATGATGCCCGTGGCTTCGTCCCACCATTGTTCTGAGAACGTACTACCAAGCTCACTCTCCCAAGCCTTGCTATATTTGTCCATTGTGTGTGTTCATCATCATTTCTGAGATGAATCAGTGGCCAAAAGATCATCACACAGATTCTTGACAGGGAGCGAGATGAACAGGAAGTTATTCAATTTAAATATATTTTAAAAATCCCATGCAGGTTTACAAATAATTAGGAATACGAAATGAAGCTGTTAAAACAAATAAATGAATCTGTGGAAGTTACTGCAATGAATGAAAACTGTATTGCACAGAATTTAATTCCAAGTGGCATATGATTGGACACATGGGTAAATAGTATATAAGAGTATATACACCTATATATTATTTAACAGAGAATTCATGATTCTTGAAATCGTGAGGCTTTCATGATGGATAAGTAAATGTGAAGACTGACCAGCAAACTAGTTCAAAATTGGTTGCTGATGAGGAATCTAGTTGTAGTTGATCTCTGGTCTGATGGTGAAAATGAGACATTTGTCTAAATGTTGTTCTATTATTCTTTCAGAGAGGAGAACTCTCTTGTGGAGCAGTTTGTCTTTGAGGTCCTGGTGGTGTTTGTGGAGAGCTTGGCTTTAGCACACTATGATGAGAAATCTTTGGGTAAGTTATGCCCTTTTCTGTTCAGTGCTTCTTTATTAAGGATAATGTCCATGATTAAATATCTGTAACCAACCATTAGGGGTGTACTTTGTGCACTGATGCCGGTCCCAAGCCCGGATAAATGGTGAGGGTTGCACCAGGAAGGGCATCCGGCGTAAAACTTGTGCCAAAATTATAATGCGGATCAGGCAGATGATCTGCTGTGGTGACCCCTAAAAGGGAGCAGCTGAAAGAAGAATAAGAAGCCCATGATTAAGGACATCTTTGTGAGATAATTATTTTGGAAAAAATTTTTTATATTGTATATGCAGCAGGGTTCACTATTCAATTAAAAATACTGAGTTCATGATTTAATATTTTCAACAAAATTTAAACGATGGGAAGCTTTATCCATATATTTAATAATCTAATAAGAAGACTGGATCTGAGAGGAGGGAAGAGTGTGATATGTGTGATGTGTGAATGCTCTAGAGTCGATGGTTGATTGATGCTTTGCAGATTTTGGTGTTTGAACAGTGTAGTTGTGTTAGATATAATTATTAAAATATATATTGTCTTCTTCACAATACACATTGTCATGGTCTTGCATTGTTATATTACGGTTTTGCAGTGTGTGGTTACTGTCCTAGCATTCCTAGCATCTTTTTTTATACACTCTTGCTGACTTGTTTGGTCTCTGTTCTCTGTCATGATGCCCAGGAACTGTTCAACAGTGCTGCAGTGCCTTAGACCACCTTAAGAGGATAATCAAACACAAGGCAGACTCTCTTAATCAGAATGCCAAGAGACGCACACCCAGGTATGAGATGTGGGTCTAACCCATATTGAATAAATTATTGCAGTGTTCTTTGGTTGACTTGCAGACATACAGCAGATATGCATGTCAGAAATGTTTCTCTAATCAGCTGTATTGCTTTTTTTTTTTTTTTATCCCGCAGGGGTTTCCCTCCAGACCAGGTGGTGCGTCTTTGTGATGTAGTCATGTGGCTGCTGACCCAATGTGGACGTCCACAAACTGAGTGCCGCCACAAGTGTATGGAACTCTTTTACGACTTTGTCCCACTTTTGTCAGGTAACCAAACTGTCAACAAATTGTGTTCTGTGGTAAAAGTATATAATCACTGTGTGTGGATGAGTTAAATGTGGAGGACAGATTCCCCTGTGTGCAAGCACCTTATATTCATGAAAATATCCTGGAGTATGACTCTACTGCCTTAGTCCACATGCTTCATTCAGTTTCACGTGATGGCTCTGTATGTCTCAGGTCTGAGGTTTGTTTGTATTCTTTAGTTGTGGCTCAAAGTGTTCGTGAGGAGTAGAAAACAGCCAGGCATTTCTGCTTCAGATTTCTTCAACCAGTGGGAGCATTAACAATCTGAACCATGGGTCAGAGTCATGACCCATCACTTCATTACTGTTTTTTATCAACTGAGGTGGAGTTACAGATGCAGTAAAACTGAGCATTGAATCACTTTGGGGTGTGCTGGCCTTGTTTGGAGCAGCTAAAATTACTAATCTTTATGACTGACAGATGGGTACAACTTCATTGTTGTACAGTAGTTTGCTTGATTGCCACAGACTTGTCACCTGAACCCTTAGATTAAAAGTCTGAAGCTCTACCTTGGGAGGTAGGTTTTTAGGGGTTACTGAATTTTTGGTGGAACAGTTTTAGGTTTACTCAAATTTACTTTCCTTCATCATTAGGTAAGCCTTCACCTGCACAGTGGCTGCAGGATCAAGTGAAAAGCGAAGGTCAAAGGTTTCTAATCACACGTTTGGAGGGAGGAGGCTTGCTGTTCCAGCCCACTCTGAGAGAAGTTGAAGCCCCATTCAGTGTCAGAGCCACACTGCAGTGGATGGATCTCCTGCTAGCTGTTCTTGACTGCTATAACACGTTTACTGGCATGTGCCTCATCCAGCCCCAGAAAATTCTTGGTGAGCCCCACTTCCCAGTGGTGATATTCCTGTATCTCTGAAATAGTAGTGTAATAGGAGGAGAAAATGTACTCTAGAAGCATCATCTGTTATGGTAATAATAAATTAATTTCAAAGTGGCACGAAGAAATAAAATGGGGGAATATTTAGGTACTAGGTTTTTTTGTGAATGCAACAATGTCATGTTACCTTTTGAGTAGTAACTGGCTTGACATTTTCCTTCTTTACAGACTCTGGTGAGAAGTCCAACTTCCTACCAGCGGTTCATTTCTTCCTGGAAGAACTTGCTGTGCATGACCTGAAGGCAGCCTCAGCCTGTTTTAAAGTATCAGACTCTGTTTCGCCTCACTTCAGCCCTCGAGAGACAGAGTTCTACAGCTACAGCAAGTGCACCATTATTGTACGTTTACTGGAGTTCTCAAGCATGGTGCTCCAAAAATGCCAGCAAGACCTCTGGAAGGTGGGGCCATCCTGTGTTTTCTCAGTCATAATTTCTGCCTTAACCTCTAGGCCAGCAGACATTGTAATTCACTGTTATGCACTTGACTTGATTCCAGCTGCTCGAACAGGACATTTTCAATGGCTACTTCTTCACACTAGTCGCCCTGACAGTGTGTGAGCCTTCTTCTGTTGGTTTCAACATGGCTGATCTGGAGGTGATGACTCGACTGCCTGAAGTTTGTGTGCCGCTTCTGAAAGCACTAGCATCAACACCCTACAGGACCGACCTAGAGAACAGCATTAGGAAGAAGATAACTGCTCAGTGGTATGGAGATGATGACGAGGACTATTATTTTTGTTTTAATTATTTAAGAAATAAGCATTTTAAACATGTAACGTGTCCTTGTTGATTTGCTTTAGTCATTTTTAGTATGATTAAATAATAATTAATATTTTACAGTATATTTTTATTGCAAAAAAGGACAAAATTAGTTTAGAATATAAATGGCAGCAGTGATTAAAAAGAGCTAACGGATTCAGTTAGCTTGGTAGTTGACTTTTTTAAATGACCATTTTGTCATTTTATAATCCACTCTGACTGACCTAACTGATCATTCAACTCCCATTTACTTTGAAACACTGCAGTGAAATCACTTTATGACTGGTGTGTGTGTGTCACTCTAAATTGATGTGTGTTGTGTTTAATCATAGTTTGAATGCACTCTGATTTGGTTTTCTCTCAGTTTTGAAAGCACTGTCCACGAGAAAGGCATGCAATAATCCCACCATTAAAACTGATTGTTTGCATGATACTTTAGTTCATAACCAGTCAAAGCACTAGATTCCCTGATATACATTATGTTTTCATGTTACTTTCACACTGCAAACTCCCTGTTCTAAAAGTCCGACTAAACAGGTGAGTTGAATCAGTTGTGCTTAAACAGGAGGAGCACAAAGCTGTGCTGGGGTCTGGCACTCCAGGACCATAGTTGCTTACCAATAGATGATCCATTAATATATATATATATATATATATATATGTATATGGATCAGCCACAATCCCGATCCCGGTTTTCTATTCTTAAGTTTGTATTCATTTACTTTTTAACTCATTTTGATCATCTTTCACAGTGTGGAGGAGTTGTGTTCAGTGGATCTTTATGATCCAGACACCAAGGACAGCCATGCCAAACTAGAATTACTACTCTCAGCCTGCAAACAGCTTCACAAGTGTGGGCTTCTGAACTCCATATTGCACAACCAGGTATAGTTTGTTAACATGAGTTGGATTTCAGTTTTACTTATGAAGGTAATGATATGAATCATTCCCTTTTTATAGGATGCAGCTTACTGTCGTGCTCTAGGTTCCAGGCTCCTCAACTCAGTCTACAAAGGCATTGCACCAGGAGAGGACCGGAAGTCCCTTCCCTCTATGGATGTTAGCAGCAGGAAGTTGGCTGATGGTCTGGTGCAGCTGGCTTTCTCATTGGGGGACCAGGTAACTACCTTACTTATTTACTATTTTGACAAAGGTATTGGGTTCCTATGAGCTCTATTTTCACACCACCAGAAATATTTTGTGCTGATTGTACTCTAGTCTTTCATTTAGAGTATGTTTTTACGTTTTTGTCTGGCAGATTGAGCAGCTGGTGGATCTGCTGCTGAACTCCATTACGCTGTCAGTTCCTCTGTCTGGCAGCCTGAACCCACACTTCCTCAGCTTCTCCCATGGAGAGTATTTCTACAGCCTCTTTCAGACAACAGTTAACACAGAGCTTCTGCGCTGCTTGGACCGCTCTGTACCCCTGCTGCTCACTGCAGCCACTCAAAGCCCCAGCATGGTAAGACGTCCTATACAGAAAACAAAAGAATGTGTGTCAGTATTTCATCTTCACTTGCTGCCTGAACAAATGCAGTAAACAGTCCAGATTAGGGTTAAGCATTATCCAGTTTATTCATACCATCGTACTGTCTTCAGACAGATAGACAGACTTCTTACCACAATATAAGCTATTACTGGATGCAGGGAGTAGCCTAAGTACTGCATATGATCCTCTGTTTATGTGGCATTTGTGCATTTCATACTGCATTCTTTCTACACTGAAAAATGATCAAATATGAAGTTTAGCTTGCACAGTCACCAGCCAAGTGAACATCATTTACAGTTCTATATCATTCATTCAATAAATGTTGAACCATCAGTCTGACTTCAATTGCAAAAGCGAACTGCGGAGAGAGATGGTTGACATTGGCTGAGTTAGCTTGATAACATGCTGCTTTTCACAGAAAACATTGAAGTCTGGCCGACAGAAACTCCACTTAAAACCATTTAGACAACTGTAGATGTCTAAGTGAGTAGTATTTGAAGAACAGTGTTGACAAGTTTGTACTGAACAAGTTTGTACTGAACAGACCAGACAATATCTTTTCAGGCACATTTATTAGATTTCATTCAGGTTTGCTTGCTCTCCCTATTTTCAAATAACTGTTTTTTATGACCTTTTTTCAGAGCATGACATCACCAGCCAGTGAGCTTCCACAATGCTCTCACACTGTCACCCTCTTAAATGCATGTGGATCAATGATCTTGTTTGGCCATGAACCAGAAATTTTATGTTTGTAATTTTAAAATATCATTGTAATTTTTAGATTTACAAAAAATTATACAAAATTTATTATTACAAAAAAAGATGTTTTAGCACAGTATATCATACTTTACTACTGTATATTAAACTATACTAAATTTTATCAAACTTTGGAAAAACAAAATACTGTGTACACTTGCTGGATGTTCGGTTTTAACATGCAGTATCCATGTGTTTTCTTGTTTCTTAGGTTAGTATATTGCTCAATGGCATGTTGGACCATAGTTTCCGTGAGCGTTCTGTCAGGAAAACTCAAGGCTCTCGATTGGCTGAGCAGCTATTGAAGGGATGGGACTTTCTGAAACCATGGTGGGAAAGCCCTGCCTCTTCACCAGAGAGTAAAACATCAATCCTTACGTTGCTTTCCAAAGTTCTGCAGGTACCAAACACTTCCAGTCACTACTACACACTTCACCTATACACTGTGGACATGCTCCATATTATTTCTATATATTCTATATATTTTTATTATGTATTTTTTGCTTACACAATTTCATTTTGTTATTTGCAGATTGACTCTTCAGTATGCTCAGACATCAATCACACAGCATTTACTGCAGTATTTTCTACCTTCACCACTCTCATCACTGACACAGCTCTGCCCTTAAATCTAAAGGTGATCAGTGACTTTACAGAATGAATGATGATACTTCTAAAATATCATAAACTTTGAAACATGGGGTTGTGATTTCATTCTCATGTTGTTCTTTTATGAGATGGTAATTAAATCCTTGAAAAAAGTAGAAATTTGTTGTCCTGCTTCAAAGCTGTAAAAAGACAAGACTAGTGATTTTCTTTTTACTGTGCCACAGAGTCAGGCCTTGATCATCCTGCCCTTCTTCACCAAGTTACCCAGTAGCCATCTTGAGAAGCTGCAGGGAGCTCTGAATGCTCTAGTTGTTGCCCATTTCCCCATGCAGTCAGATGAGTTCCCTCGTGGATCGCTCCAGTGCAACAATTACATGGATTGCATTCGTAAGGTGAGTCACTTTAATTGCATTAGAGGAGCCACTTAGATAAGAAAGAAAAGTTCTCAGAAATAAGGTTATTTTAACTTAACGAAAAAGGCACCAGATATAACAGGGAAGTCAGGCTCATTTCCACAGAAGCACAGTGTGCAAGGTTGACAAATCCAGAGTGGATTAGTAATCAGCAGCTTTCCCGGGCCATGCTAGCCTTCTGACTAACTGGACTGTTCCCTAAGGATGTAGAATTTTAACTGGCTCTTGCTAGTTATTTATGTCAGTTATTTGTCGATTAATTCACATGAATAATCAAATATTTTTTAACTATTTTTATCAGCACTAATCACAAATAATTTATGCTTAATCAGATTTTATTTATCGGAATCAGTTTTTAGATGCCTTGGAGCTGTCCCAGAGTCCTGTCCTGTTGAAGTTAATAGCTCAAGTCCTGTGTCGAGACAAAAAGCACATCATGGAGGACCACTTTCAGACATGCTTCCGGAGAATTGCTCGACAGTAAGACATAGAAACACTCCATTTACTGTGTGTTTGTGTGCACTTGCTCTACCGGTCAAAAGTTTTAGAACACCCAATATGGGTTCTGAAACTTTTGACCTGTAATGTACATATATTTTGCAGCGGCATGTTGTTAATCAAGAGATCACATCACAGCACGATGACTGTAAACCAGTAAAACCACACTCAACCACAACATTTTGACTAAATCCTTGTTTCTACACTGTTTCTTCTTCAGTGTTTCATTTTTATCAGCTTCACTTACCACATAATTCTTTAATTAGACTGCTGTTCATTTGTTTCTCTGAATACCTTGGCATGGTAGTGGTGTGTGGCCCTGCTGTGTCTGATCCACTCATACCAGTGCAACACACACTAACACCACCACCACCGTGTCAGTGTTGTATCAGTGCTGAGAGAATAACCCACCACTTACATAATGCCTGCTCTGTGGCGATCCTGAGGGGTCCTGATTATTGAAGAACAGGGTGAAAGCAGACTGACAAGGTATGCAAAGAAATAAATAGACAGCAGTCTAATTATAGAATTTACAAAGTGCTCCTGTGTGGTAAATGAAGCTAATAAAAATGACCAGTGAGTGTCAAAACAAGGAGGTGGTTATAATGTGGTTGATTGTAAAACAAATAAATTTCTGACAGTCATCGGGCTGTGATGCAGCTGCATGATATATGTACACTGCTGGTCAAAAGGTGTTCTAATCTTTGAAACTATGACTCTACACCAACAGGTCTAGCTGTGTAGGGCAAGTTCTCCTGCTCTGTACCACTTTTGAGATGTTCCAGGCCAAAGATGTTCCCATGAATTCCATGCTCATGGGCCTGCTGGACAGAGTTATGATCCCTCTGACCACTCACTGCAGTACTAAAGCTCTGTCTCAGTTCTTCATTACCAACGTTGCTGCCATCATGGCCACCCTTCAAACTCGCTTCTCTAAAGTGAGTAGAGTGATCAGTGTCATAAGATCGATATTATCAAGAGCTTTTTCCTGGTCTCCTATTTGTCTAGCATTAGGAAGGTTTCTCGTGTCTTTCTCTAGGCTGTAGAATCTGCTTTTGAGAGTCAAATCATCATGAAGATTGGCTGCTGTAAGCTGCTGGAGTTGCTGTACTCTCGTCTGCCTAAAGAAGAGGTTTACTCTAAAGACTCTGCTATCAACCAGGCCTTCTGTGGCTCAGCCAAAGTAGAAGGAAATGAGCTGTCCAAGAACCTGCTCAAGTGATTAGTACTTTTTTGAAGTATCTGAAGTAATAAATTGCAACTGCTTTTGCCAGTTGAGTTAAGTTACCTTTATTCTGTGGCAGGTCTTGTTTTGAAGCCTTCACTGAGAACATGTCTGGAGAGAGTGCATTGTTGGAGCTGAGGAGGCAGTATCATTGCTCTGCTTACAACTGTGCCATTGCCCTCATCAGCTGTAGCTTTAATGAGACTAAATTCTACCAGGGCTTTCTCTTTACTGAAAAACCAGAAAAGGTGAGCACTAAGATTTACTTTTAGAGAACTGAATATTCTACATCTGCTGTTCATAAGCATAGCAGCAATAGTAGCCTAGTAACTGCCTGTAGGAATGGGCAATATTATAATATTGTATGGTTGTGTGATAAATTTTATAATTGTGATACACAATATACTTTTATGAACATATCATGGATATCATCAATGCATAAAGACCACTAACAATTTACATATCTCATTACAAAGCTATTTGATTGGATATAGTTCAGCACATTTTGAATAAAAATCAGTATAGTAAGTATTTGAGAGTATTTGAATAAAAGTTTTTTAGAATCTGCTGCTACTGTTGCATTCTGTCTACATGTCAGAATATCATGAAAAATATTGTGTATTGTGACAATAAGATATTTTTTAGCATATCATTCTTCTTTAACTGTTAAAAAGTTTTATGATTAATAGATCAATAGAAAAGCTCAAAAATACTCTACATTGTACATTGATTTCCATTAAAAGTCAAGAAGGGATTGTTGCCATTTCAAAGATACATGGTGTTGCTCAGACAGTGACTATATCCTGATATTTAACATATGTTTGTGTGTTGTATGTTTTTTCCTCACAGAATCAGTTCATTTTTGAGAACCTCATTAATACACAAAGGACATACAATTTTCCAGTAGAGATTGAAGTAAGTCTTCTTTATTTTTCCTTCAATGACTGTGATGTGATGTTAGGTTGTTGATGCTGGCAATAATATGACTATGATTGGGGTTTTTTTTCAATCAGGTTCCAATTGAGAGGAAGAAGAAATATGTCATGATCAGAAAGGAAGTGAGTGGAGAAAATGGAGGTACAGATTCAGTGGTTTCCTTTCAAGCATCTGCATGTTTTATGAGACACATAAAATATGAAAAGCAGTCTCATTTTAATATATTTGGTCATGCATTTTTTATCATTTATTATATAAATGTCAATTTATTGAATAATATAATTTTAATAATGTAATAGTAATATACTGTTTTGATGTATAGTATCAGTTCTCAAAAACAGCATTGTTTCAGTCATTAATTATTAATAATATTAATAGCTATTAAATTAAAATCTTTTTGTGCAAAGATCTGTGGCAGACGGTGTTTAATTTTTGTTGTGTTTTAAATATTGTTTAAGCTGAAATATGGTTTAAATAATGTACCATCTGAACTCCAGATTAAATTTCTAGATTAAATGTGCCTTAATATGTTAATGTTGACAGCACTAATATGTGTGTGTGTGTGTGTGTGTTTCCTTTTAATATTCTTTGTTTGCTTCATTCACTTAGATGTACCAGTATACCTCTCCTCTCAGTCCTACATGGCAGACAGTAGCCTCAGTGAGGAGATGAGTCAGTTTGACTTCTCTACTGGAGTCCAGAGCTTTTCTTACAACTCCCAGAATCCCATAGGTCACCGGGGCAGCAGCAGAGCAAGAGTGGGTGAAACGTGAAGGCTTTTTTTTGTTTGATTATCAAAAACTGATATGCTCACAGTGCACTTCATTAAGAACTCTATACTAATACCAGGTTGGACCCCTCTTTGTTTTCATAATACAGACCCCTTAAATTCTTTGACATAGGTTCCAACAGATGTTGGAAGCATTCCTTTGAGATTCTTGTCCATGTTGAGGAATGTGTCACACAGTTTCATGAAACCAGTTTATGAAGACTTATACTTTGTGACATGGTGCGATTTCATGCTGAAAGTAGCCTTCTAAAGGGTAAACTGGGAATGAAGGAATGGTCAAACAATTCTCAAAAGGTTGTGACATTCATGTGAGGACTGATTGGTATTGATGGCCCAAAATGTGCCAAGAAATCATTCTCCATACTGTTACACCACCTCCACCACCCTGGATTATTCACACAAGGCAGTTTGAGTTCATGGATTTATGCTTTTGATACTGAATTCTGTCATTTGCCATTTGTTTGTCTCATGTTTTTGTAAACTGGATACAAATTTATATCTGGTTTCTTTCAGGAGCGTGTGGAAATGGAGCATGAAGATGAAACTGTTGAGTTGGAGATGGATGAACTGAACCAGCACGAGTGCATGGCCACCATGACTGCTCTGTTTCGGCACATGCAGAGAAACAACATTACCCCTAAGGTGGAGGAAGTGAGTAAGACATGGAAGAAGATGCCTGTCAGTGATGAGAGATTTTTTCTGTATTTGATTTCCCACATTTTAGAAGCAACATGCAGGGGTTGGACAATGAAACTGAAACACATGTCATTTCAGTGTGGGAGGATTCATGGCTAAATTGGAGCAGCCTGGTGGCCAATCTTCATTAATTGCACATTGCACCAGTAAGAGGAGAGTGTGAAGGATCTGTGACCAAGACAGCAAGTCTTTGTGAGGTATCAAGAGCCACGATATCCAGGGTAATGTCAGCACCACCAAGAAGGACAAACCACATCCAACAGGATTAACTGTGGACGCAAGAGGAAGCTGTCTGAAAGGGATGTTCGGGTGCTAACCCGGATTTTATCCAAAATATGTCATTCCCAAGAAGAATTGACGCTGTATTGGCCACAAAAGGATGCCCTAGTACACCATACTAATAAATTATTGTGGTTTTCAACCAGGTGTTTCAGTTTCATTGTCCAACCCCTGTATATCGAGGTTATAAATGAGCATCTTATGTGTCCAAATGTTTCCAGACACACTTTCCAATTAGCAAATTCAGATTCTTTAAGGAGCACATATGGCTGATAGGATTACACAGTTACACGTAGGGCTTGTAAAATCTCCATAGTAAAGACAGGGTTCCCATACAGTGGTGTAACACCCCCCCCACCCCACCCCAAGCATTGGCCTGTGAAGCAGTGAAACTGCATTGTCATCACTCCTGGAGCAATTAAGCTACATTCAGTTAGCCGAAAGGAAGCAGATACAGCAGCAAAACCAGGTCCCTCTGAACATCATTGATTTCAGATTTAAAAGTTCAGAAATGTTGTATGAGCAGATGTTTAAAATCATTTGTAAACACTGTATCTAAGCCATCTTGTCTTTTTAAGGGCATGATTCCCAGTGATCTGCCTCCTTGGATGAAGTTCCTGCATGGGAAGCTGGCTAATCCTTCAACGCCTCTGAACATTCGCCTGTTCATTGCTAAACTCATTATTAACACAGAGGAGGTAACTGTTCTCACATTTGTCACAGCTGATTTTCTAATTTACATTCACCCTGTGTTGACAATACTGAGTCGTTATTCTGCAGATGTTCCGTCCCTATGCCAGACACTGGCTGGGACCACTCTTACAGCTGGTGGTTTCTGGAAACAATGGAGGCGAAGGCATCCACTTTATGGTTGTGGACATTGTGGTCACTGTGCTCTCTTGGACCAGCGTGGCCAATCCAAAGGTTTGTATAATTTAGGACTTAATGTGGGCAAAATAACTCAAGATATATTATAGGATATAAGCATTACTTTTGTTTAAGACATTTTCATGTTTAATATTTGCTTTTGTTTGTAATTTTATTGTTCTCTTTAGGGAAACACCAGAGATGAGGTCCTGGCCAATCGCCTGATAGAATTCCTGATGAAAAACAGCTTCCATGCCAAAAGGGCTGTGTTCAGGCATAATCTCGAAATTATCCGTACAATAGTGGAATGCTGGAAAGACTGTCTGCACATGCCATATGAGTATGGAATTTATTGTGTGTATTTTCTAAGGTTGTAACAGTACAGAATATGATATTACATTGAATTGACTCACCATGTACTGTATCTTTGTATTTTGCCTAGATTGTTGTAGACAATGTGTCAGTCATCTCTGAATTGAGTCTCAGCAAAATGTAATTTTTTTTTGTGTTGATTAATTTGTTTTAAAAGGTATAAAATAGTAAGTTTTTCTTTGATAATTGGAATGAATGTAGAAACCATATAAAATATAAAATAATAAATGTGCACATAGACCCACTGTGCTGCACACAGGGGAATTTTTCCTCTGCATTTAACTCATCCACACACATACACAGTCATGTCCTGCCAGTTCAGGGATTTGAACTGGCAACCTTACAGTCACAAGGCTGATTGCCTAACCACCAGCCTGGTATATAACCAAATATTTGGTTAAAATAATATTTTAACAACAAGCTTATGTTTATGGATTGTTCCACCCTTCAACCAAAAAAGCCAGTCAGTGTCAGCTTGCTTATTTTCCCCCAATTATGTATAAAGTCCTGGCCTTCAACAAAAACATCCAATCTGATTGCTTGTAACAGTGCAAGTGTGGCTTGAGTATTTCTCTTTTACATTGGCAATTTTTTGACATGTGACCATCTTGTCTATGCATACAATAATCATACATGTGTTTAAAGTGTATTTTTACTACCTTTCTCTGAAAACAAGTGAAGACAATGTATTTAAATCTGTTTTGTTTGCAGTCTGATATTCGAGCGCTTTTCTGGAACTGACCCCAACAGCAAAGACAACTCCGTGGGGCTGCAGCTCTTGGGTATAGTCCTGGCCAACCACCTTCCCCCTTATGACGCTGCCTGTAGCATTGACCATGATAGGTATGCGCTCAAGTCCTCAACTCAAACTTAACGTTCCTTTTGTCAGAACTCCTTAAAAACTGGTGCACTTTTTCTTCAGTGATCAATAATAATCTGACAAATCAATTTTTACAGATATTTCCAGTCTCTGGCAAACAACCTAAGCTTCATCAGATACAAAGAAATCTACTCTGCTGCAGCAGAGATCATTGGGTTAACCCTAAACTACATGAAAGACATGGAAAATGTATGTGTACAGGTTAGTTTCAGATTGGTTTACTGATGTGAATATTATGGGTTTTAATGCTTGTTAATGTTTGTCTTTATTCAGCAAAACCAAGATCCATTGCTGAATGCAACAGTTGCAAAGCTGACGGATTTGAAGAAGAAGGACTTGAGTGATAAGTTTGTCATTTGTTTGAGCAAAGTGTCAAGACACTTCCCACCTCTCATTTCTCAGTAAGATAAATCGGAACCCAAAGCTTTTCTTTAACTGTCCTTCCCATGACCTTGTGAATTTCCATAAATGGGAAACTGCATGTTTTTTTTTGTTTCCACACCAGATTTGTGAATACTGCTTTTTACTTGCTGCCAAAGCTGCATGGAATGTTGAAGACTCACTGTCTGGAGTGCATCCTCAGCTGTGCTGACTCTATCCCTGATATTTTCATGCATCTCAAGACCAAGGGACTTGTCCAGATTATGGCCCACAAGTATGAACACTTCCTTTTTCAGACTTTGTAAATTCATACTGCAAGTTCTAGTTTAAAGGGTTCATTGTATTCTCTCAGAATATGGATTGTAATTGTTTTGGTTTCATAGTATTGCATTTGAATTCAGGACTAGCCAAGAAACTAGCTTTATATGCTGAAGATACATACACATATGTGAGTTGGAATACTCCAAGCCTGTTTGTGAACTTGTGTATTTTCAGAGATGAGGCCAGGCAGCGGGTGTGTCTAGACATTGTCCATAAAGTATTGCCCATTCTGAAGCCTGATGAGCTGAAGGAGTTTCTGGGGGCAGTCTGTGCTTTTGTCTCTCATCCCTCCCCAGTGTGTAGAGAAAGGATGTATGACATTCTTATGTGGATCCAGGACAATTACAGGTACCTTATACTGTTCTCTTTTTCTCTTTTCCCCTGATGTCCAGACATTTTTTTCATATATTTACCTTAAGAGAATATACACTGATTGAGGAGTGGACCTTATCAGCTGTTGTGGGTATCTACTGACAATTCAAAACAGTATGAGGGTCGAAATGGCAAACGGAAGAAGGTCATATGACTGAGTGCTGTTTTCTTTTGTATCACCTGGATGCCCGGGTATGCATGCACAGTTTACTTGTGGAATTACCTGGATCAGTGTCATAATCCACCATGCAACTGACTGGAGTTAAAAGCTTTGATGCTTACTGTGTCAGATACCACAGATCACCTTCACCTGTTTTGTAGAGCAAGCTGTTTTGTTTACACGCAGATGACCATCAGCATATTAGGCAGGTAGTCTGAAAGTGTAAAGAAGGAACCAAAAAATCAGTAACAGCAGCTGGTACGTGTGCACATGTTCTGGGAATGGTGCACATGTATAGGTCAATATGGTATAGACTAGACCATGTTGAATTCCATTTAATTGTTTTGTTCACAGTGATACTGAGAGCATAGAAGACAGAATATCTGTGGAGGTGCTTAGTGTAGCCAAGGAGACACTCCTTCAAGGGCTAACAGATGAGAACCAGGGCTTACAGTAAGTACTGAACAGATTTCATGCATAAAAGTGAGAGTAATGTCAGAACAAATCTCAGTTTAAATATCACTTTTAAATGCCTCTGTCTACAGGTGAGTTTCTAAACCTCAAGCGAAATAAAGAGCCTTAATTCCGCTGTGTTATTTTCTCAGGCTGTACGTCCGTAATTTCTGGAGTCATGAGAAACGCTTGCCTCCTGCCACATTAGAGCGGATGCTGATGGTGTTGGGTTCCTTGTACTCAGCTCGAATTGAGGAACGCTTCCTAAGCCTGGCTACTGATTTACTTCTGGAAATGACCAGCCAGAGTCCTGACTACACTCGCAACATGTTTGAGTTCCCACTCTCTGAATGCAAGTTTCAGGTAGGCTCTTGGGTGGTCTTGCTTAGCTTTTGTGACGAAGCATGTGATTTGTTTGGGTTTCATAATGCTTTCCATATAGATAACTGGGCCCAACTGTGTGCAATTACATTAATTTGTTGGTGGCATTTGATTTGGCTGCAGGAGTACGCAATAGACTCCAACTGGCGGCTGCGGAGCACAGTCCTCACACCTATGTTCATGGAGACTCAGACAACACAGGCTACAGGCACACAGGGTGCCGACAGTGCAAGGTCACAGGTGGGAAGCATGAAAGGCCAAATCCGAGCCACACAGGCCTCCCTGGAGTTCTCCCAGACTCAGGCTTCTGGTGCAGGTATTTATTTATTTACTTACTTACTTACTAGCGGCTTTAATAATAATGGATATTGTCAGTAATTATTTTGGTGCTGAAACTGTGAAACTATGCTTCTCTGGCAACCTCTGGCAACATGTTACATCATCCACTGAGAAAAAACAACCTCATATTTTAGACGGTCTTTATCTGAAGAGGCAGCCTTTGTTGTACCAGTTGTCCCTGCTAACTGTTGCTTATTTGTAGAGGCAGCATTCATTAGACCTTTTAGATCTTTTAACTTTCTAGGTGTTCTGAAGAGGCTGCTTCTATTACTACTCTTATATATGCAACCTAAGAGGTTTCCCTTTTTATTTATATAATTTTATATTTTTCATTTTTGCTAATTTGTTTTAAATAAAACAGTTCTATGTGCTGCTATTAACCAGAGTTATCATTAACTCTTACACCAGGGGTACACAATTCGAATCCTGGAGGGCTGGTCTTTTGTGGTTGCCCTACTCACTTACATCTGATTCAAGTGAATTAACTCAGCAGTTAATTACCAGATAAAATGAGTGTGTTTGAGTAGGACAACTACCAAACATTGCTGGAAAATTGCCCTTCAGGGCTGGGTTTGTACACTCTTGTCTTACACACTTAACTAAATGCACATGGGGCTCCAAGTGGCTCAGTGGTCTAAAGCTGTAGCGAAATGATCTAAGGACTGCAGGTTCGAATCCTGGGTCAGAGAGTCAGACAAAGCAAAATCTATGTTGGTTGCTGAATGGCGGTCTCCCCACATCACACACCCATCTACACACCCTGTGTGACGCTGGCTGGCACAGGCCTTGATACAGTGGCAGCAGTTTGAAAAGAGGCAAAAAGGTATTATAAAGGCTTCAGATGTATCAGAGGAGGAACACGCTTGTCTTCGCCCTCCTAGCCTTGGGAGCATCCTATGCAATAGGAGGAGATTCCTATTTTGAGATAAAATGTTCTGTCAAACTGAGAAAATGATCAAAATAATCTGCTAAACTCTCTGACAGTAGCCAGTAGAGTAATCTGGCTGGCAAAATTACAGATCAGATACATTTGACTTTGGTTCCATTCATCTGTTTCCACTTTCAGGTCGGCGTTCAGCATATAACTGGTTGACAGGAAGCAGTGTGGACACTCTGGCAGATTACTCCCTGTCCTCTGACTCTCTGTCCTCCTTGCTGGTTTTTGAGAAGAAGAGAGCAGAGCGTCCCTTAGGCTTGCGAGCTGTTGGCCCTGGCTTTGGTTCTAGACGCCTAACTGCCCCCACCGATGAGACAGACAGCCGCAGTGCAGGTCTGTTGGTAGCTACAGGGGCAGTTACATTTGCATAAATAAACACATCTGATAGTCTTGCATTGAAATGCATGTTTGTCCTAAACAGCTGATCGGGAAAAGAGAGCCGATATTTTGCGACTGAGGAGACGATTTCTCAAGGACAAAGAGAAAGAGAGCATAAAGTTTGCCAAGAGGGAAATCCAGTCACAAAAAACTGAAAGGGTAGGACTCACATGCTGGTAACCAGCTTGTTTGTTTTCTTTTGTAGTTGTATGCTGTTTTGCTGCAGCTCTCATCTTTTTAATAAACAGGAGAAAAGAGCAGATCAGAAGATACGAAGAGAAGCTCAAGTTACCTTATACCGTAGCTACAGGGTGGGAGACCTACCTGATATTCAGATCCAGCACAGCAGTCTTATTGCCCCCTTGCAGGCTTTGGCACAAGTAAGAGCTTTAAACCAGGTCTATTTTTTCATTTAATTACAAAGTAAATTTTGCATTTGTTGTCATTGTTTAATGAATTCATTCATTCATTTTACTAATTCAGAGAGATGCCACTCTGGCAAAGCAGCTGTTCAGCTCCTTGTTTGCTGGTGTGCTTGATGAAATGGAGGGACCCAAGATGTCTAATGGAAAGGAGGGTGTTCTGAAGAGCCTACTGCAGAATATGAACGATTTTCTGCACAAGAGCACCACATACTTCCCACCTTTTATTTCTTGTGTGCAGGTAAGTGGAAAATGTGGGTCAGCAGATTAGGGTATTGAGTCATTTTACAAAATAGGTGCCATTTCCATCCATTTTGCAGGATTGAGTAGTTTGGATTAGATTGACTAACCCTATCTAACATAGCAACAAATGCACAAATGCTCCAAATGATCAAATGACATCACATCCTCTTTGTGGTGTCATTTAAAGAAATAGGTAGGCATAAGTAGATGATATTATTCATAGGCAAAACTAGTTGTGACTTGGTCAACAAGAACACTTTTTTCTGCAGGATATGTGTTACCACAACAAGGCCCTACTGGATATTCACCCTGCCAGTGTCAGTGCCAGCTGTCTGGCCAGCCTGCAGCAACCCATGGGCATTTTGCTCCTTGAAGAGAGCCTGCTACATTCCAGCGGAGTGCCTGAAGAACCCCCTTCCAAACGAGCACGGGTCAAAAGGCAGCTGCCTCCAGATACAGAGCGGTGGATCCATTTAGCCAAGTGAGTTCAGCTGTACCAGTACTTGTTTTTGACCCTGTTAGATGTCTCTCTTGTGTTGGACTTGCTCAGAAAGAAGTTCTCTATCACCTCGTTTAGGTTGTATAGGTCTTTGGGTGATTATGATGTTGTCAGGGGCATCTTTGGAGGAAAGATTGGCACAAAGCCCATCACATGCACTGCACTGCAAGCAGAGGCCAAAGGTGACTACGCTGAGGCTGTGAAGCTCTACAATGAGGTAATGCTGAATGCTGAATGGCAGCTTTTTCAAGCCTTATATGACCCTAAATATAAACCTACATAAGCATCTACAAAAGCTTATTCCAACAAGGGTATGACATCATAAAGCCTACTATTGTCAGATTTGATGTCAATTCACTTGAGCAACTGTTATAACAGCTGTTCTGTTATTGAGCTTTTATAAATGTCTTCATAGACTTGTCAGTTGTCATGAATGGCTTGTGTAGGTCTTGTAGACTAAACTGTTTGGAGATTGATCAGATGTTCCTAGGGACAGTATTCAATGGTGAGGGGAAATTGGAAAGATGGAGAGAAAATAACTCTGGTTTTGTCGTTATTTTGCTCAGGCTTTGAACAACGAAGAATGGATGGATGGAGAACCCACTGACACAGAGAAGGACTTCTGGGAGATAGCAGCTCTGGAGGCCTACAATCACCTGACGGAGTGGAAGTCTCTGCAGTATTGTGCTACAGTCAGTATAGACGAAAGCACACCGGTCAACCTAGAGAAAATGTGGGATGACCCATTTTATCAGGTAGAAATGTTTGGTGTTCTATAAAAAAATATAATATACTTTAAATTAATTACTGAGCTGCATTAGCAGTGAATTATGTTCTTATGGTTTAATGTTTTGTATTTGAATGTCTCCCAGGAAACATACCTGCAGCACATGATGCGCAGCATGCTGAAGCAGCTGCAGCTGGGTGAGAGGGATCAGGCTCTGTTAAGCTTTGTGGATGCTGCCATGAAGGTGGAGGAACGTAAACTGGTGATCGAGACTCACTACAGTCAGGAGCTGAGTCTACTGTACATCCTGCAAGAAGACTATGACCGAGCGAAATACTACGCCAACAACTGCATGCAAGTCTTCATGCAGGTGAGTTTGGATTATAGGGTGGATAAGATTCTCTACAGAACATAGTATATAGTAAGGTACATAGTAATCTTAATAATGTCAGTTTGTTTATTCCAAAATGGATTGAATTAATTTCCCTCACAAATTCTACACACGATGACATAATGAGAAATATTTGTTTGAAATCTTTGCACAATTTTTAAAAATAAAACACAAAAATATAACCTGTACATAATTATTCACAGCTGTTGCTCAATACTTTGTTGAAGCATCTTTGGCAGCGATTACAGCCACAACTCTTTTTGAATATGATCCTACAAGCTTGGCACCTGTTTTTGGGAAGTTTCTCTCATTCATCTTTACAGAACCTCTCAAGCTCCATCATATTGGATGGGGAGTGTCAGTACCCAGCCATGTTTAGATATCACCAGAGATGTTCAGTCAGATTGAATCTACGATCTGGCTGGGCCACTCAAGGACATTCACAGAGTTGTCCTGAAGCACTCCTTTGTGCTTAGGGTCCTTGTCTTGTTGGAAGGTAAACCTTCAACCATGTATGAGTTACAGAGCACTCTGGAGCAGGTTATCATCAAGGGTGTCTCTGTATTTCGCTGCAGTCATTTTTCCCTCAGCCCTGACTAGTGTCCCAGTTTCTGCTACAGAAAAACATCCCCACGTCAGATCATGACAGCACCAAGCTTCACTGTAGGAATGGAATTGGCTAGGTGATGAGCAGTGCCTGGTTTCCTCCAGAACTTAAACGGAATTTACCACAGGTGTCCAGTCACGCTATAGAAATATCTCAAGGAAACAAGGAAATATATGAAGGAAATATCTTTCAGTGGAAACAAGGTGCATCTGAGCTCAATTTTGAGTGTCATGGCAAAGGCTATGAATACTTTTACATATATGTGTGTGTATCTGTGTCTGTGTTTTTAATAACAAACCTTTCTCATTTTGCCATTGTGGGGTATTGTGTGTAGCATTTTGGTGGAAAAATGAATTGAATCAATTTTGGAATAAGGCTTTAACTTAACAAAATGTGTAAAAAAAGTTTTAATGGAATAGAAGAAACAGGACAAATGTTCTGTAGAGTATTGGGACACAGCAAGCAGTGTTGTATCAATTGATAAAAGTTAAAAGGAATATTATTAAATATTAGATATTATAAGATATAATCCTTTATTAATCCAGCAATGGGGAAATTCACATTATTACAGCAGCAAAGTGACAGCAAGGTATTGTAAGGAATTCAGCACAAAAATAGATAATACATAAATAAAAAGTATATACAATGTACAATATAAGCAGTGTAAATAATAATAATGATAAATAAGTCATAAACTCTGACGAACATTGTTTACAGATTATTTACAGGTAATTGCACATATTGCACGTTGCACGTTGTTGTTATGCTGCTGACAGCAATGCTGGTTGCGGAGTCTAACAGCAGCAGGAAGGAAGGACCTGTAATACTGCTTCTTCACACACTTAGGGTGAAGCAACCTGTCACTGAAGGAGCTACCCAGTGCTGCCAGAGTCTCAGACAATGGTGTGGGGGTCATTCATGGATACCAACTTTGCTAAAATCCTGTTGCCTTCCACCACCTGCACTGGGTCTAAGAGGCTTCTCAGGACAGAGCCAGCCCTCTTTGAGTTTTTTCAGCCTCTTCCTGTCTGCCATTGAAATACTGCTCTCCCAGCAGACCACACCATAAAAAATGGCATATGCCTTAAGTTTAGATTGTTACTGTTAATGACTTTTGATGCAGGTAAATGTAGTGCTGATCATAGAAATGTCACTTATGCTTCTTTAAAGTGCCCAAATATATCATTCCTGAGTTAAAAGACAAATTTACAAATTGCATAGAAACTCACTTCCTAATTTGAAATGCAAGAGTCACTTAGTCCCAACACAAAAATTAGACCTTTTTTATACGTTTTTCTTTTATACTATGTGTGTTTTAGAATTATTCTAGTATCGACCCTCTGCTGAATCGCAGTCGTCTGACTGTGCTCCAGTCAGTCCAGGCTCTGACTGAGATCCAGGACTTCCTGCATTTCATCACAGGTGAAGGTAAGTTATGTGCTTTAATCCCATTTAGTAAATTAGTATAACTGTCATGATAATGGAGCCTCTCCTTTACTTTTTTAGATTGGTAGTTTGGTTTGGTGGATTTAATTCAGTTACTTACTTTGCGAGTTACAATGTATTGATATCATTTCCTATGAAGAAAGTTTTCCTGCTCCTGGCACCATCCACTACCTCTTTAAAGGTCTGGTTTACATACCTGAGATTCTTTGTGATGATCTTGTGAAAAATGTAGTATAAATTCAATTAAAATATAATAATATTTTATCAGAATCACAAGTCATTCTGAGACTGATTAATCCCTCTGTATATGCAAAAATGCATAGAAGGTTTCAATGTGTGTTGTTTATACTGTAGCTGACCATCTATGACGTTTATGTGTATGTATGGTATTTCTTCCAGTCTCGGTGTCCTCTCTGAAACATGTGATCAAACGATGGACCAGTCGTTATCCTGATACTAAAATTGACCCTATGAATGTGTGGGATGACATCATCACATCTCGGTGGGTCATCTATGTGACTTGTTTGTGTGTGTACACTGGCAGTTGTTATCAGTATAACACGTGACCTGCACTGTTTGAGATGTAATGCTTAATTCCAAATGTGTGTGTCTGTGTCTAATGTTTTTTTCTTAGTTGTTTCTTCTTGGATAAGATCTGGGAGAAGTTCAGCTCCTCTCCTGCTAACAGTATGGAGGTGGATGGAGCTGAGCAAGACAGTACAGAAGAGCTAGGATTGCTGGTGAAACAGTGCAAGTTTAATATGAAACTGAGGATGGCTGACAGTGCTTGGAGACAGGTACTTCTTTGGAACCTTACCAGTATTTAGAACATCGGCAGGAGGACAATTTAACCAGCTTCTAACACAACCATTCATAGTAGTATTATATTTAAGTACTTAAACTAACACATAGAAACATTGAGGAAAAAAAACACAGTATAATTAATTTTTTTATTTATGTGTGATGTGACAGAACAACTTTTCTGTGGCGACCAAGCTGTTAAAAGAGCTTCACAGGGAGGCGAAAACTGAAAAGGCTTGGCTGCAACGTTGGGTTCACTGCTTCACTCGCTTCACTCAGCGTAGGAGCCAGAGTATCGGCCAAGCAGAGCAGATAAGCACCTTGCTGAAGACTGTGCCACTGCTCGGTAATAACTGACCTACATCAATCATTTTATTCTGTAATAATTCTGGACTTTCTGGGATGTGTGCTGTTGTAGGTACAGAAACAATCATAAATACTAGCCAGGCCTTATGTTTTAGTGTACATGAATGGTGACTGCTTGAAAAGTTGTACCATATCTTGAGAGTTGTGTGTTTGTTTGTGATATATAGAGGAGATCGAGAGGCAGAATGAAGGGTCTGTCGGCAGTGTTTTTAGAGACCAAAGAGTCCTGTTGGGTACCACCTTCAGCCTTTTAGCCAATGCTGTGGCTCGAAGTCCGTCTGTTCTGGAGACTTTCGGAGAAGAGAAGGCACAGAGAGTTCTAGAACTTTCTCAAGCCTCTTCAAGTGACAAGGTTTTGATTTGTCTTTTTTTGTCACTGATAAATTGTTAGAAATGAATAATAATAGACATTGAACTGACAAGACAAAGATGGATTTTTTTCTTCATATAGAAAACCAACCTACTTGCTTCACTTGTGTCTTATGTGAAATTTTAGGTCCCTGAGGGCCTGTGGATGCGTGCTCTTGAGCTGTTGCACAGCGCTGCACGCAGAGCAGAGGAGGAAGAGCAGTCATTCAGCCACAAGCATGCAGACACCCTAGGCATTGTGGAGGCCTACATGACTCTCGCCAACTTCTGTGACCAAAGATTGAGGGAGACTGAGCAAAAGGGAGAGGGTACATTGAATTTGGATTTGTTTTCCAAAACAGCACCCCTGTAAAATATAGATGTTTTAATTAACCATATGCTGCAAGTACAAAAAGATGAGTATTCTGTTCCAGTGAACTGCAAAGTGAGTAGAAGATTAACTGAAAAAGATCTCCAAAAGGTTAAATATCACTGGTAGAGAAAGCACAGATTCTGTTATATACCAGCAAATTGGAAACAAATTTCACACTAAAGAAAGCTAAAGATGAAAAGAGGTTGATTTAAAGTTGGCGCACATCAGAGCTGAAAGCTATGTGCCCCTAACACAATTTTAACCAGGAGAGCCCAAACCTTTGCATGCCACGATTTCTATAAAATAAGGGATCTTCTTCCATCTTTTTCTAACATTTAACAGAAGACCCCAATGAAATAAACAAACCCAAATGTGATTTCAGACTGAGTGTTGATATTACTATTAAAACCTCTTTTGCAGTGTGCAGCTCACCACAGGTCCAGTCCTTATCTGCACATGTGGTGAAGATGATGTTAAAAGCTCTGAAGCTTAGCTCTGAGGAAGCCAGACTCAAGTTCCCCCGCCTACTGCAGCTGGTAGAGCTCTACTCTAAAGAGACCCTGGATATAATGGCCAAAGAGGTGGGCCATGATTAATAATGTACAATGTCAATAACCAGTTTCATATGCACGTGTGTGTAAAAATGTAGTATCTAATAATCTCTAATCTCTGCCAAGGGTTACAATTTCTAGAGCATATAGTTGTTGTGCTGCTTACCCTCCAAATAATGAGTAGTCATTTTGAGTTTGCTCATTTCTGAAGCAGACCATAATGTTTATGTTCTGATAGGTTGCGAGTGTGCCTTGCTGGCAGCTGATTGGCTGGATAAGTCAAATGATGGCCCTTTTGGACAAGTCAGAAGCAGTGGCAGTTCAGCATGTAATAGAGGAGATTGCAGCATGTTACCCACAGGCACTTGTCTACCCCTTCATGATCAGCAGTGAGGGGTACATATTTGAAGAGTCTGCTAGTGGTCACAGGAACCAGGAATTTGTGGAGAAGTATGTTCAATTGTGAATATCTGAGAAGCATATTAAATAATAAATGTGTAAACTTTGCTTTAGGATGTAACTGTTGAATTGATGTGTGTATTCCAGGCTAAAGTCCACACTGGATAAAGGGGGAGTCATTAAAAATTTTGTTGATGCTCTTCAGCAGCTCACCAACCCTGAAATGCTCTTCAGGGTAAACAGATGTTTTTATTTTATTACAATTTGGTATTCAAATCTAGAAGCAGTGTGAAAAGAAACACTACAAATCAATTCAACAAATCAAGGACCACTGAAGGCAATAGATAAGATAAGATAAGATTAGATCAAGTGAGACTGTTGACCTGTGATTTCTGTATATACTGTTTCATTGTTTGGCAGGATTGGTGGGAAGAGGTCAAGAATCGTTTGGATAAATCAAACACGGACAAAAAGATGATCAGGGACCTCTATGAAGAAATGCATGCCTCACTCTGCAATTCAAAAGCCAGAGAATTTGGATCATTCCGGAAAAGATTTGTTCAGGTTCACCTGAGTTTAATTTCACCATAATTTCTGTAATGATTTTTTGTGGCACTACATTGAAGAGTAAATGAATGAGGAAAGTTTTATATGTTCTTTGTCTGTCTGTCTTTGTGTTTAAAAGAAATTCTCCAAAGAAGTGGAAAAGTTTTTAGGTCCTGGTGGCTCGAAGCTGTACGAGAAGCGAAAGGATAAGGAGTACATTAGGAAAGTAGATGAGCTGGCTAGTTCCATGAGAGGCTTCCAGAAAGAGCCAGGGAATCTGAAAGAGTACTCACCATGGCTCAGCAACTTTAGTGTGGAAATGCTGAGAAGTGAGCTGGAGGTGCCAGGTCAGGAAAGAACTTTCTACCAGCTCTTAAAACACAGATACATGACTTTCAGAAGGGGACATATTAGTTCTCCAAACAGATTCCTAGGATTTGTTTATAATAATTTGCTTCTCTCCTTTAGGACAATATGATGGTAGATCTAAACCTCTGCCAGAGTACCATGCTAAAATCACAGGCTTCGATGAGAGGGTAGGTTCTCAAATACATTGACAGCACACAGAGCTTTAAGTCATTGTAAAAGGTACAGAAGGAACAGTGTTCACCATAGCATGTTACGTATTTATTTTAACTCTTTAAAGCCAAGTGGTCACCATGTCAAATAAAAACTTTAGTCTTGAATTTTTTTCTGGGAATTATTTCATGGTTCAAGCTTTAAGGGTTTAGATAAATATCAGAAACTTAGAATCTAAGGTATCAGGAGATAATAAGAATTTATGCGAAGTTATGCTCTTTCTATTCAAGGTGAAGGTTATGACCTCTATTCGTCGTCCAAAGCGCCTGATTGTGCGTGGGGATGATGAAAAGGACCACCCATTCCTGGTTAAAGGAGGAGAGGACCTTCGGCAGGACCAGCGTATTGAGCAGCTGTTTGGCGTCATGAACATCATCTTGGGCCAGGACGCAGCCTGTTCCCAGCGCAGCCTGATGTTATGCACCTACCAGGTCATTCCCATGACCAGCAGGTAGAGTTTCTGTTTCTGGATTAGTTTTATTGTTGCTATTGATGTCTGCACTTGTGCCTCACTTCAGATCCATTGATGATCCATATTCAGTATAATCTTGCATGAAGTGTCTCTCTGCATCTTTTTTATTTGTATAACTGGTTGGTTTGTAGAACATTTAACTGGTTGGGTAATGAGTTTTTTCTCTTTGGTGTAAAGAAAGATCAGCTGTTCTCTTATTTACTTGTTAAGATTGCAATATTAATACAAGAGCCAAACTATTCAAATAATTCATTGCAATGAATCGCCTTGTTTTGTGTAATCTACCACAATTGATGTCATGTTTTATTTGCTCACAGTTTACTCTAAAGAAGGAAACTGTATTTTGTTACATATAGGAATAAAGTTTCAGCCTTCACTGTAATAATAATGGAAATGGATGCCGTGGCAGGGACAGAATAAGTGTACAAAATACATTTTTAATGGAACCAAGAATTTGGTGCACAGTTTTTGGGTCAAATTAGATTGGATAATTCACCACTCTTACTTTGCAGAATTAGTAGAGTTCATGTGGCTGATTCATGTGTTTATGAGCGGTTATCCTCTTTCATTATTTTATTCACTTTGAGCGATGTACCAGTTCCACTGACAACCCCAGAGCATTAAATTATGTTCAAATTAAATGTGAAAAACAACAAATTTTCAGTTTGTCTTGGTCTGTTTATATCAAATATTGTAATATGTAGTAATTCAGGGGGTCCAGCTCCTCTCCTGTTTTCATTTGTACAATGAGAAATGTAGTGACACTTTAATCTTTACTGCAAAAATTAATCCTCATATTTATCCAGGACACTTCTCAAATTGCCTCCATGTTATGTAGCCCTGCCTTCAGTTGTTAAGTGTTTTTTGTGACCAATTATTATATCATGTCTGTTACTGTTAAAGTCCAGCTGATTGGTCTGTTGGCCTGCAGGATTGGGCTGATAGAGTGGATGGAGAATACATGCACACTGAAAGATTTCTTGGCCAGTAGAAGGACTGAGAAAGAACAAAATTCCATCACACGGTATGTTTTCTATTTACAGCATGTGTCTATGTTCAACTGGTGATTGCTTTCTCATGGCTTGCTTACTTTCCAAACCTCAGACTCAAACGTTTGGTTTGTCAGCACATTATTCAGCTATTAGATCAACATCAGATTTATATTTCCCCATTTCTTATTTCTATTTTTGGTATTTATATGGTTGGGCAACATCCACTTTTTTCATACCATAATACATATACATTATTACTGTGAGTGAGGAGTCATTTAGTACAGTAGGACCAATGGTTTGTTTACATTGCTTCCATACAGTCTTGTCCTGTATAATTTGTAGATGTAGGTATTAAACTACACTTAAAGAGAATGGGCGGGGTCAAATGTGTAACTGTTTACTGAAATGTTGCTGATCAGACCATAAGTTGTCACAGTGTTAGTTGCTAGATGTAGGATAATCTTGTCTTCGTGTAGCATTGGTTAGATGTGTTGCTATTAATGTGATGTGTTGGAATGTGGGGGAAGGTGGGGCCTTATGTATAACCCTGGTTTGTTAGGTGCAGAATTTGCTATCTCCATCTGTTATTTCAGTTGTTAATGTTGTCACGCATCTTGTAGACTGGTTTATCCCAGTTTGCTCGCTCTCCCTTTTCAATTGAAAAGCAAATCATTAAACTCGCAAGTGCAAAGGCAGCCTTTTTTTTAATACAGTCACCAATCAGTATTTTCCCAGAGAGCTCTTTCCTGTGGCTCTCTTAAAAGCACATGAGAGGATAAGCTCACTTATCATGTACAAGATTAAAGACAAGACATGTACAGAATAAATATGTGATGCATCAGACATGTTTTAAATTTGTAAATCATCCACATTTGTAATGTCATCCACAACCTTAAAGATAACAATTCTGACATGTGAAATCCTGCAGACTATGTTGTTTATAAAGAATAGTGGAAGTATTAAAGTTCTTACTCATGTTCTTACTCATGTTCTTACTCATGCTTTTTACTCATTTTTCAGGCCTAATGAAATGTATACAACTTGGTTATGTAAAGTTGCTGGAAAAGTGGAAGGAATAATGCAATATGCTGAGCTATACAGGTGTGTAACTGTTTAGTTCTCTTCAATCAGTCAGTCATGTAATGTGTTGAGTGTGACTGCTGTTAGTGGAAAGGTCAAGTATAGCATTACTGCATCGGATGTCATTTTACCACAGGAAGGTGAACCGCACAGACACTGTCAGTAACTTCAGGAGGATCGAGCAGACTGTGCCTGAGGATCTGCTGAGGTATGTGCCTACAGCTGATGCATTACGCTGTGCGTGATTTATGTTCAAACCACACCGTGTTCTTTCCACTCTTTCTGCCTGGCATCAGAACTGCTTGTGTAGTTTATCAGAAAATGCTAAGTAGCCATTAACTGAATGGAGACATACTCTACTCAGGCTCAGCAGCAGACTAATGGTAATAATGGTACTGTTACTTTTCAGACGGGCCTTCATAAGGATGAGCACCACCCCGGAGGCTTTCCTCTCACTGCGATCTCATTTCGCCAGCTCACATGCCTTGCTCTGTATCAGTCACTGGGTGCTTGGCATTGGAGATCGCCATCTCTCCAACTTCATGATCAACACAGAGACAGGAGGCATGATTGGCATTGACTTTGGCCATGCATTTGGATCGGCCACTCAGGTGAGGTGGACAAGTGCCTCATTGGGAATAGGACTGGAAAATTTAAATATTCTTCTCCATGATTATATTATTGGAACCAGTAAATATAAGTTAGAGAGATGTGTGAGTGTGATAAAGTTGTAAATAGCTTGTATTGCTAAAAAGGATTTTTTTTCCAAATGAAAGCTTTTCTACACTATTCAATGTGTATTTTGAGTCTAAAGGTCTAACCTAGAACCTTTGCTTTTGCAAAAATGTATGAAAGAATAATGTGGGATAATTTTAACGAAAATTGCTGTTGGTAATTTGTAGTTTCTGCCAGTGCCCGAGTTGATGCCCTTCCGGCTTACACGGCAGTTTATGACTCTCATGCGGCCTATGGCGGAGTCTGGTCTGATCCGCAGTGTGATGGTGCACTCTCTCCGTGCCTTCAGGGCTGACCCTGAGCTGCTGCTTAACACCATGGATGTGTTTGTAAAAGAGCCTTCATTGGACTGGAAGGTAGGTGCTTAAAGGAGCCATTGGCTCCTGATTGTTTAGACAAGGTTTAACGAACAGTAGAATTTATAAAGCTTTGAAATTTATAGTCCTTGACATTTCCTCTGAAACCTCTCCAATTTAAGGTGTTGGGAATTAGAGAGGAAATATATGTTAAAAAGAACAAAATCAGAGTTTGTCTCTGGAGTCACTTGGGTCTCTGGGAATCTTCTTCAGTTTTCAAGGGAAGTTTCAACATTCACATTTCAACTGTTTCAAAAAGTCTATATTCATTCTATCCCTTATTTCTTTAGAACTTTGCAGTGAAACAGCTTAAGAAAGGCGGCACCTGGACTGAAAGTGTCGATACCCAGGAGATCAACTGGTACCCACTACAAAAGGTCAACTTTACTCGTAGGAAGCTAGAGGGAGCCAATCCGTCAGTCATAACAAGGTGTGCCCATCTATTGGTCACTAATTGATGAGCTGTACCCTCTCCCAACCTGGGGACTTTACATTCTTCTTGTTTATTTTTATTCTTCCTACACATTTGGGTAAGCTTTCAGCACATAACATTTAGCTACATCTTAGCATTAATTATCAATCATCACATAGAGGTAAGGCTCACCAGCATAACAGTTGTTGATGAACATGAAAATGAAAACATGAAAAACACTGACTGGAAAACAGATCAGAGGCAACAGATCAGCTTTGAACTAAAAAACTGACAATCTGGTATGAAAATCAGTTACTCAGAATATGAGTGACTGGAAATGTGGGAGTAAAAGTTTTGTTTGTGTAGAATTTGTGTTTACTCTTATTAGTTGTAACTGTAAATGTGTTTACTTTCTCAGTGAGGAGCTGGGTCTAGGCTTTGAGAAAGCTGCTGCCTTTAAGGGCATGCAGACTGTGGCTCGAGGGAGCGAGGAGAACAACATACGTGCCCGACTTGGAGAGAAAGATCTGAGTGTGGAAGACCAGGTGGACTGCCTTATTGATCAAGCAACGGATGCTAACCTACTAGGCAGAGTGTGGATAGGCTGGGAACCCTGGATATGAGGGTATAGTCTCAATATGTGGTCTTTTATCTACGAAGCACTGTTTATCTGGGAGTCTACTGCACTGGTGGGAGTGCTGATGTTATATCCTTACACAACAACACTGTAACTAGGCTAACTGAGAACACATCTATACTGTATTTGGGCCCCAAACTCTGTGGTAATCCAAACAAGGCCAACCATTTTAAAGGGGGATAATGACTGAAGCTGTATGATGGTATATTAATCACGATGTGGTGCTTCACCCTTGTGGATTATTGAAGTTATTGACCAAAAGCTCTGACACCAGTTGGTTTGTGTCTAATGTGTCACTGCTGGGACAAATGGTATGATTGTCTGTCTAACTGGGAGACCAGTTTTTCACTGTAGGGCAGTAAATAAACCCCAAATGAGAATTGGATTCTTCAACTTCAAGGCTTTGGTTTTTATTCCTTGTGTCTGCATTTCTTTGGAATTGTGTTTAAGCTCAGATAAGCATAGCTGGCCTGACTAGAATAACATCTGTAAACATACCGACTGGGATTTAAAGGACTAACATACAAGTGGATTTTTAAAATAAATTCAACAGTAGCAATTAAAGTGGCCATTTTCAACGTAATTGTGAGAATAGTCAGCTGATCTGCAATGGCTGGACGATTCAGAGGTTTTCACTATGTAGGAAAATGCACACATGCCAAACAGTATTATGTGCTGGGATGCTATCTCAAGGCTGATAGGTAGTTTGGTAATGGCCATGGCACCACAGATGTCATAGACATGTTTTGGTCATTTCCATGGCAACAGTATATGATAATTACAGTTGTATCTTTGTTTGGGCCTAACTCTTATGCATACAGTGCAGTGGCAGACAAGATTAAATCATAATAAAAGCAAAATCTGTAAACAAATTTCACATTTAAAAAAAGCTCAAGATGAAAGAGGGTGGCTAAACACACATTACCCACGCTGGACTACCAAACTAGAGAGTGTAAGAGGCTGCCCGCTCTACGGCCTCCCGACCACCGCAGGGAGACAGTGCACTGTTCCAAAAACAACCAGCTTGATTGACTTCAGGTGGGAACAGCCTTTTTAGGATCTTCTCCCAGATTATTCTGCAGCTCAATTTCAAACTCTGGATCCATTTGTTCCTCCAGGTGAGCATATAAGTGTGCCAGAGTTGTCATGAGCATTAATATGAAGTAGTCTCAGATAAAATCTTCAGGTTAGAGCCTCTGTGGTGGAAAACAGAACGTTACCAATGCAAAGGTCATATTGCTCCTCAGTTACAGAGCACACAGTTATTCATTAAAGATGTTGCAGAGTGTGTATGAATTGTGTCTTACCTCCCGGATGATTTTCAAACACACACCACGCAGGGTATGCTGGAGAACCTCTATGTGTTGGTCTGTCAGAACACAAGTTCCAGCCCTTTGACCTTCTTCTCCCTTGAAAACCAAGACATTGGAAACAGGTGACCTTATCTGGAATGTAGCTATGAATTTTATTATTTAAAATTATTTAAAATTATTAAATACTGACATTTATCACTCATTTTATCTGGATATTCAAAAGCGTAATATTTGTACATTCTCAGGGATCCCCAGCTAGTACAGCATTAACCCCAAACCCCATTTCATATTCAGATGAAATTCAATTCTCTAAGTAAGGTTGGTTTAACTCAGCTCACTAAAGACATACCAGGATTCATCCTGCAGTAATCCATTGTAACTGTACAGCCACTAACTAGCCAACTCCATTTCAGCTTGACAACCACCAACTACTACATTACAGCCTGACATTCACTAATACATTACAGCTATGACATTTCCACTACCAATCCTCAACTAACTAGCCCATTTTTTAAACAACTTCTGATTACAGCACTTATAGTCCAGAAAATACGGTAATAGTCATCAAAAGTTCATGTGTTCATCAAATCAGCGCTTTATTCATTTAAAGGTCACTTTCTCATTATTTCTCTTATGTGATCTTACAGATGATTCCCTTCATAGATGATTTCTCTGCGTTCGGCTCAAAGTTGTCCACCATCATGCATGCTTCATGGTTCCTTAAAAATTGAAGTGTATGTGAGCATGATGTCTGTGGAGAAAGAAGGATAAAAGTCACTTTCAGTGCAGGTTGTTGAATAAAACATGCTGTCCTCACAGAATAGGTGAAAAAGTCAAGCTGCTTACCTCACTTCCTGTGCACGGTCCAGGACCAGCTTGGGGTGATGTCCGTATTGTTGGTCAACAATTGGGCAAGCTTCTGCAGGTGGAGTGCAGTACATTCTCTCACTGCAGCATTTATGTGTCTGGAGAGCAGAGTGTGAACACACAGTAAGATCCACATCCAGCATTTACCCACACACCTCTGAAACTCCAGACTCTTTCTACCAAGATTTTCTTCAAGATAAATGAACAGACTCATCAGTGCTGTGAGATTCAATTCAGCCCATTAATGAACATCTGTATGAGGTTTACCTGAGTCCACCAGCCAGCAGACCATCCAGGACCTTCCTGGGAGAGCACGTCTATCATGGTGGTGAGGGCCACCTCCACATCTCCTTTTAGGAAACTGTGCATCTCCTCAGTCTTGTTCAGAAGGACACACGCTATGATCTCAACCTCTGACTCCATTTCTTTCTCCAGGTGGTCATACAGGTGGGCCAGAGCTGTCACTGCAGGGCGACTTACAAAGGAGCGCAGGTTCTTCACCTGAGACTATGGAGACAAAAAAACACCACTCAATCACTGACAACTGCAGAACTGCAGTGAAACACAAAACCTTAACAATGCAAAGGTTATACCTGAACCTGTTCCAGAGCACAGTTACTGCCCACAGTGTGTATGAATTGTGTCTTACCTCCCTGCTGATATTCCACACACAGGTTATCCTGGAGAAACCCTTGGTGTTGGTCTGTCAGAGCACACAGAACTTCCAGTCCTTTGACCTTCTTGTCCCGTCAAAACGAAGACTTTGGGAATAGGTGACCTTGTCTGGAATATAGCTGAATTGTTGTGCAGAACACATCTCAGAACAGATCTGAGATGTTCATCACTCAACTGGGATCTGTGGGGTGCTTTGTTGGTGTCACACTAAATGTCTGTTCACACACATACGTAGAGCCAAACACCAGCATCCTCTGTGCCATCTTCTGATGGACTCAGAGCAGGAGCAGAGTAATAACCGAGACCTTGCTCTCAAAATTACCTCACACTGTATCACTGCACCTAATACGCCACCGCGCCACCTGGTGGAACGCCAGGCATTACATGACAAGGTCAATTTAATGAGTTTGTATTTGCACTGAAGAGCATTTAAGGGCATACAGACTGTGACTCGAGGAAGTGACAAATAGGGCTGTTACTCAGATTATGTATTGTTACCAAATAACTCCTATATAGTTGTCAGGTTTTAAATTTATCTTGAGGTTGTTTTATGCATCGTTTTTGCTAACTAGCAATGAAATCAATAAAGATGAATGCCTCATTCAAAAAGTTGTAATAAACTTTCTTGCTCCTATATAAGATAAATAAAACTCCAGTATCTTTCTCCCGTCAACATTTTAAATCAATGATGCGCCAAAAAGCAGCAATACAATATAATAATTCCCATCATTTTTTGCATCAGCAAAAAAGGAGAGGGAATCAAATGTGAGACAGTAATGTTAACAGTTTTTGTTACTGCAAAGTTTGTATTAGTGACTTTTATTTTGATGCAGTCTGTGGTGTAACAGCTGCCTTTCTTTCTTTACATTGTGTTCTTAAGTTGACCTAAGTGATGTCAAACACTCTGTGATGACCTCACCAACTAATTGACTGTTATTAGTTGCCAAATGATATACTTATGGAATTTAGTCCACTAAGTTTACACAGCACGCATGTAAAAAAAATAATCTGAGTGTGGAAGATCAGCTAGACTACTGGGCAGCATGTGGATATGCTGCAAACCCTGGCTATTATATCCCTTTTTATATAAGGAAGAATGAATGAAAATCACTTAAATAAGAACTGATGGATCTTAACTTCTACAAAATGTGTGATACTTGCTAGTTGACCAAATGTTTGCTTTGGGACATTTTCCTTATTTGCTACTTTTAATCTATAAAAATTGGCAAACATTAAAATTACACCGTGCCTTTTGGACATAGGTCTAGAAAAAAATTCCCCTATACATTTATGTCATTATAAATACTTTAAGGTTTAACATCTCAAAACAGCTCAGAATGCAGATATAAACTTACCAGGAGACAAATTGTTGAAGACTTTGAAATCACAAGAATACTTAATACTTTTCTGGACAAAACCTAAAGACTGCCTGTTCATAGAACCCACATAAAAACCTCGTGTGTACAGTATATGCAGCATGTACCTATGCAGATTGTAAAGTCCTGTGTTTGTTTGTTTATTTATTTATTTAACCCTAATTTCAGCCCAAAACTTACCCCAACTATAATGCAGATGAGTTTCACCAGATAGCATGCTTACAGTTTGGGCAGCCAATAGTAATCTAATAACCCCTCAAATAAAAACTATAAATCAACAAGCTCTCCATCTGCCAGATTCAGTGCAAGAGGGAAACCCCCCCCCAAAACACTGTTTGACCCACAATAAACCAGTCATGAGTCTAGTTATTTGCTATTGCTCAACTCACCACGCTTCTTAATAACGATCCACACATCTAATGGTCTGTGTGTTTCATTCAGCTTCATTGGCACTCCGGATGAAACCTTTTATTTTTTCTTCTTCTTCAAAATGTTTCTGCCTGACTGCATCAAACAATGTAACCCCACAGAACTCACCAACAAAGAACTGACCAACAAACAACTGACCAGTGTGTTGGGAGTTCAGCTTGATTACATAAAAAAGGAGCACTACATATGAAACCCAATAGGAACACTTTGATCCTCATGTACAAGCTGAGTGTGTACATTCATTTAAAATGAGTTACGTGCTGGAGTACAGATGCAAAACAACAGTATTACTGTTCAGTTACATGTGGGCAAAGACATATATACACAGTGTATTATAAACCACTTAAATAACGCCATTCCTGTTAAACAGTAGCTGGAATTGACTGTCTGAATATGTACATGTGACATTAACAAAGGGTTTGTTAATATTTATTGATCACCAACCAAGAAAAGTGAAGGCATAATTAGGCTGGGTCAGAATATTCATAATCCTCAAGGCTTTGGGTTTGAGCAAAGTGTTAAGTTCATTGTGCAGGTACCGTAAGGTCACAGAGAAAGATTACACAGACAAGGGTACAGGTCAAGACACAGAAGTTAATACACAAAGCACCCTATATATATATTCTTTACAAACCAGGGAAAATCAATACAAGACACTGGACTGTGCATAGCATATAGATACAAAACAGTCTGACGGAATACTGAAGGCCAAGGTGTTATGCTCTGCTTTCTGCAGCACATTGCATGTTTTGCCATAGACTGGGTTTGTTCAAGCTTACATTTTGGGCCTCCAGCCACTAATGAACTGCATCAGTTTCTTCACTTGTAGTTTGCTTAACTTAAAGTCCTCTGACAGAATTTCCTCCGTTAGCTGCAGGAGCAAATTGCCATCAATTTTCTCTCTGACAAACAACGCAACCACATCCTCAGACATCCCAATGAACCGTAACGACTTGGAGACCTCTTCAATGGAAAGGCCTGCTAGGTTGCTTGGCGGTTGCCATGGCAACCCCAAAACTTCTTGTGGCCTCTCGACCAAGCAGCTCGCCACCTTAAGTTCTGTAGCTTCAACACTGGTGACCGTTGATGACAGACATTCCCTATCTTTCTTTGCATCATTAGATTTGGGGGTTCTTGGTGGCAGTATAGGGCAGGACTGGCTTTGCTTAGTGTTACATTCCTCAATGGGTTTGTCTCTGTACATTTCCAGGGTATAGCTAGTAGATTTAGTACAAAACTGAGCAGACTGTTGGGCTTTTGTGGCTGTAGTGCTCCCCTCAGACTTCTCATCTCTGTTGAAGTCAAAAAGGCCTGAGGAACAAGTCTTAGGGGTACCAGGGGTCCTTTTCCTTGGATAGCTGGAGTAACTGCGGTAATGGACTGACGAGAAATCCTCTGCCTTGTGTACGTCGCCCCCACAAAAGTCGTTGGGCCAGGACAGACGAGAGAGGGCGGCATCCATGGAGGGACTGAGGCATGGGTGCAGTTTAGTGCTCTCACTGGCATCAGGTTGAATCCAATTGCATGGGTAACACGCATGATTCTGTTCATCCAGATCTTTGGACGACTCGCTCTCTCCTCCTCTGCGGAAGTGATGAGAGGACAGAGTTAATAATTAAGAAGGGTTCATTCTAAAGGGGTTTGGCACATCTGAGTCAGGCATATCTGAATAGTTCTGCAATCAGTTGTTTTCAGTGTGATCCTTTCCTGACCCTTCTAGTCAATTAATTCAATGGCAGAACCAAAAGAGGAGCAAGAAATGGTTATTTGAACATTGCCATCAAAGAACCACTTTTGGTGCCACAAAGAACCTTGTAATGTGGATGTGTGAGGGCCTTTAAGAACCTTTAAATGACATAAACTTAGCATAAACCTACAATATTCTTCACACTCACACATCCCTGTTACGAACATCGTCCTTTATAAAACCTATAGTACAAATATATGGGATGGTGCCAAAACATTTACGGTACTCAAATTCGATCTGGGCAAAACTGGGACATACCTAATGTTTTACAATACAAAGCATCTTGTGAAACCTCACATCTGCTTGTGGTAAAGCCAGTTAAACAGACCAGTACTCACATGTTGTGCAGGCCAGAGGAATAGTAGGAGAGGGTTGGACTTGGGGAGCGAGTGTCCGTCTGCCGTGGCTTGGTTGGTGGAAATGGCACTGCGGCACTTGTGGAGTTTTGGCCCGTTTGTTTGGAACTCCGTGGTGGAATTGGAGGAGCATTTAACAAGCGACACTCTTCCTTCACCTGCAAAGATCAACCAATCGGGGAATCAAAGTGGTCCCAAATAGTTTGGCCAACATCTGTTCAAACTATAGTTTTACTCAGAGACACAAAAAGTATTGAAAGCTGTATAACAGGACACAAAGAGAACAATGAGTGTGTGGAATTAAGACTGCACAAAACAGTGTTGAGCATCACCAGAGCAATATGGGTGTGCACAGTAGTCATATCACAGGATGCGCAATGCCACACAGGGCGAATTAAACCGTACACAACATCATGCTTCCACCCCCTCCATAATTTGATGTGGGCCTCATCTGAAATATTACCAATGAACACCAAAGCTTACACACAGGTTGAGGATTAGATGGGAAATGTTTTTAGCTCGGCAATACAGGAAAAGAAATCAATCTAGTAGAGATGTCTACTTGATATGGTTCTGATGCAAACTGAAGTTGTTTGTACCTGATATTTAGCTAATTGCTTTGTGATGTTCATTATGTTTACAAAATTCCTCAAGAATCCTTCTACTAAATCAGAGATGACAAATACATATTAATTTATTCTCTAACAGGGAAATCAAGAGACTGCTTCAGAGAGGCCTTTGACAGCACTATGATGCAACTGTTTGGAAGGTCTGCAATGAGGAATCTAAAAAAAACAAAACAAAACAAAAAAAAAAAAAAAAACATATGTCAAATATATGTCAAATGTAACTTTGGATCTCAGAGTCAAGCTATAGAATGATAGTAGCTTATACTAATGTGAGTTTCCTCACTGCAGGACTAATAAAGGATTATCTTATCTTAGAACTGAGAAAAACAGACCTGGAAAAGAGAGCTTTTAATGTCACCTTACAGAACGAGTTTCACTGGAAGTAGAAGTTACATAGCTGCTGTCTGACATGCCACTTAGACTTTATTATTTTACTTTCTTTTTTTTTTAAATGAAATTCTTCCATTTATCATGGCCTGACTGGTATGCAGCAACAGTCCCTTTTTCAGCCTCCAAATCTTGCTAGAAAATAAACTAACCCTTTAAGCCCAGTTTTTGTGATGACCTCCTGCAGGTTCCACCTCTTAATCTAGAGTCTAAAAGTGAGACTAGCAAAACAGATTTTAGTCCCTGTTGATACTCAGATAAATATTACCAATACTTACAGCTGTGCTCAAAAGTTTACATACTCCTGGCAAAATTTCTGCTTTCATGGCTTTTGCTTTCTTTTTCAGAGAATATGAATGATATCACAAAGACTTTTCCCCCACTCATGGTTAGTGGTTGGGTGAAGCCATTTATCGTCAAATGACTGTTTTCTCTTTTTAAATCACAATGACAACCAGAAACATCCAAATGACCCTGATCAAAAGTTTACATACCCTGATGATTCTGGCCTGATAACATTCACAGAAGTTGACACAAATGGGTTTGAATGGCTACTAAAGGTAACATCCTCACCTGTGACCTGTTTGCTTGTAATCAGTGTTTGTGCATAAAAGCTGAGTGAGTTTTGGGATCCAGACAGACTCATTCATCTTTCATCCAGCCACTGACGTTTCTGGATTGTGAGTCATGGGGAACGCAAAAGAACTGTCAACGGATCTACAGGAAAAGATAGTTGAACTGCATAAAACAGGAAAGGGATACAAAAAGATACCCAAGGAATTGATAATTCCAGTCAGCCGTGTTCAAACTGTGATTAACAAATGGAAAATCAGGAACACTGTAAAAACCAAACCACGGTCACGCAGACCAACAAAAAGTTCAGCCACAACTGCCAGGAAAATTGTTCGTGATGCAAAGAGAAACCCTCAAATAACATCAGCTGAAAACTGATGCAGTGTCAGTCTCTGAAAACTAGCAGTGTGGCTGTTTCAAGATGCACAATAAGGAGGCACTTGAAGAAAAATGGGATGCATGGTCGAATCGCCAGAAGAAAGCCATTACTGCACAATTGCTACAAAGTATCTTGCCTACAGTATGCCAAACAGACAAGCCTCAAAACCTCTGGACCAAGGTCATTTGGAGTGATGAGACCAAAATCAAACTTTTTGGCCATAACCATAAATGTTACATTTGGAGAGGTGTCAACAAGGCCTATGATGAAAGGAACACCATTCCTACTGTAAAGCACGGAGGTGGGTGTTTTGGGGATGTGTGAGCAACAAAGGCACAGGAAACTTGGTCAAAGTTGAAGGAAAGATAAATGCAGCACGTTGTCAGCAAATACTGTAGCAAATGTGCACTCATCAGCCAGAAAGCTGCGCATGGGACGTACTTGGATGTTCCAACATGACAACGATCCAAAACACAACGCCAAGTTGACCTGTCATTGGCTACAACAGAACAAAGTGAAGGTTCTGGAGTGGCCTTCTCAGTCTCCTGACCTTAATATCACCGAACCACTCTGGGGAGATCTCAAATGACCAGTTCATGCAGGACAGCCCAGGAATTTTCAGGAATTGGAGGAGTTTTGCCAAGAAGGATGGGCAGCTTTACCATCTGAGAAAATAAAGAGCCTCATCCACACCTACCACAAAAGACTTTAAACTGTCATTGATGTTAGGGGGGCAATACATGGTATTAAGAACCGGGGTATATACACTTTTGATCAGGGTCATTTGGATGTTTTTGTATGTCATTATGATTTAAAAAGAGAAAACACAGTTGTTTGACAATAAATGGCTTCACCAAACCACTAACCATGAGTGGAAAAAAAGTTTGTGCGTTATCATTCATATTATCTGAAAAAATGCTCTGGTATGTAATCTTTTGAGCACAACAGTATACATGTACATGTAGCTGTGTGACTCTAGGACACTTGGCAAAAAATACTGGACATTTGACATATGTTTTGACAAAATTCACTTTCAGAAACCTCCATGAATTAACTCTGAGCAGCAGTTTTGTTTCCAAAAATCCACATCTGTATCAACATTTTCTTTCTTCCTGTTGTCTATTTTAGAAAATACAAAAATATTTATACCAGCATTTTTAGTTATGGTCCATATTGCAGAAAATTAACAATGTGTACAAAAGGTCAACAAAAACTTTTTTTTTTTTTTTTTTTTTTTTTGCATACTCACAGCTTCAGACTTTGGAGGCACAGGGGGTGGAGGTAGATTGATATCTGTACTGAGGAGAGCACTAGAAGAACCTACACTGGGGTAGGACAAGACAGGTGAGCAATTAGAAGTGCTGGCATTTACTCTGACAACTTCGGTGAGCTCAGGTACAGGTCCACGGTTCTTTGCATCTAGCCACAGTTCCTCATATGGCAGATCTGGTTTGTACACGTTGCCTGGGCCTGAGGAGGTGTCTAGCAGCTCAGGAAACAGATAATCGGTATCTGGTGGTTCAGGAGGCACATATTCCCCATATAGGCTAACGCATCCCTGCAGGTTCACCTCACTGTTGCCATGAAGGTTGCTTCCATAGACGCAGACTGACAGCCGATGGAAGGACTGCGTGAGCTCATCTCGAGCCGAACTGAGCGAGCTTGGCAAGTGAACATGTGTGGGGCAGCCATTTGTATTGATGTTGCTACTGCTGTTTCCACCTCCGCTCCCACTACCTGTGCCACCAGATCCACTCTTCTTGGGACTCTTACCATCCTCCAGCCAGTCCACTCGCACATCGCGGACTGCCCTTGAGTAATCATCAATGTCAAACTGCTCCTGGCAGTAAGCGAACCACCGGTGAACCACTGTTTCCAGCCAAGCTTCCCCGTGCAGGAGCCCCTCAGGCACCAGCAACCTTGGCAGGGCCGTGGACACGTGCAAAGGAAAATGCACGGGCAGCACCTTATTGGAGCGCAACACACAGCACACCACCACCGTCTTGGTCTGGATGTTAACAAGTTTATAGCGATGACCCTCACGAATCAGGTGCAGGTCGTGAGGGTTGCGTGGCGGAGTGCTGGGCACAGTAACATTCACGGGCAACCGAGTCTTCTCTACGATGGTGCGGATGGTGTGCTCGCCCTCCTGCATCTGCAACTCCAGAGGGGAGCAGGTGCTGAAGCGGCCACGACACTGAAAAGGCAGGCTGATGCTCTCATTGGTGCGGTGGTTCATGCATATGAGGCACGGCATCTTGCCACGGCCCAGCTTGCCGATGGAGTTGAGCTTGCCAATGCGCTTGAAGATAGTGTTGAAGCGTGACTTTTCCCTTGATGTTTTGGCGTAGAGGATCTCAGCCTGGCCCATGAGGGTTAACTCATCTCCAGTGCTTAGTGTAATGTTGTATACCTCTGTGTCCTCATTGCATTCGCCGGAAGCCATCTGCAGGGGACATATCAGTTCCAGAAACTCAACTTAGTAAACAGATTATATGCTTAGCTTCCTCTCAACCTATATAAACTTGCACTACAGATCACAAAGACATTAGGGCAAAGACAATGGGACTTTGCATTTTCGAGTACACATAGTCATTGTGAAGTCAGTTCACAACACAATGAAAGGTCTGTTTCAGCTTCACTGGCCCATCAGCTATGCTACAAGCAAGAGCACATACTGCTAATCAGGGTTAGGAAGTAACAGAATACAGATAATGAGATTACAAATAACATACTTAAAATACAAAATCAGACAAAGGCTGTACAGACTTCAAGTAATTCCTAAACAATTACAGTGGTCACTTAAAGAGGATCAGAAAAGTACTGTGCAGAAGGTACAAGTCACATGCGCATGCCAGACCTTAACATTAAACGTTATTTCCTCCATGACATAGACTCGCTCAGGGAATGCTTTGGCCACTTCTTCCACACTGTTGAAGTACTGCACAGGCTCCTTAATGTCCCTGTCCTGCTCCAACAGTTTGAACTGACCTGCCATGAAAAAAAAAAAAAATTAACAGATGCCATTCAGTTTAGTTACAGCTTTGCTCAGTTAAGGCCAGGTCTGCAAAACTGCTACCCATGCTGTGCATGAGTTAACAAAGCTATCTACAGTACTTCCAGGAACATTGTCCCACCACTTTAATTTTATTTTTGTTTTTAGATTTTGTAGTATTTGCCATTCGATTCACCCAAGATAGATAGATAGATAGATAGATAGATAGATAGATAGATAGATAGATAGATAGATAGATAGATAGATAGATAGATAGATAGATAGATAGATAGATAATTACAATTTTATTGCACTAGCATGTTTTACTGCAGTGGGTACGGAAAGTATTCAAACCCCTTTAAATTTTTCACTATTTGTTTCATTGCAGCCATTTGCTAAAATCAAAAAAGTTCATTTTATTTCTATTAATGTTCACTCACTAATTAATATCTTGACAGAAACAAAAAACAGAAATTTTGCAAATTTATTAAAAAGAAAAACTGAAATTTTACATGATCATAAGTATTCAGACCCTTTGCTGTGACACTCATATTTAACCCACATGCTGTCCATTTCTTCTGATCCTCCTTGAGATGGTTCTACTCCTTCATTGGAGTCCAGCTGTATTTAATTAAACTGATTGGACTTGATTAGGAAAGGCTCACACCTGTCTATATATGACCTCACAGCTCACAGTGCATGTCAGAGCAAATGAGAATCATGAGGTCGAAGGAACTGTACAAGTTGCTCAGAGACAGAATTGTGGCAAGGCACAGATCTGGCCATGGTTACAAAAGAATTTCTGTAGCACTCAAGGTTCCTAAGAGCACAGTGGCCTGCATAGTCCTTAAATGGAAGAAGTTTGGGACAACCAGAACTCTTCCTAGACCTGGCCATCCAGCCAAACTGAGCAATCATTGGAAAAGAGCCTCGGTGAGAGAGGTAAAGAAGAACCCAAAGATCACTGTGACTGAGATCCAGAGATGCAGTAGGGAGATGGGAGAAAGTTCCACAAAGTCAACTATCACTGCAACTCTCCATCAGTCGGGGCTTTATGGCAGAGTGGCCCGATGGAAGCTTCTCCTCAATGCAAGACATATGAAAGCCCGCATGGAGGGCTTTGGAACAACTCTGTGATCGTTCTTGACTGGCCCAGCCAGAGCCCTGACCTAAACCCAATTAAGCATCTCTGGAGAGACCTGAAAATGGCTGTATACCAACATTCACCATCCAACCTGACGGAACTGGAGAGGATCTGCAAGGAAGAATGGCAGAGGATCCCCAAATCCAGGTGTGAAAAACTTGTTGCATCATTACCAAGAAGACTCATGGCTGTATTAGCTCAAAAGGGTGCTTCCACTCAATACTGAGCAAAGGGTCTGAGCACTTATGATCATGTGGAATTTCAGTTTTTCTTTTTTAATAAATTTGCAAAACATTCTACATTTCTGTTTCTTTTTCTGTCAAGATGGGGTGGTGAGTGTACATTAATGAGAAATAAAATTAACTTTTTTGATTTTAGCAAATGGCTGCAATGAAACAACAAGTGCACAGAGACCGATTTGTGTTGTGGTGGTCAGGCTACTGCTCTGTCCAAACCTCTGTCCTCCTGTTACCCCTCTTCCCCTCAGAGAGGAGTTGTACAGTCTGATGGTGTGAGGGACAAAGAAGTTTTTAAGTCTATTGGTCTTACACTTGGGAAAGAGTCTCTCACTGAACAGATTCCTCTGGTAGCTGATGACAATGTGCATCATCCATAATGTCCAATAACTTGGACATAGTCCTCTGCCACAGTCACCAGAGAGTCCAGCTTCAAGCCGACCACAGAGCATGCCCCCCAGTACACCACCGTGAAGTACAAGACACTGGCAACCACAAACTGATAAAACATCCACAGACGTTTCCTACAGATGTTAAAGAACCACAGCCTCCTCAAAAAGTACAGCCTGCTCAATCCCTTCCTGTACAGGTGGTCAAAGTTACCAGTCCAGTCCAGCCACAGCCCAAGGTACTTGTTGGAATCCACAGCCTTCACCTCGACTCCCTCGATCAGAACTGGTCTTGACCTTGGTCTGGACCTCCCAAAGTCCATGACCAGCTCCTTTCTTTGAGGTGTTGTGCTGCAGATGGTTCCTGTGACAACCAACAGCAAAGTCCCTCCTTTCTATCATCCCTGATGCACCCCACAATGTCTGTCATCGTGTAGCAGGTAGAGGATGGCATCTTCCACACCAACACCTGCCCAGTACAAAAACTGGCATGGCATGTAGCACCTGGGAGGGTCTGAGGAGCCGCTCCATTGTCTTCAAATGTGAAGTGAGTGCCACCATTCAGCTCACTGGGCCAGTTCCTTTTGGGAACTGGAACTATACATGATGTCTTTCAGAGGGTAGGCACTCTAGCCGGCTGCAGGCTGAGGTTGAAGATGCATTAGAGTGGTTCACCCAATTCAGCAGCGCAGGTTTTCAGTAAGTGGGGACACACACTGTCCAGGCCTGCTGCTTTTGTGGAGTGAAACGTTCTCAGTTGACCTTTGACCTGGTCCGCAGTGATGTATGAAGGAATATGTGTGGAGGGGGGAGGAGGAGTGTCTAACATAATATTCTCCCCTTTTTGGCTTGAGTTATTTTTGGATATATGCAAATCAACACTGCACATCTGGGTCCTTGTATTTATGCTGTTTTCAAACAGAATTACAGTGCCTTGGCTCTGTGTGTCCTGTGAACAGTTTCTCTCATCTATCCAGCAGCTCCAGAGTAACCACTGGCATTGTGGCTCTCTTATTGGACAGTGATTAAGGGTGGGCTTCCTCTTCTAGACAAAACTGACATAAATCCCACATATCGATTTAAAATCTCAATAACGTCATTCAAACCCAAATTACAACAGCACAGAATGTGAAAAATGTTCATTCCATTTCTAATGTTTTATTATCACTGCCCTTTCAGTTCTTCTGTATCGAAAAAAGTCATAGATTACTACCTCAGAAACAGCCCTAAACTACTGAGGACATGCTGAGTAGCTAACCATTTTAAGTATCTCCATCTGTAAGCGTCAACCTGCAACTATTGTTACTAGTTCCCACTTTACACATGACCTAGTCTCTTATAGCAGAAACCAGGCTGTTCATTATCACATATAGTAACATTAATAAAATGAATCAAGCTCTGTGAATAACTTTCATTCCTTTTATAAATGGAAGTTAGAAGGTAAACTCTATCAGGCCATTTCATTGACTGTTATCAAACAAAGCAAAGTCCACACTACAAAGAATTAAATCTGGGTGGCTTCATTGGAGCTGTTATTCTTTAAAATGCATTGGAGTAAATGTTCTTAATTAATGTAGCTACAAAAAAATATCGGGGTATTTACTGCCTCTTTTTTTAACATAATTGTTTGGTCTAAAAGGGAATGACCTCAGCATTTGGTCAGTCACTAGAGTGACGTCTATAGGTAGAGGTCAATTAGATAATGGCCTGCCAGTGTAAAATTGATGGAAAATGCTGCAGTCTACACAGCAGCTGCAGTGCCTTCACTGTACTGACAACATCTGTGCCCAGTTGGTTTGTCCTGTTTCATGTTTATTTCCTGACATTGTTCATTTTTGAGGCTCTCAGAGTTTGGCATATATAGCTTCTTTAAAAAAAAATTTGTACAGTCCCACGAGAGGGGCAGAGCTAGTCCTACACAACAGTGTGAGCAGCCTCACCCTCATAATGGACAGGGATCTCGATTTTCGGTCCGATGACATAATGGCCCTCCTCCAGGCTATGGGCGGTAATCGTGGTCCACTGCCGACACGAATGAATCAAGAGGTAGTCGTTTTCTCTTAGCCCTTCCACTGATTCCCCTGGAGAGAAAGACACTTATCTACATCAATATGGAAATATGACACTATAGTATCAGCACAATAAGTTGGGTAAGGACACACAGACACAAACTTTCAGAGACATGATCTCCACACAGACAAAAAAGGGTTTTACCTAGAATAACTGAAATATTGTAGCAGAGTTAAACAGCCAGCTTCCAAAATTTAATTAAGATAATACCTAGCCAGCCAGCTCAACTCGAGGGAATGCTCAGAGAAGTCATTTACATAAAAATCTACGGATGTATCCTTTCCAGATTGCATCTACATGCAAATCACTTTCATTCACTAATTCCCACCCAGACAAGTTATTCATCTTTTCAGCGTTCCTGACCTGACTAAGTGAAAGTGACACAGACAGTGGGGTGCCACTAAAGTGCTCATTTGGGTTCCTTATTAATGATTCAGGCTTTGTGTGGATGCTGGCAGAATAGATTGTGCCAGACAGTTCCCAGAACCTTTCCTCAATGTTTTTTATATATATATATATATATATATGTATGTGTGTGTGTGTGTGTTTTTTTTAATACACAGTTTTCACTCAGCCTTCTTGTTTTACCTATGATCTTTAATACAGGTATTCCACTAAAAATCATGGGCAGTAATTGTTTATTAAGTCAATAAAACACTAACATTAGAAGAAATACAAACAACATTCCTGCAAAAAGTAGTTTTACATCACTGTGTTCATTAAAACATCCCCAAACGTTTCCTCATTGCAGTCTAATATTATTTACAGTTTGATAAGTGTTTGGTTCAGGTTATGTGGAGCACAGGTGCTCTCCTTTCACCAGAGGAAACCTGGAACCAAACTTAGTTCTTACTAGCTGACAAGATGCCTACTTTCATGCCTACTTTCAGGCCTACTTTCAAAGGCCTCCCACAAAGATATCAGCATATGCCATGTGACTGTCTCATGTAATTACTGTTATAACAAATAAAAGAGGCAATGACAAAAATGGGGGAAAATACTTTAAATAGGGCTAGGTCCCTAAAGGTTAAACAGGACAAACTACTTATAAAACAGAAGGGAATGCTTTATTAAAATTTTTATTTTCTGTTCTAATACTTTATAATTACTCACAATTATACCACTAATAGTAAACACAACATAAATTAATTAATATAAAGTAATACAAAGCAATCTTTGCTTTGTTTCCAAGTTGGTTAGAAGAATAATGTTTAAACAGCAGGCTGATGACACAGTTTAGCTGTTCAATAAAGACATGTATCTCCATTTTTGTCCACCTTTAGTTTTCTCCATGCTTTGAACCCTGTAATGACTTGGTACACTGTGAAATCTGGATAAATAGACCAATAGAAATGCTCTAAAATGAACTATACTTATTTTATATTAACTTCCTCACTTTATTCAGTTCTGTTTAGAGGTGAAATGCAAAGGCCAAACCTAACCCACCACAACACCAGTCTACACCAATTCACTTGTCAAACAGGTTTACCCTGCTCAGCGATGCACCTGCTGAAGAACTTATTAAAAGAGTTATCTTGTCCTTTAGGGGTTCTAGCAGGAACAGTTACTGCTCACCAGGTGCCAGAGTACCAGTCATTGTAAGATCTTAGACAAGAACAAATATACAAAGATAGTAATGTAATCAAATGACATCAAGGCAGCAGAAGTTGGACACGGCAATGTTTCTTGTTCATTTTAAGGCTATGTTTCAGGAGTGTCATCATCCAGTCTATCACAGGGTACCACAGACACACACACACAGTCACACTCACACTTAGGGGGCAATTTAGCATGTGCATTTTTGGGAGGTCAGAGGAACACACAAAACTCTTCACAGAGCAGAGATTGAACCCACAAACCCAGGTCCCTGGAGCTGTGCGACCATGTGAAGATAAGTTACACTTACGTTTCCCACAGAAAAACTGATTATCATGTAATTAAATATCAGTACTTGACACTACTTGTTATGACACTTCTTGTATGTGCAGCATGTGGGCAGGCCCATGTAATTCATGATGACATGTCTTAATGCAATGGCCTGGGCCTGACACTGCTGCTTTATTAAAGCAAACCTAACATGCCTTCAATGTATGTCACTGCTGATGTTGAAGTGTGGCTAATGCATCATCAAGATCGGAGCATGAAGGCCAATTACTCCCGAAACACACAACGCTTATCATCACACCTTTTTTGAAGCAAGGCTAATGTACCAACAAGTTGGCTAAGAAAAAGCGAGGGTGTGCTTTCTCTGAAGCACATAATGCCCGTCACTGCAGCTTTATCAAGTATGGTTAACATCCCATCATGCTAGGAAAGTGAAGGCCAACAAGAACCTCCCCTTAAGCACATTCCTCTGAAGCGCATGAAGTCTGTCCTTGCAGTGTTTCTGAAGCATGGTTAACACACCAGTAAACTAGGAGAATGAATGCCAGCACATTCTTTCTCGGAAGCACACAACGCTCGTCACTGTAGATTTGTTGAACTTTGACTAACACACCATCAAGGTCAGAAAGGGAAAGTGCCTCCCACAACCCTTGTCACTGCAGATAAATATTCCTAATGTGTCATCAAGTGGGGAGAGTGAAGACCAGCATCTTCTTTCACCAAAGCACACAACATCGGTCACTGTAGGTTCCTTTTACTTTGACTAATGGGTCATCAAGCTCAGAGAAGCTAGGCCAGTGCTTCCTCTGAAGCACATAATGCCCATCACTGTAGCTTTTTGTATGTCCAACGCTCCATCATGCGTGGAGAGTGAAGGCCAGTGCACGCTTCCTCCATACCACATGACACGTATCACTGCAGCTTACTTGAAGAAAGACTAACGTTTAATCAAGCTGGGTGACTGAAGGCCAGCACATGCTTCCTCAAAGTAGAAGAAGCCCATCACTACAGCTTTATTGAGTACAATGGTGTGAAAAAGTGTTTGGCCCCTTCCTGATTTCCTGTTTTTTGCATGTTTGTCACACTTAATTGTTTTGGAACATCAAACCAATTTAAATATTAGTCAAAGACAACACAACTAAACACAAAATGCAATTTTTAAATGAAGGTATTTATTATTAAGGGGAAAAAATCCAAACCTTCATGGCCCTGTGTGAAAAAGTGTTTGTACCGCTTGTTAAAACATACTATAACTGTGGTTAATCACACCTGAGTACATTGTCTCTAGCCACAACCAGGCCTTATTATTGCCACACCTGTTCTCAGTCAAGACATCACAATTGAGGAAAAATTGAGAAAGAAAGTAATTGAGATCTATCAGTCTGGAAGGGTTATAAAGCTATTTCCAAAGCTTTCGGAATCCAGCAAACCACAATGAGAGCCATTATCCACAAATGGTGAAGACATGGAACAGTGGTGAACCTTCCCAGGAGTGGCCAGCTGCCCAAAATTACCGCAAGAGTGCTCATCCAAGAGGTCACAAAAGACCCCACAACAACATCCAAAGAACTGCAGGCCTCACTTGCCTCAGTTAAGGTTAATGTTCATGCCTCCACCACCAGAAAGAGACTGGGCAAAAATGGCCTGCATGGCAGGGTTCCACAAAGAAAACCACTGCCGAGCAAAAAGAACACTAAAGCTCAACTCAATTTTTCCAGAACACACCTTGATGATCCCCAAGACCTTTGGGAAAACATTCTGTGAACCGATGAGACAAAAGTTGAACTCTTTTGAAGGTGTGTGTCCCATTACATGTGGAACATTATTAAACATTATACCAACAGTAAAATATGGTGGTGGTAGTGTGATGGTCTGGGGCTGTTTTGCTGCGTCAGGACCTGGAAGACTTGCTGTGATAAATGGAACTATGAATTCTGTCTACCAAAAGATCCTGAAGGGGAATGTCCAACCATCGGTTTGTGTCCTCAAGCTGAAACGAACTTGGGTTCTGCCGCAGGGCAACTCCTGTCACTTTAGTTTTTTTGAAATATGGGTTGTGTGCCTTCAAGCTGAAAGAGAAAAGGCCAGCATGTTTCCTCTGAAGCACACAACTGCAGATTCAATGAAGTATGGTTAATGCACCATCAAGCTGGGTAAGTGAAAGCCAGGACATGCTTCCTTCATAGCACATGAAGCCCATCACTGCAGCTTTATTGAGTATGGTTAACGAGCCATAAAGTGTGGAGAGTGAAGGCCAATGCGTGCTTCCTCCAAAGCATACAACACCCATCATCTTTTTTGAAGTATAGGTAATGTGCCTTCAAACTGAAAGGCCAGCTTGTGTTTCCTCTGAAGCACACAATGCCAGTTACTGCAGCTTCACTGAAGTGTGGCTAAATCGTCATTAAACTGGTAGAGTGAAGGCCAGTACCTGCTTCCTTTATAGCACATGACACTCTTCACTGTAGCTTCATTGAGTATGGTTAACAGGCCATCAAGCCTGAAGAGTGAAGGCTAGCATATGCTTCCTTCATATCATACACCACATCACTGCAGCTTTAGTGAAGTAAGACTAACCTGCTGTCAATCTGGGAGAGTGAAGGCCAGCACATGCCTTCTCCATAGCACACCTCGCCCATCACTGCAGCTTTATTGAGTATGGTCAATGGGCCATCAAGCCTTAAGAGTGAAGACCAATGCGTGCTTCTTCCAAAACACACAATGCCCATCACTGCAGCTTTTTTGAGCATGGTTAATGGGACATCAAGCCTGAAGAGTGAAGGTCAGTGCATGCTTCCTCCAAAGTACACAGTGTCCATCAATGCAGCTTTTTGAGTATGGTGAACAGGCCATGAAGATGGGGAGGGTGAAGGCCAGCACATGCTTCCTCCGTAGCACATCACACCTATCACTGCAGCTTTTTTGAGTATGGTTAACAGGCTATTAGCCTGGAGACTGAAGGCCAATGTCTGCTTCCACAAAACACACAACGTATGTCACTGCAGTTTATTGAAGTATAGCTAATGTATCAATAAGCTGGGAGAGTGAAGACCAATGTGTGCATGTAACTGCAGCTTTTCGAGTATGGTTGTTGGGCAATCAAGCTAAAAGAGTAAAGGCCAGTACGTGCTTCCTTTAAAGCAAACAACGCCCAAATGTGCAACTATTGTTAAGTATAGCTAACATGCTATCAAGCTTGGAGAATGAAGCACATTCCCCCGAAGCACATGATGCCTGTCAATGCTGCATTTTTAATTATGGTTAATTAGTCAAGGAAATTGTCTGCTTCCTCCAAAACACATAACGCCTGTTACTGCAGCTTTTGTTGAGTATGGTTAAGAGGCCATTAGCCTGGAGAGTGAAGGCCAATATCTGCTTCCCCCAAACCATACAATGCCAGTTACTATAGCTTCAAGCTGAGAGAGCAAGTGCCAACATGTTTCCTCTGAAGCACACAATATCTGTCACTGCAGTTTAACTGAAGTATGGGTAATTTGCCATCAAGCTGGGAAATGGAAGGCCAGTACATGGTTCCTTCATAGCACATGATGCCTATCACTGCATGAGTGCTTCTTCCAAAGTACATGGTGTCCACCAATGCAGCTTTTCGAAGTAAGTAAAATGTGCCTGGAGAGTGAAGACCAATTTGTGTTCCTTCCAAAACACACAAGGGCCGTAAGTGCAGCTTTTTTGTAGTATAGCTAATGTACCGTCAAGCTGGGAGAGTGAAGGCCAATGCATGCTTACTCCAAAGCATACAATGCCTGCCACTGTAGCTATTTTGAAGTATGGGTAATTTGCCTTCAAGCTGAAAGAACAGAGTCCTGCACGTGTTTCCTCTAAAGCCTAGAATGCCTGTCACTGCAGCATTTTTAAGTATGGTTAACAGGCCATTAGCCTGGAGAGTGTCTGTTTTCTCCAAAACTCACAACACCTGTCACTGGAGCTTTTTTGAAGTGTAGGTAATGTCATGATTCTTGTAGTGATGGGCAGCATGTGCTTCCTCCAAAGCACACAAGGCTGATCACTGCATCTTTTTTGAGTATTGTTAATGGGCCATCAAGCTGAAAGACCAAAGGCCTAGCATGTGTTACTGCTAGACCAAAGCCATAGCATGTGTTACTGCAGCTTTTTTGAAGTATGTGCCATCAAGCTGGGAGAGTGAAGGTCAGTGTGTGCTTCCTCTGAAGTACACAACACCCATCACTGCAGCTTTTTTAAAGTAAGACTAATGTGTGATCAAGCTGGGAGAGTGAAGGCCAGCACATACTTCCTCCAAAGCAGAGGAAGCCCATCACTTCAGCTTTATTGAGTATGGTTAACAGACTATCAAGCCTGGAGAGTAATGATCTGCCCATGCCTCCTCCAAAGCAGTGGTCCCCAACCCCACAATTGGTACCGGGCTGCACAATAAATAACCCCCACCACTCGTTTACATGGTGGAGAGGAGAGGAGAGGAGTAGAGCTTGTGAGTATTAGTGGTGCCAACACTCTCTCGATCATTATAGCTTTACTTAGTGTGGTTAACAGACCATCATGCCTGGAGAGTGATGGTCAGCGTGTGCTTTCCCCTAAGCATACAACTTCTTTCACTGCAGCTTTTTTGAAGTATGGTAAATGAGCTATCAAACCTGGAGAGGGAGATCAATGCGTGCTTCCACCACATTGCCTGTCAATATAGTTTTTTGAAGTAGGTCTAATGTGCCATCAAGCTTGAAGCACAAAGGCCAACATTGCTTCCTCCTAAGCACATGATGCCTGTCACTGCAGCTGCTTTGAAGTATGTCTAATGTGCCACCAGGCTGGGAAAATTAGGCATCCTGCAATGCAGGTTTTTTAAAGTATGTCTATGGTGCCATCTAGCTGGGAGATCGAAGGCCAGTGTGTTTTTCCTCAGAAGCACATTATGCCCGTCTCCTGATCTGATTTTTATGGCTAATGTATATATGGAGATGAAGGTGTAAAACATGGTGATAATCATCCAATCCAGAGACGGTACATAAGGATATGTTGGCGATCGCTCCTCCTGCATCGCTGTGAAACATGGTGATGGTCATTCAATCCAGAGACGGTATCTAAGTATATGAAGGCAATCGCTCCTCCTGCATCACTGTAAAACATGGTGATGGTCATCCAATCCAGAGATGGTACGTATGAATATGATGTTGATTGCTCCTCCTGCATCACGGTTAAACATGGTGATGGTCATCCAGTCCAGAGATGGTACCTATGGATATGAAGGCGTTTGCTCCTCCAGCAGTGTTGTAAGACATGGTGATGGTCATCCAATCCAGAGACTGTACCAAAGGATATGATGGAGATTGCTGCTACTGCATCGCTGTAAAACATGGTGATGGTCATCCAATCCAGAGACGGTACCTAAGTATATGATGGTAATCGCTCTTCCTACATCACTGTAAAACATGGTGATGGCTATCAAGTCTCTCAAGTTTCAGTTTTATATATTCATTTTGACTGTAAAACGTTGACCTGGTGTAGCAGTAGGTGTAATAAAGTTCAGAGATTGTTTAGAAAGTGAGAGAATTGCTGATTGTCTATTTCAATACTGCTGCCATTATGATGATGATGATGGAATTGTACCACATGATGCTGCACGATGCTGAAACTGGTTCCTGATTGGCAGCAACAGTTTCAGTTAAGACATGGGTGTGTGTCACGTGATGGGGGTGTCTTGCCCCTAAAATTTGAGGGTTTTTGTTGTTGTTTTTTTTAATGTTGAATCCACAGAAAGTATTTATTTAAAAATAATATTTTAACAAAGCAAAATATCTTGCCTTTGTTTCTCCATCTTCAATGGAACATTTTCAACATGAAAATGAAAATCAGTGTGCTGCTTTCTCCGCAATTACCCACAAAGCCTCGCCTTTTAAGAAAATGAGTCAAAGACGTGGAGATCTTGTGTTTGTGCATTATTGAGCAAAACACTGCAGACGGTGTGTGATCATCCCTCACACCCACTGTCGGTGTCTGCTTTAGTTTAAACACTTTATGTACAACAGAAGGTAACTAGTGTTACAGTGTAGTCTACAGTCATTTGACACTGGGCTTAAACCTGGATCTGCATGAACAGGTTAAAAGTAAAAAAGTACACATTTACTAATGTCACAGTGTATTTATCATCAGGTCACCTTTCAGTTCTGTACTGGACAAAAATTAATATTAACAAAAATATTGTCCTATGTTGTAATGAATTTTTTTGTTGGATTATTGAAGGAGACACTATGTTTCCTATGAGCACGTGCATGTTTTCCCTAGTGGGCTGTATTGTAATACCACATTTAATTTCCATGCTAGATTTCATAACTGCTTTGTTTGCCAATTTGTATGTATGTGTTTAACATTGAATATCAGGTGGAAGCAGCCATAAGCAGCCATTCAGAGGTACTGCTGACACTTCTTTTATATCTATATACATTTTATCTTTAAAAGTTTGCTTTTAGTGTTGATGAAATGAAATCACAAAACATACATGCAAGTGTATTTTTTTATTATAAGATCAATAAATTATTGCAGAAATAGTGTGAATATCAAACAAATAAATGAACTCATTCTTAAACTGTTTTCATTTGTATCCCAAGATAGCAACACAAATGTTTGACCCTGAAATCATGAACATTAAGAAACAGCCTTCGCACTGGGTGCAGCTATGCTCAACATAAATGCATTGGAATTTATTCTATCTATCATGAGTTTCAAAGGATCTTTCTTGCAGGTCAGTTTGAAAGAAACAGTGCTAAAACTAGCCTGGAAGAAAAAAATACACAAAAATAGCAAGTCTGTGTTATAAAAGAATCAACCATGTCAAAAAGAATCTGTGTTTCTGTACTTTAGGTGTGGACTGTAAGGGTTAATCATTAAAGACATATAAACAAAATAAATTTGATTTGTTTTGGGGTATGGGGAGTATAATTTTGGTAGGTTGCAAACATTGCTGAATTCTACTCCCCTGATAAAGTCTAAAAAAATCTAAAACAGAAGATGGTATGCATCTATTATCAGAAAGAGACTGAGCAATGTTGATGTTCATGCGAGGTGTACAAGGAACAAGGCCTTCTAGAACAATGTACTTTGGACAGATAAACTCTTTAACAGTAAGGGTTTCCATGTCTTGTTACTGTTTTGTCAAAATTCCACTATTGAACATGAGTTGTGATGAGTGTGATGAGTTTTCCTTGCCTTTTTTCCTCAGCTAGTAATCAAATCTGCACAGAAATAAAACAGAATGTTTAGATCCTAGACCACTGCCATTTCTGGACCCTTACACAAAAATCTGCAACAAAAGAAACAATGAACAACCAGCACTGATTGAGCCACTTCCTCTCTGACAGTACGAGGCTCTTCCGAGCTGAGTTGGTTCTTTTGTAATAGGGAAGAACAGTTTCAGTTAGATTTCACCAGCAGTAGAGGAACATGTCTTTTGTGAACACTCTGCGGCAGTGGAATGAAGCAGTGGCGTATGCAGAGAATGGAGACATAGCCACTGCTCTCAGGACATTCCTGGATATCGAGGAGAAGAGTTCTAAAATCGCCTACAACATTGGATGCCTCTATCTGGTCAATGATGACTATGAGGCAGCTGAAAAGGTAAAGTCTAGACTGTGGCCTTGTCAAAATGATTATTGATAAAGGTAATGGATGAGAGTAAGTGGTTTCAAAACCTATGATAGCATGATATAGAATACCATAGTATAGTTATATAGTGTTATTTTAAAAAAATACTAAACTGTAAAAAAGGAGAAGTAAAAGTTATCTTTTAAGTTAAAGAGGAAGCTTACTATTCTCTCATTTCAAGGCATTTGATGGCAGTATCAGGAAAGATGAGCATCTGGCTGTTGCTTTTTTTCAAAGGGGAATTACTTTCTACAAAAAAGAAAAGTAAGTGTTTTAATTATTAATTATTATTAATATTGACTTAACATTATTAAGAGCCTAATGCTCTTATTGATACTCGCACACACTCATTCACATAAGAGAAAAAGTAGGGGGTATACCGAATGCTCTTTGGGTTTTGCTAAATACAAAGGTTTTATAATATTTAAACCTGAACATTTACATTTACATTTGCGGCATTTAGCAGACGCCCTTATCCAGAGTGACTTACAAAAGTGGGGTTAACTGTTACAGGCTAAGAGGCTACTTGAACCATTGGATGAAATGTCTGGTAATCTGATCAAAGCAAGTCTATGTTGGAGCAAAATTAGCCTTCCAACCTAAATGCATAAAAATAAACTATATGTCCAAACGGTTGTGGACACCCTTTCTAATGAATGCATTAATGAATTCACCCTTTGCTGACACAGATGTGCAAATGCACATACAGCTTGTCTATTCCATGTAGAGAAGTACTGCCAGTAGAATAGGATTCTCTGTACCAGATTAACATGAACCTGTTGGCACCATACCTAATGCCAGACATGGCCTATAGGATATAAGAGGTTAGTGAACCAGCCTTGTGACTGGAAGGTCAGGGCATGGCTGAGGTGCCCTTAAGTAAGGCACTTAACTCTCCAACTGCTCGCTGAGCACCATGGATAGGGCTGCCCACCACTCCAGGCATGTGTGCTCACTGTCTACTAGTGTGTGAACTCACTAGTGTGTATGTGTGTGTATCACTGTGTGTGGATGGGTTAAATGCTGAGGACAGTGGGTCGATGTGCATCTTTCCTTCCTTTCCTTCCATAAAGCCCCCCAGCACTGAGCTGTGGAACAGTGGAATTGAGTTCTCTGCAATGATGGTGCTCCATCCAACATTTCTATAATGAGTTAGGGAGTTGAGGATGAGGTGGGGTGGTGATCATCCAGCATCCTGGCCTCATTGATTCTCTTGTCAGTGAATGCATTCAGATTCTTATAGCAGTGCTCCAAATCTAATAGAAAACCTTCCCTGGACAGTAGAAACAGTTACTTGAAGGCAGGATGAACTTAATACCCTTTAATACTTTAGTCCATATAGTGTACCTGCACCTCAACAAACTTGATCTGTGTCAAACATGGCAAATATATTCAAACAACTAAGTTGAACAGCATATATCAGCAGGATAACAATACTATGTGAGGGTATCTGGAGTTTCCCTTATGTTAACTTGTGCTGTGCTCATTCCTATCTTGTGAAACTGAAGGGAATGTGATGTAATGAATATTATATTAATAGAAAACATGTGAAATGACTTCATACTTCTGCCAATAGTGCTTGTACTGCAGATGTAAATAAAGAGTAATATCTAAACATATCTCCAGATTTGAGGAGTCACTTCTGGACTTCCAGCAAGCCTTTAAGGAGCTAAGAGGAAATAATTTGATAGACTACAAACCTCTCGGCCTGAGGTACAAACTTTATGCTTGTGAGGTAAGTTTGGATTATGTAACTTTACATTTAGGATTTACGTAGCATACCATCTTCAGTTTGTAGAGATTTACTTGTGATATGGGATAAGAGCAGATTGAAAGGTTTCCTCTTGTCCATTTCTCCTGTTCAACACATAAACTTAAAGAACTGCCTGTTTACTTGCTCAATAACAATCAATGTTATTCACTTTTTCACAGCAGTGATTTTAATGTTTTGGCTTAACACTCTAAACATTGTTTGCTGTATATTGAGCCAGTAGCATTTGACTTCACCAATCTTGCATCCCTAATCTAAATCAGTATACCTAGCTGGCACTTGACCAGCCTTCAGTGCTGAAATGTGGTTGAAATGAAGTCAAATGTTTGTTTAAAACTAAAAAAATATTTAAACATCACACAAAATAGCCGTGAAACGGTTAACAAAACACTTAAAAATGAACTTTAAATCAACATAAACATTCTACTGTATAAATATGATCATTCTTATTTTCTTTCAAAATCTGTAACAGCAGGAAAAATGTTAACTAAAAATAACAAATATATATTTGAAAATTAGATTTTAAGAAAAAAAAATGGAGGGATGAAAAAAAGTGATGGATGAATGACAGTCATCAATAAAAATGTAGTTTGAATTGGAAAATTGGGTGATTAAGGTTTGAACAAAGTTGTGATATTAATGTTGATTCACTTTTCAAAATCGAAACCATGACAATGACTTTGAATCAGTAGTGAATAAACAGAGAAACACCAGTTAGATATGGTCTGCTTATTAATAACAGAATACATACATACATGCATTACTATCCCATTACTATTTCTATGCATTACCGCGGACACATTGGTGACTTGGTTCATTGTTCTTAACAATCAATAGTTTACATAAAATAATCCCTGAACCTACAGTTTTAGATAATAGCATTTAAAATGTCTTCGCTTATGTAGGTGCTCCACAATATTGGGCTACTCCATGCCAAGCTGGGGAAATGGGAAAAGGCCCAAGAAAACCTGTCTGCAGCACTCAACTTTCGCACTGAAGCCAAATTCAGCCACATTGACAAGGCTTTGGAGTCCATTCTGGTCAGTTCACCATGTACAGTTCATTTGTATGTTGATGCTTTTTGTTTAGTACAATGTCATGCAAATGTGTAAAGGTGGATTTCTTAATCTTGATGTACAAAGAAGCACACTGTATGAGGAACATGTGGGTCACATTGCATCACTGGTTCTGGTTAGATACTGAGGGGAAGGCATGCAATGAGGGCTTGAATTACAAAGAGAATTTCACATGATCAGGAAATTTATTCTTACAAAAGTGATTTGCTTTTTACTTTCAGCATAAAAGAGAAAATATAATGAAGATGGTTCAAATGTTCTCAATATCAGTTATTCCACGTTATTAAGTGGTATCATTGTACTAAGCTACAATAGGTTTAGGCTTCAAACATCATCAACTTGGGCAATATGCATTCCAGATGTTCCATCTTTTTTTCACATGCAGAAGCAGAAGCTATTTTCTCTGGTGACGATTACACCAGGCCTCCTGTTCAAACCCAAGAGGGACTATGTGGCAGAACTTGAGAAAAAAGACTACTTAGGAAAGGCCAAGGTAACCAAATCATTGGACCATTTAGAGGTCACTATTTTCAATATAGCTTCATACACCACAGTGTTTTTCACATCATAGTATGTTATTAACATGTTGTGTTGAAACTGTATGGATGTTTTGCCCACAGGTTCTGTCTTCTGTTGTCCCAGCTGATAATTTCTCTGGGTTCGCTCCTCTACAGCCTCAAGTGAGTGAAAGCATACATTGGTATTCTGATCTTCTTGTCTTTAGATCTGGATTAAATGTCATAGAAGAACCTTTGTTTGGTAAGAAATTATCCAATAGGGGAGAAATTTGCGTCCATCTCATTTGTATGAGGCATGTGCTTATCTTCACTCCCCTAGTGTTGTGAGAATTGCAAGTGATGGGCCTTAATAATGAATAAAAACAGAAGAATGAGAAGTTGACTGGCTGATAGTTACCACTGAAACTAAGGAAAATGTTTAAAATTAAAAAAAAGGCATGTCACTTTACATGCCATGAACAAAAATAGGACAGTTTTGTGAAATTGTGCTCACAAAAGAGCATTTTAACAATATTCTATTTATTTGAGATGCACTAAAATATGTTTAAATCATTTCAAAATTTTTAAGTCATTGAGTTGTAAAGAAACATCATTCAGAGTAACTGAATTAAGTTTTAAAGGCATTAAACTCTGTACTAGATGTCTGGATCCTTTGTGAACAATTCTGACTGTTCATTTAATGGGGAAAATGACAATAAATGGGGTTCTGAGTGGAACAGCACTAAGATCCAGAGGATCGTGAGTTCAAATCATGCAGGATCATGAGTCCTGCTACTTTGTCATCAGTTGCTGGAGCCAGAGAGAGAGCACAGTTGGCCATGCTCTTTCTGGGTGGGTAGGTGGTCCGGTTACTCACACTTTAAATCGGTCAGCACAGGCTTCTACTGGCTGAGGATCTGGCCTCCAGGCATGTCAGCTGCCAGGTGGTAGGTGGCAGAAGTTCAAAAGAGGTTGATTTCATTTGTATGAGGCATGTGCTTATCTTCACTGCCTTAGTGTTGGGAGAATTGCAAGTGATGGGCCTTAATAATGAATAAAAACAGAAGAATGAGAAGTTGATTGATAATAATCCTTACATTTAAATGCAGCCACCCTTTAATATAATGTCATTTAAATAATTATAATGTTTGTCTATTTACTTTCATAAGTCATTATCAAAATTAACATGACCAGCAGAACCATTCTTTTAACATGCACCTTACAAAGCTATTTGGTGCACTGCATATAGAATTTAACAAATATTACTGCAGGTCTTGCACCATATCAGAGTAGAAATTAATTTCAATAACCCACTAGACATGACACGTTTCCAGCTGAAGAACAGGTAAGTCTCCACTCACTTCACTCTTTGTGCACTTGAACTTTTGACTTTATTTTTCTTTGAACAGGTTGAAGATGTACCAGCTACACCTATGGCTCCTGAGGTGCTGAGGTATTGTACCATACGGCTGTTCCTTCTCCAAAGCACAGATGTTTGGGGTGTTATTTATAGCTGCTGTGCTTTGTGTAATCTACAGGGCACTTGAAGGTGAGCCACACACTGTTCTGTACGAGTTCATTCCGGAGACCAAAGAGGAGTTAGCTGTGTTGCCAGGCAACATCGTTTTTGTTCTTCAGAGAGGAGCTGACAATTGGGCATCTGTTATCTTCAATGAAAGGGTGTGTTGTGTGTTATGTTTAAGCCACCTTGTATTCAGAATGCATCATTTATTACTAATTAATGTATTTAGATATTTTAAGCTGCACCCATTGTTTGAATCCAGACACACAGATTATCTAGTCCCTCTAGAGAAGTACTGCCAATAGAACAGTACTCTATTGAGCAGATAAACCAGAGCCTACTGGCACCATGCCTAATGCCAGGTCTGGGTTAGAGGAGCATAAAGCCCCTCTGGAATGATGGTGCTCTGTCCAGAAATACTGGAAAGAGTTTGGGATGAAGTGGCGATTATCCAGTGTCCTGACTTTACTAATGCTCTTGTCCCTGAATGCAATTAAATCACCACAGCAAGGCTCCAAAAATCCAGTACAAACACGGCCCTGGACAGGAGAGACAGCAAAAACAGGACAGACTCTTTGAAATACCCTTAGTTTTGGAAGAATTTGTGTATGAGCCCAATTTTCCAATACTTTTGAAGTCGAGGTGTTCAAATTTCATCCACACCCTGGTTTTGACCACTAAATCCTACAACCTGGAAAACATGGAAAGTGGGAGGATCATTGTTGAATTTTGCTTGGAAATGGAGAACAGTCCATCAAAAAGTGGGATTAAATTGACAGAACCTCTCTCTGGAGACTGATGCAATCATTACATGACATGATTGATGCTGGCCTTAAAACAAGGAGATCCATAACCAAGTAAATTGATCGGCGTAGCATCAACAATACTGCCCTCCACGTGTCCTTGAGCAAGACTTCTAACACTGCATTCGTCCAGCTGCATGCAAGATGCATTTCTTTGGCCAGGGCAGTTTAACAATCCAAACTCTCAGCTATACAACTCCTTATGCTTCCAGTACTAGACTGCAGACTCTACAGTGATATACCGGTGTGAGTAAATGGACATTGACCATAAATAATCTAATTCTCTGTTTGCTGTCTTTGTTTCTAGAGAGGGCTAGTTCCTTATAATTTCCTGGAACCATTGGATATTACAGTAGCTTCAAGGGTCTTGCCAGTAAGTTTCCTCTTTAAAGATGAATTATGATCCCAAAGCATAAAAAGAAGGCATTTCAGCTGTTACCTTCCATTTAATAGCTTCCCCCATTTTCTCTAAATCCACTGTAGGTTTCTCCAAATGACAGCGATGCCATACCTGCCCCACCAAGAAGAGAAGCACCCACTAAACCTGTGAGTAAAGCAGGAATAACTGTCACAATATTTGACATAATTCTATATTTCTCCATTTGACCTTAAACTTCATCAGATTTTTACAAAAGGTATAAGGATAAGGATAGATATGAGAAGAACTAAATAAAACAACAGGGACAAAATTAGTTTATTTATTGAGAAAATTAATTCAATATTACATATCTGTGATTGGCAAAAGTATGTCAGCCTAATGCAGCAAGACAACACTGCCTAAAAACTAACCATGCTGTGCAGAGGCTACATTTTTTTGGTGGCAAGCTAGTTATTTACATGCTTCAAAATGATATTCATTTGCATCCACCAAAAAAGGGAGATGATCTCACTCACTGATTAAGCAATATACACTGATTTTCTGATAACAATGACAAATGTCTGGGAGGTCTGGGATGTGTTGGGTGCCAATTGAACAGTTGAACAGGTGTTACGAGACGTTTACTGAAGTGTTGCTAAGTGGTTGCTGTGGGGTTTCCATGGTATAGGTATTTGTTGCTAATGTGTTGATACAGTAGTAGTAGTATAGTAAGTGTGGGTTGGTTAGGTGTTGCTATGGTTAGGTGTTGATTGCCAAGGTGTCGCTGTTTTATGCAAATAATTTTATATAGATGAAAGACCAAAAACATTTGCCTAAATTGTGGAATGGAAGTATGTTTAACTAATGAAGCTCTAATTTCTGTGTCCACAAACCTTTTGCTAATGTGTGGGGTGCCCAAACTTTTGCCAAAACGATGTGGTTGGTCCAAAAGCTTGACCAATTTTTTGACTCGTACAGCTGTGTCCACAAACATTTCTGATTTGCAGAGAAATCACAGTAATAACAAATGATACAGTTCCTTGATTAATTCATTTGAATGCTTGCTCATGCACAGATAGAACAGTGCATTATAATGAAAAGGCAACAGTCTTGTTCGATTTATCGTCTTCTTTTGGTCTTGTAGACGGCTTCCACTGGGTGCATTGTGAAAGTGCATTTCGTGTTTACAATAGCAATATACATTACACCAGACCAGCCATATGAAACCATGCTCCAGAAGATCAGTACTAAACTCAAACTACCTGCCTCTGCTCTTACTCTGAGGTAACAACACCCATTACTACTGTCTCCTAATGACATAGTGTATTTACATGTGAATGTATCAGTAATTATGACTGAGGGTATAAAGTGAAATAGTTGAATAATTGTGTGAATGTCTCTGCTAGCTATGTTAAGCCTGGTTCTGATAAGAGAGAGACTGTTGATGACTCCGAGATGAAGTTGTTGTGGAGCTGCATGAAGAATAATCGCCTGACACTGTGGTGCTCCGCTACTGAGGTAATCCAAATACAAACTACCATTCTAAAGAGTCTAACAATAAGAAGATACATTTCCTCTATGCAAGAGGAAATATTTTGATGATTTAAATGGAAACATTTAAGAGGAAAGGTACAAATATTTATCAGTAGAAACGTTTTCATGAGTCATTCCAAAGGTTGAAACAGAACCATATTTCCTCAGTATTATCAGCATTGTCAAAATATTCCAACCCTTTCTCAAATTTGTTATTGTACCAATAACAAATTTACAAATTATATAAACATTTTGATGCACCTAAGATATTGCAAACTACCCCACATCTTTCTTTGTGTGAATCACCCTTTCTTCATCTTCGTTCTAGGATAAAAGTGAGACTCAGAAGAAAATGGTGGCTCTGTACTCCTACAAAACCTCCACACCAGAAGATCTGGAATTCAGTCAAGGTGATGTCATCACCATCCTATCTATTGGTAAGACCCACAGCTGAATCGTTACAAACCTGCATACCAGACATCCATAACTGATATTGTATTCTCACAATGATTACATTTTAATTATGCTCTTGATTTTCCACTTCAGTCAATGAAGACTGGCTCGAGGGGGAGTGCAATGGGAAGATTGGTATTTTTCCCTCATCTTTCGTTGCAGATCAGTAGGCTTAGCCATTGCTGAATCCTATCGTACCAAAACCATGGTTTTCTCCTATTTAAGCAATGACACACTGATGTCACATTAGAGGACTTATATCCAGCATAAATTTGCTCATGTGTGTTAGTGTTCACAAATGACTGTATTATTTAAAACTAATGATTTGTTATAATGTTATTATGCAGCAAATAAATTACTTTTAAGAACACATGGAGAACTGCTGGTATAGAACAGCAGTATATACTGTTCTTATTGTTCTGCCAACATAAACGTAAATGTACCATCTCTTTCTCGGAGTCAAAACAGTATCAAGGAGGGTCTCTGAGCTAGCTGAACCTTTCACTTCAGAGTAGGAGGAGGAAGTGCATGAGGTGGGAAGAGGTGAAACAAGTTTGGTTGAAATCGTTCTTCCCTGCCTGCTGGAACATTGCAGCATCACCAACACAAATATCAACAGATAGGGCAAACGTTATTCGAATTGAATTAAAGATGCATAAATGCATATCATGAATATTGAGAGTAGTTAAAAAAACTGAACTGCATGTTTCATTATAGAGAGAGCAGAATTAGACCTGTTTAAATGGATTCACTGTAGTGCTGTGTATAAAGTTTTTAGTGAGTTGTGAATGTAACACAACAGAGCTCTTTCTATATGTTCCAATTCTTCCAACAAGAGAAAAACTAAATATAATTTGTTGTGGTGTAATAATGTCCAACCCATAATGGGTAAACAAGAATATAACCATTGAGTCACATATCAGTACTCATTAAAGTTGTGGAAAAATACTGAGCTTGATGTGATTGGTTGGTTTGCATCACCACTGTGGCTCATAGGAGCTGCATAGTATTGTGTAGCTTTTTTCAACCTTATGAAAAGATAAATAGATAGTTTGCTATTGTGATAGCAATGATTTTTTCTGAATTTTGTCAGTACTTAAATAATCCAACCGGTTTTTGTGGCACACAAAAGACAGAGATATACAGAGGAAAACCAACACAACTAAAAATGTGTAGGTAACAAACAAAAACATTTGTAAGTGTAAGGATCACACTGATGTATGACTTGGTCAGGATGAAAGTTGAAAGCACATTTTTCACCCAACATAAAAGAAAAGAAATGCACCCGAGGTTTCTATGGTTTCCCTGAAAAATAGACATCTGTTGTACATTTCTCATTTCTCTTATTTATTTAAGTAATTGTATTAATTGCATACCATCATGTATCATTACCTTGCTTACAGATTATAGTCACTGGCTCAAGTTCAACATGGCTGATGGTTTTGGTTACACTGATAAAAGTGGCTGAGTGTTAGCAGATCTACCCAGTCATTCTGGGTTAGTCTACATTTTTTTACACTATTTTCCAAATACTCTGCTCTGATCAACATCCATGTCTTCTGTAGCTTTTCTTTACCAACACATCCAATGTCATTTCATCCAGCTTTCAGCTGCAGGAAACACACGACAGTTTCAACAGTTCTTACTGCACTAAAAAGGTCATATATTAGAATTTTAAAACTGGTCCCAGGGGCCAGGGCAGTGCAACTTCATTACCTAATATGACACTGTGTGGTGCTGAAGACAAATTTTCTTTTAGGATTACAAAGCCAAAGCCTGCTGAGCACTGTGCTGTCAGGTGAAGCAGTCTCTACTGTCTGTACCCTCCTCTTCATAAGCAATGGCAATACCACGTTTTCCCTCTACAGCTTTCACCACTGGCGTTTCTCCCAGCTTGGGCTCCAAGCCCTGCCAGCTACGGTCTGCAAGAAAGGATGCTGCAAAGAAAGAGCATAAATCTATTAAATCAGGCTAGATCATCCTAAGCCATAACAAACATTAATTGAAACGTTGAAATAATAACAACTGAAAGCAGTGCTGAAAAAAGCTGATCTTATTAGGTCATGCAGTCTGTTAGTATCAGATAGTATTTAAGAAGATTCCATAGTGCTCTACCTGCAATATTTGTGTTGGCCACAGTCAAAGTCTGATTTCTGACAACAAGTGATGATGCTGATGAAGCACTTGCCAACTCAGAGGAGGAATGTAAACAGGAAGAACGAATGGCTCCAGTGATCAGCGACACATCTGTTGAGTCCTCTTCATTAGTGGAGTCATCTGGCTGGGGGAAGTCCACATGACTGCTCCCTCCTGTTAGATGTAATTCAAATTAAGCTGCTTCCTGAACCACTAAGCACACACACTCATGAACATGCATGCACGAACAAAGAAAGGCTTATGCAAAAGTTTGGGTGCCATGGACACATTTCATTAACAATTCTTATTTGTTAACTCAAATTACGAGCTTCATCCTTAGTGATGTACTCAGGTTCTAACAGCCTGTATATTCATAGTCAGATCAGTAGCAGAATGTGCCTGCTACACTACCTGTACAAGCATGAAAGCATTCACAGAGAATGGCCGTCACTGACAGCGTTTCAGACACTAAAAACAAACACCAGCGGCGAAATGGTGCGCTCAGCCCATAAGAACTGGAATCTTAATTTGATATGCTTATCATACAAAAGTTCAATGAAGAAGATTATGAAAATAACCTGATGCTACCTAGCTTTTATGTTTACTTGTAATCATAAGAAAGATTCTTTAACTTACAGCTGATAATCATAAACCTATTGACACAATGCCTAATGTCAAGTGTGGGCAAGAGGGGTATAAAGCTCCCAAACATTGAGCTGTGGAGTAGTGGAACTGTGTTCTCTGTAATTTTGGTACTCTAGCCAATATGCTTGGGATGCTTGATGTCACTAAGACTCATCACTGAATGCAATCAAATTATCAAACAATGACCCAAAATCTCGTAGAAAGCCTTCCCTCGACAGAGGATACAACAAAAGCAGGATAAACTCTTTTCAATGGTGTTGACTTTGGAAGAAACAATGAATTTGCAGCTGTCCCAATACTTTTGTCCATATACAGTCATAGTTGAAAGTGTTGGCAGCCCTGGGTTTTTTTTCCCAGAAAATGCACCATTTCTCCCAAAAATATATCCCAATTACATGCTTTGTTATACAAGTTTATTTCCTTTGTGTGCATTGGAATAATGCACAAAACAGAGAAAACATTTTTATAGTTGCAGCAAAATTCAAATAATGGGCCAGACAAAATAATTGGCACCCTCAACTTAAAATTTGTTTGCACACCCTTCTGAAAAAATAACTGAAATCAATCACTTCCTAGAACCATCGACAAGCTTCTTACACCTCTCAGCTGAATTTTTGAACCACTCTTCTTTCGCAAACTGCTTCAGGTCTCTCATATTTGAAGGGTTCCTTCTCTCAACAGCAAATTTAAGATCTCCAGACCACAGGTGTTCAAAGCAATCTAGATCCAGACTCATTGCTGGCTGTATCAGCTCTCTCCAGCGCTTTGTTTCCATCCATTTCTGGGTGCTTTTTCAAGTATGTTTGGGGTCATTGTCCTGCTGGAAGACCCATGACCTAGGATGCAAACCCAGCTTTCTGACACTGGGCCTTACAATGCAACCCATAATTCTTTGATAATCTTCAGATTTCATGATGCCTTGCAGTCCAGAGGCAGCAAAACAACCCCAAAATGGAACTCCACCATATTTGACTGTAGGTACTGTGTTCTTTTCTTTGTAGGTCTCATTCTTTTTTTGGTACACCGAAGAATGAGAATGCTTTGTGTGTCACCATCAGACTTTCCTTTTCTCCTTTTTATCTGGTTTCAGGTGTTTCAGGGTTTCAGGCTGATTTCCCAGACTTGTTACTTGACACATGTGAGTTTAAATGAGCATCACATGCTTGTTTACCCACATTTTGAAAAGGTGCCTATAATTTTGTGTGACATTATGTCAAATTTGCATTTATTCCAATAAACACAAAGGAAATAAACATGTGTATAACAAAACCGGGAGAAATGTGACATTTCAGGGGTGCCAACACGTCCACCCACAACTGCAGTATAGACAACTACACAAATAGTAAAGCTTCCTTTCTGGAAATGTGCTTTGAACATCAGATTAATTAACACACCTCATGAATAGGTAAAACAAGCTGAAGCAAAGGAAGGATCTACAGTCTACAGGGAAATACGTACCGGGAAGTAGGTCTCTGAAGTCTGTGACGTATTCTCCGTCCCACTCGCGGTGCTTATTGCAGGCCATTTCCATCTCAAAGGGTGTCACCACCGGCCTGTAGAACTCACTCGAATCAAGCAGTGAGTTCTCTGGACAAGCCACCAAGACGTATACATCAATCTCCAAGAAGTTAGCCAGCTTAGCTACATTGATCTTGCCCATTGCAAACATGTAGCTTTTCTTGCCAGCCTTCCGAATATTTTCTTTCAGCTGATCAATGATGGTCAGATAGTTAGCCACACCCAGTGTGCCCACTAAGATGCCCACCACATTAGCATCCTTTGCCCTCTCAATGGCATAGTAGCGCTTCATCAGTGCTTTGTTGATATTAATAGATTCGACTCGGCCTGTGGAAGTTTCAGGATCAAATGAACTGAAGGCACAGCGGTTCCAGGTCATCATGAAGTTCGTAAGGGTGAGACCCTCCCGGCCAATATAGAACATGCTGTAGTCCTCCACACTCTTCCCTTTTTTTAAACTAAACTTTCTGCCAAATTTATGAACAACCCTGTCATCCAGACAGTCTGAGTGATCACCTTCTGGGAGAAGTCCATAAACCTGTTCTTGACCATCATAATGATCTGGTCTTAGAACAGAGAAGGCAGCATTGGGATAAGAGGCACCCAGGAGCATTCTGAAGTTGTCTGAGGAAAGAGAGGACAGTTTTTTTATATTATACATTTAACTGATTTTACTTTCTCTTTAGCAAATACGTATTATTGGTTTTGGATATGGTAGTTTACATACCACTACAGGTTGACAACAGGAAACATTAGTACTTAAGGTATTTCATTTGTATGAATTTAGATCATTTGGAACCCAAAAAATGATTTAAACATTTAAAACTACTATCCAAACCACAAGTATAATAAATTATTCAGGACAAATGTTACTCTTTGTAATGTTACTCTGTCAGTATTTATATACTTGATATGCTCAAAAAGGCACTGTGGTGTAATTTATGCCAATATACATTACTTTTATGCCAATATACATTTTCATATTGCGTACACATAGTTAAATCTAAATATTTCAGAAGAAAGATGGATAAAAAAAGTGATGGCGTATTTGAGCCACACTGATCAGAATGTCCTTCAAGATACTGTGATAAGATACATAACTACATCAGCAGATCCAAATATCGCATCATGCTAATTCAATGAGGACGGCCTCAGAGTTTGTAGATACTGCTGCCCTCTAGTGGTTGTTTCTCAAGCAGGGAGAAACTCTAGTTGTCAAATATGACAATCCTACCATATTTTATTTTATAAATGATTGATAGGTATGTATCTGTATTTCCACAAGCAACTAAATAGGGGGAAAAATGATCTACAGTTTGTTTGGGTTTTTTCCCCCAAGCAGAAGCAGCAACTGCAATTGCATAACTACTAAATTAATTAAGAGGAAAACACTGGAGAGCTTTGTGCTATTAAAAAAGTCCTGTCCGTCGTTTCAGTAACTAGTTAATACAGACCCTTTCTTCAACAAGCTTAAAGAAACCTTTGTTTCGAGGGTGAAGTGTGTAAGGTTTGCAGAAACCACTACATTTACTGATTTTTATACGAGAAATATTTACAACTGCAGTTTATAAATTATTGAGCAGCGGTAGTTTCAGGATGCATTTCCATTCAATGTTCAGCACAAATGATGCTGAAGTTTTATTTATTTTGCTCTTTCATTGTCTGCGAGTGGAAGCTGAAGCACAGCTGGTTCATGCAACAAGACAACAGATCTGCATGGACGAGCGTGGCAGAATTGTTCCACGGCTTGTGAGATTTTTTTTGTTATTCAAGCAGGAGCATTCTATGTTGAATATCATTTCTTACTTCGTAATAAATACCTAAAATATTTCTCAATACCTAAAGTGTCATTATTGCCTTCTATTCTTGTGTTTTAGTTGTGATGTAATGCCAAAACATCTTAATGTCTGAAATGTTCACAGATTGAGAAAGTCAAAACAGTTCAAGTCACTTTACATTGCTAATGCTCCTTTGCTGCTCCATAATATACTGATCATATATTATTTGCTTTTTTCTGAGTTTACAAAAAAAAAACCCTGACATTTTCAAGTACAGACAAATAAGCTCACCAGACAAAACATTAGTCACCTTGTCTGTTTAGGGTGGTAGTAACTTCAGGAGTCAGTGAAAATTGGTGTAATAAAATTGGTGGGAAGTGGCTAAATGTGCAGGTGGCAAAATTCTACAGAAATTTCTCTTCAAAAGAAAGTCATCTTACATGCCATTATGCTCCAAATGTTCATAGTCTGCATTTCACTGCAGTGTTAAGAAATTAGTTGTGAAGGACCCAAATCAACTTCTAGAAGCAAATTTTGCCTGGAAGTTAAGTTTTTAATTCCCTGACCTGCAAATTCAGCTACTTCTTTCATACTGTGGCCTTTGGCATGCCCAAATGCAATCATTCTTTTTGCCAATCCTTAGCATCTGCTTTGTGACCCATGTCCATACATTGACAAATTCACTGTACTGTACCACATTTTCTAAATCTGAGAAACCAGTCGCAATCCTGGTCCTGGCACAGTTTTATGGAGTTCCCTGCTCTAACAGGCCTACTAAACCAGGCATCAACAGGAAGGCAGCAGTGTGAAGACTCAGACCTCACCTATGGCATGTGAGTAGATGACGTTGTATAATACAACCACATAGCTGTCAGTGTTAGGGTTAAGTTCTTTGAAGGTTTCAGCACACTTTTGGACATCGATAGGTCTCTTTCCGAACACATACATGAGAGGAAGCCTTCTGGACGGACTGAGACACGATCGGCCATAGTGCACAATGCAGTCGGCCCCAACGTGCTCTGCGGCTACTTCATCCACACAACAGCTAAGGAAGAGAACCATAAACAATAACCCGGTTTATTCACTGTTTTAGTTAATGACACGTTCAAGTAGTCAGTGCAGATGCTGAAAAGCTAGAGCAGTGCTTACCTGCCATAGGAGGTGTCTCCTAAAATGTATGTCTTTACTTTAGTTTCCTTCTCGACTGCTGCAGAGATCGCTACAGAATCCACCAAGAGTTCATCTGGAAACTGCAAAGCAACCTGCGTAGAAAACAGAAGTGTAAGGAGAAAAATGTATGTCTTTTGGTAGAAATGGTTTTTATAAATTTATTGATATTTGGACAATCTGCAGTGTACCAGAGTTCTTACTGTAAAAAACTCAAGATCATGTTAGAATAGATAAAAACAAATACCATGAGAGGTAACAAAAATTCTCATGTTGAAGAAAGTCGAGTTCTTATGAGCTGGGCTATAGAACAAAGCTTGGTTCCAGATTTCTCCAGAATGCCCTCAGGCAGCATGTGGATGAGTCAATTTCTTCACCAGCTCACCTGATTTAACATCATTAAACATTGATTTAAACATTGGCCCTCAGACATAAGGAATGCCCACTGCAACACCTCCACATAGCCAGCTTGCTTTTTGACATCCATGCACAACCTGAAGAGCACTGAAGGAAAGAGCAACCCAAATCATAATGGCAACCCCCCACTATGCCACGAAAAAAATGTCTCAGGTGGGATTATCCTCGTCATGCTAGCAACATTGGAAACCATCAAGTCTGTCAAAGTAACATTTTTCTCATCAGAGAATAAAAACTTTCTTCTACCTTTCAATGTCCCATGTTTGGTGCTCCCTTGCCAAGTCCAAACGGGGCAATGTTGTGGCATTTAAGGAGAGATTCTGAAGCCCTTCTCTTGCAGATGCTCTTGCTGATAGTTATTAAGCTGCAGTCAGCACCAGTAACAGCTTTTGTCTTTTAAATAGCTAAAGTCTTGATGCACAGCCAATGAGATCCTCCAGCTCAGTGCAGGTGAATTTTTTTGAGTCTACCAAAATGCTAATTCTTGCATCATTGTATAGTGAGTGTAGTTCCGTTATGATGTGTGTGTGTCAGAGCATGTGGTGTGTTGCCAGAGTCAGTCAGAGAGCTGGTAAGGGGCAGTGTGTTGCAGTCATTCATGAACCTGATGGCCTGTGGGTAGAAACTGTAGTCTGGTAGTCCCCCTGATAACTAAATAATAGACTCCCATGAGAAGAGCTTTGAAAACTACATATTGAAGGAAGTAATACGCCAGTATTAAAATGCCCAGTGTTCTCTGGACTGATGGAGCGCCATCACACTCTGAATCTGTGTGATGCTTTTGTCACAGAACTGATTAGCCATCATCCCACCATCTGACCTTACAAAATCCTCTTGCAGCTGAGTGCAGCAAAGCTGAAGACCTGTAAGAACAGAGTCTATTACTGCAGTAGAGAAGATTGGTTCCAGAACAAATCATTGAGGAGCAGGCTGCTCATGTATACTGGGTCTGTATTGGGAATAAACATCTTTGAACACAAAATCACCACTGTATTAACAGTATAAAATGAGACCTTAATGCAGAAACAAAGCAAAATTCACCTTTTTAAAACCTCTGGTCTGAATGAAATGACAGGTGTCTCTGATCTGATACAGCTCCTCTAGATCTTCATCCTGGCTGACTGATTCAGCGGCAGTTACATCCACAGTGCGCTGCAGGACTGCCTCACTGTTACTGCTGAACGTCTCCGTCATTTTCTATTAGGGAGCAGGCACACATTCAATGCCTAGAGTAGAGAAAAATACAATACAGTCAGTACTAATCTAAACTAAACTAACTACTATATGTTGAATAATATAATCACCATACCATAGGGAGATTTAGCTAAATATGGGTGATTTTTGCATGGGGGGATTGCTCCGCCTTAATCTAAGAAAAAGGACATTTGAAAAATGTGATTTTGATCTCATGTCATCGGTTTGAGTTACTGACTTTCATTTATTTGAGGACGTAAACCAAATAAAAACAATGTCCCACATTAGAGCAATTTACACTTAGTTAATACGTTTTAGATCTACTACTACAGTGTTTCTCAACCCTGGTCCAGGAGACAACCCTGCCCAGCACAGTGTAGCATTAACAACCATAAAAAAAAAAAAACCTCCACTCAAGCCCACATGCACACAACTATGAAGGGCTTGTAAATGAGTCCATTTGTTGAATCTGGTGTGGTGGGAGCAGACTATGCAGGGTAGGGGTGCCTCCAGGACCAGGCTCAAGGAAACACTGGATTTACTATTTAACACCTATATATGCCATTAGGGGTGTACTTTGTGCACTACTGATGCCGGTCCCAAGCCCGGATAAATGGTGAGGGTTGCATCAGGAAGTGCATCTGGTGTAAAAAAAAAACAAAACGGTGCCAAAGCTATAATGCGAATCAGGCAGACGATCTGCTGTGGTGACCCCTAAAGGAAACATCTGAAAGAAGACGACATGCTAATCTTTTCCCCAAGATGTATATTGATTTATAAATGCTTTGGTGTTCAACAAAGCATCGGTGGATACAATATTCCATACAATATCTAAACATATATCAATGATATAAATAATATCAATATCAGTATTTCACCAATATCTACAGAACATTTGAACAATTTCCTCATTTAGTTTTATGACTGGTAAGAAAAAATTCTCTAAATGTACAGGTTTTCCATAACAACCCAGACAACAAATGACTACATGGATACTACATGTTAGTTCACCTTTTTCTTAATGAATTGAATTATACTTTATTTCAGGGTTTGTTGATCAGGAAAATGAATTATTCTTAATTATAATCTTTAAATAGTTATTAAAATACAGTGTATTAAGTAATATTTAAGTTAGAATGTATTAATGTCAACCAGACAAACATCTGCAGAAGAAAAGTGACATATTATTAATGTTAGATCTATTATTATTATAAATTATTATTCTCCCAGTAATGATGCACAGTGCCTCTCTCTCTCTCTCTCTCTCTCTCTCTCTCTCTCTCTCTCTGTGTGTGTGTGTGTGTGTGAGAGAGAGAGAGGTGCTGGATATCGGAGTAAAACACAGACTCGGATAAAGCTGGTTATGAGCTGATGATCATGATCACTCACAGGGCCTCTGCTTTAGGAGATGATGTGCTGGAGAAAAGCATGTAACCATGCACGAACACCGACCCAAACACAAATCAGCCGGAGGGGGAAACCCTTTACAGCAGCAGTTTTGATCCCACACTGAAATAAAACTTACAGTCCATCAGTCCAGCTCCACGTGAAAAACAGCAGCTCTTCTTCTCCTCTCTCTCTGAACCATAGCGCTGTCGCCCCCTACTGTCGACACACAGACAGAGCCGGGCACGGAGCTGGACGGACCTGGAGTTCAGACAGTAGATGGCGCTCCTGAGCGAACACTCAATCAATGGGTCTAAACTAAGATTCTCAAAACTGTAATCCTCAAATTATTATACAGAAAGTCTTGTTTTCTTTTCTCAGCACTAATGACAGTTTTAAAAACACTGATTCCAGTGTATCCCATTATTAGTTAGGTCTCATTTAAAAAAAAAAAAAAACCTATACACAGGAAGGAAATACAAACAAAAGTGTAGAAATCTTGAGAATGACATTTAAAAAAAGAACAACAAATATCTCTAGATAATTTAGAATTTCATCGTATTCATTTTAAAGTCCTGCTGTTTTAGTCTTTGTTTTGGTTTTTCTAGTGTCCTACATGATAGGGTCCAAGACTAGTTCCCCACCAAGCCCCAGAATAGTTTCCCAGCCAGTCCTGGACTAGTTTCCCGCCCTGTCCTGGACTAGTTTCCCATTCTGCCCTGGAACAGTTTCCCACCCTGTCTTGGACTAGTTTCCCATCCTGTCCTGGAATAGTTTCCCACCCTGCCCTGGTCTAGTTTCCCACCCTGCCCTGGAATAGTTTCCCACCCTGCCCTGGTCTAGTTTCCCACCCTGCCCTGGACTAGTTTCCCACCCTGTCCTGGACTAGTTTCCCATCCTGCCCTGGAATAGTTTCCCATCCTGTCCTGGACTAGTTTCCCATCCTGCCCTGGAATAGTTTCCCACCCTGCCCTAGACTAGTTTCCCATCCTGCCCTGGACTAGTTTCCCAGCCTGTCCTGGACTAGTTGCCCACCTGCCATCACCAACAATGTAGAAATTTACACAGACCCTAATTACTTGCTACTGTTAATATTATGTTCACAGTCAAACTATAATTACTTCAGCACACCCGAGTATTACAGCAAACATGTGGTGCTCCAGTGTCCCCTAACTAACTATGTAGTAGTTGACCAGAGGAGGATTGGTACCCTCGTGTGAGCATGGATCCCCCCAAGCGTTCTTCCTCCAGCTCTGAGGGAGTTTTTCCTTACCACATCTCACCCTTTGTCTTATGTCCTTATTCTTTGTTTCATATATTGTTCACGTTATTTATTTTTTTTCATTTCTGTAGAGCTGCTAAAGAGCTAAAAAATAATTATAATATAAATACAGAATAATAATCATTATATTATATTATAAAAATAATATAGTATGAATATAACGGTTGTGTGATTTTATCCTCCAACAATAAGAGATTTTTCATTTTAAACCTCTCTGAGTCAAATAGGCTGTTTCTCTTACAGGGCCTAATAAGACTAATGAGCTCTGTCCTGCTTGGGCCTCATTCGAGGAAAGCTCTACTCTAAGGAACTGCAGTCTGAGGAGTAAATGAGCACGTTAATGTGCCTTTTAAAAACAGGCTGGTTTTGAAACTTAGCTTTCATATATACACGGTATGAATTGGAGACAGAGTAGTGGGTGAATAATGTTTACACCATACAAGCCCCTTTAATTAAAAAGTGAGGGCAATTGAGTTTTACATGTTAGGGTCGTTTAAAATTTTCAACAAGTGAATTTTTCTCCTGCTGAATAATCATATACAACCATTTTCTTTACAGTTTTGTTTAAGTCTAATAGAAAGCTGTATTTCTGATTTTTGATAAAATCAGGCATGGATCCATAAAGACCTCCCCCCCACCACTGCATATAAATCTTGTCATAGTTTTATTAAGATACTGTTTATGTCAGTGTATCATTTCAAGTCTATACAATCTAGTAGATTGTTCTGTCACTGCAGAACAGAATATGAGAGCTATGAGAAATATGTTGGATTTAGAAACAAATATTTGTTAATATCAGAAATAATTTAGAAACATTCATTATTGTTTTGTATTCAAATATTTTGTAACTAAAATTCATGTTATTTTTGCTTTTATTACATCAAATTCAAATTCATTATATTAACAAATTCGTTTGTACCTGCTCATTCATTGTTTCCTCTGAAGTGTTTTAAGAGTATTAAAAATAGGTAGCACAGCTTATGTTAGTGTAACTGTCTCCAGGGAAAGCCTTGGCTTTGGAGCAATCTGATTGTATCATTGACATTCTTTTGTCAGACTGTACAACTCCTCTCTGGGGGGAGGATAAAGGATGGGGATGAGTAGGAACTGAACCAAAGAGTTAACAATAACCTGCAACCACCACAACACAACTGGACTCTCTGTGCAATTAACAGTTTTCAAGTCCAATAATAATGTGTAATACCCCTTCCAACAGGACCCTATTTTCTCATGCACTATTATCTATATTGTATATTATAATATAGTCTCTATATTATATATTCTATATATTTAAATAGTGCTTCTATTCTTACTCTTATGAAACTATTTTTTATCTATCTTTCTACTTTCTGTACTGTACTGTACTGATGCTGCTACTGGAACCTTACTTTTTAAACATTTAAACCTTAAATTTCAATTCTATTCTAAACAAGGTGCTAATAGGTTTGTGTGTGTGTGTGTGTGTGCAATTGCACATCTGTGTCAGCAATTGATTCAACAAATGTAGAAGAATGCATTTATTTGAACAGGTGTTCACAAACATTTGGACATATACTGTACACTGCTACATACAGAAACTGTACTTCATTATAATATTTCACACTATATACAAAACTCAAATTAGATGTAAAAAGGTAAATTAATTAAACTTAAAGAGAAAAAATAAACATAAAACTAACCAAAACCAAGGCTACAATATATATATATATATATATATATATATATATATATATATATATATATACACACACACATATACAGGGATTGGACAATGAAACTGAAACACCTGTCATTTTGGTGTGGGCAGTTTCATGGCTAAATTGGAGCAGCCTGGTGGCCAATCTTCATTAATTGCACATTGTACCAGTAAGAGCAGAGTGTGAAGGTTCAATTAGCAGGTAAGAGCACAGTTTTGCTCAAAATTTTGCAATGAACACAACATTATGGGTGACATACCAGAGTTCAAAAGAGGACAAATTGTTGGTGCACGTCTTGCTGGCGCATCTGTGACCAAGACAGCATGTCTTTGTGATGTATCAAGAGCCACGGTATCCAGGGTAATGTCAGCACCACCAAGAAGGACCAAACCACATCCAACAGGATTAACTGCGGACGCAAGATGAAGCTGTCTGAAAGGGATGTTCAGGTGCTAACCCGGGTCATATAAAAAAAACATAAAAACACGGCTGCCCAAATCACGGCAGAATTAAATGCAAAGGGAGGCCCTAGTACACCATACTAATAAATTATTGTGGTCTAAAACCAGGTGTTTCGGTTTCATTGTCCAACCCCTGTGTGTGTATATTATATATATAAAATACACATACTGTATGTTATGCAGACACATCTGCACACTGTAAAGAATTTATGTTTATGTGTATAAAAGAAGTAATATACTGTGCTCTAAATGTGCACCCTTTGTCTGGTAGAGAATTTATTCATTATTTCCACAGAGAAAATCACCATATATAATTTGACATTTAAACAGGAGAGCCCAAGATTTTGAATAATATATAACTAATCATAGTCATACAAAGGTTAATTAAATTAATTATTAAGGATAAACATTTAATAACTCATAATAATTCATAGTAATGATTAAATTAATTAACTGGTTTTGCCTCAGCTTAAAGGATAATATGAACAGCCTGTATTAAAGCATAAAGGAAATTTTCATTAATATGTTCAGATGTCCTCTTCTGTCAGCACTCCTTAAAGCCTCTAAAAGAGGAGTAAAGATAGGATTTCTTTATAGGCCTATAAGAGAAAACATTAATTAATTGGAGAAATAAATTCCATCTTATCTTCTGACATGCATCTGCATACATCTGACTTCATTCTCCATTTAGACAGTTTAAGAGTGTAAACAAATGCAAATGCATGAGGAAAAAAGAGGTTCAGCCTATGAAATCTGTCTCATGGACATTTAAACAAAATTGAGAGAAGGAGGTGATATAACTGAATAAGTAAAAAAGACCACCCTCACATTTATTGCTGCTTGAAATGGCAAAACAATAACCGGGTACAGGAAACTGTCTTATTTAAACCTCATACATTAGTTTGGTTTGCTCTTGATTGTTAAAATGAGTGGTGTCCTCATGGTGAGATCTGTGCTTTCTGAGGCCTTCAGAAAGAAGGTTGAAGATAAAAAAATCTCCTCACCTCAGATCTCACCTCAGAACAGCTGGAAATCGTCCATTCCAATGCCCACAAAGAGTCCTAACAAGTTTGGTTTTCACAGGAAATGTGCAAGGAGGAAATCCTTGCTGTAAAAGAATGATCAGGACAAGACTCAATATTTATCTACCCAAAGCACTTTGTTCCAGAAACCGTGATCTTTTCTAGGTGTTGTATTACAAGCTTCAGCCTTGTCCTTACGTTTTTCTTGACACCAAGCATTTTCTCTTTGCACCTCCCATGAAAATTGGTATGTGATTTAAAGGTCTTTGAAATAGGATTCTGACATATCAGACATATCAGTCAGATTTTCACATAGCTCTCAGAAACATTTAAGAAGACAAAATATACAGGGGTTGGACAATGAAACTGAAATAGTGTGGGAGGTTTCATGGCTAAATTGGAGCAGCCTGGTGGCCAATCTTCATTAATTGCACATTGCTCCAGTAAGAGCAGAGTGTGAAGGTTCATTTAGCAGGTAAGAGCACAGTTTTGGATCTCAAAATATTGCAATGCACACAACAGTATGGGTGACATACTTCAAAAGAGGACAACTTATTGGTGCACGTCTTGCTGGAGCATCTGTGACCAAGACAGCATGTCTTTGTGATGTATCAAGAGCCATGGTATCCAGGGTAATGTCAGCCTAACACCAAGAAGGACGAACCACATCCAACAGGATTAACTGTGGACACAAGAGGAAGGTGTCTGAAAGGGATGTTCGGGTGCTAACCTGGATTGTATCCAAAAAAAAACCATAAAATTAAATGTGCACCTCAACTCTCCTGTTTTTAATTTAATTTTAAAATTATTGTAGTCTAAAACCAGGTGTTTCAGTTTCATTGTCCAACCCCTGTAAATGAGTTTTAACTTTTCTAAAAAAACAGAAACTATCAGCAACACATCCATTCACAAGCAGATATTTCAGACAGAATCTTGAAAAGCAGATTTAAATACCTGGACTGCTTCTTTGATTACAGAACAACCTCTTAAATGATTTCCGTGAAGAAAACAGTTTAACAGGTGGCTTATTATGAAGGAATAGACCCTCCTTACCTCAGTTCTTTAATTTCCATAATTAGTAATGAAAATGGAACAGACTGTTCAGGTAATGCTGTTAATTATGCAAAAACATAATTTGTGTCTTATGTACTAAACCCCTTCACTTCTCATTAATGAATATAAACTGTTGTGGACTGTATGATCTCTTCTTACCTTTGTCTGGATACTACTTCAGTTCTGAGTAGATAATGTTTTGATCAGTATAAGCAGTAGTCTTCTCTAAGAGCAGAAAAGTGGAAAAGATTTGTTATCCTCCAGGAATATGAACATGTTAAGGTACAATGAATCATTTCAGCACAAGTTTCCACACAGATTCATTAAATGCACAACATATGTTATGTTAAAAATGAACATGAGTGCATTAATATCATAGGTGGTATATTTCTCAAGAGTTTTAAGAATTTTTATGTTTTAAAACATGGTCACATGGAAGTTTGGATTAAGCATTATAGTTATATTATTGCATAATTAAATATTGCAACTGTGCAATGAGAAGAACTTGACTTTCTTGAGAAGATTAAAGAGTACATCAATATGGAGTATTTTTACAGTATCACTGATCATGTCTCAGCAAATCAGAATGGACTAAAAAGATGTCTCCTTCTAAGCAGTTAGGTTGTATTTGTTTGTGGCATTTAATTTAACTTAAGCAATCAAGATGTAACTAAATTCAGCTTTTAACACAAAGTACTACAGACACTTTAAGTATTACTACTTGTATGTTGAAGTGGTATCATGGTCAGATTCTAAGAGCTTCCTCAGGGCTTCAGAAAGAAGGTTGGAGGTTGTATTAATTTACGTCATTTACATAATTTATTCAATAAAATTCAGTAGTAACATATAAGTAAGGTATTCCATGCTACCTTAAACCAGTGTTTTTCAAACCTGGTCTTATTGCATCACTGCCCTTTTTAGCTCTTCCCTGCTTCCAGCACACCTGATTCATCTAATCAGCTCATTAACAAGTCCTTTCAGAGGTACCAGGATCAGGTTTGAGAAATGCTGAATTAAATACTGCCTTAAAATTTTACCTGTAATTCGTAAAATGCTGCAGCAGTAAAGAGAGCTTGGCACTGTGAGAACCAACATGGTGGCTTTATAAATAGAACTGAAATATAATCTTGCATATTTGTGTGGTGTTACTGTTGAGTTTTTAGAATTTGGCATAAAATGCCATGCTTAACAAAACACTCATACACACAGTTTATCCACTACAGCTTATATATTACATATTTTTTAATCTCACCTTTTCTCTTTGACTTCATGGATTTAAGATCAATTTCAACATACGTCACATTACTGGGTTCTGCTGGAGCATCTATGAGAAAAAAAGCTGTCTTTATTTTTCACTCATTCTGCTATAATTTAATAAACAGAAGCTTTAACTAAACATATTATACACCATTGGATGCGTAGTAGGTCCTGCAGGTTAGTCAATCACATTAGTCCATACTCAAGTGCATAGTGAGCACTGTATATAAATGTTATTAAAAAGCAATGTTTACCTTTGTTTTGTTGTCATTTCCCCATGTGCTTCTTAGCACATGTTTTTTTGTTTTGGTCTTGTCTCTGGCCTTGCTCCACCCATTCCCATCTGTGTCTCATTTGTAACCCAGGCCATTGGTTATCTAGTCCTAGGTGTGTGTAATGTTGTAATTTAAGTGCAAGTGACAACAGGTGCACCAAACAGGCAACCCCCAAAAGATACCAGCAGGGAATTACGCTTTCCTTGTCCTTTGTGACAGATTATTCTCTAGTTTTGCATTTTGCTAATATCCTTGTCACTACTGGTAGCATGAGCTAGTACATGTAACCCATTCAAGTGGCACTGGTTGTTCAGGTCCTCCAGGATGGCATATCCACACATGCTGTTACAAGAAGGTTTGCTGTGTCTCCCAACACAGGCTCAATAACATGGAGGTCATACCTGGACACAGGCTGTTACACAAGCAGAGCAGCACAGGGCTGGAAAAGAGCATCAACCCAGCGGCAGAACCAGATTATGCTCCTTCAAGTGAGAAGGAACAGGAGGAGCACAACCAGAGCCCTACCAAATGACCTACAGTGGGCTACTGGTGTGCATGTTTCTGAACAAACTGCCAGGAACAGACCCCATAAGGGTGCCATGAATGCCCAATGTCCTCTACTGTGACCTGTACTCACAGCCCAGCACCATGTGGCTTGATTGGCAGGTCCATCAGTGGTGCCCAGTTCTCTTCACAGATGAGAACAGGTTCATATTGAGCACATGTGACCGATGTGAAAAGTCTGTAGATACCATGGTGAATATTATGGTCCCTGCCACATTATCCTGCATGACTGATTTTTGGTGGGTGAGAGATGGTCTGGGGAGGCATTTCCTTGGAGGGTCGCACAAACCTCCAAGTGATAGCCAATGGTAACTGAATGCTGTTATGTACCAAACTTGACTGCTTTAATGTTCCTGTCATTGCTATCATTCAAACATTATGGTGCCCTGACATGAGGGGTGAGTGTGTAACAAGTTAGATTAAAGTTTGGAATGTGTACTTTAATCACATCTGATTGGTTTTGTGGCTGCCGTCAGTGGCAGTTATACAGTTTAAGATAATTTCATGATTTAAGTTGCAATCAGTACATTAAAATAGGGTAAAAACCATTAATGTTTATTAAAATCTGATTTTAACATGTATATTGTTGATTTTAAAATGCACATTTGAAGGTTATGTAAATTTTTCCAGGGTGGAACCAATGTTTGGTTTGATTTGTTTCGGTTAGATCGACATTTTCAGTTACACGCCACGCTCAGTAGAGGGCAACATCTGTACCTTTTCTCAGTACGCTAGAGAGATGGAGAAGCATCCAGCAAAGCTTTCGGCTCTTGCTTACAGAAGAGACATTTCGAGATGTGTTTGTGTTAACCATTTCAAGTTAATGTGGCCAACGAGGTATGCTATTTGTGTTTTATGTGTTTGTATGTAAATGATTGTTTATTTGTGAAGAATTTGTCAAGTTTCTGTTAGTTATGCATCCTTAAAGATTATACAGAAGTTACTAATGTTTTTTGTAAGTCAAGCTACTGATTTGTGAATATTGTTGAATCATATTCTTTTTTGTCTATTCTCTATGAGAATGCCTTACTTTTATACTATTATTTTATGTTTTGTACAGTTCTTACGGCATTGTTGGTGACATTTGTGTCCAATTAAATGCCAGTAAAATTCAAGTGTCCATTTTTCAACAAAGTTGCAGGTATATATCAGTGAGTTGTTGGTAATGTAAATTAAACGTACCAAACTGTAACGTTGATGCTGTGAAAGTATCCCCAGGTCCTGCCATAGTCTGGCTCTGACTGGAATTTCTTTGATTACCAGCTCTGGGACACAGAGATCCTCCACCTTCACCAGTGATAAAAGCTCAAGAGTTTGTTTACAGTCTTTTTCACTTACATTGTCAAAGCATGAGTATAGTACTAATTAAATATATGAACTGCTTTCTCTTGAATTATTATTAAATACTCAGGGGGCCACAGATTGCCTGATTAAACAGTCTGTAGTAACTACGCATATTACACATATTTTCAAACCTTTGTTCCTCTTGTGACACCAAACCAGGGTCAATATGATAATGAGCACAACAATTAAACTAGATCCCGCTGCCAATCCTGCATTTAATAGAGAACCTGATCCAGGACCTGAGTTTGAGAAACAAACAAAAACAAAACAGCAATATTTAAATTATTTTTTAAGTTACTGAAGGGAGCATCTACAAATTATATCACTTGATTTTTGACCAAATCTCTTTATCACTGCTATAATGTGATGCTTTTTTATATTTGAAATGTTTCATTAAATTGCTTCATTTTGATAAGGTCATTTAAATAAACAACACTATATGTACACACAGTTATGTAACCTACACCAGTTTGTTTGTCCCTAGAATCAAAAAGATCACTGTTGGGGACAAGCCTTCTCTTTTAAAGCCCCCCAGCTCTGGAACAGCCTTCCTCCTTCTGTTCGGGACTCAGACACACTCTCCATCTTTAAATCACGCCTGAAAACATTTCTCTTTACGCAGGCTTTTCATTAACACTTCTAAGGGGGCACTAATATTTCTCCCTCTCTCCCCCCCATGTCCTGAGCTGCCCCGGACGCCTGCGGATACCGGTCCACTCATCCACTTCCTACTACCAACTTCCAGACCCGACTATGCTACTTGCATGGATTATTCACTCATTATTCACTATTCATTCATTCATACCTGTATCTTTACTATTTTAGCCAATCTTTATTTATCCTCCCTCCATTTTAATTTTTTTTATTATTTATTTATTTATTTTTTATTTTTTTTCACTTAATTTTATTTCCATTTTCCATCCCAATGTACTGTGCCATTGTTATGTGCTCTTCGGTGTCGACCAGAGGAGGATGGGTTCCTCTCTTGAGCCTTGGTTCCTCTCAAGGTTTCTTCCTCCTAAACTGAGGGAGTTTTTCCTTGGCACTGTTTGCCTACTGGCTGCTCATTTGAGGCTTGGACCCAGATCCTTGTAAAGCTGCTTTGTGACAACTTGCTGTTGTAAAAAGCGCTATATAAATAAAATTTGATTGATTGTTTAACAAAAGAGCTTTTTGAAGAGATTGTTGAAATTGTTTTTCTGGTTGTTATTTATTTTGTTAAATATTTTTAAGCAGCATTATGTAAGAATTGGTATTTTTAGTTCTGTGCCCCCCTACAGTTGGCGAATGTAGTTCAGTTTAAATACAAATCGTGCTTTGAGTTCTCCCTAAAAAATATGTATTAATTGATGGACAAGCTGAGGTCTACATGCCTACATAACTGAAAGTGAAAGAAGCATATGGTAGAATAATGTTACATATGTGCACACAAATATGAGTGTGATTTAGTCTCCATTTTACAGTCTGTGTGGTTTATAAGGTACAATACAGAAGGAAGCCTCCTTGTGTTATTCTTAAATCTGATTTATTTAAATATAATTAAATAATAAAATCACTGTGTACTCCTGTGTATGACATTCCTCTGATAGAAATACTGTAGCCTCACTGTGCACTGTAATGTTGACCGGATTACTCCTCCCTTTAGATTCAGACTGACACCAGTGTGAGATGTAGAGAGAGAGCTGATGCTGCATGTAAATTTTGTAACTGATCCCCAACCTGAACAATCTGACACCTTCTCACTGTCTGTGTATTGACTCACTGTCCATCCAGTAGAGTCACTCTGTCCCCTCACAGCTCAGGGACAGAGAGGCATTAATAACGTGTTGTGTTTTTAATAGTGGTTAAAGCACTGCCCTACATCCCAGAGGCCTGGGTTCAAACCTTGATTCGCGTCCAGAATTAAATATTTACATTTAATCCTAACCCAGGTGGGTTTTCCATACTAATTTCGCCCCGTAATGGGTTCTTCTCTGAACCAATTGAGTTTATTCTGCCTGTGAGCTGTTTTTCAAGCTGTTATGAATGATGAAGTAATCAGAACATGTCATGCCACCCTCTGTCTCCCTGGAACACTCAGAGCAGACAGTGTTAAGCAGAAGTAGTGCCTTGAGAGCAGAAGGGGAAACCACACTGGGTTCCTTCTGTTAAAATGAGCAAAGCAGAGTACATGTAAATGCAGAACAATGCAGCCACATATGTACAAACTTCAACAGATAATTGCAAAACATTATAACCATTTATAGCAATATCCTTTTTCACTGTGAGAGTACAAAGAGGAAGATGCAACCTGCCAAGGGTAGAGCACATATGATTCATGCATGCATGTACTCTGTCTATGCCTCTCGATAAAGTTACTCAACGGCTCTGGGGTCTCGATCTAGTCTTTAGGCTGATAGGGAATAAAAATCACTACTCTTCTCAGTCTGTTCATTATTTTTGTCTATGACCTTTTTCTGCTATCTCTACTTTGCCTTTTGTTCAGCCCTGTGTTACAGTTTGCCTGGTTCTGGACTACTTCCTACTTTCATCATAATGTCTCTTGTTATGCCCGTAGTATTACTATATACTGCTTGTTTGACTTGGTTTGTTACTGACTGCACATCTTGCTTTTGTCATTCATTAAACTCTCTCTTAACTTACTCTGCAAGTGTCTGTTTCTCCGTTGTGTCCTGACAGAATGGCAATATATATATTTTTAACCAGTTTTAAGCAGTTATCATATTCAGTATAAAAATCTCTTGCTAAAAGTCTTCTTGCAGAGATATTTTAATTCTGCATTTGCTGGAAATGTTTGAATAGTTTGGCAGATGACTGACTGAAAAGACTGATACTGAGGAAAAGTATAATAGTGTAAAGATAACTGCTTCCAGCTCATACGCAGAACCACAACACTACTCCAACATCATAAACATGTCCTCTCACTGCATCTTCTACTTTCCATCTATCATAGTAGAAATGGTAGAAATAAACACCTTAACAGAGGAAATTCCAGACAGCATTCTGTTCATTGTAGATGTTGTTTATACTAAATTGGATTGGATAACCTGCTTTGGATTAACATCAACTGAAAACTAACCATCTCCATTTATTTCAGTAAGAAGCTTCAGAACAGCTGATTTATCTGTTTCCACAGCAATTCTGTTATTACATGATTCAAAACTATAAAAGTTCAACATTCAACTTTTTATCTTTATAATCTTCCCACTTTTCAAATCAGTCACTGCTTCTTCTCCAGCTCATAGTAACTTCTAAACACTTGCTCCCACTCAAGCAGTAAATGAAGGAGGTGGTGACATTCTAGCATTCTAATTAAACCTTAATTAAACCTTGAACCTTAATTAAACCTTGAACCTTAATTAAACCTTAAAATTTAAATTCTTCTGGGTCCCTGAAAAACAGATAATATTATACTATTTTTTTCAGTTAAATAGTGTCATTTAACACTAAAATATGCTCAACAATTTATTCAGGATAATGTGTTAAAGTGCTCCATTTTATCCTGCTGTATCCTTTAACAACTACATTTCTGATTGTGATGTAACTTAAACTGCAGCATCGACACTCCAATCAAAATGAAACACCAGATTTCCAGTCGTACCTTCAACTATATCACACTGTAACACTGCCTCACTTAGTGAACCCATCCAGAGTCCAAGCTGTGTGTACAAGATAGTGAACTGAACAAATAACTAACATAGTATTTCTGTGGGGGTTTTTTTCAGACTGGATTGAACTCGGATGTGAGCACAAAACCCTGGAGAGCTTTAGATAGAAGGGCCATATTTTAGTTTTTAATAAAGAGGACACTGGGGCCACACCAGCATCCACTGTGATTCATTTGTAACTATATTGTAGGATCAAGGCAGTGTGTGTGAGTGTGTGTGTGTGTGTGTGTTTGAGAAAATGAGTAAAATGACTCCATATAGATTTGTGAACTGAAACTAACAGGGTAAATATGCCTAAAAAATTTTTCATATACACAAATCAAAGCACATTTACACCATAATATAATACTTTGTTCATGAACAGACATATTATAAAGAGACTGATTGATTGATTTAAAATAAATTATACTCTAATCATTCATTTTCTCTAAATACTATGACAGTTTCTTTTGGGTGGTCTTCAGATGGGGGGGCTTCACACTTGAAAATTGCTCCACTCTAATCTTTGATGGACATTTTGATTATTATTCCTAAACCATTCAT